>JAWWLV010000038.1:11608733-11651205 GCA_035041135.1 Platyrinchus mystaceus | reverse complement strand
GGGGGGGGGGGGGGGGCGCGGGGGGGGGTCCCGTGGCGGCGCCGAGCGCGCGCCAGCGGCGGGGCGGTGGCTCGCGGTGTCACGTGGAAGGCAGGGGGGCGCGCGCGCGCGGGGAGGGGGGGGAGGTGCGGCGCGGGTCACGTGGTGCGGGCGGCCCCGGCGCCCCCCCCCTCCCTGTGAGGGGAGGGAGGGCAAAGATGGCGGCCGTGAGTTAGAAAGCGGCGGGCGGCGGGGCCGGCGGCGGACACTTTCGGGAGCCCGCGGGAGGACCGAGCGCCACAGAGAGTGAGTCTCGCGCCGCCCTCAGCGCCTGGCGCTGCGCCCGTTCGGCCGCCTCCGGCCGCGCCCCGCGGCCGCCCCGCGGGGTTCCCTCCCCACAGCCCCTCAGCGCGGCCCGCGGGGGTGTCCGGGTTGGGTTGGGGGTGGGGGGGAGGACGCGCCGTGTCGGGAGCGGCCCCGCGTCTCGCTCGTCGACTCAGCCCCGGGAAGGCCGCACCGCCGCCCCCGCGGGGGTCCCGGCGGGCCGGGGGCGGCCCCGGGGCGGGGGAGGCGCCGCCGCCGCCGCCCCGGCTGAGCCCCGGGAGTTCCGCGAACTTCGCGCCCGGGGCCGTGCGGGGGTGGGCGGCGGAGCCCCCCCAGGGCCCCGCGGAGCCGGTTCTGTGGCGGCGGCGGGGGCGGCGGGGGGATTTGGCCGCCCCCCCGCCCCGCGGAGCCCCCCGCCCGGCCCGCGCCTTTGTGCGCTCCTTGCGCGGCCGGGGATTGTCGGGGCTGGCGACGGGGGGATGGGGGGGTTTTGATTTATGGAGCCGGAGCGGCTCCGAGAGCCGCCGTGAGACGGAGCCCTCCCGCCCTCCCCCGCGGTCGCGGCGCTGCTGGAGGGACGTTCAAAGAGGTGAAGGTCTGGAAACAAAAAAGTCGCGCCTGGGACACGATTACGCAGCCGATTCTGGCCCCAACCCGGAAGTTTATGTCGCGAACACGTGTTGGTGGGAAGGTGGCCGGGCTGCAGCCGCCGACCCTCCGGCCCTCCCGCCGCCCCCCCCGGGGCTTCCCCGCCTGCCAGAGACCTCCGGGGGCCCCGCAGCCCCTGGGGAGCTGAACCGCAGCGACAGACACGGCCTCAAAGTCCAGGGACTCAAACACAGGTTGCTAGGGTGAGTAATTGTTTAACGTAGAAGTGCCCCTAAAGTCTGAAGGGGAAGAGGCCTTGTGGGTTTTTCTTCCTTGTGGGGTTTTTCTTATATTTTTTTAAGGTTATTTCTTTATTATTTTTAGCGGAGCAAGTTCCACACTGAGTTTGAGAGCATAAATTGTACTTCCTTCCAGGTACTCATAGGCTGGCTTTAGATGTTTGGTGCCTGTTAAAGATGAGATAAATTTTTTAAGTGCTTAAAAAAATACTCCTGAATTGATCTATTAGATAACTCCAAAGCAAGTAAATAAAATTATTATTGTGGCCAAATGACACGATCTAAAGTTAAGAATTAACTCAGTGATAACCTGTTTGGCTTTAGACTCCCAACGTTGGATCTGGATTAAAATGATTTCAGTACCTGAGTGTTTTGCAAGCTGTTCTCCCTGAAAATTGAAGAACTATAGTTGATGATGTAAAGCAAAGAATTTATTATGGCAGAAATTGTGTAACAACATGACATTTGGATTGGTTTTCTGTCTCTGCTTTACAACCACGAGATGTTCTATTTGTATGCAATCTTAGTCTTTAGAAATAAAATGTGGGCAGTTTGTCTTGCTGTCCAGACAATTTCTTTGCTTTCTGAACTGGCTGAGAGCTGCTCTAAAAGCCATTGGAGCAGGTCAGGGATATAGGAAATGCATTTCTTGTGCTCTGAGGCTCCCAGGCCAGAACTAAGGAGAGGTTGTAGTGCTCTCATGCTGCTCTTATCTCCTTGACTTTTCACTTCTTAAAAACTTTCACTGTTGGTTAAATTATCCCCTCCAGCCATTTCGTCTAAAAGCTGATTTCATGTCAAATCATTGCCCTGTGAAGTCTCTGAATATTTGAAGAACTTCTGAATTTCACGTTTTCAGACAGTGTATCCTGATTGCTGTAAATTAAAGAGCTTTGAGGCAGAGTGTAATCCCACAGCACCCTGAACTGTCCCTCGTGTCCTTGCAAGCTTTGACTTTAGAGAGGTAACCAACACTGGAAAAATGGGTAGGATTTTTTCCAGGATTGGATTAACTTCTGATTTTTGTGAAAACAACCTTGCACATGTAAATGAAACGTTAACTACTGGTCTTGGGGTTAAGGCAGGGAAGGATGAGCGAGTTCAGTAATTAGGGTTTACTCTCTGATTGGATGGAGACTTGGAAAGGGCCAGGAGGGGTTGGGTTGGTTGGGTTTTTTCTTTTGTTGTTGCCCAGGTTGCTTTTGGGAGCCAAAAGCTGGGACATGAGCAGAACCCACGTGGATATCCAGGGAATCCTGTTGTGTGGGGTGGGGGTTAAACAGCCCTCAAACCTCTGTTGGGAGAGGCTGCAAAGGGAGATGTGGAACTTTCAGGTCATTAATAACTCACTTTAGACAAGCAGGGAATTTGAGGGGTGTGTCTCTCTTGTCTCTACAACTTCAGTATTTGGGTGATATTTTAAATGGCTTCCAGGTGACATGTATTCCTCAAAAAGCCAGTGGGATAAACCCTTCCAATAAAATGAGAGCAGGAGCTGCCAACTGCACTGGTGTCCCAGCCAAGCACCAACCCCCAGGTTTGCAGTTGGGTTCAGGACAGAGCCCAGGTGTCCAGAGGGGTTGGGAATAGCTGTGCCTGGTTGATTGTGATGTTTGATTTGGACTAACCTGTGATTCTGTAACTGATTATGGCTTTTAAATAAGCACTTGAGGCATAGAGTGTTACAGTCTGTAACTCACAGACCTGAAAATCAAAAGCCTTTTCATTGTTTGGGATTCAACCATTATCTTTCTCAGGGCAAACAGAGCAGGTTGCTCGACATGTGTTTTAAAATCTTTTTTTCTCCTTTTTTTTTTTTTGTTTTGCTTCTTTGTAGCAAAGCTAAAATGGAAGGAGAGAGAGAGAGCCAGGTTGGCATGGATACGTGACATAATATTAAACATGGCATGCTGGTTTTGTGTCTTTAAATCAGAAATTATTTACATAATACCAAACAGTGGTAGCAAAACTGTCTTTTTATCAAAGTTTTAGGCTGTATTCTTCAGCAGGAGAGCAACTTATAGAAATGCTTGGTGTGTTTTGGTAGCTCTTGAAATGGCAGTTTACATTTTTTCTTAATACAAAGAAAATAATTGAGAAACTACTACAGTTGAAATTTTATAAATACATTTTTTTTTTTTAGTTTTATTTCATAGGTCGATTCTTGCTCAGTGACACTGGACAACCTCACTAAACATAGACAATCTTATCTGCAAGATTCTGCACACTCAAAACAGTTCTTGGGAGTGATGAAATGCTGAGGGAACAGCTTGTAATATTCACAACTTTTTAATAAGTATTTTCTTTTGGAGATTTTGAAGATGTGGCAAACGGGTCCTTATATAGTATTGCCAAGGCTGAGCTGCAGAGCTTGATAAAGTCACTTTTCACTTCACTGAGGAGCCTCCTACCTTGCAAGATTATGGAGCTGTTTCAGCCTGATAATGTTTTAGGCTTAACCAGCATGTGTTACAGAAAATAAACTCAGCTACCACAATGCAGCTTCTCCTGTATTTTTCTCCTCATTTAATTTCCAGGCTAAATTAAAACAGGGAGGGTGGGCAGCAGTGGGGCTTGGAAGTTACACAAAGCCTAAAATTGGTGCTAAGTATTCAGTGACTTTTAATGTAAAAATTCTGGAAGTTCAGAATTCCTTTTGTTCCAAACAATGCAGCTTTGTTCCTAGTGTACAGAAACAAAATAACTGAAACTAGTCAAACTTTCATTGTCCAAACTGACAGACAAACAATTGCTGTTGTTTTACTGAACTTTTTGCTGGATTGTGAGCAACTACGAATTTTTAAGACTTAAAATTGGGATTATCGTGAGAGAGATGCTGCTGGGGGATTTCCTAGTGAAAAGGGATCCTTCTGAACTGGAGATACCCTGGAATTGTCAACATTGCTTTGCTAGTTCCCCTCTGCAGTCATCCAGTGAAAACTTGGAAATAAGGAATTCAAGTATTACTTCTGAACTCTGTGAAACTGCCTTAAGATATCTGAGCCATTGTGGTTTTAAAGGTCAGAAATGTCGAGTTCAGTGTCATCGTGGATATGTTAAACTTGATTTAAAAGAGACTTGATGGGTGGTGACACCATTTTAGGATGGCTGGGGAAGATGTGTTTGTGTGGTGTTGGTGTGAGGGTGTTTTTCTAGCCTTGGTTTTGTTTTGAGTCTCAACTTCATAGAAAGGCCTTTCCTTTGTACCTTGTGAGAGTAGACTAGAAGTCATCTGGAGTAATTTTTTTTCTCCTGGTTCTCTGGAAGTAAACAGCCCCAGACTTCTGACTTTCTGTGCCTCTATTCAGTACAGCCACTTATCTCTCCACCAAGTTTTGTTCATCTGCCTTTAGAGATCAAAACTACATCCACACCAAAGCGACACTTTGTTCTGTTGGACACTGAGAGATTTTAGTTTATTTGTCCTTTGAGCACTTTGTGGAAGGGTGTTGGTGCCTCTTCCCAATGGACACTGTAAACTTTTGATTGTAAAGTGTTTTGCAACTTCTGTTTGAAGGGGTGACTTGTGTGAATTCCCCTCCAGTGGAGAAATTCACCTTCAGTGGCTGCCCTGAGTTCTGAACACCAAAATTACTGAAAAGCAAAAACTTCCCCTGCACACTTGAGCCTTCCTCCCCTCACCTGCTTCCAGCTAGTAAACAATGCTGTAAGTGTCTAAACTTAGATGGGATGGTCACTGGTAGGATTTTAGCCTGATGAAAATAAAGGCTTTATCCTACCCCATTAATATATATAATCCCCTTTTTTGAGGTGGGAAACTCAATCCTTCTGAAGGGTGAAGCTCAGTGTCAGTTCTTAGTCATTTTTCTTGACCAGTCCAGGCTTCCAGGAGACAGACTGGTGGGTCCATTAAATCTGCTCAATGTCTTAATGTTTCTTAATATCTTCTGTACCTGGTAACTACAAACCAGGCTATTCTGCCAATTCATCTGATCACCTGAAATGCTTTTAAAAATGAAGAGTCTGGTTCTGAGGAGCGAGTGGTGTTTGATGGGGCTGTGTGTGGTCAGTAGTGGTCCCCTCCAAGTGTTTGTTACTTTGATACTCTTTTGAGTATCTTTTAAGTTTTTGGTGCTTAAAAGTGTATCTTCCCCTTGTCCCAGTACCTCAGAGCCACTGCTTCACTTGTGATGCCACCATCTTGGTGTGAATCCACTGAAGGAAGGTTTCTGCCTGCTATTGGACAGACTAAAACTAGGAAGAATAAGAATTAAGTGCCCCAGGCTTAACTTATTACAAGAATTACCTGTTCTGCCAAACGTGCTGAGGAATATGTGTGACCAGCCAGCTGGATGTGCTGAGCTGTGCCTGGACAAGGCAGAAGCAAAGGGAATGCTGTTTGGGAGGCTTGGGAAGGACCATCTAAAATGCCAACAAATATCCTTGTCCTCTTACCTGCTTTAGAGCAGATGTTTGGCTTCGGTGGGTTTTGGTGTTTTGTTGTTTGTTACCAGTGGGTGTTAAGGGGGTGAAGATCTACTTGAGGTGTATCTTAACCTGTACAGGCAACAGCTCAAGTTCTGTGGAATCATTTAATTTTTGTCTTAATACTCAGGCAGAGGTTTCTTTCTTAAGTGAAACACATTATCTTCCCTCTTCATCTTTAAACGTGGAGTATTTGGCTTTTTAATAAGTTTTTATGCTGTCTAGAATAGCTTTTTGAAATTAATTTTGCTTGTCCTCCACGCAAAGGAGCCTGTGACCTGCTGGTGGTGTCCTATTTAATATGTAGTTACACACTGCAATAGTGGCTCGTTTGCTCTTTCCACCACACCAAACAAAATTTCTCCAGTGAATGAATGTAACCCAATGTAACAGCAAGCAAGAAACAAAAGCTTTCCTTAAGCTCTTTATCACTAACTTGTTACAAGATAAAGTAAATGAGTTTTAATTGTGCTTCCCTCCTGCCGTTGCTTCAGTGACAAAGACAGATCATTAGCATAACACAGTCTCACCACTTCTGCTTTTGGTGTGTCTTGTGATGCTTGAAAATGAAGTGCAACAAAGGCTAGAAAAGGTGTCTTTTTAAGTTTATGGCCATGATAACATTTCAGTAAACTGTTTAATTCTTCCTGCTTTTAAATGTGGTGGGTATATTGAAAATATTTTTAAAAACAAAACAGAGGAAAAACCTACAAACAAAAGAACCAGAGCAAATCTAGAAAGTGAAACTGTGTACAAGAGACTGCACCTAAATCCAGGAAAGGGAGTGCTGTGTGTGCAAAAAAAAAAATCAAAATTAAATGTAACTTGTATTTACAGTTCTGTTTTTTTTTTTTTCTTTTCAGAGATGGTGGAGCCAGGACAAGATCTGTTGCTTGCTGCTTTGAGTGAGAGTGGAATCAGCCCAAATGATCTCTTTGATATTGACTCTCCGGACGTGGTTCTTGCAAATCCAGCCCCAACTCCAGCTGTTCAGCAGGTTAAAACAAGAACAGGGGTTTGCTAAAGGACATGAGAGCTTGGACTTGGTGTGCTGGGAGGGGTGGGGAGGGTGGTGTTCACAGCAAATGCTCGAAGAATGTGGAGTTTTCATAAACTTCCTGTTGTGTAGTACTGAGGTGGGAAAATGACTCGCTACTTAATTTTAAACCTTTGTACAAAAAAGCAATTTGAAACCCTTTAGGTCAGTACAAACATATAAATAAGCTTAACTTCTGGACATGACGTGGGGGATGATCTGTCATGTGTGAGAACTCTTCTGTCACTGGAGTCTGGCTTCTCTGCTATAAAATACACAAAAACTGTAACACAATACTGGGTTTAAGCTCCAAGATAGCCTTCAGTCTGCCAGATTGTAACAGTTTCAGCCTGGGAACAGAAGCCTTGAGGTTTTATTCCTGCTAACTTGTTTCTTGATGCTCTGTTTCTGCAGTCAGTACCTCTCAGTGCTTTAGAACTGGGCCTGGAGACTGAGGCTGCAGCTGCTGTGAAACAAGAACCAGAGACTGTTTCTACTCCAGCCTTGTTAAATGTTCGGGTGAGAACTGGTGCTCCAGGATTTGGGGGTGTGGGGTGGTGGGTTCACCTGAGCTGGGCACCAGTTGCTCACTAAGCTCCTTTATCATTCCTCCTCCTCAATTAGGCAAAGGCTGAATCCTGAGGTGAAGGGCTCCTGGGTTGAGACAGGGACAGGGAGATCAGCAATTTGTCTTGGGCAGAGCAGCCTCAGCTTGGGGAAATGAATTTATTGCCAGCTAACAATGGAGTAGGATAATGAGAAATAAGAACAAGTCTAAAAATACCTTCCCCCCACTCCTCCCTTTGTCCTGGGCTCAACTTCACTCCTGACATCATCATATGTTGTCTTTGCCACTCCTCCTTCCTCGTGCTTCTCCCCTGCTCCTGCAGCTCCTTTGCAAACTTTTCCAGTGTGGGTCCTTCCCATGGGCTGCAGTTCTTCATGAGCTGCTCCAGCTGTGTCTCCTGTAGGGCCACAGGTCCTGCCAGAAAGCCTGTTCTGGCATGGACTCCTTTCCATGGGGTCACAGTGTCCTTTGGGCACATCCACCTGCCCTGGTGGGACATCCAGGTTGGGCTGCAGGTTTGATCTCTGCTCCACTGTCCCCTCCATGGGCTGCAGGGAGTCATCCTGCCTCACCATGGGCTCCAGGGGAATCCCTGCTCCAGCAGCTGGAGCACCTCCTCCCCCTCCTTCACTGACCTTGGTGTCTGCAGTTTATGTTTTGGGAGTTCTCTTTAGCTCAGGGTTCCTGTACCTGGGTGATGAATCCTTCATCCTGTTTTTTTTTAATTTCCTTCTCCTTACTTTAAAATAAAACTTAAAAATACCCTTCCTAAATATGTGCAGCAATATATTGAAAGACACTTCTTGCAGCACAGATAATTACTCTGGCATTTTCAGCATGTTATTTGAAGTCATTTCTTATTACAAGTGTCTTCTAAAACCTGGTGTCTCCTGTTGATGAAAGGCTAATAAAGTCTGCTTGGATTTTTTTCTTTACTGTTTTCTGAAAATCTGCCTCGTTCTTTGTTGCCAGCAACCACCATCCACCACAACCTTTGTGCTGAATCAAATAAATCAGCTTCCAACCTTGGGGACTACGATTGTGATGACAAAAACAACACCTGTCACCACCACCAGACAGACCATCACTGTAGCAAAGATCATCCAGACCAGCACAACCACCCGGCCCTCGGTGGCAGCACCAGCAGTAAGAAATGCCTTGACCACTGCACCTTCCAAGGACCAGATTCAGCTGAAAGATCTGCTCAAGAATAATAGTCTTAATGAACTCATGAAATTGAAGCCACCTCCTAATATTGCCCAACCAGTAGCAACAGCAGCAAGTGAGTTTTCTTCTTTTTTTTTTTTTTCCACAATTACAGTATTTTAAATAGTGAAATAATGATCTTTGCACCTCTTGGATTTCTTAAAAAAATTAAGCTCTTGATTTACTTCATAGAATGAGGAAAATGACATTTTTGATTGCAGCTGGGAGATTGTTAAAATTAATGTATGAGCATTACTGAAATGAATCAGCCATCTTACTGGGGTCTGCATCAGTTCCTGTTCTACTGTGTACTTGCTGTGCAACTGGAACAAACTAGTACCTTGTTTGGCATCTTCCAAACTGGATTTGTAGCACAGGCTGCAAATGGTACTCCTGGGATGAGGTGTTTCTGTGAAGTGTCTCCTGCAAAAGAAAAATCTGTCCCTCTGTTTCATGGAGGCATCAGATCTATTGTTTAAAAACTTAAGTCCTAAAAACTTGCTGTTCGTTTTCATGTCACCTCTGAAATGTTGTGTTAACTGCCACGACTATTTTGTTACCACACTCCAAATCTTCATTTTACAATTCCCTTCATAATACTTCCTGCTATGTTATTTCTAACGTGTGGTCAACTTAATATAAGGGAAAAACTGCATGTGTGTGAAATTCTGATTTAATTCTTTCCTGTTGCTCTGATTTCAGCGTGAGGTTAAGATCAGACTAGTTAGAAAATATCTCTGTTGCTGTTGTTTTTCTGAAAGGTGCAGAGGCTTTTTCTGGATTTCTCTATTTTCATTGTGTCTGAAATGAGCTTTGCTGATTTTATAGGTGTGGTTGGCATAACCTATTTTCCGTACGCAGATCGAGAGTGCAGTAAATGAGCTGCCTGGGAGGACTGAAACAAAAAGCAGAATGTGCCTCCTCATTTCACTGCCTTCTCTTAGGGAGTGGTTGACAAAACTTCCAGTTCTGACACCAGCTGAGGTTTGGGGTAAAGGAGTGAGGAAGAGGAGAGAAGGTTTTACAGGACTGACTATCCCCTCGGTGCAAAGTGAGAACTCACAGAAGCACAAATAGGTGACATGAGGCCACAAATTGTTACAGTGGCACAGCTGTAGAAAATATTGATTCTGTAGCTTGTGTTTGAAGTGAAGAGGAGCCATGCAACTTCCAGAACTGCATTTCTAATCTTATATGTGTTCTTGTGTTCCTGTAATTTTTTTTCACGTTTTATAAAAAAAATTGACAATACTTGTGGCAAATTGAAAGGCAGAGAAGCTCTTGTAAGGAAAGATGTCTTTTCATATAATTCAGGCAGCAGGAGTTGTAGATTGGAAAATATTAAAAAGTTGAATTATGCAATGTCTTTGAGGAAAACTTTTATTTGTGCAAGTGTCTTAATTGTTTTTTTGGGCAATTATGCTAAATTTATTACACAATGGAAGCTTGACAGCTGGTTTCAATGTTTTACATATATCTGTGTGTAAATTACTTTTGTTCTGTACTGAGCCCCATTGCCAGTTGTTTCCAAATGTGACTGAGGACAGGAAAGTTAATAAATGGTCCTCTTAAAGGATCCTGTTGTAAACTTTAAACAATTGAGTCCAAAGTGTTGACTTCTTGTCTTACAGAACTAATTATAGTTTGTCCTAAGGTGGTAAATGCCACCAGACCAGGTAAGTTCATTTCTGGTGAAACACTGGGCTTTTTGGTTTGTTGTTAAAACTTCAAAAGCTCACAAGATGGAATAGCTGTAAATCCCTGTGTATAGATTTGGTGGAGGTGAAAAGTAATATCTGTTAAATATTGAAACTAATACACAACTGTCAGACACAGTGGCATTGCATGGGGAGTTCCTTCAGTCAAAGGAGTAACAGAATTTAACTCCTTTCTTGGACTCATTAATTTGCTCAGAAGCACTGATTGATTGTGTTGAAGCATCATTGTCTGACTTGGTATTTTAAACTTCTGAATGTTAATTTGAGTTGCTGTTTGGAGGGAATTCCTGTAAACCACAGCTTTTCTTTTGTAGCTGACCTAAGCAATGGTGCAGTGAAGAAGGAGGCTTCCACAAAAGAGGTAGCAAGAATATGGATAAATGACATTAAAATGAGAAGTTTCTCACCTACTGTGGTAAGTGGTGGAGATAATTTGCCAAATGAGTGTGTTAGTGGCCAAAAGCACCTGGGGCCAGTTTCAGGGGTTACTCATCCGTGCCTTGTGTGTGGTGGAATTGTCCAGTGCAGCTGTTTGTTCAAAAGCTCAGTTTCTCCAGTAAAAACTTGGTTAGATGACAAAAACCAACAGCTGTGTGGAGCAGAGACTACTGAGGAAATGACAATTGCAAGAAGTTACTGTTTTTAACAGAACCTCATTGTGTGTGTGCAGAGGGGTGTGCTGATTAAAGGTGATAAGCACATCTCTTGCTCTGGGGTGAGACATTTGCTTTTGAAGTGACTGTTTTCCAGTGGGGAAAGCTGGAGGAGTTCCTCTGGCATGGCTCTGCTTCTGGGCGGTTGGATTGAAGATGGAAATTGAGTATCTTTCAATTTCCTAAATGTAATAAAATTACAGTTTGATGCTGTAATTGAGTTTTGGCATCTTCACTGATAGCTCGACTCAGGCTGAATTTGGGAAGAGCTCTGCTCCTCAGTCACTGGCTTTTGAGATCACTTTTATGTTAAATATTAATAATTGTGGAAGATGTTTGATTTGTCATCTAGCAAGTACTTTACAAATATTGAAATACTTACACTGATCAAGGCCACAGTAAAAAATGGGTAACTGTCAGGTTTCAGAGACTTCTGGATAGAACTGTGACTATTGTAACTATTCCCCAAAGTTGTAAAATTACATCACGAGTGTGAAACTGCACAAGACTTCAGGGGAGTACTTGGAAATTAGGGCTGTTGTGTTTTCAGGGAAGTTTTCTTTAAGTCACAGTCCGGTTTTAATATGCTGTAAGAAGAGTTTCTTTTTAATTCTGCTCATGCAAGTTCGGGGTATTTGATCTCCTGACTTCATGTCTTTGAAGGGTTGCTCAGAGATGAGGAATCTCCACTCCTGTCTGTAGTTTTCCCAGCTATTCCCTAGTTCAGCCAGTCCATGTGTTAAAACACTCAAGTGCAAGTTTGGCCTCGTGTCCTTCCTCCTGTTCATTCTCAGTACATGGAATATTAACAATGTGCTGTTTGACTAACAGGGGTGTTTCTCTCCTGCAGAAAGTGCCAGCAGTAAAAGAGGAGGAGGAACCTGAGGAAGAAGATGAAGAAGAAATGGGCCATGCAGAGACTTACGCTGAGTATATGCCAATAAAACGTACGGCCTGATGTTTAGTTACATCAAAAGGCTGAAATGCTTTCAGAGCTGATTTGTTTTGTAATTACAGCAGAAAACAGATAAGTTACTGTCTGAGTCAAGTTAAAAGAACCAAAATATGTTGTGGGTTTTCCTAGGAAATTTTTTGTCTTCTACAGTCCTTAGTTTTGGAAGATACATGGATTTTTTTTTTTTAATAGAAGAGGAATTCTTTAGTGTATCTTTGAGCACTTCTTGTTTCACTGATATGATTGATGAACCAAGATGAGGTGTTTTTTTTACCTGTGTTAAGATGCCTTGTGCCTCAGCAGAGGAAATTTTATGAGGGGATTAAGTGCTCACTGCTACACTTAAAAATCTACTTTGAGTCTTTTGGTGTGAAATCACCCTGAGCACATTCTTCCTGCATTGTTCCTGGCTGACTACTTAGAACTGGTTCTTGGTTGTTTTTTCTTTTAAGTGAATTTTTACTGCTGTTAATTGCCATCTCCTGTTTTTTCTCCTTTCTCTTTATTGTACCCAGTGACAGAAAGCTGTTCTCTTGTTTCCCGAGTACATTGTTGACCTGCTGTATAAGCAAGGCAAAAAAATTTTGCATGGAGTTTGTAGCTAAACAGTTAATTTTTATTGTCACTGATGAGATCTGTCAGCAATTAAACCATGTCTGTTCTAAATCTTTTCTCCTCTCATTCTGCTTAAAAATGGCACTATATAAATAGAGAGAAGAATGTTGCTTTTGTGATTCTGGCATCCTGAGGCTGCCTCTGGCCTTCTGGGAACACAAGGTCCAGACTGGTTTTTCTCAAACATGACAAGTCCACAAATACTTTAATTTTCTATTAAGTGAATTTTATCTAAATTGGGGGAAGGTGGTGAGAAGAGAAAGTAAGATTGCAGTTAAAAAGTCAGATTAATGTGTTCCTTCATTTAGCACTTGATAGACTGTTGCAATGAAATGTTATTGACTTCAGCCTTTGCAATCACAATTGTAATTTGTTTTGGTAAATGTAATAACTTGTGCTGCAGCATCAGAGCTGTGGATTATGTTTTCATCTTCTCCCTTCCTTTTCACCCAGTAAAAATTGGGCTACGTCATCCTGACCCAGTAGTGGAAACCAGCTCGTTATCCAGTGTGACTCCTCCTGATGTGTGGTACCAGACATCAATATCAGAAGAAACAATTGACAGTGGCTGGTTGTCAGCTTTGCAACTTGAAGCAATCACTTATGCAGCCCAGGTAGGCCAGATATCAGTGCAGCTTAAAAGCTAACAGAGAATTTAAGAAGAAAAACTACTGTCTGACAAACATAGCTATGTCAGTTTTACAAGGAGATAAAATAATAAGAGCTTAAGGGTTTGAGTTGCATTAGGAGGTGGCAGGTGAGGTTCAGATAAATGGGAGGTAATACACCTAGGAAAGCTTTTTCTAAACCACTTCCATAATGCTGATCTCCAACTGCCATAAAACTCAGGAAGAACAAGTTAGTCATTTTTTATTTCTCTGAAATAACTTAATGGCTGCAGTAGCAGCAGGCTGAGAAACTGAGCCCTGTTTGATGTCACTGGGAGGGGTATGGAGAGCAAGATTGGGTGTTATTTTGCTGCTGAATTAAATTTCAGTGTGCCCACAAGTTGCCAGTGTGGCTGGGGCTGGAGAGGAGAAAAAAGAAGGGGAGTGAAATATAGGTTCACATAATCAAGAAATCAGTGATAGCCCACAAAACCCAAGAACAAAACAGAACTTGGTGAAAGGAGATTGCTTTAAAATGGGTAGAACAACACTACTTTCCACAGGCTCTGCTTGTCTGGGTCTTGCTGCTGTAAAAGGCTGTGGAAGTGCTAATTGGGGCATTAGGAAAAGGCACTGAAAGAATTACACAGATATGTGGAGCAGTTGTAGGTGCTGAGGGAAGAAGGGGGAGAATGGATCACATAAAGCAGTTAAGCTCATATGCTTCCCTTAAATAAAATCCCCTTTTCCTGCTGCCAGGAGTTTGTTTGGACCACTGGTCTTCTCCAATAGGATGTTTCTTATGTTTGCTCATTTCTGACAATCCCCAGTGATGTGTTCTGGAGAATGGGTACAAGTTTTTTGTTCTTTCTCCTACAGCAACATGAAACATTCCTGCCCAATGGAGACAGAGCTGGATTCTTGATAGGTGATGGTGCTGGTGTAGGAAAAGGAAGGACCATAGCTGGAATAATCTATGAAAATTACTTGTTAGGCAGAAAAAGAGCAGTCTGGTAAGTGTGTGAGGATTTGTTAGAGCAGACACTCCAGTGACTGTATGACTTCAATTCAGGGTCATCTGTCTTCTGACAAAAGTTGTAGCAACTGCTTTTTGAGCTTCTGCTATCACTTACAGAACGTGCCTTGTTTTCTGTCCTCAGGTTTAGTGTGTCAAACGATCTGAAATACGATGCTGAAAGAGATTTGAGAGATATTGGAGCAAAAAACATATTGGTTCATTCATTAAACAAGGTGTGGAAACTTTTTACTATGTACAGTTGAGGCAAAGCCTTAGGTACGCTGGTGTGACGGGTTGTGCATGTTGACTGTTTTAAGAGCAAGAATGTACTAATTTCAATAAATGTGCTGTCTAGGCCTTGTTTGACAGGCCTTAATCTTACAAAGAACCACACAGAGCTTTAAGTTAATCATGTAAATAGGCCCCTTGTAGGATTAAGTCTTAGCATGTGCTTTTTTTTAATTACTCTTCAAGCCAACTACTGACACTGCTAGTAGAGTATTTTCTAGGAAGTTGAAGTATTCTTTAAATCTTTAAAGCTTTGTAGCATTTGAATTTTTGCTTTTCTATCTCTCAGTGCACATTTTAGATGTAATGCATTTTGTGTGTAATACTTGAATAATGGACTTGCTCAGTGATTTGTTAAAGCAGCAGTGGTGTGAGCAGTTATTTTTGGAGACTGTGCCTCTGCTCAGGATTAGCCACTTAAATTGTGAAGTGTGATTGCTGATTGAATTCATTGAACTTAAAGTTTGATTTAAGTTATATTTTTGCTTTGTGAGTTCTTAGTTTCTAAACTAAAGCTTCAGAAACCATCACTTATGGTAGCAGCAGTAAAGACACTTTTTGAGGTATTGACTCTAAAGGGATACATTGAAACTAAAATCTCAGTTGTATTTAAATTAAGGAAAGTGTGTAGACAAAGAAGGTGTCTGTTAAGCTTTTGAAGCCTCAGCTCTAGTCTTCCTTAAGTATGTATTTAAATAAGGCCCTGTATAACCCCTTAACCACGTGTCAGCTGTGCCTGAATCAGGAGGTGGGATATGGGTGGGTCACAGTGTTCACACCTTTAAGGTTAAGACCACCAGCATCCCTGAATCATCTGGGAGTTGAGATTGAGGAGGGATCTCTTGTGATTAATTTCTGTAATTTCTTTTTCTTGCAGTTCAAGTATGGGAAAATCTCTTCCAAACATAATGGAAGTGTGAAGAAAGGTGTCATCTTTGCTACCTATTCCTCTCTTATTGGGGAAAGTCAGTCTGGTGGGAAATACAAAACCAGATTAAAGCAGCTGCTTCACTGGTGTGGTGAAGACTTTGATGGAGTTGTATCCTTTGTCCGTTCAGTTCAGTTGATTCTAACCAAACTTCTATTTAAACTTAAATCTGTAAAGATAAGCTTGTATTTGTAGGTATTGTTCTTTGTTTGTGTTGGCAGTTGGTTGTGTGCATGCTCTGACATGAGACTTGAAGTTCTACAAACTATGTGCCAAGAGTATTATCATCATCTTGTTGCCACACAGCTCAGGTACAAGAGGGAAGCTTCTGCTTTTTCTATAACAAAAACATAAGATCCTTAAGCACCATATTTTAATTTTACATTGAAGTTCTCTGCAGTGAATTATTAAAAATTTTTTTGAGTATCAACAGCATTCTCACGAAGTCCAGTGTTGGCAATTGTGTTCTTAAATACTGAACTAGTAGATAAATGTTTTCCCAAGGTTTTTACTGAAAAATGATTAGTGTCTTCTTGAGTTTACTAGTTACCTGCTGTAATTAGCAGTTTTTCTTGCCTTCTATTCACCATTCTAAAAATGTGGGACGAAGTTTTCCTTAATTACAGTTCAGATTGTATTTGATGAGTGTCATAAAGCAAAGAATCTGTGTCCTGTTGGTTCATCAAAACCAACAAAGACAGGTCTGGCTGTATTGGAGCTTCAAAATAAACTTCCCAAAGCCAGAGTTGTTTATGCCAGTGCCACAGGTATGTGCTGCTGGGTTGGCACTCAGTGCCTCTGTATGTCTTTGCTGGCACTGGTTCAGACTCTGTTCTTCTCCCCAGGTGCATCTGAGCCAAGAAACATGGCATATATGAACCGTCTTGGAATATGGGGTGAAGGAACTCCCTTTAGGGAATTCAGTGATTTTATTCAGGCTGTTGAAAGAAGGTAATATTTCAAAGACCTACAGCAGGAACACACGTAGCTGTGGCTGACTGTGCTCTGCAGTTCCTTGTCTTCGAGACTCACTCAGTCCTCTGCAGACACGTCCTGTCACACCAAGAACTTTCTAACTCTGGCAGAAATGTACTTTATCTTAGGTGGTGAAAAATAGGATGTTTCTCTTGCTCACAGAAAAATTTGAGAGCTTTAGAAGCTTGCTGGGAAAAAAAACAAAACAACTTAATGTGGGTGTTAGGAAAGGAAAAGACTTTGCTACTCCCCCTGAAAACTCCCTGTGTGTGCTCAGTGGAGTTGATGGCTCACTGTTTGCAGAAGGCCTTTGTTTATGCATCAGCTCAGGCAATTTAATAGGAGGAAATCTCATTCTTGTGCTTTCTGGCAAAAGAACCCAGCTCAGGGAGACTCTGTCTGCTGTGGCAGAGTACTTCAGAATGTGTCAATAAAACTAAATGTGAGGGGTCAGAAAATGCCACTGCTGCATTCTTTGGTAGGTGAGCATCTTGATAGAATATGTTTTGCCTACTTAAAGAGTTTTAAACACTGTATGCATTCTGTTTACCATCTGCATGATGCATGACTTTTCTAGACTGTGCAAGTGTAGTCTCACTTCATTACTGAGTATGGATCAAATGAGCAATAATGAAATTACAGCCCCAAGCCTGTGAGTAGCAAAGCTTTGCAGGTGACTTCTGTGCTCTCAAGGTATTGCTAAAGGGGTGTTGCTGCTGAAGAGAACTGAAGTTACCTACTAATTAAATAATTTTCATGCCAGCATAAATCTGAATGGCTCACTACAGGTTGTAATAGTTATTTTAAATCTTCAGTGGAATCTATAAAATTACAACACAAGATTCTGTTAACATTTGGACCAACTCCATTATCCACTGACAGTTTGTAAGGTGCTGTCTCCAAATGCTTCCTAGGTCGTTGGGGAAAACAATAACTGAGTTTTACCTCTTGGGATGCACTTAATTCTCACAAGGCAGGGATACAGTTTTATGTAAAGGCTAAATTTCAAGACCCCCTGATTGGATGTGTTTAACAAACCAGTACTAATGATTTCAAAAACCTATTCCTTCACATTTGTAAGCTTGCTGTTTTCTTCTAGAACACTTGAGGTTGTGGGTTTGAGTTTTCTTAACAAATCCTTGCTCTTGAAAATTCTAATATGGACTTAATTTGTTCCTTTCTTTTAGAGGCGTTGGTGCCATGGAAATAGTTGCTATGGATATGAAGCTGAGAGGAATGTACATAGCGAGGCAGTTGAGCTTTTCAGGTGTAACTTTCAAAATCGACGAAGTTCTGCTTTCCCAGGAATATGTTAAAATGTACAATAAATCTGTGAAACTGGTAAGAGCCCCTTCCTAAATTTGCTTTCTGTGTTGAGTTCTGAGAGGTCGAAGTTGGCTGAAACTTGAATGCTCCTGAAATAGCTTGTTGAGAGATGGGAATGGCATCTCCTTGTCTCCTTTAATACAAAGATTTCTCCATTTAAGACTTGGCAAAAGCTGTTAATTCTTGTTCTGAGCCATAAAAGGTGCAGTTTTGGTTGTATCTTCCAGTACCTTCCAAAATCCACTGCCTTCTAGCAGTACTTCAGAGACTTTGGTCACTGTTGCCCAAGATGAAGCTGTTCTGTTGGTCCTGCTTTTGTGCTCCTCTGCCTCCATTTAGGCAAACCAAGGCAGTGGCTTTTTGTCATCTTAGGATGGTGCTTAATAATTAATTACGGACAGTGCTCTTTGCATTCTTAACCTTAATGTATTAATGGAGAATCTAGATAATTAGAAAACACTCTTTCCTCTGGTTGTAATGCAAATGTATCTGCTTTCTATTAAGAGAGTAATTGTTTGCTTTATTTACTAAGCCATAACTGGGGGTTTTTGTGAGCTTTGCTGTCTGATGAGTTTCCTTAAAGTGCAGTTTCATAATACCATAACTTTAAACTCTCCTGTCTTTATTTGGATGTTAAACAACGTGTCTCTGAGCCTTGAAATACCACATGTTTAGCCATTAACCACGTGTTGTTCAGTGGGTCAGCGCTCGGGAGAGGTTCCAGCAGGCGGCCGATCTCATCGACGCGGAGCAGCGCATGAAAAAGTCCATGTGGGGGCAGTTTTGGTCAGCACACCAGAGGTTTTTCAAGTACCTTTGCATAGCCTCCAAGGTGAAGAGGGTGGTGCAGCTTGCTCGGGAGGAAATCAAGAATGGCAAAGTAAGCTGATCAAAACCTCTTTTTAAATATTTTTCTTAATTGTAAAGCTGTTAGATTAATTTTTGATGTATATAATGTAAATATTTTCAGCCGTGTTTTTATACTTTCTGGTGTTGAAGCTATTTAATGAGCAGAAATTCAGGCAAAATAAACTTGCAGCTCAGACCTAGTGACAGTGTGTGGTGTTCATTTGTCCCTTAGTGTGTTGTCATTGGCCTGCAGTCAACAGGGGAAGCGAGAACACTGGAAGCTTTGGAGGAAGGTGGAGGTGAACTGAACGACTTTGTTTCCACAGCAAAGTAAGACTGAAGTTTTAGAACTGTTGTTTACAGAAGTAACATTCATCTGGCTTCATGTGTGTGTGTGTCATTTGTTCTTTTATGTGTCAGAAGTTCATCAGTGCACAGAAAGTTGGGAATCCTTTAGCACTGATGTTCTTTACTGCAGCCTCCTGTCCTTAAGGTCTGACAGTATTGCTCAGCTGACCCCTTGGTTAGTTCCTGGTTTTTCTGGCTTCCCAAAGTGTTGTCAGGTGTGAACAGCTCGTACTGTTCTGCTCAAACTGGGAGGAGGGGAAGACTTGCTGAGTGTGCCCTGCATTTAAACCAGAGCAGGTTGCAAACCATGACTTCCCTCTTTGAGGTGAGCCAGAGCCAATCCCAAGGCTGCCTCGCTGGAGATCTTAATAAATTAAATTAATCTGTTACTTAAACTGAGCAATAAAAAAAATGGCAGTAGCAATACCACTTGTTATCAAAACCAGATTTAACAAGTTGTAAGTAACAGTGCTGTAAAATAAACGTCTCCTGCTTTTAAGGTGACAAATACAGCAATACAGGTGATAATATTCAGAGTGGTTGTGTGCACACACAGGGAATCATTCTTCAGAGAGGTCAAGCAGTTAAAATATTACAGCTTTGTACTTTTAATAAATGCAGATTCCACTGAAGAACCCTTTTTTCTTACACAGAGGAGTGTTCCAGTCTCTTATTGAAAAGCACTTTCCAGCTCCCGACAGGAAGAAGCTGTTTAGCTTGTTGGGAATTGACTTGACTGCTCAAAGTAACAACAATTCACCCCGAGACAGCCCTTGCAAGGAGAACAAAATAAAGAAAAGAAAAGGTAATGCTGACACTCTTACACTAATGCCATAGTGGAAATGGCAACTTTAGAGCTGCCTAGGGGTGAACTTGGGATAAAATATGGGAATGTCTGTACAGTCATTCATGTAAGAGCAGGTATTGCAGGTCTCTGAGACTTGTGGGAGATTTCCACTAATAGATTTTAAAGCTGCTGCTGAAGCACTATATACCCTGTATGTTTTGGGTACTTTTTGCTCAAAATTGGATTGATCTGTTATGGGTGCAAAATGCCTTGCACAGACCATCTCCTGATGCAGTCACACAAATAATTGTTTTCTTTTCTTGAGGCTCAATAAGGAGAATACACCCCCTTCCCAAACTGATTATCTTCTTGCCCAAAAGTAGGTGATGATAAGAAACTTGGGAGAGAGATCTTGCTTAAAACTTAGATTCTTTTAAACAGTTCTGTTTTTAGAAGTTGAGTATTTTTCTAGTTTGTGTGCAGCAGTGGTAACACAAACCTCAAAGCGTTGACTGCAGGGTTTAAACTAAGTTGTTTTTCTTGTGGGGTGATGGATCAGGTGAAGAGATAAGCAGAGAAGCCAAGAAAGCTCGCAAGACAGGGGGCCTCGCAGGCAGCAGCTCTGATGAGAGCGAAAGTGAGTCTGATGCTTCAGACAACGAAGAAAGTGACAATGAGAGCTCCAAATTCTTGAGTTCTGGAGATGATGATGACTTCAACCCATTCAGAGATGAATCCAGTGAGGATGATGAAGATGGTAAGACAGTTTGTGTTTCATCAAGCAAGTAGCTGTATTTGCAAATAATAAGCAGAAAATCTTTCCTAACCATTTCAATGAACAACAAGTGTTTGCTAAGCATGTAGTTTAGTCCCAATGAGTCTGGAATTAGCACTAGAATGTAAATCTTCGATTAGATTTTACACACTGCAGTTCAGATTTCTGTAAGTCACTTTTTGCAATGAGAACGTATTTCTTTCAAAGGGAAGGATGGCTGTTCAATAACTGTTTAAAACTTTTATTTAACTTTAGATCCCTGGCTCATCAGAAAAGAGCATAAAAAAAATAAAGAAAAGAAAAAGAAGAAAAGCATAGACCCAGATTCCATTCAAAGTGCCTTACTTGCCTCTGGCCTGGGATCCAAACGACCCAGCTGCTTCACTTCCACTGTTGGTACCACCACCTCGAGTACCAACACGTCTGGTAAGGAGTTTCTTTGATGTTGATTCACTTTCTTAGCAGTTGGGCAATAAAATTCTAAATCTCAAAGAGTCTCTCTTAAATTTCAGCAAACAGTAACACAAACAGCAGCTTTGTAACGAGTCAGGATGCTGTTGAAAGGGCCCAACAAATGAAAAAAGAACTGCTGGATAAACTGGAAAAGCTGGCTGAAGATCTTCCACCTAATACACTGGATGAGCTTATAGATGAACTGGGTGGTCCTGAAAATGTTGCAGAGGTAGGCTGGTGTTCACATGTTGAAAAATGTGTGTTTTTAAAGAGCTTTTTTTGTCAGCTCTAGGCAGTAATCTCACAGGTGGTGAGAATAGAGGTTACCTTGCTCTGAATTAGAGAAACTTAAAAATTGTGTTAGAACACAGAGAGGAGCTCTGAATGGAGGGATGAACAGGTTATTTCAGAGCCTGATAGTTTCCTGTTGGGTAAATCACAGCAGTTTCTCCTGCTTTATAGGGGTCTGTTTCTCTAACTGGCTGTAGTCAATTTGAAGCTTTATTTCATCCTCCAAGACAATGGAGATTAAGGACCTGGGTGTGTTATTGAAAAGCCTGATTAATTATTCTCTCTTCTCAATAACTTCAGAAACGTGTCTTCAAGGTTGCCTGTCTCTATCAAGTAGAAACATCGCTGTGATTTAAAAGGCCCTGTCAAAATCAGTGACAGTCTAAACTGTCTCTTGAGTTTATTTTCTTAGTACTGCTGGTAAATCCCTTAAGAACAGTAGCACAATACTACATTTTTACATAGATATGCTTTGTTGTGCTTTTGGATCCCTGAGTTACCTCTAAATCAGTGTTCCACATAGCGGGTAATGGCATCAACCAAAAAATAACCCAGGTTCTCTAATGTACTTTTGCACTTGGAGTAAATTACTGACTCTATTTTAAGGTTGGTACACGAATAAATAGCAACATTGCTTGGGGCTTTTGGTCATGGAGTGGTTTTGGTATTGCCACAATGAGCTTGTGTTCCCTTTTCCTCTGGAAGATGACGGGTCGCAAAGGGCGGGTTGTGAGCAACGACGACGGCAGCATTTCCTACGAGTCCAGGTCTGAGCTGGACGTGCCTGTGGAAATCCTGAACATCACAGAAAAGCAGAGGTTCATGGATGGAGATAAGGTAACCCTTACAGAGATAAAACGTGCCAGATGCTGTAGCAACACAAAGCTATTCGAGTTGTGGCTCAGCCATCATTGCACAGTGACTCGTAGTAGTGTTGGGATAAAGTATTGCCTAATTATGAAAGAAGGAATGAAAAATTGCACTGGAATGCTGAGACATCTTTTTGTTATGTCTCAATTTTAAATCAAAACACATTACAGAAATATGTCTTATAATTTCTCTGAAGAAGAGAAGCTCCAGTAACCTTATTGTGGTCTTTCATACCTGAAAGGGGCTACAGGAGAGCTGGAGAGGGCCTGTACTATAAGTACTGGTTAATAAGCATTTTCTGTTCAGTGCTGTGTGTTTTGTTTTTCAAAGCAACGTGTTCCACTGTGCTTGAAAGGTCAGGCAGTTTGGGTGACCTCAGAGGCTTGTCCTTGAGCTGTGCACCCATGTGCCAAACCAAAAGCTGGCACCTTTAAGCTGATCTTGTAAAACAAAACATGTTTAAAAGGCAAATTTGTGATTCATATCTTTGATTCATTGATCTGGATAACTGTGTACCTATAATGAAATTGGGAAATGGGGAAAGCCATTGACATGGTATGAAAAAACTTTAAGGGAAAAGGTGAGGTTGTTAACCCTAACAAGGATTGAGAAGTAATGCTGGGAAGAGTGATGGCTTTTGTCCTTAACATTGCTCTCTGAAAGAAAATCCTGACTGGAATAATAGTAGAATTGAAGGTGATGAAAGAAGGAGGAGGAGGGGGAAAACCCTTCCCAGTGGTTCACTTGGTCTGTGCTGCCACAAGAGGGCAAGTGGAGTAAATGTCACTGTGTGGTCTGTTGTGACACTTGAGGGTAAAGACTCAGTTTCTGTAAGTGACTTATGCACAGTCCAAACATTTACATTCTTTGAAGGCACCAAATACAGCATTAGCAGCAACTTTTTGTCTTCTCTGTGACCTCCCCCCTTCTTTCTGAAGTGCCAGCCAACATCAGAGAAACCTGCTCTCTGGGATGGTAAGACTGCAGCATGTACCACCTGTTTTCATTTGCACAGAGAGGATGTTGAAAAGTAAAGCAAAACCCACTCCTTTCAGTCAAAAAAAATCCATTAGCATTTCTAACTCCCATAAAGGGACCCACACCTTATGTCCCCTCCCTCCTTGCGATAGGAAGCCAGAGTTACAGTGACACCATTGCAGTCCCATGTTTGCTAATAGCTGTATAATGAGATTTTTTCTTAGACACTGAAAACTGAAGCTTGATCTTGGGTTTGTATTTTTCTTACTCCAAGAACATTGCCATCATCTCGGAGGCCGCCAGCTCTGGGATATCACTGCAAGCAGATCGGAGAGCCAAGAACCAGAGACGGAGAGTTCACATGACCCTGGAGCTGCCCTGGAGTGCAGACAGAGCAATCCAGCAGTTTGGTAAATGCTTCTCTCTCTGTATCCTTTCTCTAGAAAACTCAGTAATACTGACTGAATTTACTGCTGACTCATGGGAGATCAGATTGAGTAGGTGACATCTTAAGGACCCCTGCAGTCTTCTTTACTCATGAGCAGAATCAGCTTTATCTGCAGTCATAGCTAATTGTCTTGAAAGTTTTGAAAGAAACCTTGCAAAGAAGGCTATGCTGCAGCTTTGGAGTTTTATTTATGTATCAAGTGTCTTTATAAAAGTTGCCACAGCTCTGGAGCATCTGTGCTGCCTTCTGTTGGCTGTGATACGGCAGAAACTTAATTTTCAGCAGGATTAAGTTCTAGCTTTTTTTCTTATTCTACACAATTCATAGTTTTTTAGAAATTTTCCATGAAGTGGAATTTATATAACATATGTGCTTCTACTTAATTATCCAGGAAGAACTCACAGATCCAACCAAGTGACTGCTCCAGAGTATGTGTTCCTCATTTCTGAACTGGCAGGGGAGCAAAGATTTGCATCCATAGTTGCAAAAAGACTGGAGAGCTTGGTAAGATTGTTTCAAGTGGTCTGAACCCTCATTTGAGAAAATGCAACTTAGATTTCTTTTTCTTAAAATTCTGTTTAATGACAACTGTGTGTCTTAACAGGGAGCCCTCACCCACGGGGACAGAAGGGCCACAGAAACTCGAGACCTCAGCAGATTCAATTTTGACAACAAGGTGATGGTTCTATTTCTGTTGGAAAGCCTGTGCTGTGGTGCTTATTCCACAAATGGCCTGTTGAGGAAGGATCTTTCCTATCTCCTACCTTTAACTGTATCACTTCCTGAGGTAGCCAGTAACATTGTTAATTCTGTTTGCAAAGCCATAGAACACCAGTGTGTAAATCACTGTTCTGCCTTTGCAAACAAAGTCTTAGCTAAATGGTGTGTGTTCTTTCCATCACAGCTGAAAGGTTGATTTGGCAGTTCTAATTAGAAATTAAGACTGCTTTGTTTTCAGTTATAAGCTACACTGCATAAAGGTAATAACCAATTCCCCTTACTATTGCAGAGAAAACTGTTTTATTGTGAATCAAACTGCGTGTGCTTGGGGCACAAACAACTGGATCCCATTGATAGAATAACTTTCTTTTCCTTGCACAGTATGGCAGAAATGCTTTGGAGATTGTTATGAAATCCATTGTGAACTTGGACTCCCCAATGGTCTCACCTCCTCCTGATTTTCCTGGAGACTTCTTCAAAGGTAAGATAATTCACTGGCTGCAATAGCTTCCTTTTGATCCTTTTCCAGTAGACAGAAAATGCAAATAATTTGAGAGCTGTAGAACATTGTTGCTATTTAAACTGATCAGCTGGGACAGATGGGAATAACACCCAGGGAGAGTCTGTGCACATTGCTTGAATGTTGAAGTTCACGTATGAAACAAGATCTGTGAAGTCTCAATAAAAGGAATGTTCTGTATCTGCTTGGCCTGAGTATTATGTAGAGTTCTTTTAACTACATTTTCCCATTATCCACTGTATTACCTTATTCTCATCCCTGGTGCCATTGGTGGTTTGCACTGCCTGTGCTTCCTGGAGGGACAGAAGGCAAAGTCCTGTCTTGCTTATTGATGTATTAGGTAGGAATTGTAAATAATGGAATTGAGGGGTGTCACAGTTATGAAATTGGATCCGATTGCTAAACAAGCTGTTACTTCACTGGGTTATTTTTAGATGGCAAAGCAGCTCTGATTGAACTTCCTTCTCTTTCCTAGATGTTCGTCAGGGATTGATCGGCGTGGGCTTGATAAATGTAGAAGACAGATCTGGAATTCTGACACTTGATAAAGGTACTGGTGTGTTCAGTGTATCTTGGGATGCTGCTGGGAATATCATATGCCATGACAGTGGATTCCCAGCAACAGGACTGAACTTGTTCTATCTTGAACTATCGAAAAAGTTACCTTTTTAAAGAGCTTAATGATTTCTTGGATTTAAATAGTCTTTAAGACTCTTTGATAACAAAGCTCTTAATCAGTACTCAATATTTGTTGACCTAAAACATGTTTGTTTGTTTTTTTAAGATTATAACAATATAGGGAAGTTTCTGAATCGAATTCTTGGAATGGAAGTCCATCAGCAGAATGCTTTGTTCCAGTACTTCTCTGACACGTTAAATGCAGTTATTCAAAATGCTAAAAAGAATGGGAGATATGACATGGGCATCTTGGGTGAGTAAATGATTTGTCAGTACTCTTGTATTTGTGTGAGAGCAGAGCAACAGAATAAAACTGGGCTTTCCTTTTCAGATTTGGGCTCTGGGGATGAGAAAGTAAGGAAGGCAGATGTTAAGAAGTTTTTAACTCCTGGATATTCTACCTCTGGACATGTAGAGCTGTACACAGTAAGTTAATTCTGTATCATCTTTATTAAAACTTAGATACAAAAGGCTTTTACAACATGTTTAGTTCCTATGTGTGTAACTGTTTTAAAGTCTGATCCCATTCAAGTTCTCCCCCTCTCTTGTAGATCAGTGTGGAGAGAGGAATGTCTTGGGATGAAGCAACAAAGCTCTGGGCTGAACAGACAGGTCCAGATGATGGATTTTATTTATCACTACAGGTAAGCTTCTTGTGTCTCTTGGTTTATGTTCAGGGAAATTTAACCTGAAAAATTTACTGTTTGCAGTAATCACTGTTCAGTTTTGCAAAATACTTCCAGTCTTATAAATTAATTTTAAATTTGTTTTTAGTGATGAGTATGAAGTGCTCCTTTTTAGCTGCTCAGTATATTTTCTGGTAGGAACATGAGCCCAAAATAATCGCTCTTATTTAAACCTGTATCAAGAAACCAGGTGTTTTCACCGTGAGGTTAATGTGGATCACTGTTCTAGAGGTGTGTTATTATTCCTGGTTGTAATATTGCACACTCTTATTACTCTGTAAAGAACACAGTATGAAACCACTTAAGGCAGACACTGTCATCATGTTTAAATTTAGGAAGTTTTTGGTTTGTCTTTGTTTTTGCAGATAAGAAATAACAAGAAAACAGCAATTCTAGTAAAAGAAGTGAATCCTAAGAAGAAGCTTTTTTTAGTGTACAGACCAAATACTGGGAAACAACTCAAACTAGAAACATGTGCAGACCTGAAAAAGAAATATAAGAAGGTAACCATTAAAATTATGTTAGTTTTAAACTTAAAAAAATTGAAAATAAGTATAAGGGCTTTCTTTTTCTGGTATTTATATATAATTCTGGCAAGTAAAAAACTAGGCTTTTTTCTCCAGAGAAGAGCTTGTATGTGGGTCTTTTTAAGCAGGTCTACATGGTTTTGGCATTCCTATATCCAAAACTTTCTGAATATAAATTATCTGTGGTGTGGTAATACAAAAGGAGATTCTTTAGGGTCTGGCGAGTGTTGAATTTGTAAAAACTTGAGAAGGCAGTTCAGGTTGATTTCCTGAAAAAGCTCTGAGGTTCTGCTGTGTTTTTAAGCATTTTGCTTATCCCTTGGAATGGACAGTTTGAAATTAGGCTGTAGGATAATGTACCCCTCTGCACCATCAGTGTTGGTGCTCCCTCTTTTCTCACAGTAGTGACCAAATTGCTTGTTTCCTGTGTAAGTGTTGATGTGTTTTCCTTTATTCCCACTCTTCCAGGTGCCCTCTGAGGATGCTCTGCCACACTGGTTGGAGCAGTACAATTCCTCTGCAGACACCTGCACCCACGCCTACTGGTCAGTGTTTGTGTGCACACCAGTGCTTTCATTTTAACTGGTTTATCACTTCTTCTGTTACTCTTGTGAAATCTTCCTTCTTCCTTAAGAGAAATTGTCCCATGACCAGTCAAGTGACCCAACTTTCGAGTGAAAACACGAAGCTTTGCACTTACCCTGAAGTCCTGATGTATGAGATGAATGCTCCTGTATATATTACACTCAGCAGAAGTGCAATGACCCAGGAGTAGCTTGTGCTCAAAGTGTCTTGATCTGAGCTATTATTGTGATCTGATAGTTCATATGTTATTTGGGGGAGGAAATGTTTATACTTGGTGTTGAGATGAGATGGATGAGAGAAACAGCTGTTGCTGTGCTGCCTGTTGTGTGTCTGAACTCAGCTATGGCTGAATTCCTGAGGAACAGCACAACTGGTAGAAATTTCAGATTGATATTGGAGCTCCTGAAGTACACTGATCAGATCCCAGCATTGTTTCACATACCATCATTTAGGTCACCTGAGATTGGCAGTGTCTCACTCTGTGCATTCTGTAGAGCACTTTACCATCAGAGCTCTGCTGTCCCTTAGTGTGTCTTGCAGCCCCCACTTGACCCTGAGTAACACCTTAAATAACTTCAGGTCTTATTTTTAATGAAATTGGATAATTTCTGTTTTGCAGAATTGTTTTGAAAGCTTTTTTTTCCCCTGTCTGTAGGAGAGGCAACTGTAAGAAGGCAGGCCTGGGCCTGGTGTGTGAGGTGGGACTGCGCTGCAGGACCTACTACGTGCTGTGTGGCTCCGTGCTGAGCGTGTGGACAAAGGTGGAAGGAGTTTTGGCCTCTGTGAGTGGGACAAATGTGAAAATGCAGATCGTTCGCCTGAGGACAGAGGATGGGCAGAGGATCGTAGGTAAGTGCACTGCTGCTCCTTCACTGCCAGCCTGGAGGAGAAGGAAGCTGTCCCTTTGTCCCAGACTAATGTAAAAGATGCTTCTGAGACAACAGGCTTGTCAGGGTGTCTGTTGGGGAACACAAGGGTGTCTGTTGCAGAACTACAGCTATTGACATCTGTATTTCAACAGTATAATACAAACTCTGTTTTGAGACAGGTTAAAGAAAGAAGAATTTGTTTTCAGCCAGGTTTTGGGACACTTATTCTCTCAGTTCTTTTGATTTACTCAGAACAAAAACATCATCTTCGGCCTCTACCAACCAAGCTACTGTGAAATCATAATGGTTCCACTTTTCTCCCCTCTCTTTGAAAAGAATAGTAGGCCCTTGAAATAATTGTTTTCCTAGCTTTTGGGCTACTGAAAGTGTGCAGAATGACTTCAAAATTGTCTTGTCTTCTCATTAAATCTCTTAGTGAAGCCCTCAGAGCAGGGACCTCAGAGGCTGAAATCTCCATATTTTTTTAAATGTGGATTTCCTCTGGATATGCAATATCCTGGCAGCTCCTCCTCTAGGAACAGTTTTCTAAGATGTTGGAAATTTAAACTTCCTGGGTGATGTAACTTCTGTGAGACTGGAAAAGCCAAAATAGCTCGTTTCTGGTTTCATGTGAGAGTGAGTGACATAATAAAATTTGTCATCAGGAGCAAAATGGCAACTTTTTAAGGTCGTGAAGCAGGAGAAAGGATGAACCTCTGAGAAGCAGAACTTGTGGCTGTGCTGATTAGACCTGACATTGCAAAGGCTCGCTGACCGTTGCATAAATTAAATGGTGGGATCACCAGCCTGAGGGTTTTAATGAGCAAAGTGTTTATGAAACAACTGATTGGTTGCTGTTCCCAGGTTTGATCATTCCTGCAAATTGTGTGTCGCCCCTCGTGAACCTCCTGTCGACGTCCGACCAATCGCAGCAGCTCGCGGTGCAGCAGCAGCAGATCTGGCAGCAGCACCACCCCCAGAGCATCACCAACCTCAGCAATGCATAGGAGGAGGACAAGCTACAGGTGTTGACTCTGGTGTTATGAGGAAAAGGCTGTAAAAGCATATCACTTGCATAAAAATCAGGGACAGATTCCAAAGAAATATAACTTTTTCAGTTCAGTTGTGTGCTCTCAAATACTTTGGGAATAAAGAGATCTAAAAAGGTTGGTAGAACTGAAAGCCAGCAGTTGTTTATGGTGGTGCATCTGTCTTTCCTTATGCTCTCTGTAGTGCTTCCTGTTTGCTTTTACTTTTGGCCTTTTAAGCTACAAACCACGATTTGTTTGAAAATGCTTGAAAATCCCCAAGCAGGCTTTATTTTTATCTTGTCATACAGTGCTCAGGGTTTAACGCAGTGCATCGATGCCATTGCTGTGGGAGATCTCGAATGCATGTATTGAGTATATATATAGAAAATATATAATATTGGGTTTTTCTCTTCAATTTGAGTTCATAAAAAGCATGAAACCTAGAGATTGCACATCATGCATTCAGGTTCCTTCCCAGTTTCTGTTTGACAGTGCATGTCTTTGGAAACGGGCATGGACAGGATAAACACACGAGGCAGGAATTTGGAGAGAAACACAATCTTAGTTGTACAGCATTGGTTATTGCATTTTTATAGTGTTTATACCCAGGTGTTGCATTTTTTCTGGTTCTCTCCTGGGGGTTATATATTTGAGTCTACAACATGTTCTTTTTGTGATAAACATCTTAAATTAAAATTAGTTCATTTTTAATGTATTAATGGTATTCCTAATGTGTACTGCAAAGATGGCTGGATGCCTGTTTTTCCTTAAATTGAAGCATTTCCTTAATCTGAGGTGGTTATGGAAACTTAAGTGCAAATTCACTTCCATCTTGCATACAATCTTCTATTTTTTACTTCATTAACGTAATTTAATTTGTCACTTGTAAGATGAAACCTTACTTGAGCTGTAAATTAGAGAATGGGAAACACTTGAGGGTTCCGCTGTATGTGCTGTTTCTGTTACCCAGTAACTTGAATACTGTTTAATATGTTGTAAGACATTGTAGAGTTTATCTGGAGCTGTTTAAAAGAAATTGTAATGTACAAATGTGAATAGTCACTTATCTATAATATGGGTAAGTTTTGTTTTGCCTATAATAGTAGATGTTTATAAGAAAGTGAAGGACAATGTTTGTCATTTCTTGCTTGCACAGGTTGCACTATTGAAAAATTGAGATTGTATAAACCTGTCCAAAAAAACTACAAGATAATGATCTTGTAGATGTCAAATAAAAGTTATTGTACTAACAAGAAGTGGAGTCTTGTTTAGGCAATCACCGTATTCCAAAAAAACTAACAAGTCTGTACAATTGGAATTTGACAGGACTTGGCATGTTCCAGGCTTCTGTCTTGCAGCCCAAATCTCTCAGCTGAACTCGCTAATGAGGCAAGAACTAAACTCAGTTTAAAGCTCCAAATGTGTGTGTTAAGGAAGGCTCAGCTGCCAGAGCAGGATCACTGCAGGGGTGGTGCCTCCCGAGGGTCAGAAGGAGCTTCTCCGTAAGTAACGGGGCAGAAGTTCCTCAGCTGGAGGCTGGAGGGTGTTCCCTTATGGAATTGTTTCCCTTGAGGCTGGACTGTGTTCCCTTATGGAATTGTTTCCCTTGAGGCTCAGTTAACTCTGCCTGTGCCACCAGCCCGGTGCTCACGGAGCTCCTGCTCTGCAGGGAAGGGATTGGCCCACCTCCCTCAGCTCCAGCCTGAGCTGGTTGGGAGATTAAACCCCTGCTTGTGCTTGAGACTAACTGGGGATACAGGCCTGGAATAAATCCTCTGCTCCCCATTGCTGTAGCACCTGCTGCATCTCTGTAAATCCCTGGAATGCAGGTGGTGGGTGTTGGGAGCAAGGGAAGTGTGCCCGAGTGCTGTCAGAGCCCTGGCAAACTGTGCAGCACAGGGTGTGGGGAAGGATGTTCCTGTGTTCCATACCCACAAGTGCACGGATTTGGCATCCATTCCAGGAGCAGAGATGGGATTTTGAGGAGTGTGTTGACAGATCACAACTGCAGCAGACAGGGAACCAAAGTGCCAGTGAGGGCAGGCTGGGTCAGGACTGCTCTGGCTCTTAATTGTTATTTGATGTAGAAACTTCTGGGATCTGAGATGGTAACAACATTTTAGGTCTTGATCCTCAGTGAGATGATTGTAGGAGTGACAGATTCCCAATTAGTGGGGGTTTTTTTATTTATCTTTTGAAAATAATGATTTAAACACACTCAGTTCTTAAGTGCTCTTCTCAGCCTGGTGTGCTCACTTTGGTTGCTGGGATGAGCAAATACTGGATATTCCCTGTATTGATAAGCAAACCACACTATTTTATTTCAGCCTCTTAAACTTCCCATAGACTTGTGTCCCTTGGAGAGGGGGAAAAAGCTGACAGTACTTCCAAGATCCATAAGGAGTGTTCCCATTCCAGAAATCTATTCCTCCACTTGCTGTTCTTTGCCTGCTTTCTGCTACTTGCCACCATCACTGCCTTGGCTTTGCCACCCAGTTACTAACACAGCTGCAGCCACGGCTCTGGACTGTTAAACACCTTAAAGGTTAACAGCAGAAAAAAAAAAATTAAAAAAAAATAACCTTCAAGCTCCAGCAATGTTTTCTCTCTTGAAAATTCCTGCTCAGGTGGTTGGGGTGGGGGTTTTGGTGGCAGTTTGTTCCCTGCATGAGCTGCTGCTCCAGCATGGGGAGAAAAGGAGTATAAATAGCACTGGATGGGGTGAGGAACAGTGAGTGGTGTCCCTTTGCAGCACTGAGACAAACATCCTCCTGGGCAGGAAAGGAGACCAATTGTCACATCTTATAAATTACCAGGCAAGGATGGTCTCTGTATTTTCCTGCTTGTGGGGTATTGATCTGCTTTGTACAAAATGTTTGGTATGTCTGGAGTGGGTATAAAGCTTACAGAGGGCAGATGTCTCTGATAAAGGGGCAAAGCCACGTGTAAAATGGTATCAACTTCTGTGCCATGGGAGTTTTGGACTCGTGCTGCAGAAGGGGAAGGTACATATTTAAGTTGACTTGAGAACTGAAACCCAAATTTTGGGGTTTCTTTTCTAACTGTCCCTTGACAGCAACTAAATTATGACTTGTTAATTATGTCTGACACGTTAAATGCAGTTGTAACCTCCTAAAATCCTCCTCCCACAGCAAGTTTCCCACTATTTCCAGTGGTTGGTTCGTTGGGAACACACGCCTCTTGTAAGGACTTCAAGTTCCCTGAAGATGCGAGTTGTCTACTCTGTGTGTAGTATTTTCTTTGTAAATGAAGAAATCTCTGCAACCTGTAAACGCTTGTCCAGTGAATTATCCAGGGGATTTGTATTTTCCTTTTGCATTTGGAATAACTTCCCTCTGCTCCAGCGCAGTCTGTACATATATAGAGTCTGTATGTATATAGAGGTGTTAAAGGCTACTGAATATTGAATGTAAATAACTTCTGTTTTTCTGTGGTTTTTTTTTTCTCCCTTCATTCCCTTCCCAAGATGTATTCCTATTTTCTCAACCTGCCACACGGGCAGTTTGTGTGTACTTTGAAATATATAGAGATCATATATAAACCTCCCAGGGTGTGTGTGTGCATTGGGGATGTTCCGTGTTGTCATCAGTGCTTGAAAAGCTCGGTGTCTGTGTTCTGTGATCCTTTTGATGCTCTGTGGGTTTATTCTATATTTTTTTAGTGTATAATGCAATTTTTTGAGAGAACTGATGTCTTTCAGTGACACAGTGCCTGTACCAGGGCAAACAAATATTTGACTTTTCACAGAGTTTGTCTCCTTTAATCTTTTCAGTGCAGTTCAGATCTTGTGCTTTAATCCTGGAAACATTTCCATTTATTTTTATCTCCAGTTGTGCATTCAGGGAGCTCCTACAACAGAGTTCTAGAATTAAATTCTGCCCCATCCTAACATGTCAAAGTGTATTACTACATTCAGATTAAATGTGAACTGTGTCTTAGAAGCACTCTAGAAAGGTGGGGATTTCATAGAATGTTAAGGGGTTGGAAGGGACCTTAAAGACCACTCAGTGCCAACCCCCCTCTGTGATGGGCAGAAGCACCTCCCACTAGACCAGGTTGTTAATAAACAGTTTGTTCTATTTGCTGGTTTGGGAGTAGAAATGATGCATCTGTTGTGGAATATTTCCTGGGAAAACTTTAAACTTCCTGTCATGTCTAAATGTGCAAAATGAAGGTAGTGAAAGTTTCTTACCTCGAAAAAAAATGATGCATTTCCTAATTGCCAGGTGAAAACACAAATATTTATCTCAGAGTTGGAGATCAGGCTTTGAACAGTGAAGGTAGAGAATGAAGGGGGGTGGTTTGCTCAGTGCTGCAGCTCCAGGGTTTGGTTCTGTGTCACAGGCTCAGGGGGGTGGATGGGGTTGGCAGGAGGAACAAAGTAACACAACCTGCTTAGGTTGAAAAAATGCTGTTTTTGAGGAGAAAAACGTGAAAGAGGGAAGAAAAGGCTGTAAACAGCTGAGGGCAGGTTGCCCCTAAAAGCTTGTGCTGACGAGAACAAGATGTAAAAAACCTCGAGAACGTCCTTGATCTGATGTGCTTTGCTATTTCTTCATTGATCCAAAATAATTTTGGAATGAAGTTTGAGGCAGTAATAAGATTCCAGAATAGGAGCTGGACAGGTTTAAGATGAAGCCAAAACTCATGTAAGTTTTTCACCTGAACGGATCCCGCAGGTTTCTGTTGTCCTGCACCCCACGTGTGAAGGATCTGAGACGTCTGTGTGGAGAGCAAAGGGTGAAAGGAAAGGATCAGGTGCAGCCAGACCAAAATACAGCAGTGCTTTCAGAGTTAAGGGATGTCCTGCAGCGTTAAACACCTGAACCAACGTGAGTTCTGTTTTATTTCATAAGAACTAAGTTTGGTTGGTGCCTCTGAACTCAGCTGTGCTCAGGGCATCACTTCCATGAGGGGTCACTGTGAAGGAATAGCCTTCCCACACTTGATCTTTACTGGGAAGGATAAAGAGACATCTCTGCTGCCATTTCTGTGACATATTGATGTCTCTGCTCCTGATTTGGAGAGGATAACCCAGAAAATGCCAGATTTATTGCAGGCACAGAATCACATGTTTATTTGCCAAGTCATTTGATTTATTTATCAGCCACTGACGTATTGAATTTTGTTGGAAGTGGGTGTTTGCTGCCTTGGCACCTTCCAGCAGCCCTGGGGAGGGTCTGTACCCCCTGCAATAACCCACTGTGAGCCTGCCCTGGCACAAAGGACACGCTCAGTTTTTAAAGTAGCACTTTAGTGCTTTTTCAGTCACATCTTTAGCAGTCCAATGTGACAGAATTCCAGAGACACGTGGGATTTAAGCTGAATTGTGGGAGTTCTTTCCATTGCCTGCCCTAATTGGAAGGCTTTGCCACCCTTAGAGCCTCCATCCTGCAGGAGTTGTGCTGCACATCCCCACGTTCTCCGTGCCAGCAACCAAAACCTGCGTGTGCCAACTGTCCAAGAGTGGCAGAACTTGGAGTGCCTGGCAAGAAAATATCACAGCAATGTGCAGAAAGATTTATACTCCCCAAAATGACAAACTGAACACGATGAGTTCTGTACCGAATTCTTTCTATTTTGGTAAAAAATTATTAAACTATTATTGGGACTTTTTTCCCCTCTTTTAATTTTCTGCTGTGGAATTTTCCCATCCAGAGATGCTGTAACACCTTTCAGCCACCCATCTGCATACCTTAGACATACTCATTGTCACTCCCATTTTAGGATCCTCCAGACCAGCAGAAGTCTTGTTGCAATGATCCAAACAGCTTTTCATTCAATCCCCTTGAATCCCCAGCACTTAACCTGGCTAATGTCAGTGGTTAATTAAACTGCCTTTATTAGCAGTTGTGAGCAAATTCACAACATTCTCTGAATGTTAATTGCAATGATCTTAAAAAGGGGAGGAGGGTTTATAAAAACTGGATCAAGATTGGAAAGTATCAACTTCATATTTTGTGCAGAGCATGCAAATGTCTTTCCTTTATCCAAAGAGTTAGTTTGGGATAAACAGACTAATCTAATCTTATGTTTGTACATCATCTTATATTGACTTTTATTCTCATTTTCCCCAAATTTGGAAAAGTGATGATGCCAAGTTCTCAGCAATAAATGAAGATGCCCAAACCTCAGAATTTAATTATTCATTTTCCCAAAGCAGTAGACTTTGTTCAGCAAGTAAGGGAGAAATGTCTTCAGAGAGGTTTTGGTTGGCTCCTTTCCAGTACGTAAATAACACACCTTAAAAATGCCAGCGAGGCAGCTCGTGGGCTGACGGCTCCTTCCTTTGGAAGTCCAGGTCTGCTTTGTGTGTTCCCTCCTTCCATGTTTATAAAGTGAAGGACTGACTGTGTCTGGTAAATGCACAGTGAATTGCAGGGCATGAAACCAAGATCTGTATCGGCTTAGCCAGAGAAAGTTAAATCATAAAGCGGGGTGCGAGTGATTTGATTCCTCCTGGGTGAGCTCTCCCCTGAAGTCACTTGGAGGGAATACAAATGGGAGCAATGGAATGGTGAAGATCTGAGCTGGGCTCCACAATCCCAGCATTACCTCTCCCTGTGGGCTTTGGGAGAGGGCAGAGCTGCTTCACGCGGTCGATGCCTGGGATTGGGATTTTCCTGGCGACAGCTCCTGCCTGCTTTTGTGAGGGGCCTCCCAACTCTGCCATCCCAGCTCAGGCTGCTGAGCCTCCTGCATCCCACTGGCCCCTCGCTGCTTCCCAGGGTGGACTCCGCAAAGCGCCGATGTTTCCTCCCTTCCCTGGCAAAAGAGGGAAGCCCATCCCAGCCCCACGAGCTGCTGGAGAGGGGAGGATGCCCCGGCCTGCTCAGCCCTCCCACAGCCCTTGGGGCAGGTGGGTCAGGGCCTTGGGGCTCTGCCTTTGGCTGCAGCCTCCCTGTGCTGGGTCTGAGCCCGGCAAGTCTCGGGCTCAGACTGCGCTGCTTAAATCGCCAATGCTGCCTCGTGAGGAGCGTCTGCCAGGGCTGTAAATCCTTTCACATCCGGGATTGTCCCTCCCTTTCTGTGCACGCACAGACTCTGACACAGGGGGACAGCGAGGAGGCTGCCAGCATGCAGCATCTGCCAGGGGAGCTGCCTGGCCACGGCTCCGTGGGGAAAACCCACAGCCTGTCCACTCCAGAGGGACCTGGGGGGACATCACAGCCTCCCCTCTTCATTTTGGGAGGGGGAAGGAGGGGCTCGTGTTAACTGCTCCAGGGCAGGAGGCTGCTGCTGACACTCCTCAGGTACATGTTTAGGGAGAGCTTGATCGTTTGGTTGCTAGAAGTACTTGGTGTTTCCAAGCCCTGATGCTGTGGGATCACCCTGTCGAGCTGCCTCTGCTGGGAGAGAGAATTGGAACTGCAAGACTCTGCACCTACTTAGAGTTGGGCACAGGAGCTTCACAGCCGCCATCCTTGTGCACAGACACCACTTGGCAAGAGACTTCAGGACTCTCCCTCCTGCTCCATGCAGTGTCCTGGGGCAGGAACTCAGCAGGCATGTTAGACTCATCCTGGCAAAACCTGTGTCTGGGCTCTGGGCTGGCCTGGCACTGCCAGCCCAGGGCTGTACAGCACCGACAGAGACCACTGAGGAGCTGCCTGTGCCACACTCAGCACTCCAGAGACTGCTGCTGCTTCACTATGATTTACCTCCTGCTTTTTCTCCTTTCCCCTGCTCCTCTTCCCCCCCCCCCATTTCGAGTTGTTGTGAAGCTCCACATTCCTTTCCTCACAGTCATTTCCACTTTCCAGCCCTCTCTCCTCCACTTCCTTTGCTCAGATGACCAGTAACAAAATAACCAGGGATGCTCCCATCAGGATCCAGAGCTGGTGTCAAAAGAGGCTCTGAGGGACAGCGGTGTTTGTGCTTCTGGTTATTTGTTTCAGGAACATGTCACTGGTCTGGTGACACTCGGTTTGCACTTGGAAGGTTTTCTGTGATGCTCAACACCAGTGTGTCCCTGCAAACTGTGATTTGACTCTGCAGCCGTGGCAGGTGCCACGTGGATGATTATTTCACGTGGTGTTTGACACCAGCCTGCCTTCAGGAATCGCTCCAGGTGAGGCAGCACTCAGCTTTGCTGTGGATTCCTGTGCTCCCAGACGCAGAGCAGGTTCAGGAGCTTTCCCAGACAGGGCTGGGATGAAAGCAAGTCTCTGAGGCTCCTCTGCCCCAGCCAAAGGGTGGGGTATTCCCTGCCCCGGGCCCGCAGCCGGGCGGGGGGAGGCAGAGGCAGGGCCGTGCCCCAGCCCAGCAGTGCCAGCTCACGCCTTGGCACAGCCTTCAAGGGCTCGGGAGTGGGAGGGAAACGAGAGTCCAGCCTGCAGGGCAACAAGGGAGAGTCCTTCCAGGCAAAGTGAAGGAATCAGGCAGGGTGGAGCACTCAGCACTCGTTTGTCTGGAAAGATGATGCAGGGAAGGCCTGTAATGTGGGGATAACATGATAATCCATCGCTGCAAGCAACAGCAAGGAAGGACGAGCCCCTTGGCCCAAGCCCCCGTCCTCTTCTCTGTTCTCTCTCCTCTTTCCTCTCTTCCCATCCCCTCTCCTTGCTGAGGGCAGCTCCGTAGCTTTATTTGCCTGTTCTTACCAAGCAAAACGAAGTGGTTTCCTTTCTGCTCTTAATTTTCTTTGCTGGTTTTCATTGGAATCTGGGCTGGTTTTGATATTGGTGCCTGGTGCTTGTTTGCCTGGCAAACTGCAAAGAGGAAAACTCTCATTAGAGAGATTCCAGGCCTATGCTTTTGTGGCTGAGGGCTTGGAAACTTCTCATTCCTGCCCTGTGGTTCTCCAGGGAGACCTCCAGACAGAGCAGGAGAGAACAGGCTTTCTACTCACACTATCTCAAAGGTAAACCCAGAGTAGCATAAAGGCCTCTTTATCTTAAACATTTCCAGTCTCCTTCGACAGCTTTACAGGTGCTATTTGCTTTTTCTCCTCCTGGTACACGACATCCCTAAGGCAGAGCGTCCCCCTCGGAGATGGAACGGGCCTGGAATGGGCTCCGGAGCCCACGGGGCAGCGCCTGTGCGATGCGGAGCAGCTGTCGGCCTGGCAGGGCTGCTCCTCTTGGCAGCCAGACAAAGGACTCAGGAGCAGGAGGAAAACAAGGCTGGGAGGGAAAGTCGCTGCAGATAGTATGGCATCTGGCCTGGGAGGAACCATCTTGAGGTGGGGAGCACGGCTAGACTGCGAAAGTTTGTCCGGAATAGGCACCCAAGCTTCGATCCGGAATTGTTGCAAGGCCGTCTGGAGATGTGGGCCAGGAGCTGGGAGAGGATTTCCTGGCACTCCTTATTGCAGAGGGTCTCAGAGGGCTCTTTTCCGTGGAGGGGGGAGCAATGCAGAGCTCCCAGAGGGATCTTGAGGTCTGAGAAGAAAAGGCAACAGGGTGGAGCTGCGGAATCTGTATTTTTATTCTGAATTGGGTGTTTCTCTTGCATTTTGGTGAGGATGGGGCAATAGGCAGCAAACATCAGACAAAAATTAGATCACAGAGGAGGGACACCAAGGGCTGTCAGATTTCTCTTGGGAGCAAAAAGAGCAGGAGGGAAACGTCGTAGCATCAGCAGGAAGCAGTTGTGGGGAACGTAAGGAGCTGCAGCAAGGCGATAAGAAAAGAGCAATAATGATGCCAAAAAGCATGAAATGCACAATTTTCCCTCTGTGCCAGTGTCCCACACTGCCCCTGGAGTGTACAAGGTGTCCTTGGAGCAGGGCCTGGGGAAGGAGGTGTTCTGCACCAGGAGGTGCTGGCTCTTTACAATCCCAGTGAGAAAGGCACTCAGCTCTGTAAAGCATCTTTGAAAATGCTATTTGTTAGGGTCACTTGCCTCTACCACTTGTGCTCTTCATAGAGGTTAAATCTGCCTTCATTCAAGACTTAAAAAGCTTAATTTTCAGCCTAGGCCTACCAGAGACTTTTCACTTCATTTTGGTTTATCATCTTAGTTTTAGCAGAAGAGCAGTTTGGAGACTTGCAGATTAAATTAGTGCTCAGAAACTTGTGGAAGCATCTGTGATTACTTTATGTATAATGCTGGATCCCCAGAAATGTGGGGAGAAGTATTTGAATGTAAACTCCCTCCAGGAAAAGGAAAAAACTTCCCGTCCCCTTGCTGCTACACAAGTCTCTGCAGTGGGTAAAGGACAGAACCTCCCCAGTCACTCAATTCATTAAGCCTGACAACAATTAATTACATTGAAATTAATGCGCAAATGTAATGTTTTACACATGTCAAAGACATGCCAGGAAAAGAGAGGGTCTTGCTGAGCCATCTTTAATTGTTTTCATTGTTGATTTAACCCAAGATGCTAAGGAACAAGCCTGGTTTGTGCTCTCCCTTTGCAGGTCCCCGGGAGTGTTACAGCTCTGCAATGACTAATTCACTTTGTTTCCAGATAAAAGGGGACAAACAAGTTTGTTTTAAAGCATGGCCCAAGGCCCCTGGCTCTGTGGCAGAGCCATCCTACAACCAGCTGCCAGCACCTTCCAACATCCCACTTTGCATGTGTGTTCCTTACGCCCTCGCCTGAGGGGCACGGCATGGACCCGGCAGAGCTTTGGGAAGGGAAAACCTCCTTCAGATCAGTCGGAGCTCTGGCTAAGCAGGGGCTGGAGGCAAACTCTGTGGAAATGCTGGCTGCTGAGTATTCCCAGTGGTTTGGGAGGAGCAGAGGTGAGGAAGTCAAACTAGAAGAGGGAACAGAAAATGCCAAGAAAAGAAAGAGGAGGGGGACAGGGTTAACGTTGGAGAGCTCACACAACTGAGAAGAGGCAGCTGTACCTGGAAAATACATCACTGGTGCTTGCAGTGACTGATTCACAGAATCAACACTTCACAGAATATTCTGAGTTGGAAGGGACCCACAAGGATCATCAAGTCCAACTCTTAAGTGCATGGCCCATACAGGGATCAAATCAACAACCTAGGTGTTCTTAGAACCATGCTCTAACTGTTCATCCTCCCTTGTGAAAAACAAGCACACATATTTATTTTCAAATTACCTCTTAGTGTGGTGAGGGCTTGAAAATGTCACCTGTGTGATAAAATGGCTCTGCTGTATTTCCTGCTCTACGACTTGGCCACTTGTGCTGAAGAGCTGCTTTTGATGTCAGTGAACACGACAGAGCCGTGAGCCTGCAGAGGAGGGACCTGCAACGTGCTGTGCAAGCCTGGGGCATGTGGGAGATGGAGCTGCTGCACTCAGGGCAGGGTTTGCATGTGCAGAGCACAACTCCAGCACTGCTTGGGACATCAGACAAGGTGAAACCACAGGCAGCCCCTCTGAGGGAGCTCACTCTGTGGTCACCCCTCTGAACAGTCAGCCCAGGGTCCCAGCACAGTGGTGGTTTTGTTCTTGTAACCACACCTGGTTGAGAACAGCTGAAGTGAACCCTCAGAGCACATGGCAGATGGAAAGAATTTGCAGGTACTTCTTACCCAAGCCAACTCCTGCAGTGTCTGCAAAAAAAACCCTCCAAGAGTAAAGTCAGTTGAAGCTTAGTGTCTGAGGCCAAGCAGTGAGGTTGTCACAGGGTCTTGTGTCTCATGCCACCACTGCTCCCTGTGCCCAGAGAACTGCAGAGCAAATGTCAAAAAATAATCTCACCTGACCACCTCATCAAGCCTGACCCCCACAGTTTGCTTCAAAGCTCGCAGTGCCTTTTGCTGAAGAAAGGATAATCTTTACAGGACTCCTTCCTTATCCCCCCCTTCCCTCATGGGATATTGTATATTTTGAAGCTGTCACTATAAAACCCGAGCAAAACACAGGGGATCTTGTTCTTCAGAGTGTTGCTCTGAGAGCAGTTTTGTGGAGTTGGTGCAAAGCCGTGAAAAACACGGCAAGCTCGGAACGCTCCCATTTCGCACTCACTTGGTGTGACTGTAAACAGCCACACAGCGATGGAAAATCCCAGAGCAGCGTGCAGGACTTCACTGGCCTTCCAGGGATTCAACAGAAAGGCTGTTATTTATAAATCTGCAAGTGAAGCTTTAGGGATGCAAAGTTCTCACTCACACAGTGCTGGACAGGAGGGTTTACCAGTGCAATCTTCCAGGACTCTAAGAAGAATTACACAATTATAGTCGCAAGCACCAGTGTGAAAATATTGTCACTGAGCGTGTAATTCTGTGCCTGGGGCTCTCAGGACCCCTCTCGAACAGACCAATGCATAGATCAGTTATAAGGAAGACTCTGTACCACTCTGGGCTTCATAAGATCACTGCAGTCATGCACTTGGCCCAGAGATAAAATATAACTGTGTTTCATCTGGTAGTAGTCACAATTTTCAGATGTTCCTTCCATGCAGCGTGCAGTCACTGGGGCATGAGCCAGGGACTCAAAGGCTGCCTCGCTTTCTCATTCCCCCTCAATTCTCCTTTATTTGGAAGAAATCATCTGATTGTTCCATGACTGTTTCCGTGTCCCTGTGATGGAGATGTTACCTGCTTCCCTTTACAGAGCCGTCCACTCTGGGCCTGAATCAGTGTCACTTAAAAGGAACGTGCCCCTGATTTCCAAGGAGAAGAATCAGGCTCTCCTTGTTTGCTGTCACAGGCATTAAGAGCAATATAAAGCCTTGGACAGACTTCAATTAACATGTGCAATAAAATTCCCAGATCTCAGAGTGGCCTCTGGTAAAATGTATGTGTGGATCTGATCTTGTGGGTCTCAGGCTAAGATGTGCACCCAAGGAGAGCTTGCCCAGCTCCCGAGCAGTTTTATGGGTGTAAATCTGGAGTAATTTAACAATTGTAGAGTGTATTTGAGATTAATTGACAGAAGGAGCAAAACCGAGTATCTTGCAGTGAAAAGGGTGAGTTCTGAAGTGGAAGATGCATGCTGGAAAGTGTCATCATTTAACATGAAAATTAATATGTTATTAAAATTCTTTTTGTGGGGAAGTTTTACTGCTGCTTGCAAGCAGAAAATGTGTCAGTTATCAACGAGATCCGTATTTATTTTTTTAGCCCCTCTGAGGCTGCAATCTACATTAACCTTCCACCTTCGAGTGGAGAGGAATAGTGGTTTGAAAAAAAAAAAAAATAGAAGCAAAAAAAAAAAAAGAGAATTTTCCTTGGCGGCATCTAAGGGGAAGAAAAAAAAATAAATCTTTTATTCTAAAATTATCAACAGGTATTTTCCATCGAAATTCGCGGGGGGAGACGGGGAATAACGAACGCGAGTGAACGCCCGGTGTGAGGCGAGGGGGAGGCGGGAAGGCGGCGGCGCGCGGGCCGCCCTGAGGGACGGCCGGGGCGCTCCGGGCGGGCGCGGGGCCGCCGCCCGCCGCGGGCACAGCCCGGTGGAAAAAAAAAAAAGCGAAGTTGTGCCAAAACTTTCCGAAGTTAATTAAAACAGCCCCCCCGCGCCGCCGCCGCCGCCGCCGGGGCTCCGCCGCCGCCCGCCCGCCCAGCTCCCTCCCGGCGGCTCCCTGAGGGGAGCTCCATTGTCTGTGAGGGGATGGCCGCGCACCCCCGCCGCGC
>JAWWLV010000038.1:11589656-11608252 GCA_035041135.1 Platyrinchus mystaceus | reverse complement strand
CGGCCGGCGCCGCCAGCCCCGCACCGCGCCCGCCCCCGCGCCGGGCACCGCGCCCGCCCGGCCCCGCGCCGCCGCCGCCGCTCCGGGGCTCCGGCCGCCGGGTTTCCTCCATGCTCGGCTCCCCGGGGCGGCTGATTGATCTGGATCAGGAATATTCCGGCGGCGCCTCAGCGAGGACCGCTGCTGGCGGGACGCCGCAAGTGCGGCCGCTCGCCCCGCGCCTCAGCCTCGCCTCACGCCTCCTCAGCGCCGGGGCCGCCCCGGGGCCGCGCTCCGCGGGGCCGAGGGGTCGCCCCGGACCCCGGAGCTCCGCCGGAGGCACCGGCACCGCCTCGGGGACACCGCCGGCCCCGCTCCCCCCTCAGAGTCTCCCCCTCATCCCGGGCGGAGGAGCCCTGTCCGCTCGCTGGAGATTTGGGGATGGGGAAGGAGGGGGGGTGTGGTGCACACGGGAATGGCACTGTTTCTTAAAAAACTGCTTTTTCAAGATCGCTCCCTCATCTTTGGATCCGTAGGGGAGCGATTGCAACTTTCCTCTCTAAAAATTTTCCTTGACAGCATTAACTTCTTGTGGTTGTTTTTTTTTCTTTTTTTTTTTTTTTTTTTTTTCTCCATCCCCCCGTTTTTCCCTTCCCTCCGCGGTTTCCGAAGGCACCAGCCGGGGGGTTTTGCCGGTGCTGAGGTGTTGCCGTCCATCGGGTCCCCGTGTGCGAGTCGGTGCAGCCTGAACAAAGCCGCAGCAGCAATTGCTTCGCTGTGGGATATTTGGAGGGGATCTCGCTAATCTCTGCGCGTTGGCTCGAATTAAACAGCACGAAAATGGAGAAGTTGCTTCTGACTTAGGAAAAACGTATTCCCGTCTCCCATCCCCGATGCCTGCAGGGCTGGCATCAGACCATCCCCAGCCACAAATCAGGCTGAATTTTTAAATTTTTTTTCTTTCCCCCCGAGAAAAAGTTTCGGAGTTGGGTTTCAGAGGGAGGCAAATCAGCCTGGGTGATTTTTACAGCACCGTTAGCGGTTGTAATCCTGGGAGGCTGATGAACGGAAGGGATCACCGAGATGCACCTCTGTTCTAGCTGCCAGGAGAGAGCAACAATCTTATTTTACTGCAAGGAATCGTCGCCAGCTGGTGGATGAGCCGAGGTGCCGGTGCCTCAGACACTTTGATCCTGCGTGGAGCTGAGCTCGGTGGGGCTGTGAGCGTGGCAGGGCTCCGTGTGCCGGGGTCGTGTGTGGGGAGTGCCGTGGGCCCCAGCGCTGCTCTGCGGAGGGGTCAGGGAGCAGGGGATGTGCCGAGGATTTTTGACAAAAAGCAGAAGTGTCACCGGAGGAAAAAAAAAAAAAAAAAAGAAACAAAACAAAGCCCAGCAAGGGAAACCGTTCTCCTGTCGGCTCCCACGAGAACCTGTGCCTTGCTCTCCGGAACAGCCGTAAAATTGCAGGGAAAACAAAGGTGGTATTTTGCGATGGTGGGTGAGGGGTGGGGATTAGGTCATGCTGTGGGGGGGATCCGAGTCTGGCTGCTCTGCGAGCGGGGACTGCGAAATCCCGGCTCAGACATGCCGCGCACAATGCGAGCCGAGCGGGGAAGTTTCCGTCTCCAGCCCTCTCGCTGCCGTGTCGGTGCTTTCCAACGCTCCGGCTGCGAGCTGGGCTTTAGATTCTTTCATGCAGTTTTATCTTCCCCTTCCCCCCCCAGCCCTCCTTTTTGCCTCGTAACGGCAAGTTAGCGGCAGTTTGCTGTCATGCTGGAACTATTCCTGTCTAAGTTGTCCTCTCTTCTGAGTTCGGATCATCCTCAACACCCCCAGAATCTTTTCAATGAAAGAACGTCCTCCTCTGAATCCAAAATGGGCTCTCTCTTCCCTCCCTGTCTTCTGCCATTATCCTCACGCACCAGCTCTTCCTCTAGCTGGTGGTATTGCCAGCACCGTGGCCTAAGGCCAAGGGACTTAGACAAAGCAGTCCTTGCAGTTGCACATATCGCATTCAGAGTGATATGACTGCAAATGGCCCCCTCCTTTCTGGAGCTTAATTCTGATTTGGAGGAGACTGCTTCTCTATTGTGCTTAAATTAAATGCCCCCCCAGCCAGGAGGATAAATCCTAGGTCTGCTTCCAAACCTGGGGTGAAGGACCCCCCCCGCCCCGTCCTGCAGAGGAGAGGAAAACAGGAAATCTGTCCTTTTTGGCCTGAAATCAGCCCTGCAGAAGCCTCTCTGTATGAATGCTGAATATTTTGGTCTCGGCCGACGGAGGGCTCTGGGCAGCTGTGGATCTCACAGGGATTTTCCTCTGGGAGGTAATGCTGCTTCCCTGCAGTGCAGGGCTTCTGGTGCAGGAGTATTTGGGAAGGCAGTGTCGACTCAGCTCCTGGAGCTGCGTCCTTGCTGCAGAGCAAACTCCTTTCAAGTTTAGGCTGAGAGTGGCCACTCTGCAAAATTCTGTTTAAACTGCACATCAGTGAGATGAAGCCGTTGTGGTTGGTGGGTGACTGGGCTCTGTTCTTGCACGGGAGCATGTTTTGGGAATCTAATCCTGGACTGAAGTCCAGAGGGAGAGGAGCTGTGTGTGGGAGGAAATATGGGGAGGAAGCCTCTGTGGGTTGTCGGCAGATCTGGGGATGACTGTGGGTGAGGAAAATGCAGCTGCTCCACAAGTGACTCAGGATGCTGGAAGCATCCGGGTGCTGACTCCTCTGCCTTGCACCAGGCTGAGGGAATGAGATAGTGTTGTCACAGCAGAATTTGATGCCTGTTCCTCTTCCCCACTGCCCAGGTCAGTGCTGACACTTGGCCCAGGGCGGCTGCACTGGGTTTACAGTGTTTTGTCTGAGTTACCAGTCACCTTCCTGGAGGGGCTGTGCTCAGGGAATTGGGCCCCAGCTGTAGCATCCCAGGCTGTCAGATCCAAGCAGCCTGTGCTGGGGGAGCCCCATTTAATCTCCTGCACAAGCACCTTCTCTGTCTGGGCTGTAAAAGGTTGTTCTGGTAGGGACCTGCAGTGCTGTGGCTCTGCCTTCCCAGCCTCACCTGACCCTGCAGTGTCCCAGGGGAACCTTTGTTACCTTTTCTAATAACCATGTTTTGATTTGTTTCTATTTTCTTCCTTATCCTATTGAATCCTAGGAAGTGCTGCTTCCTCCTCATCTGTCTTGTGTTTCATATTGTTTGACTGTTTCTCTATAGGAGACCAGCTGCTGAGCTGAGGTGAAGTAGAGCATCTCCATTGACTTAAGTGGAACAGAGACATTTACACCAGCTGTGAACTGATCTGTAGTTTGTTTTTCCCCCTGTTTCCATGTGTTTTCTGGCTCAGTGGATATGCAGCATTCCTGTTTTGTACAGAGTATGTACAGGTCAGGGAAAAGGAGTTTTAAGATCCAGAAGCTACAGTAGCAGAAACTACTTGGGATTTTCCTTTAGTTTTATTGCCATTCTTGCAAGAAACGTCAGGTTTTGAGACAAAATCCTGTTTGTGTAATAAAGGCTAAAAACTGTTGTCCGTAGGATCTGGAAGCCCAGATTCCAGCAGGCTGTGTCCAGGGAAGGAGCTGTGTCTTGGCTTCACAGGAACAAGCGGTGACCTGTCCAACAGGTGCTGTTGGAGCTGGGGACCAGCAGGGCTGTGGGTGCACCTGCCACACCTCCCAGCAACCAGCAGCTTCTTGGGAAAAGCGCAAATTCTCACTGAGAGGTGAAACAAAATCATTTCCCTGGCTGGGGCTGCAGGTTCCAGCTGGAGAGCCCAGTGCCGTTCGCTCCTGAGAAACGACACCGGCACACGAGGCCGGTGCTGGTGTTATTACACTGCAGTGCAGACTTGCACGAGCACGTGGCTTGCTTGTTGCCCTTTACAGAGACAGCTTCTGTGTGATATTGTTGTCCATATTGAGAGGTTGTTTTTGGAGTGGGAGTACTGGAAAGAATACTCTTTGTAGGCAGAACAGAGAGCAAAGTGTTCGTGCCTGAGCAGAGGGGATAATTTCTAGGAAATATACTCCCCCCTCTCATTCAAACTGAAATTTGCTGGATCCCTGATCTCCTGCAAGTCCATGGGAAGTTAAAACTGGTCTGAAAAGAAGCTTGCTAAACATGTTTCAGAATTAGCAATTTTCAGGTGGACTTGTTTGAGCATTTAGAAAACTGGCATTTTTGGCTTTGTCTACCTGAGTGTTTCACTTCAGAGCAACAGTGAGGTTTTCACAGTCAGCAAATCCTCACGTGGTCCCCACCCATCACATGCTGGTTGAGTTGCAGAGTGGTTTTGGTCTGTGCTAACTTGATTCCTTTTGGATAAAAATGATCCAGCAGCTCTACTCCAATTGTGCAGTGCTGGTGCTGCATCCCTTTTAATGGGGACACAAGGATCGAAAGCAAAGCTTGGACAGCTTGGAACCATACCCCCACAGTCTGGGGGACCAGACTAAAATCTAACCTTAAGTCATACCCCCTCAGGCCAACTACATGTGGTGTACACGTACCAAATGCTTTCATCTTTTGATCTGTTCCTTGTTGTGCCAAATAACTTGCTCGTGTAGAAATAGCTTAAGCTGGAAAAGAAGAATGATGGGGAGTCCAAGGGACTGGCTTTTGTTTTTCTGATAAAAAAAGAAGACAGGGGGGTAGGAAGAGGAGACATAAAACATGACCATTATCCACATGGAAAGATTAAACAGCACGAGAGTACTCGAGGAAAGGCCCAGAGTGTGACAGATCAAAAGAGCAAGGCCTCTGGCTGTTCTGATAAAGAATGTCCCAGTTCTTGAGAACATATTTATGTGTCTGCGCACTGCGCTTTTTAAAAAGGAAATAGTTTTATTCAAAGAAAGGTCTGTTTCTTCCAGAAGGGCTGCTTAAAGTGGGTGAAAATACAATTTTCACAGCTAGTGCTATAAGGAATGTTTTGTGCAAATGAGAACAGGGTCCATTATTTTAAATTAAAAAATTTATGAGAAGGTTGGGGGAAATGGGGGCTGTGTGTTTGCACTCTGGGTTGGCAACTCCTGTTAGAATTCAATGTGTGGCTTGGCTGTGCAGTGGATCTGCTTGTGTAGACATGTGGTGTCCATGGATGGCAAAGAGTTCTTGTTGAACTTACACCAAAGTGCGTGAGGGCTGAGGAATAAAATATTCCTGCAGTCAGCCAAAGCACCCCAGCTGTGCTGGGATCTGCACTGCACAAGAGGCTGTGCTGGTTGAGGCTGTTACCTCTGCCCTGGTGCTCCAGGATGCCTCACAGTGTGCATTGTTAGAGCAGATTACAGGAGCATCTCTCATGTGTTTTCTAGGAAAGTTATCCAGTTCAGGACAGACCAATTTCTATCCTCTCAGTTAAACTATTCCAGCCTCGTTGTCTTGTACCCCACAGGGTCAGGAATCCAACTGCCATCACCCGAAGCAGATGAAGTCCCCCAGGTGTGGCAGAGGCAGTGACCTCCAGCACTGGGCTCTATAGGGCTGTATAGGCTACATATGACCACGAGCCACCAAAATGGCAACAGCCTCGATGTTGCAAACAGCCTCAGCTTGAAGGGTCTGTGAAATACAGGGAGAAGTGTTGAGATTCCACAGGCTGTGCCATGGACCTTGGATAAACTCCAGGTACAGGCATCTCTTCTTACACACTGTCGTGTTCATGTGGGGAACGAGTCTGTAAAATGGCAGTTTGCAGTTTTATAGGACCTTACAAAGTACAGGGTAGTAGAGAAACACAATCCAGTGGGATTGGCCCTCGGTTTGTCTCAGTCAGTTCTCCTTGAGTAACTCGGTGAGTTGTGTAACTATTCCTGGTTTTCCTTTGCTGTCCGTGGAACAGGGTGGCAGTTGAGGTGTGTAGATGCATCTGATGGAAGTGGATCAGGTGAGTGTGTCCTGGTATTCCTACTCCTGCTGCTTCCTTGCCGGGTGCTCAGCAAGGTGCCTTCCCAGTTATTTTTCCAGCAAGCAGCAGTAAGAGAATTAAGAATTAAAACTTGGATCAGCAAATTGATCATCATTGTTTAGGCTTGGAGACAGTAGCAAAGGAGCTGAAGGGATCCCTACAAACCTATCAGGAATTAATGACATGACTCCTGGTCAGTGGGAGTTTAGGCAAACAAAGATTGATTTGAGATCCTTTGTCTCTCAGGGTGTTAATTTGGGCTCAGAGAGAGTGCTGGAAGGAAGAGATTTGGATACCAAAATCTCATTTCTATTTGCTGTACCTCCCCTCAATTAACAAAGATTAATATTGATTAACAAGAAAATCACTATATTTTTGTGGGAAAAATGCTTGTGGCATTCTTCTGCTTGAATACAGAAATAAAAGACATTGTTGGTACAAGAATAAATGGGGATCTACAAGGTTTTGTGTACATTTAATTAGGAAAGTGAAGGGAGGAAAGTATGTGTATTAATTTAGGTTTTAAACAACAGCAAGCACTAAGACAATTTGGGATGTGATACAGGGTGTCAGTGAAAATCAGTACCAAGCACACTCCCTTTTCTATTCTGTCAGTTCTTAACTGTCTCCATTGTCAGTTTAACGTGAGAGAGCAAACCTCGATTTAGATCCCCCCTCCTTTTTTTTTCTCTCCAGTGAATACCTAATCATCACACTGATTTTTGACTGGGTATTGACTGTGAGACTTCCTGGCCTAATTTTTCTTTCTAGCTATAATAGCAATATCTGGTGATTTATTTTTTTTTTTTTAAGCCGAGGTATACAGGCTGTTCAGACACGCAGCTGAATTTTGGGTTAATTGAGTAACAGTCAGCCAAGACTCAGGGCTTCTCCTCGAGATTAACATACCAAGTGATAGGTCAAAAAGCTCAGGGTCTGTTGCCCTGCGAGATACTAATACCCCCCCAATTAATTTCATTTTCATGATTGCATCATCTTAAATCGAGGTGAAATCAAGGATTTTTCCTTTTCCCCCCTCCTCCAGCTGAGTTTGACTGGCACAACTTCTGACATGGATGTGTGGAGACTGGTGCTGCGGCCAAGCCAAATCCTTTCCTTTGTTCTCAGGCCCTGCTGCTGCTGCTGATAAAGTGGTCGGCGCATGGCATTATGTCTTATTACATTTTTGATGCAGACTGCAAAGAAACGGGTAAACTCACCATGGTTACCACGCTCTGTCACTTGGCAGGGCACGGCGCACTCAGCGATGGCCTCTAGTGTCTGCAGCACAGCTCTGCACCGCCCGGGCACGGCTCAGCCTCGGCTCCTGCGCTGCTCCTTCCCCCGGGAGCCACCGCCGGCTCCGGCCGCAGCTCCTTGCAAGTTCCTGTTAGTTTTTGTCCCTCGGTGTTGTCTGACTCCCTGCTGGATTCGTGTTCCCAGCCCAGCGCTGTCCCGGCTTCCACAACTGTGAAACTTCCTTGGTCAGCCCCGGATCTGTGGAACTTTCTTGCTCAGCCGCTGGATCCACTCACTGCTTTGTGCTGCCACACCACATTTCTAACAGAGTTTCTCTCTAAGCCAGACATACCCTGCTGTGTTATTTCCTACAGACCAAGCTCGTGTCGTTGCTTAAATGGAACCCGAAACAGTCACTAAATTATCTGGACTGTATTATAAAATCATAGAATAGGCTGAGATGGATCCATCGGGATCATCGAGTCCAAATCCTGGCCTTGCACAGACATCTGCACAGCTCAGCTGCCACCCTGTTTCACGGGCAGCAAAGGAAAACCAGGAACAGTTACACAGCTCACCCCAAAAATCCCACCCTGTGCCTGAGAGCCTTGTCCAAATGCTTCTTGAGCTCAGCCAGCCTTGGTGCTGTGACCACTGCCCTGGGGAGCCTGTTCAGTGCCCAGGCACCCCCTGGGTGAAAAACCGTTTCCTGCTGTCATTAATCAATGTGTTATCATTAACCAATATGGGATCAATAAGTTGCTCTTTGTTTTGCATGGGCTGCAGCTCAGCTTTGCTGGGTGGGTAGAGCACAATTCCTGAGCCGTGTGGTTTGGAGCTCTCAGGTCTTGGATGTGACTGCTTCCAACAGCAGTTTGGGAACAAGTCTTTGCAGGATGGGTCTTTTGCTTTATTGTACGTGAGGAAAAATCACTTAAGCCTTTCTCTGCTTAATTGAGGTAATTAAACCTTCTTACCTTGCAGCACCAGGGGCTCATTAATGTTTTTTGAAGCATTTTGAAGTCCTAGGAAAAAAAAGACGTGGTTTGTTGTTGTGCCATGTTTGGGAACTGTTGAAATTCAGTCATCTGGATTTGAAATTCTGAGTTGCACTCACAGAAATCTTACACTGGTGTGTGTATTTTGAGCTGATAATGTGAAGAACTGAGAGAGTAGCTGACAACTGTGGTGTTCCTTCCCAGTGCCCTGCTCTGTGGGTGTGGTGTTTAGTTTTTTGGGGGTTTTACTGTGCTTAAGCAAAATTAGCTCCATGTGAAACCTCAGCAAAGAAAATGCAGGTCTGTAATGCCATAAAATTTAGCAGCTCAGTTAAAGGCAGAGAAACCTTCCTTCTTTAAGGTGACCTGGTGACCAGCCCAATTTGCCCTTTTTGGGGGGGGGATTTCACATCTGGCTAACAAGTAAAAATTAAGAACACACTCTTTTCTTGTAATGAAGAAAACACCCCAGTGATATCCTGTGGTAATTCTGAAATGGAAAGAGACTTCCCAGCTGAGGACAAGAGTCTGTTCCACTGTGATCAGAGCTTTCTACAGAGTAACTGCTGGCCCTTTCTTTTCGTAGTGAGGGGAAAACAGGAATGAAATCACTTGCAACTTTAAAACAAAGCTAGAGATTTACATGGCACTGAGCCCCAGTGACTTTTAGCATCAGTTCAATTTAGATTTAAATGAAGGCTGGTAAATGAGATCTGTTCCTCTTATGAAAGGCAGTTGGGAATTTTCAGCAGAGGAGTTTGTGAAGGGGGAGATTTTTCCAGACAGCAGGCAGTCTGTGTCTGTGCCTACAGGCAAAGGCAGCAGCATCCGTGGATGGAAGGGCACGGGAGCTGCAGGAGTGAAGAAGTTCAGTGCTGTGGTGCTCCCTTGCTCCTGAGTGTAAGTCCTGGACCAGCAGCCCCTCCAGAACAGTTGTGATATGGGCAGCATAATTAAGCCCCCTAAGAAAAACCTAAAAGTTGTTTCTCAGACCCAAATTCTTCCCATTGCACGGCAAGGAGGAGGAAGCGTTTTGTTTCCAAAGCAGTTTGTCAATGAACTCATGAGTCTGTTTCTGGAACTCCTGATTCAAAACTCATGAGATGTGAATATAATGTTTTATAACTTTAGAAAAAGTAACCCAATGTGATGTTGTTTTTCCTTTGGTTTGCTTACATAGCACAATTTGACTGGCTAAAAATGTTTGCTATCACACAAAGAGGAATAACGGCAGCACTGCTCAGCTCCAGTGTCACACAATGAGCAGCAGATCTGATCCACCTCAACTGACTGTTCCCTTGGAATGGTTTTGGCATTGGCTGAAAATAGTACTGAGGGTAACTTGCTTTGACCATGTGATGACACTTTGAGTTGCAAAATTACTTTCAGATAACTTGCACTGAAAAAGTAAAAATAGCCCAGTACATCAGACTCATCTGTGTGGAATGTATATATGCAAAAATAGGGCTCCTTAATATTTACAGTTTGTCTGGGCAGAACAACCTGTCATGCTACACTCGGCTTCACTTTTAGGCAAACAATTTGCACTGAGAGTGTTGCAGGCTGTGCTGTTTCCCAGTGTGCAGAAAACATTAGAGAGGCATTAATTTAACCATTCTCTTCCTTGCAGTGACACTCAGAAATGTCATTAGTGATCCCAGACAAAGGTGAGAGGTCACAGCTTTAGAAACAAGTGATTAAAATGTGTCCCACTGTAATAGACTAATTGATCTTTGGATAATAATAGATTTTTTTTTCTCTTTTCTCTCTACAGCTGGGAGTGTTCACTCTCCCTCCACAAGTATGGCAACATCTGCACAATACAGACAGCTCATAAATGACTATGGACCCCCATCTCTAGGCTATACACAAGGGATGCAGGTACTGCTCTGCTTATTTTCCTTTAATCAGATCACTGACCCCACGTTTGCACAGTAGCAGGGATTGTGGCCTGTAATCTGAGGTGTTCCTCCCTCCCACCAAGGTTTGAAATCAAACCCAAATGGCAGGACTGCTTCCTCACACATGCCTGGGGATCAAATTAGACTAAGCAGAGTGTGCTGAGGGAGGTTGTTACTAATTAACTGTTAGTCCCATCCTGTGTGAGTCACAGAGAAACATGTCTTGAATTATGTTAGTAAGGGCTCTAGCATATTTTAAAGTTATTGGTTAAAAAAATGAATATTTCTGTACAGTTTTCTTCTCACTCTCCCTGCCCAGCTAAATTCTCCCCAAAATACACACCTCAACACTGAAGAAGCAGGAACCAGGGTTAACAGTTGCTGTTTGTTGTAATTGTTTTGTTTTTACAGTATTTGATTGAGATTAATCTACTTTCAACCACAGGGTACCAGCAGCAGTCAAGTACCACAGAGCAAATATGCAGAACTTCTAGCTATCATAGAAGAATTAGGAAAAGAGATTAGACCCACATATGCTGGGAGTAAAAGTGCGATGGAGAGGCTAAAAAGAGGTAACTTTTAAACTTATTTTAAAACAATAATCGTGTCCCCTACACTTTGTGCACTGCCTGTGTCCAACTGCATGACAACTGTGTCCTTTGAGAGGAGACAGCCTGAGCTCCTCATGGAACTGGGAGTATCAACCAGCAGCTGAAACCTTGGGGTGCTCTTTCTGTGCTGTATGTGATAGATAAACAGTGACAAAATGTGTTTCACGTGCACACAGAGAGTTCCAGTTAATAATTCAAACCCTACTGTAGAACCCTTAATGGATACACTCTTTCAGGCTGCTGGTGACTTACTTGTCCCTTTTCTCCCCAGTCTCCAAGCCAAGCATTGTTTACTTCTTCACATACACATCTCCCACCCACTTGGCCCAGGAATCTTCACTGAAGTGCATTTTGCCTAAAGAAATACAACATTGTGGAAATTCACACGGGCTGGTGGAGGGAAGGTGTCAGGGAAGGCTGTTCAGACTGAGATGTCAAACATAAACGTTCTGTTACCTGCTGTCAAGTGGTTGTGGTGTCATTAAGAGTCCACTAGAAAGGGCCAGAGAAGCTTTTAGGGCCGGCTGATGAGTCTCTGTGGCTTTGCTTTGTCAGCTAAAAGGGGTAATAAATGCCCTTTCCTTGCAGTGTAAAAGAACCCCTGCATGCCCCACTGGTGACATCAGCCTGACATTGTCCTCTGCAGGGGACGTGCAGGGACATTTCTGAAGGAGCAGTGGGACATTCCACTGCTCCAGCTCCTGAAATGACCCTGAAAGGCCACGGCCAACAGTTGTGCTGCCAGCTCAGTCCTTTGCCAGTGTAACATGGTTACCTTTCCCTCCCTTCCCATGGTCCTTGTGCTGAGATTGGCTCATGCATTTGACCCGGAATGGGAATGTTATTGTAACAGAGTAACTTCACCACCTTGCAAATCCTTTGCATTTACCCAAGACTACAAAGCTTTATTTAAGGCTCAACCATTATGGGAGAGTAATATATCTACCATGACATGCAATAAAATGACTAGTAGCTGTTCTGGGAAAGGATGCAATAAAGTCTGCTGATGAGTGGTAAGTGGAATCTGGCCCAGCTAAAATCAATGTTGCTGGAGTCTCTCTTTATTGCATTGCCTGAGTCAGTATTAATAGATCATGAATGGCAATAGGCTAATGGGGACAGCTTGAGAGAGACCAGGGGAGATGCAGACCTTCTCTGAGCTGGATGGTTCAGTTTGGGGAGGAAAAGTTGTTTTGCTGCTTCTTGAAGCGATTATTTCATTTGTTGGTTGATGTAGGTTTAAGATTCAGTGCTGCCACTGTGACTTGCCTGTGTTGCAAAGAATCCCAAATAAATACTTTTTGCTGCCATCTTTTGGTCACAAACATACCTCTCTTTCCATTTTGGGAGCCTGATGGCTGAAGGAGCATGTGCAAGTGTGAGAGCAAAAGTGACTGAGGGGAACCACGTGACTGCTGCCTCCATGGCCATGGAGGTTATTCCTGAATAAAGTCCCTGTCCCCAGCTCCACCTGCTCCTACTGACCTCTAAAATTGGCCAAATTCCCGGTGTTCTACATTATTCAGAGTAGTTCTGCTGCATAAACCGGGCGTCCTGCCACCACATCCCGGTCTGACACACTGCTGTGAGCAGGAGTTTCTGGATCCCACAGCTTCAGCTTCCCTCGTGTGTGGCAGTTTAACCCTCTGCAAAGCCCTGCACTCATCAAGTGCCAGGTCAGTCCTCCCTGGATGGAAAGGCAGTTGCTGTGACCTGGGCTAGCAGCCTTCTAGAAACAGAAGCCATTATCTCTAGAGATTAAACCCCATCTATTGCCTCACTGCCCTTTCTCCACCTTGTTAAGGAGCATGATAGAGCTGAGAAATCACCTTCTATCCTGCCCTGTCAGCAAAATATGACCTTTGTTGTAAAAAAATCTGTCCATCTCTCATTTTAAAATCTATCTCAAGCTCTGTTCTTTCAGCAGCTCCGTGAACACAAATCTACATTTAGTTCCAGAATCAAGGTCCAGATTGCTGGAATATCAAGGCAACAGGACTTGTAGTGGAAAATTCCACATTCTGTCTCTCAGATGAGAGTAGATGTAAAGTGGTGATGATTTCCACTGGGAGCTGAGCCAGTGTTAGGAGGTAACTTTTTGCACACACCATAAAAAAAATCTCTTATTTTTACAAGAGACACAACTTGTCTTTAAGAAGCATTATGATGGCTTGGATTTTGATGCATCCTCAAGGAGAATTATCCCAAGGCACTAAGACTTTCAGCGCTTGCTACAACGACTCCCCAAATACCTTTGTAATTTGTGTCACTCCACTGTAGCAAAATAACTCACTGCTAGGCAAGACTTTTTTTTTCCCTTTAAGTCTTTAAGTAGGTCCACACTGCAATGAAGATCTACCTGTCCCTGCAGACCTACAAATCTTACTGTGCTCTGCTTTAGTCCCTTTTCAATTTATGATGCAAGTTTGGGGGGCAAACTCATTTAGGAGCAGCTGAAGTTTGGGGCACGAGGGCTCTCCCTTTTCTAAGGCCTGCTCTGGTAGCCTTGACAACTTGGGACAGAAATACATAAACCTTCCTGTGGGCTGTCATAGCAAGTGTGACCTGAATGGGATGATTTCAAACATGTCCAATTGTTTTGCAGGCATTATTCATGCCAGAGGATTAGTTCGGGAATGCCTGGCTGAGACGGAACGAAATGCCCGATCTTAGCCCGCTAATTCAGCTGCAAGATTTTCCATCTCTTCATGAAGAAACAGCAACACTTATTCCTTTTGACTCTTGAAACATTCAGACAAATTTCCTTTATTTTGAATGGTTTACCTTTCTTGTTTTGCCCTTGCAAAAACGTATGGTTAAGAATGGAAAAAAAAAAAAAAAGAAAAACAACCAAGGATTTTTCAACTTACTGAGGGTTTGCATTTTGTAAAGACCTTAAAACTCCCTGAAATGTTTCTAAAACATGGAAACTGAAGTGCATGCAGAGGAATGTTCTCTCTCTCCCGGGCTATATTTCAGTTCTCTTCTTATCCAGCCACAGCCTCATTCTGTTTTTTTCCTTCAACTATATTCACTTATCCCCAAACTGTCAATCTTTCAAAGTTTGACATAAGCTCTAAGGATTTTTTTAATAAATGCAGAATAGCATGCTGTACCTAGTAGTCTGCTAAGTCACAATTTGTCATACAGCATAGACCCTGCTTAGAAATAACCTTCCCTTTCTCTTATTTTTCCTTTTTTTGTTCATTTTGCATAAACATTTGCATGACTGTTAGTGCTTTGAAGTCCATTTAAAGTGCATGAGCTATATGGAAAATAGGGAAACCTATTAAATAATAACAAGGTCCTGGAAAGCTAATTCCTACATTAAGGCTGGAGATTTCAGTTTAAAGTTTGCCAAAAAAAAAAGAAAAAAAAAGGAAAATTCTGGATAAATTACTAAAACTGTTATTTGCATCTTTGTATGTATTTATTACTTGACGTAATAAAGCTTATTTTCATTAACAGTTTGTATTAAAACTATGTACAGTCACTTTAATCAGTTTGCTGCTGAGTTTCCATCCATGGCACCGTTGGGATGCACTCAGTCTCTGGGAAAAGGAGGTGGAGTTTTAGGTCTCTGTTGTCTTCAGAATCCACACTCTGACTTTGGATCTTTGGCGAAGGCCAAAACTTGGTGGCAGCTGAAGGTACTGCCTGAGTAAGGATGGGAAGTGAGAACCTTTAGTGCTGTTTTCCTCACACTGGAGCCCCTACAAAGCATCCCAAGGTGTCACCTGGGCAGAAGGAAACCTATTGAATTTTTTTTTTGGTCTCCCTTAACAACAGTGGAAAGTTTATAGTTCTTTTTTAACAAGGATTCTTGATTTATCTTCTGAACGTGGCAGAACAAGTGACTGCTAAGTGTGATTAATGAGATGATGGCAGACAGAAGCAGAAATACCTGAGTGCTTTTATCCCTTTCCAGTAACAGCACTGGGTGTTTCAGCTGTGCCTCTGAAGCCCCACACTGTGTTAGTCTGAAAGGTGTGTTCAGGTCTAATGACAAACTTTTCCCTTCCCCACTAGGGCAAGTCAGTATTTCACATGTTTATTTCTTATCCAACTGTTGCATCTCTTTAAAAAGCTTTTTCCTTTCTAGGTTTTCCTTTGCTCTTTTTTTTTTCTCCTGCTTCTTCTTCTCTGATGCTTTTTGCTCTTTATAAATATCACTCTCTTCACCTTTGTAGAAAAGATCAACTTTTTCCTGCAGGATTTCTCTGGCAATCTTTCTGTTCTTCTCCACTGATCTTGTTTGATGACACTGAAGAAATACAAGAGGACATTTTTACTGGAACTTTAACCTGTTTATTCTTCTGCTTTCCCCTCTCAGTCTGTACATTCCTGCCATTACAGCAAAGAAACTCCCCTCCTCCTGAAGCCAAGAGCATCCTCCTACCAATAACAGCTGGAACTTTTATATCCAGATGATATATTTTAGTAATTATTTGCTACTGCACTTGTCAGAGTGGCTTTTGCATTAATCTTTAATGCTTCCATATTACCTTGGAAAGCTGCTTGAGTTTAACTTAACTGTATCTTCCCCTTGTGACAGGTAGCAAAGATTAATTTCAAGGTATTAATTCACAAGAAGTAGGTAAGGGAGATGCTTACAAAAGGATCTGCAGAGTGTGAGCAACTTGTTAAGGAAGAGATTCTCACTCCCATGGGGGGCAGGAATGTGATAGCTACAATGAAGATTCATTTACCTGAAAACTACAAAACAGTAAATTCATGGCAAAGGCAGGAAGATCAGCTCTGACCCCAGTTTATTTGTCTGCTGACAGCCAAAGCTGCTGCTTGCTGAGATTCTTTACCAGAAACTTTTCCTCTGTGCCACGTGCACTCTGACTGTGCTTTACCCTGGAAGTCGTGATGCAACTTGTGCCTTAATAAAACAGACCATAATTACCTTCACTACAATCCCAGATGGAATGTGCTTCAGGACAACACAGTTGTTTGTCTTATTTGTGGCTTGACCCCCTGGGCCATCACCTCTCACAAACTGTTCTTCCAGTTCTGCCTCAGTGAGTCCAAGGAGATTCAGGGAGTTCCTCTTCCTTGCTGCCTGAAGCCTGGGAATGCTGGGCAGGGAAAGCTGCTGCTTCCTCAAAATCCAGGGTGTCCATGCTGAGAATTGTCTCAGTAAGAATGGAAAACGAAAGAAACCTGGAATATTCATACAGGAACGAGGCTTCTCTGGGATGAAACCTGGAATGGAAGTGGAGTTTACTATGAGAATCCTTGTTTTCAGATGATCCAGTTTGGCTGCACATCTTAGGGGATATTTTCATAATCAGGTTTGCTTTCAGGGATATCTGAACTGTTTCATTGGCGTTTGCCCTGTAATATTTACTATTCTGAATGGAATTTTGGTTCTTAATGTAATTAGGTTCCTTAAAATAGTTGGGATTATTATTTTTGAAAGGGATCTGGAAAGCAGTAAGTCAATAAGCACTCCTACCAACACTTGGGAAACACTGAAGATATCAAATATTAAAAAAAGAGAGGGAAGAGAGGTTATTTCTACCTTGCAGTCTGACCTGAACAGCCTCATGGATAATGAGGAATGTCAAGTCCTGCTGCTGTCAAATGTCACTCTGCAATAATCAATTAAAACTGTACATCCTGTTAATGCTTAAAGTAGAAGAAAATACTTCAGCATGTGAATAAATATCCATAAGAAGTTAAACATAACTTGAAATAATTAAATAGTAATAAAAATAATTGAATTTTTTAAGGAAATATTTTTAAGCAAACTTTTATTGGCACCCACTGAAGAAGTCAGTAATTTTTTAACGAAAAATACATGCGGAAAAACCGGGAATAAGCCTTTATTTAGCAGGTGTCATACGGCTCTGCCCGCTTTGAAGCCAGGACTGACAGCTCTTCATGGAAAGGGTTAAAACCTCCACGTTCCCTCGGCCCGTTCCTGCTGTTCGACCCCAGAGCGACAAAACGAGAGGAAACCCCGAAATCGCGGACAATCCACTCACCTCCGCCGGCCCCGCCGCGCCCGCGCTGCGCATGCGCCGGCCGCGAGGGAGGGGCGGCACCGCCGCGCTGATTGGCACGCGGGGCAGCCAATGGCTGCGCGCGGGGGGCGGGCTTTGCGCGCGCCGTCCCCTTCGCCGCCAATGGGGCTCCGCGGGAACACGCGCGGCCGCGCGCGCCAATCCTCGCGAGGCGGCGCGCGGGCTCCGCCGCGCAGCGAATCAGCGCGGGAGGCGCGGGCCGGCGCGCGCTCGAGGCGGCCAATCAGCGCACGGCACTCGGGCCGGAGCGCCCTCTGCCCTCCCCGCGGTTCGAATCTCGGGGCCGCCAATCGCCGGGCGGGCGGCGCGGGGCCCTCGCCCTCCATCGCCTCACGGCCGCGGCGACACGCGGCTGGCCGGGCGCCGCGGGCTCCCGGCGATGCGGGTAAGGAACCGGGCGGGCTCGCGGCGGCACCGCCGCCGCCTTTGGCCCCGTCCCAGCGCCGCGTCCCGGAGCCGCGGAGCCGCCCCCGGCGCCCCGCCCCATCGCCCGGAGAGTGGCGGGCGCGCCAGCCAATCAGAGGCGGCGGAGCTGTCAACACCGCGGAGCGCGAGGGGCGGCCGCCCAATGGGAGCGCGGGGGCGGGGCTTGGCCCGAGGGGGTGGGGTGGGGGCCGCTGGGGGAAGGAGCGTGAGGGGGAGCCGAGGGTGACCCGGGAGGGGCGCGGGGGCTCCGCGGGAGGGACGCGGCGCTTGTGAGGGCAGGGGGCACTCACGGGGCTGGGGAGGGGACAGGGGCTGAAAGGAGGCGGCCCCTTTCCAGAGGGATCCCCGCGCGGGCTGAGCCCGCGGGGCCGGAGCCGTTCCTGAGGGCACCGCGGCGCTGCAGCCCCGGGCTCGTTGTCCCCTCGCGGGGTCCCGCACAAGGTCCTCGGGGACGCGGGGCCTGGCGGCGAGGGGGCACCGAGGCGCCCTGTGAGCCCTGAGGGACCTGCGAGGGATCGCAGGGAAGCGGGTCTGGCTCGGGGGGCGATGCGGAACCTCCCGGGCTCCGGGGCTGTTCCAGCTCCGGCGTTCGCGGCGAAACCGGCGCTGATATTTCAGAGTTAAAACACCTCGCGGGTTGTTTTTTTTTCCGAGCCTGTTCCTTTATTCAGCGACGTGGCCGTATAAGGGCCGTGCTGTGCTGCGGGGCCCAGGGATGGCGGCTCAGCGCTCCCGCAGCCCCGTTACAGCTCACGAAATATTTTTTTTTTATTGCGAACAGACTTGTAATGAGGTTATGAAACGAGCCTGTGTCACAGCTAAGTCCCACCCATTGCTGTGCTGCTGAGATAGGCCGCCCATGGTTCCATCCTGGGGGCGGCTGATCCCACATCCAGCTGCTCCAGAGACACTCCCAGCATCAGCTTTAGCTGCCAGGTCTGATGACCTCAAAGTTTTCCAGACTTCTGACCACTAGAAAAAGAAGAAAGGCTTTTTTTTTTTTTTCCTTCTTCTGCGTCCCAAGAAGCTCTGCCAAAGGGATATGCGTGTCTCTGGTAACTTCCTTTGAATTCTGGCGTTTTCAGCCCTACCCAGAGGAGATGGTGTGAGTGAGTACCCTAAAAAAACGTTTCTGCTGAGCCAAACAGGCTCCAAGAAAACAGGATAAAATCAGACAGTTCTCCATCAGTTTCCTTCTGGTGGAAATATTTTATATTTCCAAAACTATATTTATTAGAGATACGTCTCTATGCACTTAAAAATGATGAAAACATGAGTCTGTAAAACCCATCAGCCTGTTTTTGTAAGGCCTGTTTAGAGGAACAGTCGTGCTTTAGAGGTGTTGTGCTTCTTTAAGGCAGCAGGAATTTATTCTTGGCATTATCACAGGATATTTCCTAATGTCTCTTTTTACTCTCCATCTGTGAAATGATCATAAGGTTTTTCTTCAGTGTTAGAACAAGGGCTGAATTCACCAGGGTGTAGAACATGCTGAAATAAG
>JAWWLV010000038.1:11572434-11589556 GCA_035041135.1 Platyrinchus mystaceus | reverse complement strand
TGAAATGATCATAAGGTTTTTCTTCAGTGTTAGAACAAGGGCTGAATTCACCAGGGTGTAGAACATGCTGAAATAAGAGAACTGATTAATTAATACATTTCAAGTGTTTTCTTAGTGAAAGTAGAAGATTCTTTTAGTCTCTCTACAGCCACCCTGCTCTGAGTGCTGTAAGACTATGGCACAAGTATTGTGTCTTTATTTATTTATGATGCTTTCAGTTAACCAGCTGCTGTTTTGAACTGCTGTGGGATTCCTGTCTGACTGCTTTTTTTGTTGTTTTATTAATCTCTAAGAAATGTAGCTCAGAACAGTTTCAAAGCTTTCTGAATTAACGTTATATAATAACAACGAAGCAAGTGATCTGTGAAAAAAGTGAGCCAGATATTGGTTCATATTGAGCAAAATTGGTCAAGTGCAGTTTAACTCAGTGGGTCTTGTGTTTTATAGCTTTTACTCTGTGTGTTTCTCCCAGTGAAGTTGCGGATCCTCAGTCACATTTAAATGTATCCATAGTAGGTGTTTTCATAGGAGTCTTCAAAATGCTCTGTGGAGCCTCAGATTAAAAAAAAACAACCAACCCAACCCCAACAACGCTGTTTTACCTGGAACATTTTGCACTGACACCCTTTCCAGTGCAGTCCAGAGCTGTGATGCACAGTTAGGAATGTCTTTGACTTGGAGGAGTCCCAACAGGCACGAAGTTAACTGAGGAGCTCCTGTTTGCAGGTGTAGCCCAGGAGAAGAGAGAGAGGGGCTGGTTGTGGAATATTTGCACTTTCTGGGGTGGTTTAGCTGAAACAACTGTCTCTTTAATTCAGTTTCTTCAAGCAAAAAAGTCAAATGGTTTTTTAAAGTACCAAATTAATTCTTATTTCTGTCTGTTCTCAGGGTAACATATTTGGGACCAAGATATGGAAAACTGGGATGTGGTGAATTCTCTACAGGAAATCCCTTTGTCTTCTGCAGACTCTGATGTCAGAAACACCCACAGCTCTGTCTGTAACTTGAACTGTAACAGGTAATGTGCTGAAGGAATTCCTAACAAATATTTTTATTAATTTGGGTTTGCTTAGTTCCAATGTTTTTACAGTAATATTGTTATTATGGTGAAATAATATGTAACATTGCAATATATTTCAGGGTTCTTTTTACTTTCATGGGTTTAATCTTTATGAAAGATTCCTTTTTAGAGGAAAGCCTTACTGAAAGAACTGTGAACTCTTCCTTAAATTCTTAGTTAACTTCCATTGTCTTGTGTCTCTTAGAATGGGGGAGGAAGGAGGGAACCTGTCTTGGCCAAATTGTAAGAGATCATTTTTTGGAAAGCTCGTGCATTGTGTGAAGTCATTTTTGGAGAGCAGCAGCTCAGGAAAACTGAGTTGTTTTTCTGTTCAATGCCTGAGGTATTCCCAGGGAATAAGAAGTGCAAATATGGCCTGATGGCCCAGGTGAGAGGTGGTTCTTGACTGCCCTGTTAAGATGAGACAAGTCACTCCTGCCCATGTCACTTCTCCAAGAGGCCTCAGTCCTGCACTCCATAAACCACTGCTCTCACAGCTCTGGGAGCTTCTGACCTCAGGCTCTCTGAGGAACCCCTGGGTTTGATGCAAAGCTGTATTTGTTGATGTTTGTACCAGGGAGCAGCAATATCTCTGCTGATTATCCTGTCTCTCTCCTTGGAAAGCTGCTGCATTTTCACAGTGTGTAGGATAAGAGTGAAGCACAGTGTGGATTCTTTGACATTGGCTTGAAAAACCCCCTTGAGAATATATCACTTTTATTTCAAGATGATGAGAGGCTCAGTGTAAATGAAGAGTATCATTCCTTTCTGGCTGCCCAGCATATGCAGTGTATTGTTTTGGCCACTGTGTTGCACAAGTGACACAATAAATAATTGAGCTATTTTTCCTCCTGTTTCACTAGAAGTCCTTCCTCCAGTCCCAATGGAGTTTGTGGTTACTCAGGGAATTCCAGGTCCTCATTAAAGCCTGGCTCTGCTGAGCTGTTTTCCTCCTTTGTGCAAGACATCCAGGACATTGGAAATGCCGACACGGAGATCGTGAAGAACTGTGAGGTAACTGCTGGTCAGGTTTCTTTTAAAAAACTTGTGTTAATGTGTTGGCTCTGCATTTTGGAAGACAAACCTAATGATGTAGTTCAGCAAGATCCATAGGTGGGTTTATATATACACATATATGTGTTTATTCTTCTTGATGGGACAGATCCATTTACATGTATGAACTAATCACCTGGCTGGACTTTATTGCAATTTTATCTTGGCATTTTCCACTATTTTGTCTCTCTATCTTAGTGTTTTACAATACAGGTGTGCATATTTCCCCCCCCCAAGTTTTTGAACTGAAAAATTTAAACCTTAAAAAAAATTTAAACCTTAAAACTGTAGCACTTCAAACTGATCTGAAGTGATCTTAGAAAATAGAATTTTTCTTTCTAAAAATGGTTCTGTTTTGCTTGATTTATTTATATGTTCCATTTGTAAAGATGTGTAGGTGATTAGTTTGTTTCCAGATTTAAAGCAGCACAAAACCAGTGATGTAGTTTCGATGAACTAATTCTCCCAAACACTTTCCTGAATGTTTTTGTCCTTTTTTATTTTATATATTATCATTATTTTTAGTCATCATAAGGAACATTAGTTTTCCACACCATGGGCTTGTTCCTGCAGAATTTTTGAGCTTCCTGGCTGTGATCCATCACAGTGTCTCTTGACAGATGCTTAATTTGGGTTCTCTTTAACACCTCCAGGAACAGAATATTGATGTCTGTGTCCTGTGCTTCAAGCACCAGGCTCCATAAACATTGGCATAAAACAGTTCTTAAACACCAGATTTTGCCATGTTTTAGGAATGCTATACATTTGACTTTTTAAATAATGGGATTTTTTTTTGTTTTCATTGCATATTTGTGCATTGTGGCCTTTAGCTGGACTGCTGAAGAGTTTCTTATTGAAGTGAATGGTTCCCTGGACAGAGGGATGTTTAATTCTCGATTTTAAAATTACCTTTAATTAACTGAACTGGATCAGCCTTTCCAAAATCTGACTGTACTTTCCTGACAGCTGTTTCTTCTTTTAGATTCCATTGAGTGACACTTTGGGGGCTGCAGGGGTGGTGGGGTGGCAGCCACGGTGCTGTTATTCAGCTTTGCATTATGTCAGCACCTAAGGATAGGGTTGCAAAGCTATTTGTAGCTACAGGAAGAGGTGAGAGATGCAATATGACTGTGCTTTATAATTATTTTACTTTGTGGTTTAATAGACAAGGTGGCTACAGCTCCTGAGACTGGTAGAGAAACAATGTCAGCAGCAAATAGTTGCCCAGCAAGAGCAGTTCCACCATCAAATCCAAGTAAGTAATGATTTGGCCACATAGATAGATGAGGCTGAATGTTTCTTTTCTCCCTCCAAAACAGTGCAGAGAGGCAGGTAATGGAAGGGGATGACCAGAATGCTGTTTATTGGATGCATATTTGAGACAGCCTTGGCTGATTAACAGAGTAACTAGTGGGAATCATTTCAGAAGAGATTTGTTGATTATTTGTTTTCAATTGTTTTGTTTTCACAAATGTTTGGTTCAGAATGCCCACACGATAACTGGATTTTGTAGGTACAGGGTGGTTTTTATTGACTGTTAGACTGTTTAATTTTTGCTTTTGAGCCATTGTAGCTTTCTTTTCATTAGAAAATGTTGTACTACTTGTCATTCCCTCATCTAGACAGCACAGCATAGGAAAACCATCACTGTAACAGCTGAACACTTATTTCACCCTTCAGTTGAACAATCTCCTTTCTAACAATGAAAAATGACCCCTGTGAAGGTTCCCATTTTTGCTGAACCCCATTTATCCTTTAGAACAGGAGAAATGTCTTTGTATGTATAAGAGACAGTAATACAATAAATATACAATGCTTAATATCCTCATCATTTTGGTTGCTGTTTTTCCCTTCCCTTTCCTGGTGCCCTCCACACTAGTAGTAATCAGCAGTTCCTGAGCTGAGTTAACAAGAGGTACCGTCCTTTTATCCTGTTTTTCCTGCCTCATCTCCCCCCCTGTGCCTCCCATCTCGGCATTTTCATCCCACCAGTGTTTTGTTACCTGTGTTATTTCCTTCCTCTTACTGTAGTGGTTTGATTCACTTGTTGCTGATCATAGTCTTTACTAATCCATGGTGTTGGCTTGGCTGGTTTTTGTCTTTTTTAATAGGAAAGGCTACTTCTGGAAGAGCTGAGGGTGTGGTGCCAGCAGGGACTTACTAACTGCATGAATTGCCACACTAAATACAAAATCAACAGCTGCAACTTAGTTGTATGAGTGCATTAGATAAAATAAATGGAGCTGTTCCAAACTTTAACTGCTGAAAGCACAGGCAACTCAACACATTCTACTAAGAATAATAAAAAGACAAAAATTATGATCTATTTGGGGTAGAAAAGCTGCATCAGCATTGCCATTCCTGAGACAAGGCTTGCTCTAGGCTGGGTTTCAAGACCAACTTTGCTTGTAAAAATACATCTTCATCCATGTGAAAATAGGGATCAAAAGACCTTGAGTTCATTTTGGAATCAGTGGGGTCAGTCCTTGCCTTATGTGACCTGTACAATAGGAGATGAGCTGTCACCACCTGTGGATCATCCCAAGATCAGACTTTACTGAAGAGGATTTAAAACCAAATTTTCCTACAATCCCCAAACTTCAGAAACCTTACTTTATTTTTCCCAGGTTCTTTCATCTCTTGCAATTATTTGTGACTATGCGAAGAGAAGTTAAAATGCAGTTTAGTTGGAATTGTAGCCTTTCACTTTTCCAACACAGGGTATTAATGACAAAGATTAAATGTCAGCAGGGAATCTGATCTCCCTCCTCACCCCCAGTTCTGTTCTTTCCCTTTTGTTCTCCCTTCCCTACCTTTCTGACAGGGTTCAGTCACTGAATTAAAGTGCAAACAATTGCTGCACTCATGACTGAAATCATTAACAGAACAAAAAACTTTTTTATGGAAGAAAACTTCATCCCAAGCTTTTTGTTTGTTTGTTGTTTTTGGCATAGAAAGACTGAGCTGAAATTCAATTGTTAATAAAACATCTGAGGCTTGGTCCTGACTAGAGTTACACCTAGATTCCTCTGAAATTGTCTTATTTTTTTATTTCTTACTTTAAGAGAACAAATGATTTTTGTTCAATCTGTGCTTTCCAGCAGCTGTTCACCTGTGAGTGATGTCCTGTAGTCCTGTGAAAACAACAGGAGTTCTGTGTTCTCAAAATTATTGCAAGGTTTTTTTTTTTTTTTTGCCTTTCCTGAGGGAATTAATTTGAAATATGTTATTAAAAACAACTCTATATGCTGGTTTTGTCATGTGAAGGAAGAGTTGTGTGCTCCTGCAGTTCAGTAATCCCAGGATAACTCTGGGAAAGTGCTTTCCACGGGCACTAATGGGAAATCTTTCCACAGCCCTTGGCAAAGGCATCACTTGTTTCTCAGAGCTGTTTCAGTACTTCCAGTGCACAACTGGAAGACTTTAAAAAAAAAATTACTTGTGCACTGAAATAACTCTTTGCAGACATTGTAGCTTAAGTAACCTGTTAAATGGGGTGATCCAGTCATAGGTTGTTTCATTCCATCAGCCACCAGAACAATCCAAATGTACTATCCCATAATATCTAAATTGGGTATTTTAAAGTCAGGTTTTATGCAGATAATCTTACAGAGGTACATTATTCCTATTAGCATAATAGAGGAATGGTTAATCCTTCCAGTGAGGCATCCTTGCAATCCTTAAAAATGTATATCCAAGTTAAAAATTGGTTTAGGCCTAAATTTAGCAAAACACTTCTGTCCACGTTGGTGGATAGTTTGCGTTTCTTCAGCTGGCTGGGGGGTGACTGTAGTTGTGAAGGCAGTCAGTGAATACATTCATGCATGTTTTTTACATGAATTAATGACTCCTGAGACCTGGAATTCACTGCATGGAATGAAGGACTGTTCCCATGGGCATTTTACCGTTACAGTACGTACTGATCTCCTTCATGCATGAGGTGTCTGCACATCTTGGAGTCCTATGAAATAAGTGCTCTGATTCTGTCACTAATCACACGAAGCATCAAAATATAGATGTGATTCGTGCCACCATCTCACGGCAGTTCTGCCTTTCCCTTTGTGCAGCTGATTCAGGCTGAGATCAGGCAGCTGGTGAAGTTTGGGAGCAGCCCGTGGGGAGCCGGCAGGAGCCGCGCTTTGCCCGCCGCGCTTCCAGACGCTTTTCCAGCACTACCAATTCCAATGGGGATGCGATCCGAGCTCCTGGAGGAACACGAGAGCATCGTCCATCAGCTGGGATCCGGTGAGGCCGAGAGCCAGCCCAGCACATCCCACCTGCACCGGGAATGCTGCGGGAGCGACGCCTCCATGAACAGCGGCTATGGAACGCTCTCCACCTCCGAGCTGAACCCTGGCACGGCCAACAGCACCAGCAGGGCCACGGATTCCATGGAGAAAACTTCCCAAGGCCACAGGGATGGAGCGGGGCTGCAGAGTGATGCAGTTGTAGCCAGTATTCAAAATAAAGCAGAACTTTTACCAGAAAGAACAGAGGAAAATTGTTCACCGGGAAGGAGCAATATTTTAGTTTTTCCTGCTGAATTTGAGCATAAAGTTGATGAAGCTCCATGTGGGAAGAAACCCAGGTAAGTGATAAACTTTCCAAGTGCTTTAATTTATTGTAGACAGTTCCCATTGAGTAAACAGCTCTTGGTCACTGGGAACATGCCAGAATTGAATGGAACCTCTTGATGGTAAAAAAACTTTGCTGCTGGGTAGATAAATGTATTTATTTACCCTGATGTCTCTGTGTGCTGCAGGTTTGCACCTGCAGTGTTTATTTGTTGTAGGTATGTTGGGGGAAATACCTTATATGTGTGTGTTTCTTACCATCCAGTAAATCTTTAACATCATGGGCACAAAAGTTGAAACAAAACCAACCAAAAAGGATAACTGCAGATGAAGTGTGTGTGAACTCTATGCAAGAAAGCGAGAAAGTGAAGAAATCACCACTCGAGAATGTAAGCCTCTTTTTATTTTATTATGTTTTTTTCTAATGTTATTCTTGTCACTGGTATTTTTGCAGAGTTACAGGATGTTCTCATCCAACACATCCTTTCATATTTAACATTTAGCAATTCCCATTCATATATTTAAAGTTCATGTGGGCAAAGTTTACTTCTTGGATCATTCCATACTCAGGCACACAGTGATTTTGGCTTATTTTATTCACTGCCTAATCTTTGTCTCAACACCCCCCTGAGTGGCACATGTTCTTTCCTCATGGAGATAAAGGCCACATTCTCACCTGAAGCTTCAGGTCGTGGCAATTTATTGTGCCCTGTAATTTTTTGAAGGATCTTTTGAAGGATCTGTCAGCTCTTTTGGCACATAAAATTCTTTGTGTGTTAAGGCTTTAACCACTTTGCTCAGGACAAACGTTCTTCCAGATTAGGATTTTAAGTTGCAGGGGTTTTTGTTTGTTTAGTTTGGTTTGGGCTTTTTTTAGTGTTCTCAGCAGTCTCAGTTTGAATCAGCTCAAAATACTTCTTTTTAGAAGAGTTTGGGTTCCCCCTCTCTCATACCTTTGAGCTGATAATTGTGTATGTCCACAAATCTGATTATTTTGAGGAGGGAAGTTTAATCACGTATAATATTTCTGATCCAAAAGTCTGTTATGCAACATGATTCCATGATTAATCATCATACATCCAACTAGGAAGCTTTAGAATTACTTCCAGCATATTCAGTGTCACAAACCTCTCTCCTTATGCCATTTCTAAGGAAAAAATTCCTGAAATTCTGTGAATGGCTTCTGCAAGAGAACAGAACTAGCAAATAGGAATCACTTGGTACAAGGCAGGATCTGTTTGTTTTTTTCCTGTGGTCACTTGGAGGGTGAACCAGGAAGGGTGAGAGCAGCTCTTTGGGTTTGCTCTCTGTAGTCTTCTGTTGTCAGTGGGAACAAGATGTTCCTCTAAGGGCATTTTTCAAACCAGGAGTCAAATTCATCTGCTGTGGTTGGTTTTCTTTTCTCTCTCTGCCACAGGAGAGGGTGCATAAGGAAATTAGTGCCAGAAACTCAGACTTTGAAAAGAGCTTTATCTTTCTGTTCCTTTGTAAGAATGCAGTTGCTACTCCTTCATTTTCCTTTCTTCCTCCTTAGGCAAAGGAAATACCTAAATAAAAACATTAAGAGGGACAAAATAGCCTTGAGGTGAGATGGTAATTCCTGCAAAAACTTGAACAGCTTTAGCTCTGATTTTTTTCTCTCTTACTTTTGTTAACTCAGTGGTTACTGTCCTGTTACAGTCCTCACTTGTATGAGCTATGTGGATTTGTACAATTGTTGAGCTGCACTAATGGAACAAAAAGCCCCAAGCACAGCAGAAAAGAGCATTGTGAGATGACAACTTTTCAGCAGCTGCCCTTCCTTAGTTGCTCTGGTGTTATATCAGTGCCACTTCTTCCTTTGGTTAAGAAAGAGGAGAGTTGTGGCAAATCTTAAAATAGTGTGAATTTTTTTTTCATTGGTTGGTCCCACCCTTTTCAAAGTTTTTGCTTGAATTAGCTGGGGATGTTTGGAAAGTTGAGAGTGATGAGCAGAAGGATGTGGAATATCTTGTCTGTCTGAGATGACAGGCAGTGGTACCTCCAAATTTGGGGTAGGTGGACTCATAACAACTGAATATGTGAAATTCCAATCTTAGGATGAGGAAGGAATAACTCTTTATTGTTAAGTCATCTCTTGATATACTTGTACCTCTCAAGGAACAAGAAAGTTGAGATGACTGTCCAAAATGTGTATTTCTGTAACAGCTAATCTCAAAAATGCTCCACAAGCACACAGAAAATAGAAATATATATCTATATATAAAAAATATTTGTATGTTATATATATCTGTATTAATATGTATAAAAATATATATATATTTAAGTTATGAGGCAAATCTTAGTTCCCCTTTCAACTGTGATTGCTCTCAATATAAATTGTGGAGGTTTGGATCATGCTGTACAATCACATTTAATCTCTTTGCTTAAAAAGAGCAGTAACATTTATGTGCAATTTAAAAAATATTACACCCTTGATTTTTTTTCCTTGCCTTGTGATTTTCCTTATAAATTTGTTTTCCCATTGTAATTTTAGACAAACCTTACTGATGCTGCTTTGCCACCTTTTTACCTCAACCAACCGAAGGAAAGTCCCAATTCCTTGGTGTCTGAAGCTTCAGGTAGAGTTAATTTCTTGTACTTGAATTTCCCTTTTTTTTTTTTTTTTGGAATTCTCATTTTTCAGTGCTCTTACTGGAATGCATCTCCAATATCTCCAGGGAGGTGAGGAGGATTTAAGCACTGACAGGCTTTGATTTAGCATAATTCTGCTTTTCTTGCTCCTGTTTTCAAACTGATGCAGCTCCTTTGTATCACTGCTGGCAGATGTAGGACATGCAGCAGTTGGTTTTTTTTTTTTTCCCCCAAATTTCCCAAGATTCAAAGCTGAGCTTTGTGTTTAAAACTGTTTCATAATATAATTACTATTAAAATCACGGCAAGCTATCAAATGATGCTTCAAATATAAGCATCACTGACCTGGTAATGTGATGATTCTTAAATTGCTTTTTTGTGTTCGTGGTTTGGCTTTGTTGTTCTGGGGGCTGGAAATGAGGGGTGATTGGTGGTGGGTTTTCATGGTTTGGGGGTTGTGGGGTTTTTCTGATGAAAGCCAAACAACTAATTCCCTTATTTTGATCATAACAGGGTGGATTCCTGTCAGTAACAAACAGGGCCACAGAGATGCAGCCCTGCACACTGTGTATAATTATTGCTGCTTCACAAGCCACTGAGAGAGGGACACATAGAAGGAATTGAAGCGGGGTTGAGTCTGTGTCTGTTCCTCTTCTGCCACCCCTGAGTCCTGGCACTCTGTCCTCTTGCATGTTACAGAGTGCTGTCCAACACCAAAATGAGGAGTCTGTACTATCCAGTGGCTGCCTGGGATTATCCCTTGGGTGACACCAGTTTTAAGTGCTACACTGGAATCATTAGAGATATAAAAGTCTGTGATAATTGAAGATTTTCCCCCTGAACACCAATCAGTGACTGTGGTGCTGTGTGATGTGATGCTGGTTATGTTGCCTGTGCCTTGCCTTGAGATTTTTGTCACTCCTGGTAACAAATGCTCTAATAAGATCCTTAAGCAATAGATGGAAATAACTAACACAGCATTCATATTCAAGACAAAATAACATTTCACTAATGGATTTTGGGATTCCTGTTCTATAGCCCCGAGCTTGAAATTTGTCATTTTTTTTTTCTCTTTTGATGTTTCTTCTTGTCAGGACTTTCATACTGGAAGTTAGATGAAAAGGAGATGTATCACACTCTACCAGAGAATTTCAGAAGTGAGTTTGCTGATGTTTTCTCCACAAAAGTATCACCAGATCAGGTAAACTTTGTATGTGGTTAAAAGTTGTCATGTAATTCCTTGTCATCTTTGCTTTTGATGGAAAGAACCAGCCCTCCAGAATTTAACTTCTCTGTGAGAACTCTTGTTAACTCAGTCTTTCCTCCTCTGCTCCTTCATTATTCCTGTACCCCAACTAACCTCACTTGGAATTTATTGACCACCTTTTGTTATTCAGAAGAAACTGTGTAGGACATGAAAAGTGACTCACTAGTGTGTTAAAGGTGCTTCCTTAAAGACCCTTTTTTAACCTGGGTGCATTGAAGTCAGCTGCCTTCTGTCCTGAACTGCTTTATTAGCTAAACCCACCCCAAAGCTTTTCTTTTTTATTATTATTATTTATTTTGGGGATGGAGGATTGTGTTCAGAAAAAGTAATGTAGCAATTTTGCCTGTTGAAGTTGTCTTCTGCTGAGGAAAGGAAGTTGTCATCCCTGAAGGATATTTATCATAAAAGACAAAGGGAAAACAAGCAGATGCCAGACCAGAATGTTTTGCCTTCTTCCCAGTCAAGTCACCCACCAGAGGTAACATGAATTTCTTTACTTCCCATCTCAGTTGAGGATGTGTTGAATACAGGCTGGTTTCACATGAACTGGCCCCTGCTGCCACCTCCAGTGTTCTGCTGGAACAGCAGTTTGAGCAGCCAAGGGTTGAACCAGCCCGGGAAAGGATCCAATGAAAAGAACCTCTGGGAACACCCCGAGGGAAGAGGCACCTCTGCAGCACAACCTTGAGGATGGTGCAGGGACGGCTCTGCCTGTGCTGAGGCTGCAGCTCATGGAATGCACTGAAACTGCAGTGGCACAAGCAGGATTTTCTTAGTGCTTCCCATGAAACAGGACAGGCACAGGTTGTGGAAATGATTCTTTGTCATCTCTCTTCTTTTATACAGCTCTCAGTCCTGTACATAATCCAGTAATGATGGCTCATGTGTGACTGTATTGTTTAGATAATTCACAAAGTGCTTCTGTAACATACAAAGTTCTTGTTTCAACATATGAACAGAGATCATAGACCTTCTGTTTGCATAAATGAAATTTCAAAGGCTTTCTAGACAACTGCAGATGTTGGATATGTCCTTTATTAATGGAAACTTAGGAATTTGGGAATGTGTATTGTCATTTAAGTGTTACAGGCACCTTCTTACTTGTCACTACCAAATGATTGCAGTAATATTCAATGTAATGCCTGCACTGTTATGTGGTTTACTGGTGTCTTCATATCAACTCCATTTAAAAGAAGAAAAGTTAAATCACAATTTTTTTAGCACTGTAACTTATTTCCTAGATCCTGACATTGGACCCAACCCTGCACATGAAACCAGGTCAGCAGAACCAGGGATGCTGTTTTTTCAATATTCCTGAGGAGATCACTCCCTTTTCTCCAGACTCTATGGCAGAGCCAGGATTTTCCAGCCATTGTGACACAGACTCTTTTTCACAGACAAGTCATTCTTCTCAGTTAGATGACTCTCCCAAACACCCTGCCAGCAGCAGAGCTGTGCACCTGAACCTCTGGAGAAACCACCCGTTCCAAAGTGAAAGCAAGAGCAGCTCTGCCTTCCCAAAGGCCTTCAGGGACGCCGACCCTGATAGCTCAGTCAGCGCTGAGGAGGAAGAAACACTGACTTTAACTCCATCCTCTGGTACTCAGTGTGCTGACAGCACTTTGCCAGATTATAGTCTTTCAGTAGCACCTGTTGAAGACCCTGTGGTAATGTCACAGTAAGTAATTCTTCCTTCTTTAAAAGTCGGAGTTGTTACTTTCATGGGAGAAATGAAACAAAAATAGCAGTAAACCAAAAAAAATGTGAATTCTGTTTGCTTAGAACATTCATGCTTTTTTCACATTTTTCTTCTCCTTTCCCCCCTTAAAATACAGCTGGGATATAAATAGAACAGTCATTTTCCAATTCTTACAATTGTCTTTCTTGAACCATTCTTTAGACCACAATATTTAGTCTTCTTTAGACCACGCTATTTATTCCAAGTCACAATATTTGTGTTTTGTCTTCCTTGGACGTCAAAGCCTTAACTGGCTGGCAGAACAATTTTCTAGGTTTTATTTGGTTATTTCTCTTTATACATAAAAATAAAAATACATCCTTCCTTCACAGGCTCTGTGAGGGGGTTCATTTAGGCAGAGAATTTCAAAGTTCTGGGGGGATCAAATGGTGGGAGAAGCACAGAATTACTGGATTTGGGAAAAATAAATACTCACTGTTGAAGCTCTCATGCTTTGCACATGGACAGGCAGACAGGGCATATATTCCATGTGTGAGAGCTTGTAAAAAATAAAGCTTTGTATTGTGTTTGTATGTGTTATATGTATATAATAATCATAATTTCTATCTCTATTAATGCGAAGACTTCTCTGCCTTAGATGACAAAACTTCCTTTGCTTTAATTTGAATGGAAAAAAAGCTTTGTAAGAGAGAATTGTATGCAGAGTTCATTCTGAATGAGATATCCAAATGATTACATGTGGATAGCTGGATTTTTTTTCTTTTTATTCCTAATTTTAAAACCAGGATTAGGCAGAACCTGAGGGAGAAACACGCTCGACACATCGCTGATCTCCGAGCTTACTATGACTCTGAGATCCAGAGCTTAAAGCAGCAGCTGGAGGCAAGTCAGAGAACTGCTTCTGCTGAGGACCTGAGGAAAATCAATCAAAGTCTTGCTGACAGGTGCTGTTTGTCCTTCCTTGTTGCCTTCCTCCTTTCATGGTGTTCTTTACACTTTAAAATCTGGGTATTCTTGTGTTAGAATGTCTTGAAAAGTTTATGTCGCTCTTCGATTCTGAAAATTTCATGGATCTGTGCTACTAATATTTCCCCATTAAATATAAATTTTGCCTTATTTAATGCAGCTGTTTAAGCTGTGGCTGCCCCATCCCTGGAAGTGTTCAAGGCCAAGTTGGACGGGGCTTGGAGGAACCTGGGATAGTGGAAGGTGTCCCTGCCCATGGCAGAGGGTTGGAATGAGATGATCTTTAATGTCCCTTCCAACCCAAACCATTCCATGATTCTGTGAAGATCAGTTTGTTTGACCTGATTGTTGCTGGAGCAACAAGTAGAACCTTTCCTTGGGAATGGCTGACAGGCAGAGGTATCCTAAGCAATCTGAATGGGAATGATCTGTGTTGTCCTTCTTTACCCTTCATGTCAAAACTCCAGATGGAACAGGACTGATGTTGAGTTCACTGGTGGCTTTGTGCTGCCCCCCGTGTGCCCCACCTGTGTGTTCCATCAGGCAGAGCTGGAATGGGATCTACATATAGACTATTGGTGTGATTTTTGTATCATTATTGCCAGTCAAAATACATATTGCAAATTTAGACAGCTCACAGAGTTTATGCCCTTCAGAATAATTGAGAAAGTGTGTGGGTAGCTGGGACTCTTTTGTGCTTCCCTTCCAGCACTGGTGTCTACTTTCAAAACTGACTTCTGGGCAGTCTTACTGAGTTAAAATAGGAGGAGGTCACAGGCTGGGCACCAAAATTTGTGGGGAGGCTTGAGGAAGGAAAGAAGGCTATAAAATGTAGGCTTATTATTTGAAGATTTGTGTAATCTGTATGTTCCCAATAGGTGTGAGCAGTTGGATGCAGCTCTGAATGAAGCCAGTGCTCGCATAAAAGCCCTGGAAAATAAGAATAATCTGCTGGAAAAGCAAGTGGTAAGTGTATGTTCTTAAATCATGTTGTTTTTTTAGTAGGAGACTAAGAGAAAAGCTTGTTCACTATTAAGCTGATCTGTGTTTCTATGCTTTTGTCTTTTTATTTTCAACCTTTCTCTTAACATGTGACATCAGCCAGCACGTTACCCCAGTGATTTTCCCAGCTGAGTTTCTTGGGACTCCCTACCTGAATCCTCAGCACTTTTACTCATGAACTTTTTTCCAGGTTAGCAAGGATCAAACAGAGTTCAAGGGTGAAATATTGTGATGTGTCTATCATGTTTCTCTCTTAACTTTTCCTAATTTATTGATTTTTTTTTTAATTACTTTCTTATTTGAGCTGTGATAAAAGCAAATCTCACCTGTGCAGAAATTAAGTGTATTTATCCAGTGGTTTTGGCTAGGCCAGACCTCTTTGGTTATGCATAAATAAATGCTGCATTTATTGGTCAAATCCCAGGACACTTTGTCATGTCAGTTGGACACCTGCAGAGACCAATTCCACCTTTCTTAGATATTTTTCTATGCTGGGAAGCAAATCAATCATCTGAGATTAGAGGCTTCATCTCTAGATATTATAACTCCTATAAAATAAGTGCATCTTTGGTGTTTCCAGTCTTCACTTTTGTTCTTGAAGCGTCACAGAACTGAGCAAAAAAATCCTGTTTAATTCACATCCGGGTGTACCTTTATTTTCTGTTTAGCTTATTTCAGGTTACTCTTTGCACTGAAATAAATAATCTGCCTGGGAAGGATGTTCTAAAGGATGTTTTCTCTCCTCCAGGCAGAGTGGAGGGAGCGTTTCCAGGCCCTCAGCAGCACTTCCAAGGTTCTGCAGGAGCGGATCGAGGAGATGCGGACGACCCACAAGGAGAAGGACAACACCATCAGCCGCCTGCAGTCCAGGCTCAAGGAGCTGGAGGAAGCTTTTGAGAAGGCCTACAAGTTATCTGATAATAAAAACACAAGGCTGAAGGAAGAAAACAAAATGTTTCAAAATGTAAGTGAGAAAAGGGACAACGGGAAGCCCCCGGTGTGGAAAATGCTCCGAGTTTCCAACTGGAAAGTCTTAATGCACAACTAACACAGCAGAAATGACTCAGCTGACTCCTGGTAGGCTGGGTGACACTAATAGATATTTAAAAATAATTATTTAAGGCAGCTTATGTGTGCTTGATAACCCTTCCCACAGTCAGTCTCAGGTGTTTATTACTCTAAGTGCTCTTAGTTAATTTTATTTTTGAAGATACTACATGAAGTTTGTTTTAGAAAGTTATTTTTTCCTCTCTTAAGTTTGTTGGAGATGGATTAAATTTCTGATACCTCATCACAACTTGATAAAACTGTTCATTGTGTATGATTTTAGGCTGAATCAAAGGAATTGTTCCTCTGGTTCTTCAGGAGTAGCTTTATGGAATGTTTAAATGGATTGGCCAAATGGGTATTAGCTGGAAAAGCTACTTCATGCTTTAATTTCTTTTTTACAACTGAGATTTCAAAAGACAAAGTCAGTCTTAGAGTTACTGAAGAATTTTCCTGGTTCATTAATTCAGTTTCTTTAGAGAGAAATAATTTGAAAATTAGAAATACATTCTGTAAGTAGCTCTGTCTCCTCTTGTCCCATCTATAACTTTTTCTTCCAATTAGAAGATGATAAGAAGAACTGAACAAATGCTATTAAAGGACATTTTTTATCCCCTGTAGTGCTTCTGCATGTGGTAGACAAGCAGTTGGGATGATTTTACAGCTGTCTGTTAATTGTGGATGGTCTCAGAGTGAGTTTTTGTGTCCTTTTGTTCTGTTTTAGCTTTTAGGAGAATACGAGTCCCTTGGAAAAGAACATGAAAGAGTAAAGGTCGGTGCACTCCAGTTAATTAAAAAACCAAACATGCAAACTGTGTGATAATGTGCTATAGAATTGGCTGAATTAACTGAAGCATCTTTTGAAAAAAGCTCAAATAGAAAGATCCATGTTTATTTTTACTGAGGGCTTCTTACTCCATCTGCAGATCCCTGGAGGGAAAAGGGGGAATTTGGAATGGATTATTTTCCAATCACAGGCAGTAAAAATACTGCAAAATCAAAGCCAAAGAAATTTAATGGACCCTTTGAAACAGGAAGGTGTATTTAATGTAGTGTTCTCGAGACTGATGTGGAGTTACTTGTTTTTCTTTTAATGCACTTCTGGGCTTTTTACTTTTTTCTCTGTGTCCTTGTAGGATACATTAAATACAACTGAAAACAAATTGCATGATGCAAACACGCAGATTTCTGATTTAAAAAGGTAACTGTGAAACTTATTACTGTTTTACCAATATGAAATACAGACTATGGCCTAAACATCTACTCCTAGATCATGAAGGCTGTAGATCTTGCCAGTTTAATTACATTTTATGAAGCATTTCCTGTTGTTTTATGTTACTTGTACACACTAAAAATCTTGTTATTTTAGGATATGTGTTTTTTTTCTGCTTCTTCTGCTGCCACAGCATCAATCTCCTGGTCCTGTCTTTCTAGCCAGGTTACCTGATTTATTTAGCTTGGAATTCCAATCCATATTTATATCTGCATTTAGATAGATACAGAGATACATAGAAATGCAGCAGTTGCTCTTGTTCTCCTGCTTCATCCAGGCTATCTGAATAAAAATGAGTAAACTAAGAAATACTCTGTATCTTTTGTGTCATTGAAATCATCTCATAATGCATCTTTACTGCTTCCCCCTTAGGACAATTTTAAAACTTGAGGCTCAGCTCAAGCAGGTGGAACATGAAAATACGTTGAAGCTTCGCCACATCACCGAGAACCGTTTGAGAACCTCCTGTGCCAGGTGAGGGAATGTTCCAACAGTGGGAGAGCAGGTCAGGGTTTTGGAATACTTTTTAACATGTTTTGGCTAAAAGTGGATCAAGATGAGGTCACTC
>JAWWLV010000038.1:11551146-11562476 GCA_035041135.1 Platyrinchus mystaceus | reverse complement strand
CCCCCCACCCCACCCCGCCTCCGCCGTCCCCGCAGCGCCGGCGGGCGAGGAGCTGCTGCTGCCCGCGCCCGGCCCGCCCGCGCCGGGGATTATGCGAGCGGCGCGCGGGCAATGTCGGCAGGCAGAGGCAGCGACCCGTAGGCAGCGGCAGCCGCCGAGCCGCGGCGGCACCGGCAGCGCCGGCACCGGCAGCAGCGGGAGCAGCAGCAGCAGCGGGAGCCGCGGCCGCCGCGCCGGGAACAGCCGGTGCGTGGCGGGGGGCGGCGGGGCGAGCCCCGGCACCTGGCGGTGCCTCGGCGGGGGCGGGAACCGCGACGGGCCCGAGGGCAGCGCGGGGGTTGGGGGGGGGATTGGCCGGGCCCGCGGGGCGGCTGCGGCTCCGCCGAGGGGCCGGTGCGGCGGGGGGGGCCCTCCCCGGGAACGCGGCGGCGGAACGGCCCCCGCGGGCCGCGGAGGGTCCCCGCCGCTGCCTCGGGGCTGCCGCGGCCTGAGCGGGGCCGGGCGGTCCGTCCCCTCCCGGGATGCGGCGGTAAAAGTTTCCCGGTGGAGCGGCCGGTGAGCGGGAGGGCCCCGCGGCCATGGCAGCGCCCCGGTCCCGCACACCGGCACCCGCAGCCCCGCCGTGTGCAGGTCCGGCGGGGACACCGCCGTGCTCGGTGCTCTCTGCGCCGGCGGGTTGTGGCGGCGGACACCGCGCTGTGCCCGCGGGGACGGACGGACGGACGGACAGACGGGGACCCTCCGCTCCGGGTCACGGCGCTGGGAGCGTTCGGGGTCGGTCGTGGCTCGAGGCCAGACCAGCCCGTCCCCTGCAGAGCCGCCGGCCCGGCCTCCTCCTGCCTCGGTGCCGCATCTCCCGGGCTTGGATGTCCCCGAGCTGGGCTCTGGCAGAGGCACCGGGGGCAGGTTTGTCGTGCGGTCGCCCCGAGAGCCCCTCGGACGAGGCCGGGCCGTGGGGAGGGGTGAAGGTGCTGCCCGGGCCGACCCCCCGTCCCTGTGGTGGGAGAAGAGGGTGAGACCCGCAGCAGCATCACAGAGAGACAGCTTTGACTCACTACAGCTGAGGGAGAACCTCGTGGGCTTTGGGGCTCGAGATCCCCCTGCGCTCAGGGAACTGCTGGGTTCTGGTTCCTCACTGGAAACCGGCCGTGCTCCTGAGGTGATGTCTCCCCCTGGGAGGGTGGGAGGAAGAGGTTTTTTCCCTTTGGAAAGAGCAGGATGCCTGTTCCGTAGCTGGATGACGGGCTGCGAGAGGGAATTCTCTTTGCTGGGCCCGGCAGTCCCTTCTCCCGGCCTCCCCATCCCTTGGCAGAAGGGGTTCTGCCTGATGCTCCCATACAACCCTGGGCTCCATCCTGGAGTTCGCTGGTGCCTCGTGGCTACAGCGTGGACAACTCCAGCGTTTTGTCCAGCTGTGGGAGGGTTAAATCCCTTCCTTCTCCTCCTCCCCAGGCTCTCTCACTCTGCCGAAGGAGCTGAGGCACAGAGTGCACTGAGGTGCTCAGCCTGGGGCTGGAGCATCCTTAGGGACTCCAGAGCAGTGCCCTGCTCAGTCAGCCACAAAAGTCAGCACTATCACCCTTTGTGTTAAAATGCCGTGACAGAGGCAAAGTTCATTTGAATTATTTAAGGAAAAAAAAAGTTCCTTCCTGTGTTAGTACCTGCTCTAAAGTGAGAACTTCCATCTCCTGTGTGCCCTGTGCGTCTGGAACCTGCTTGGTGGGAAATACTGTGTCAGGGAGCATCTTCAGTCTGTGAAGACATAATCTGTGTGTGCTCAGCCCTGCACATGACAGTGGTTCAGCAGGACAGTGGCAGTGGATCAGTCCTTGTGGACAGCAGGACTTAAATGTGTGGTCTGAGTGCGTGTGGGAATATCTGTGGCTGTAGGGCTCCTTATCCTCCGATGGCTCCCCGATCCTGCTCCCTGCCCACATCTTTCTGCTCCCGCTGTATTTTTATCCCGCAGTTTATTTTTGTCGTGGCTGTGACTGTGTTGTGCTCCCGAGTAACACAAGACGCCTGACTGTGTTACAGAGTTCAGCACTGGCTCCTGGGCAGCTTGTTTTCCACCGGTCAATAGGAGACTGCTGTTTGTAGGGCAGCATTTTTCCCTCTTTTCCCTTGGCAGACCCCGTGCCTCCGGTGGTGGATGGATGGCTGAGTGCCTGGCTGTTCTGACAGGTAACTCGGTAATTGAAACGCCTCCTCGGGATGTACAAAATAAAGAATGGCCAAGCATGAAAGCACCACTGCAGACTTGTCCTGGCTTGCTGTTTTTCTCAGGAATTCTGCCTCGTGGTCCTTGCAGTGTGTTCTGGTTGTGGCAGCATCTCTGGGAGGGAAAGAGAAACGAGCAGCAAGGGCTGGAACGCCGCTTGTGCTGCTTCCTTTTGATGGAGCAGAGTTCTGGTGGGCTGCTGGGTCCATTAATCATGTTTAAGTTTCTGTCACTAACTTTTAATTAAAAGCGTAGTTGATACCACTTTAATGACTGTACAGATGTTAGCCATCTTCATGCATAAAAATGCTTTTTAATTCCCTTACTATTCCCTTTATGGCCCTTAGATGCTTTTGTTACCATCTAATCCGTGTACAGTAGCAGCTGTTTATCTTCTTAATAAAACTTTTTCTTGAATCTGTGTTCAGGAAACAATACTGCTTTGAGTAAACAATTCCCTGGTATCCTTTAACAGTATTTTTTTTTTAAGGAACTTGGCAGAAAGGGTTTTAAGTGATGTCTAAATAGTGAACTGCAAGGCTGACAGTCGCCCTGAGCCTCACGTAACTCAGCTTGTTGGTGATTGTTCCTCAGCTGATGAGAGGAAAATAAGTATCCCTTGGTATATGACTTTTGATTCTGATGAGCTTACTGAGGATCTTTCCCCCCAAATGATAACTTCTTATTAAAATACCCTGTCTATTCTGGGTTTGCTGGTGTGTGTCAGTGTGTTTGTCGCTCGTTGTGCATCTGACAGCCCGGGCATTTATTGTGATTTACCAGCTGGCACGGGGGAGTTTTATCTAACTTCTCATTTTGCTTGACAGCAACCAGTTTGGAAAGACCTTGCCCTGATTTTTTTTTTTTTTAATAGAAATTCTCAAAAACTAATAACTGTCAGTGGGGCTAAAAGGCTTTGAATTTAAATAATTAGTCTGGTTTTATTCACAATTTGTTACTGTTTGTGCAAGTTGGCCACATAGAGAACATCCTTCAAGTGAGCTGACTTACAGAAGGTTCCTCCAATTAGTCCTAAAGAACTTTAATCTCCTCCCAACATTGAAATGAAAAATCTTGTCATTCAGTTGCTGTCTTGGCAGCCTGAGTGGAAGGCTTTGGAAAATGGCAAGTGAAAGCTGATGCTGCTCCCCAGTGCAGTTTGACTCATGCCTCTCATGCATATTCACCGTAATGTCCTGTTCCAGGACCAGCAGGATCCCTCTAGAAACACTTTTGGCTTCTTTTTTTTTTTTTTTAATGTGTTTTTCTATTAGGCTTCTTCTTATTTGAGAGAGGGGAGAAAAAACAGTGTTTTTTGTCTCTTTATTTTTATTTTCTTACTAGGAAAAAACAACATCTAAGCCCCATGGTTTTCTTATTGGCCAGTTTCTATAAATGGTGAAGATGCCTCCTCATTAATTTTAAAGCTGGCTGACACAGGGTGTGACGCAATTAATATTTCTGATTATCCCTCCCAAATTAGTAAAATGTGTCTAAATTCAGTTTTGAGCCTGAAAACGTCTTAGAAATAACAGCGTTCTGTAGTATTGAGTGTGAATGGAAATGGAGTAATTAATGTGGGGGGGAGGGAATAAATAAAACACTTTTATTTATAACTTTGTTTCCTGGGTGCTGGAGGAAATCCAAATGCCACAAAACTGTGCTGGGGCAGAGTCTGTCTGAGCTCACCCACGGACTGAAAGGGAATGTGGCTTCTGTAGTTGTGGTGTCCATGCCAAGAGTCCTACGAAATTTTAAATGAACAAAGTAATGAATGATATCTGGATGTTCTTAATGTAAGAAGAAGAAAGCAATTTAGCCTGGGGCTGACCCAGATCCTGACACTACGGGGAGTTTTAATCAGCACGATGCCAAGTGAGTACACAGAGCTCCTGAAGTCAGGCTGGTGTGTTTTCCATAGGGAAGGGGTTTTGCTGGTGTGACTGTCTTTGATGGTGATTTTTATTTTTTTTAATTAAAAAAAATAATTCTTAGAAGCTCACTGCAAAATGTTTCAGTTAATCCCACTGGCAACTTAAAAACCGATTGGGAAAAAAAGCATCTTTAATTTTGAAGGGTTGGGGGGGGTCCAGGGGACCTCCTGAGAGATGGCAGGATCTGGAGATGGAGCTGCTTCCTGCTCCTGCAGCCCTTCCTGAGTGTGTCTGACACAGGGTTGGGCTGCAGGGGTGAGAAGAAATGAGAGGTTGCTCAGGCAAGTGCAGGTAAATAGTTATGGAGCAAATCTGGGTGCAAGGGAGAAATCCAGTCAGCACAGAGCTGAAACCTGCCCTGGAGAGCTGGGGCACATCAGAGTCGATCCCAGAGAGACCATCCAGGAGGAGAAAAGAGGGAAAAGAGCATCTGCTGCCTGTGGGCTTCCATGTGCAGGACATGGTGACGAGGATAACGGGGATCTTGGGTTTGGTGGTTGAGGCAGCCCAGGTCAAGGGTGTGGAAAAGGTGTGGAAAGCCACGGCCGTGAACCTGGCACGGCTCTGGGGTGCAGGAGTGACGGTTCCGGGGTCATTGCTCCGGTGTTCCCCAGCCTGGAGCCTGGCAGGATGCACATGCCAGCACCCAGGAGGGCAGGGACAGAAAGCAAACAGCCTGGGTGAGTCAGGAGTGCTGGGCAGGACTCGGCTTTCCAGGCAGGAGGGTGGCACCCACAGCAGTGCCTGGAGCTTCCAAAAGCCTCTCGTGGCAAAGGCTGACCCTCGGCTTCTCCTTTCCGAGGGTGGTGCTTGAGAACTCCAAATAAGACAGATTTGAAGACCTACAACATCCAGAAGTCTGTGTCCTTGTGGATATCGAGTTTTCCACCAAAAAATCCCCAAGCCTGAGCACTGAGTCTCTTGGACAGCGAGGACTCTGCACAGGTTTGACAGTCCTGACTCGGTGTGTTTGGCCAGCTGAGGCTGGTGAGTGCTGTGACGTTGGGAGCAGGAACCTTAGAGCTCTCCTTGGTGGGAAAACTCCTGGGATTGGGTAAGTTGGGAAGACTCCTTTGGTTGGATGAGGAAAAGTGATTGGGCACTCATCCTTTTCTGTACCTTTTAAACAGTTCAGTCTCCAGTCGGAGACCAGATACTGGGATTTCTCCCTGGGGTTTTCCTCCAGTTTCCATAGCCTTGTCATGGCAGGGGGAGGGGACAAAGGTCTGGACAACCCAGTCAAGGAACAAGAGGTAGTTTGATGTGAGCTGTGAAGGCACATCTGGACATGGAAGTGAACTGTGAGGACTCGGGGAGGAAAAGAGTGAATGAACTGCTGAGAGTTTCCTAGGAAAGGGGGATTCCTGTAATGGTCAGGGAAGTTAACTCTGATTTGTTTGGATTGCCGGCACTTACATAACGACCGTGGAGCTTGGGGACACTAATTCAGGCATATTAGCTGACTTAACCCCCAGAGCAGTGACCTGAGAGGGCATTTCTCTTTACCAGCACCATAACCAGTCTGGAGGGTGGAGGTGTGTAATCACATCAGCACATTGAGGGCTGTGTTGGATCTTTAGGGGCGAGGCCGCGTTATCTCCGGCTCCAAGGAAGTTTGGTATGTGCGTGACCTGACTCTGGACGTGTGGTGGGGCCTTAATTCCATTATGTGCTTTAAAAGGTTGTGGAAGGATTGCAGGTTTTTGTAGGACAGCCCTGGTAAACAACAGTTCAGCTCTGGCTGTGGGTTACTCATTGAGGGTCTGGTTTGGGACATGGGGCTCTTTTCAGATATTTGGGCTGCAGTCAGAGTTATCCCTCCGTGGGCATTTTGCAAGGAGTAAAAAAAGAATGGGCTGCCATCAGCCACTGCATGTTTGGAATGAACAGCAAAACAATTTCATGTATGTATTTGTATATAAATGGGGTGTAATTATGTTTTATATACATCAGAAGACAATTCAATGGGAATAATTTCACTTTTGGTTATAATTTGTTTCGAGATTGATACCATAAGTTAAATAGCCTCCTCCTGAAGGTAGAAATACAGCAGAATCCTGTTCTCTGTGTGGGTGGCTTACCTATTTTAATGCTGCTTTCTTTTTCTTTTTTTTTTTGAGAAGGAAATAGAGATTTTATATTTATCATATCAGATGAAATTGAAATCTAAATATTTACATCTTTTCACTGGATCTGAGGTTGAGCACCAGCTGTAGGCGTTGCCAAGCTGTTTAGTTGTCTCCTTCACTGAGTAGGTTGATTTCTCCAGGGTGGTGGAGAGATGGAGCCTCATGTTTTGGTGTGTTATTTCCTAGCCAGTCTCTGCATCTGGAACTCCTTCCCTCTGTGGGCTTGCTGACCCGGCCTCACGTTCAGAGGGTGTTCCAGCCTAAACATGCTGAAAGCTAAACATGTGTTATCTCCAGCAGGATGCAGAGTTAGCTGCAAGCTGTGAAAGTGGAGGGGGAGTTCAGGATAGGAGGATGTAAATAACTCAGAGATCTTTGGTGGGGAAGAGCAGAAGGGGAAGGAGGGCTCTGCTTGCTGTTTCCCTGCCATCCCCATCTCCTCAGTAGCACTTTCAGTGCTCCTCACGAGCAGAGGTGGAGGATCATTTCTGTTTTAAACAAGGGTAAAACAGAAGCACACGTATGGAGTGTTGCAGGGCACAATTCAGCAGAAGAGACAGTAAAATCCCAGTTTTCTGACTCTGGTTTTGCTTTGTTTTCCTTGTTTCCAGGCAGGCTGTTGTTTCTGAGCAGGCTTAACATGGGGCTTTTTGGCTTCTGATGCACCAAAGCCAGCTGGTGGAGAAGAGCACGTAGCCTGTTTTGTTTTCCCTCTCTCCCTTGTTTTTAAACATAATTTATCCAGACTCTTGGGACCCATTATTTGTCTAACCTGTATCTGGATTGTAAAACATTGTGCCAGGTTTTAACTTCAACAAACAGTAAACATCTTCCATCAAATATCCTCAGAAATGTGTTTAACACAGGCCCTGTGTGTCCTTTGTTTCTTTGGGGACTGCGGAGTAATTTTAGTTCTGTCTTTTGCTTATATTTAATGCCTGTAAATAAGTTTTTTCCAAAGGGCACCTTTAACATGCTGCCTGTGTGAGAGGGAAGAGCATATTTGGGCAAGCCTGCTTGAAGGATTTAACAGTTTTAGTCCAGCTTCTGTGTGTTGCTCTGGCTTCCCAGATTTCATTTATGCCTTTGTTTAGAAGAGGTGGTTGCTGAGGGTGGGCACTTTGGTACCGTTAGGTCAGATCTTTGGCATCATGTCTGCAAAACATCTGGGCAGAGAGGATGGAGAGGAAAGAGCTTTCTGTCCTTCTCCTGTCCATTTCTTCATACAGTTGTCCCAGCAGGAAAAGGAGCTTGACAGAAAGGGGAGATTTCATTGTCTAGTGGAGCATCTGTATTATCAAAGGCAGATATGTCAGAGCACTTTTCCCCCCCTGCTCTGTCTTTTGTTCTCTGTATGTCATTTTGCTGACAGAATTTTATTCCTTGTTGTCAAAGTAGAACTGAGAAGAGGTAATGTCTTATCTTGAACATTGTTACCAAAATCATCAGCTAAACCCTGTTGAGAGAGTATTTTAATTCCTGTTTTAAAGGCTGAATGTAATTTGGCTTTTAGACCTCCCATTCTTCCTAAATCAAGTTTATGGTACCAGCAGCTAGAACTGTCAGCTTCTGATTAGAAACAGGTTTGGAGCCACTAAAAATCTCCTTGAAATCAGTTTGACAACTGTTTGAGAACCACCTTTTTAATATTCCCATCGAGTTCCCTGCCGAGGTCTCTTGCAGCAAACTTGTAGATCTTGTAGATGTCAGTCTTTGCTGCATATTTTATTGAACTTGCTCTTAAGCTTCCTGGAGGAATGCACAGAGATAAGCCTTTCAAAGCTTTTGAAAAAAATCTGGTTTCACATGGAATCCTGCAATCAGCAAGACGAGAGTTAAACTGGTTGTGCTCAGAGCACCTTGCAGGGAAGTTCTTTACGCTTTTGTTTGGGTTTTTTTTGGAGGTTAAATCTCAATTTCTCCCCGGAATTTCTGGTTGCATAGCCCAGGTGGGTGTCTCTGGACCTGCAGGGTGTCAGAGGGTGCAGCCAGTTGAGGCAAATCCATCCCACCAGCGCCGTGGGTGATGGTTGGGGTGGGCTGAGGGGTCTTGGAATGCACAGGTTCAGGTTGGGAGAAGGGAAGGGAGACTGAGTGGTGCTTTTCAAGCTTCATTCCTGCAGCCTCTGTGGCCTGAACCACCTGGCTTGGAGAACTCGAGCAGCTCCTCGAGGCAGCATCAACACAGCACCCTGGGGCTCCACATTGCAGGAATCAGAAGGAATTCCATCTGGAGGTGGGAGAAACAGCCCTTACAGCCTCTCTTTACTCGAGGCTGGCACGGGGAGCTCAGTGAGTGACACATTTCCACTTGACTCATCCGTTGTCAAAGTGGTGACACCCTTGAGTCACATTAAAAAGGAGCCCTTGAAGCTGAATTGGCACATCACAGAGCAGGTGTTTGCTGGTTTGTTTTTTTTTTTTTGGGGTTTTGTCCTTGTTAAGAAATTTATTTTCCCCTTCCCTGAGATGGGATGAAGTTGATGAATGCTTTCCCTAATGTTCTGGGTTAAAAATAACAGGAAAACCTGATTCAGGTGTAATGCTGGATGTTGGCTGTAGACATGGTCAAATAACCTGCTTGGAATAGTTGTGAAGCCCTAAAAAAATAAAATAAAATGATAAAAAAAATGAGTGCCCAGTAGCCAGATGGTTGGAAAAGAACACCCCACGATCAATGAGGCAATATGTAAATATTTTCAATCATTACCACAGTACTGCTGTGTTGACATTGAAATTCAGAGTGTTATTCCCTGGGACTCCTCACTGATCAGCAGATGAGCTCTGATAAAACAGAGGATAAAAAGCACAATACTGAGCATTATTATGGATCGTGGGTTTCGTTGACAAGGACAGGCTTCCATCAAGGGCTGGGAATGGATTTCAGATTCTCTTTAAGCATGTTACTGAGCCACTGTTTCTTCACTGGCTGTCAGCTACCAATTAAAGGGTGTTTTATTTCTTAAGCTGCTTTATTTAAGGTGAAATACTGCAGAGTTGACTAATTTTTCTGTGCTAATTGCCACATTTGTATGGGAAGGGTGGAAAGGTGGAAGCTGACGTCGAGTTCTCTGTTTGAAATATTCCTGGCTAGAAATGACTGGAAAATAATATAAATCAAACAGCTGAATTAAAATAATTTTTGTTGGAAAAAAAATCCTCCTGAAAACAGGCTGTAGAGACCCTGTGTGGCTGATTCACTCAGAAATCTTCACAGGGGTGATGGCATTGTCATCCATAAAACATGGAGTGCCTTTGGCATACACAGGTGCTGAACCCACCCAGAGGCTTTTTCTTTTCTTTCTTTTCTTTAATTTTCCCTGCTCTTCCACTTTTGTGCTCCTGGAGGAAACAAATCCTGTAGGTTTTACTGCTCTCAGAGGGGAGTTTGAAGTTTGGCTCTAAACAGATGTTTTTAAAAGCTGCTTTTTAAGCTCTGCCCACCTCAAAGCAGTTCCATGCCAGGGTGAAGCAGGTGCTGCTGCTGGTGGCTCCTGGGATCCCACCATGGAAGCAGGAAGTCCCCTCAGTTTGGGAAGGTGATGTGTGGGGGGGACAAGTTGCCACCTTGGATATTTGCTGTTAAATGTGACTCTTCCTATTTTACACAGACTTATGTGATGTCCCTAAAAATCTTTAGTGTAAGGGGTTTTTTTAATATTTTTTCTTACAGTCTGATCAGAGCAATATGTTGTAATACTTTCCATCTCCCATTTAATATAAGGGAATAATGACTTTTAAGCAAGGAATAATGACTTTTAAGGAAGGAGGGAGAGGGCTTTAGGAATGAAAAGGTCATTACAGCTACAGCAGGGTCCAGAGCCCAGGCAGCTTCTGGAAACATTTTGCTGTTTGTTTTCTCTCCCTTCCCCTTGGGTCTGGCTGCTTGCAGTGAGGTCAGGACCTTGTGCTCCTTTGGGAACGTAACTCCAGGGCATTTTGGATGGTCCAGATGCTACAAACATCAGAGAGGGGAAAATGGTCTGGGTGCCTTTCCAAGCTGTTCGTATTTTCCAGTTAACTGCTGCATTTATCCTGCATGTTGATTAATTTCCTGGCACGTCCTGCAGCCTGTTCCTACAATTAGAGTTCTTCAAGATTTGGAATTTTTTTTCGCTCTGGTTTGTTGATTTTCAGTTGCTCACTTATATCCCCTTATTTTTTTAGGGTGACTTATAGGAGAGCAGAAACCGCCTTCTCTGAGGATAAAGGGCTCTGGAGACTCTCTGTGGTCTCAAACTGATGCTTCCAAGCCATGGCCATGTGGGGTTTGACCACAGCTGACACTTGGTAGGGCTTAGTATTTATTAATGCAGATTGAGCTGAGCTGAACCAGCTGTGGCGTTGGTGAGGAAGAGTTTGGCTGCTTCATTTCTCCCTGTAAGACAGTGCTCTCAGTGGCTCTGGCTTTGCAGAAACACCATGTGAGTCTTGCTTTTTATTGCCAGTGCTTGGCAGGACACTGGTTTTAGGTGTGAGGCCGCTGTGGTCTGTGGTGGTCACCAGGTGTGTTTGAGAGCTCTGCCCATCCCACCAGTATAAAGGGTTTTAGTGGTGCCTCTCTCGGGAAAGGACTGGAAGGTGAAGTGCAGCACATCAGTTCAGCAGAGAAGCCTTCAGAAGCCAGCAGAAGGCATCTTATAATTAATTAATCATCCAACATGGAAAGGTAAATGTCAGCTCTGTTAGTGCAGTGTGCTGTGTGGAGCATTTATGATAAAAATGAGCCATGTGGCACCTCTGTCTCCTTGCAAAACGTATTTCCCTGTGAATGTGTCTGTTAATAGCTGGGATCTGCTTTCGTGGACCTGTGTGATGGGCTGTTGTGCTGCTCCAGAACAAATTGGGCTTTGATTTGGGTCTGAGCTGCTCTGATGCCCGGAGACTTCCTTGGGGAGATGCTTCCCTGGAAGCCTTTCAAGGAGGGGAGGGAGTTTGAAACGTTCCTCTTTGCAGATCACCCATAAGAAAACTGTTGTTGTAGCCTTTTGGGAGCCCTTGCATTAACTCACATTTCTCTGTTTTTGTTGGGTGGCTTTTTCCTTG
>JAWWLV010000038.1:11507519-11551046 GCA_035041135.1 Platyrinchus mystaceus | reverse complement strand
AAACTGTTGTTGTAGCCTTTTGGGAGCCCTTGCATTAACTCACATTTCTCTGTTTTTGTTGGGTGGCTTTTTCCTTGTGCTTTGGACAAACGTGCTCCTTGTTTAACAGTGCTGGAGCCTCCCTCACTTGAGCAGTTTAATTTTGAAGCAGAAACAGTTTTAACTGTGTATCTGAGTTCCACACAGCACAAAATGCTTCTGAAATGCAGCCAGAGTTAATGATTGTAAATCTACAAGAGGCTTAAAACCTGACAAATTTTAAGTTTCAATTTTGCCTCGGTAATCTGTTCTCACACCTAAAAATAAGTAAATTAAGAATAGCAGCAGCAAGGCCTCTGCAAACTGCAGTGCCTTTAAAAAGTGATGACTTGGGAATACAGTCAAGGTGAATTGTTTATGATTATTCCAGAAAACAAGCTTTAGAAATATGTCATAATTTCCTAGGCTACATTAATTATCTATTACTTTTAGTGTTTGCTGACGATGTTTCTGCTTTCCCAGAGGCAATACTTTCAGTTTCTGTTGTGCTCAGATGGTTTTGCTTTTAATCACTTTCGATTTCAGTGCCATTAGCAGGGGTACAGAGAGCTGTCTTTCTGTTTGGAGCAGTTGTTACAGACTTTAGGGTCACTGAAAATGAGAACTTCTGTCATCCTTCCCCAGTCTACAACCCAGGGGAAAAAAACAGTCCAAAAATAAGAAAGAATAAAGCAGGTGGGAAGATTGATTTCCTTAGATTGAGGAGGCTTTGTGGCTGCCCTTCAGGTTTGTAGGTACCTGGAGGCCTTTTGAAATTGCCCTCACCCCAAGACTGAAACTCTGACCCTCTGGGTCCAGGCCCTGCTAATTTGAGAACTCTGTTCCACAGAACCAGGGAGACAGAGCAGGGCCTGGGCTGACTCGGATTTTTACAATTTATTTACTAAAATGTAGGTTGTGGTGGATGGTTCTTTTGGGAGGGTGTTGTTTGTCATATCCAGGTCTATGGAAATGTGTGTAGCTTGTGGAAAATGTAGAAAGGAAGTATGTGGACAAATCCCAATGTGCCTGAGGAGTGAATTATTGTATCACATGTAAAAAGTGGTAAGACTCAGACAGACTAGATGTATATTGAGTTAAAAACTATGTGTCTATAATAAATCCTTATGAAAAAGGAAGGTAATATGAGGATTCTTGTTTACTTGCAAATCAGAATGGTAGAATGGCTGAAAGGACTAATGAGATATTCGCTTTTCTGAAGAAGTGTTTAAAAATTCAAAGGCAAAGCAAGATTAAAATGTTGTATTTAAATACATTTCCATCATACACGTTTGAATAGTTGCTTTAGAGAGAAAATCCATTGGGCTTTGAATCATTGCATTGTATATAACAGTAGGGGAAGAAACATTTCAAATTTTCTTTCACAAAAAGAATTTTTTTCTTAAAGGATTCCTTAAGAATTTGCTGGGTTAATTCTGCCCCAAAGCGCACAAAGAAATTCTTGACACAGGTTTGTGTCTGTCAAATCATCAAATGTTTCTCTTCAGTTGTAAAAATGTAATTTTAAAAGTGGTGATGATGATTTTCAGTGTTAATTTTGCTGTGAGCCTGAAGAATCAATTTTATTTACAAGCTGGTCTTGACTGTGTTAACGTTGGCAACAAGATCGATAGTCGGTAAAAGAGAAGAAAACTAAGATTCAGTTTCAGATAAACTCGGATCAGATCCTAAACCACAGGACCACAGACTGGACCTGAAGTTTCCACCGCAAATAAATCCACATTTATTAGTTGCACGACAGCAGGTTTTGAGATAGGTGAAGCAACTTGATGCCTGGCACTTTATACTATTTTTTCATTATTATTATTATTTCAAACCCAGCCTGGGAAAGCAGAAGTGGCATTTGGGCTCCATGTGCCTGGCTCAGCTGTGAATCAGCAAATGACGTTAATAAGCATTTGTGGACTAAATATATTTTTAAGCTGTCTGGCTGCTGCTCTTGGTGAGATTTCGGAGATTAATGGGCCTTCAATGTTACTCACGTTTGCTCTTCCTTCAGGATGAATCTGACCCGTGCAAGCACTATTACATTTTTTAAATTGCTGTGCAAGAAGGTACAAAGAGGAAACAGCAGTTAATGTTTCTTTAAACTCTTGGGGAGACATCAGTCTATCTGTTAACTGAAGCAGCGTTTGCAGCTAAAGGCAGCAGTGGTTTTTCCAAGCATTTCAGGTTCTTTGGTGCAGGGAGCAGAGTATGTCGGTGTTTTAGTTATTTTTGTGTATTACCCTTTGTTTTTGGGTGCTGGTCTTAAGGCTTGGATCCAGGTTCTAATCAAGGAGATGAGCTTTTATTTGTGGGGTTGTGGACCCACATTTGCGTGTTCTGATGCAAAACAGAGCTCCTGCTGCTGGGAGGGACAACTGTGGCCTTCCTGACCTGAAGGGGAAAGGACTGTTTCTGCTGATGAGGAGTTGAGTGAGTTAGAGACAGCTTTAATCTGAATGTGTGAGGTTTTTGGGGGGTGTGGGAGCTGCTGCGGCCTGTGGGTGACTTTTAGGGGAATGGCTGCATGAACCCCAACCTTCCCTGCTCCATCCCCCTGGCAGACTGTGTGCTGTGGAGAGCCCTGGCTCTGCTCTGGTTGCTGCTTGGAGAACAGCAGGGCAGAGAAACCAGGATAAGCCAGGAAGACCTAAAGAAACTTGAATATACCTGTGGGGATGATGGCTGGTAGTGGGCAGCACATGTGCGTGCCCTGAAGTGCAACCCAGCTGCTTTGAAAGCGTAATTAAAACCAGTGTTTGGAGGTAAAGATGAGACTCTGCCTGAAGGAATCTCTTAGAAAGACAAGGGGCTGCTTGGAATAAGGAAGCAAATCACATAACCTGCTCAGCAGGGAGTGGTTACAGGTTCCTTCTGGCCCTCAGCTCTCCTGACAAAAATCAGCTTTGGGGGAGAGCAGGTGGCTGGAATACGAGTGTGAATGGGCTGCCTGGGGTTGTGTGGGAAGGGAGCTGGATCTGCCCTCCTGGGTGCCGTTGGTTTGGGCCTGGCTGCTCCATCCCTGCAGGGAAGTTGCCTTCTCCTCCTTCTTCCAGGCATGGAAGGATTCATGGGGGTTACCAAGGCAGCTCCAGCTCTGCTTCCACCCCTGAACGTGGGATCCTGCCCAGCCTCTGGGGGCTGTTGGGAGGAACGCTGTGCTGTGCCGGGGTGATGACTTGTCTCTGTGGAAGTCGTTCAGCACCCAAATTAGAAGGGAGATGCTTTAAAGGGAAGTGTTTTACAGAGGGAGCACGTGAGGGTGGTCAGTGCAATGCGCGTGTGTGTTTTCTCCTCTCTCTCTTTTTTCCTTCTTAATTTCCATGAGTTAGAGATGACGATGACTCATGGCTTGGAAGGCACTTTAAATCCCTGAGGTGCTCATTGCCGCCTACTATCACGTATTGAATTTCTGACATACCGGAGGGATGTCTGCACAGAAACTCTGATGTGCAATTAGAAAATGTTGTAGCTTTATGTTGTTTGCATAGGAGCCGTTAGCATGGAGTAACTGGGAAAAGAATGCAGCTTTATTCCTGCTCTTGATTTCCCATGGGCATGGCAGTTAAGCAACTGTGTTTTGTCTTTCTCTAGGATGTTGACACATGTGGACCAACAGTGACATCCTTTTTCAGCAATGCTGTCTTTGCTCCCTCCTGCATTCAGAAGCATCTAGAGAGATATTTTGCAGAAGGTAGGTGCTGACATTTCAGCTGGGTGGCTGTTCTTTTGCTTCTGGATTAGAAAAAAAAACCCCAACAAACATTTAGATGTTACTAGGGAGAATGGTAATTAATCTGAGGGTTACTACCTCGCTGCTGGTGAGAGGGGATTAACCTGAGCTTGGGTTCCACTTGAATAGATGCTCGGGGAAAACGTGCTAAAATGGAGTCTGGAAGAATGGCTGCATGAGCTCTTTGGGAAGGGTTTGGCACTCACAGGACATGGTTGGCTTAAATTGCATAGACGTGTGCACTGGTAATAAACCTCTTCTTAAAGAAAGCTCCCTGCCTTTTTCCTAGTCAGCATATTTGTTTCTTTAAAATCTTTGAAATAAATTCATTAAAAGGGAGAATGGCTGCACAGGATGTGCAATTAACATAATTTTTAATGGATATTTAAATCTTGTCTGAGTTTCCCTCCCCTCCCCCCTCCTCAAAAAAAAATCTTAACCATGTTGATTTTATTTGTGTTGAAACAAACAGTTTTGCAGCCTCTGGTACTACCATCAAATTGTTGTTTCTACCTTTTTTTGCCCTCTGAACTTTAAATTTGTTTTACATTGCCAAAAGGGTTGAAATGCAACACTTCCCAATAGAGAGTGTAGGAGGGGAAGCAGCAACCCTGTGGTGGTTTTTAACAGGTAAATGTGAAGAGGTTGTGTTTTTTATGAATGTTTGGGGGTTCACTGTGTGTGTCTGGCTCCCACCAAACCTCTTTTGTGTGAGTTCCAGAAATGTGGATCGTAGTGTGAAATTTCCCTACAAAATTAGAGGCTGAAGAGGAGGTTCTTGATAGATGGGGTGTCAGGCTTTAGACTGACTGCATAGTTTTGCATCTTCTTATTTTCCTCCAGTACATTCCTCAGCACTAAGCTTTTTTTTGTTTTCCCTTATCAGAAAGAGTGTTTTCAACTCCCCCCAAATGTCTCTTTGGGGTGATACTGTGGTATAGCAACTTTGCACTTTTGCTGCTGGATGCTAAACCCCAAAAATTGGTGGGTTTTGCTTCAAGAGCAACGAATTGCTGGGAAGAAGAGAAAGAATAAATGAGTTTGGATCTGAGACTGTTCACTTACCAGACTGAAATGTGATTTCAGTTTCTGTGGGTTTATCCCTCAGGGTCTCAGCAGTTACACTGAGACCACAGTGAGACCAGCCCTGTGTTAACATGAAATACCTTTGTTGAAAACCGAGGGTGATTTGAATACCTTAATTATCTCCTGTCGGGGAATTGGCTCCCGGTGAATTCATTGCCATTCCCCATGTCGGTTCCCTTCCTGGAGCCTCTCTTCAGGATTAGCAGAGCCAGGCTGTTCCCAGTGCTTTGTCTTGTCCCTCAGGAATACCTGATTTCCTTGGGAGAGAGCCCAGCAGCTCCTGCCTGCCCTCGCTGAAGGAGCCGTGGACGAGTCTCTCTGGGAGCAAAAGCTGCCGTCAGCAGCTTTAACAGAGGAGTTTATGCTCGTAGAGGCATTAATTGCCATGTGAATTTGTGCTCCTGTGCTGAGGAGGAACATCTGTATCCCAAGAGCTTTCCCTCCTTGTTAGGTCACGAAATCCCCCTCGGGCTGTTGTAGAGGGGAGTGTTTTTCTGGGAATTAGCGGTAACAGCAAAGAAGAAATGCAATCCTTAGCAGTGCTCAGGGTTTGCTTTGCCCCGAGGTTGAGGCTCCGCTCGTTTCACTTGCCTGGAGGATTTTAACAGGGCTGATGAGGTGCCCAAGTGGTCATTAATTTCCTGGGCAGGTGAGGGAAAACTGCCTTTGGAATGGTGTTCACAGCAAAATGAATCCAGGCTGTTTGCGTCAGCAGAGAGCCGGGAACGTCTGTGGATTGGCAGGTAGGGAATGTAGGGAGAAAAATGGGTTTTAAACCTTGTCAGGGAGTGCAGTGTTCGTGAAGACAAGAAGCTGAATAGCAGTGTCCAGGAAAATGCTGTAGGCACTGGGTAGTTTTCCCCTCTGTCCTGCCAACAGCCCTTTGTTTTTCCAAACCTGGAGGCTTTGAATCCAAACTGCTGGACAGAGTTGAAATGTTGGGAGGAGGCTTCTCTGCAAGTTATACCTGGGAGTATTTTACATGGAATAACTTCAAAGTCTGGGGAAGTGTCCTCAATCCCTGGGATGTGTGTGCCTATGCAAGCCCTAAGTGCTGGTGATTCTGGAAGTTGTGGGACCTGGGCAAGGAGCTGGTGAGGGAAGCAGTGGGATAGGGAGATGGAGGATGCTGGTGCAGAGTGAGGAGGTACCTGCAGCTCTGCATCCTCCCTTCCACCTGTCCAGGGGCACTGTGCTGCCTTTTTGTGTTTCCACTGGTCCTGCTGCTGCAGGATCCTGGATGGGATGAGGAATTTCTCTCTGTAAGAAGCAGAGGCTGATGTTGGGCAGGAGGATAATATAGGAGAGGGCAAAGTAAATGAGGTGGAGTCACAGGGTGCCTTAGCCTGAGAAGATGTGAGGCAGGTGGGGACAGGGGACTTGTGCACTGGGGAAGTGATGATGTCCCCTCCAAGCAATTTGTACAAACACACAAGGAGTGTGTGGTGTCCTGTCAAAAGGAAGCACAGGTTTGCTTTGCAGTTGGGTCCTTCTAATGCCCTTCCAGGACCCCCTGCCTTGCCTGCAGCACCTGTCTCTGCCTGTGCCGTGCTGGGCTGTGATTTTCCACCCCTGGCTGTGTAATGTGACCGGCTTTTCTCCTTCCAGAGCCTTATGTCCTTTTATATGGACACAAATTGGGGCTGAATCTTACTTTTTCTGCATCCTGTACTTACAAGGGGAGTTACTGTGGGATCCATGACCTGAGAATTGAACCCCTTGTAAAGGGTGAGTTCATGGAAACCAACTGAATGCAGACAAATCTGTCCTTGTGTTGGATCCTTTATCAACTACATCACAAAACTCACTGTAAGGAGTTATATCAAGGTGGTAACACTCCAGAGAGCTGGGTGATGGCTGCTCTTGTACTGGCAAGGAGAGGAGCCCTGTTTGGCAGCACAGGTGTGACATTCCCTGTCTGAGTGTGTAAAGGTGGTGGGTTAGTGTGGCACTTCTTACTGTGCCAGGCTGGGATAAGAGGGAACTGCTGATAAGGAAAGGAGGGGGAATGGGATCGTTTAAAGGTGGGAGATACTTCCAGGTAAACTGAGTTAGACCTGACAGACTAGGACATAAATATTTGGAAAGGTACAGAAGGATCCCTTTTCAAAAGAAGGAATCTTTGTAGTCTCCTGTATAATCTGGCACTATGAAATTTCTAGTGGACACATGGGTGAGTTTGCCTTTTGGTGGTTTTCCTCCTTTTACAATAGGAACACCAGACATGAGGAACTGTTTGGACACATGTATTTAACTGGGAGGAAAGAGCTGTGACGCTGGTGTGGTTGTAACCGCAGACTAACTGACAGTTTCCTGCTGCAAGAAACTTTCTATAGATCTAAACCTGCTTCGTTTGCGTTTGTTTTTCTGTGCTGTTTAAATATCTGAGGAAGATTCCACTGCTTCGAGGCTTCTGTTTTTTGATGAAGTCTTTGTTGTAGTAATCTGGGGGGATGGTGGTGTGAAGAGAGATCATTACAGCACTAATTCAAAATCAGGTGAAGTCCAGAAGGTTTTCCTGTATTTTACAGTCTGGTTTAATGTAAAGGTCAAGAAGTAACCCCATTAAATGTGTGTCGGGCTGGTTTTGCAGTTACATTTGCATGTACAAAGCTCAGTTTATTTCTGGGGAGAAAGGATGTAATCATGTGAACCTACTTGTGTGGCTCAGACTCTTCATCCGGTATTTTCATGGCATCATTACTGGCTTCTAACTCTCCTGCCTCCTTCCCAGTCTTCTCCCCTGCGATGTGTTAAATATCACAGCTGCAAAAATGAGGGCACGTTTTTTCCCTGCTGTTCCCATTCCAGCTGGAAAACTTGGACAGATCCTTCCCTTGTGGTTTGTGATACTGTAAATAAAGGCTTGGGAGGTCACACGTTTTCCATCTCAAGTTATTTTGATTCCAGTGCTGGAATGGGAGGGGAGGAGAGGAATAAAAATAAAAACAAAAACAAAACCTCCGACTGTTGTGGCTTCTTGTGGGAAAAAGAGCTCATTAATGCAAAGGGAAAGCAGTTGGAAAAAAGGCCTTTGCAAGGAGGACTTGGTCTTTGACTGAAGCTGAGACTGGGATAATTAGGGTCAAAGATTTCAAAGGAATCTTCCATAAAGCTTTGAAATAAAAGTGATCTACAAAGCAAGACCCTGAACACGAGGCTCCTGTGATCTGGTGCTGTTGCTGGGCAGTTGCTGTGTGGCTTTAAAGGTGTGTTGGCGTCACTCTGGAGGCACGTTGGTGAGTAATTTCACCTGGGTTCCTATGAATATGGTTACTCATAGGCTGAAATGTCAGTTAAGGGGGCTTTTAAACGTGGAGCTGAGGAGTTGTGGTTGTAGGTCTCGCTGGCTGTGATGCACTTTGTGGTTGGGTGACCCAGAGTCGCTGCTCACAGCCCGGGGCAGCACCCCTTGGTCTGGGCACAGGAGTTGGAAAACATGTTTGTGCCATTTATCTTGAGTAAATGTGCAGTTCAGCCTTCTGAAAATCACCACAGGATCGTGGCTGTTACTGCTGCTGTTCACAGCTGGTGTCCTACATCTGCAGGCTTGGTCTCCTCAGCTGTGTCCCTTTTCGTGTTGGTGTTTGAGGCTTTGAATACTCACAGAAAATGCTGTTTAGGCTTAACCTTATACACAATATTTTTCCTTTTGATATTTGTATAATCGTGTTTTGGATTTGCTGAGAAAGGAGCTCAGGACAAGGTCCACTGGGCTTTACTGCTGGGTGGTGATGTGCTGAGTGTGGTGAATGTTGGCTTACAGGGGAGGAACTAACACGTACTGGCAACTGTGTCCCTCACCTCTTTTGAGTTCTGAAGGGACTTTTTCCTGGTGAAGATTTTTTTTTTGTTAGTTTTTTATCAAAACAGGATACAAAAAGGGAATATAATTTGTCACTGCAGAACTCATGTTGTACCTTGACAGAAGTATTTCTTTTTCCATAAACTGTTATAAATATAAACGTACAGCAGGAGCAAAAGAGAAACATTCCACATCTAGATATTAATCTCTGCACAGGGTAGTCTTTTGATTCAATAACTTTTCTTTTCTTCCTTGATCTTCTTTTGCATTTTTTTTTCTTTAATGGGCACAGGACATATGGACATAAAAAATAATGGCCCAATTTCACCCCTGCTGTAGCTCATTGACGTCATTAAAGCTACAGCAGGGATGACTTGGCCCAGATTCTTTAAAAATAAGACCTGATGAACAACCCCTCATGGAAAAGCTCCGTGGAGAAGGTTGTCCTGAGCACAGCATAGAGCAGATGTGATGTGACTCACTGTGACATTCAGTAACATTCCCATTGGTGCCAATCCAGGGAAATGGAGGTGGAACCCTTTCTGGAGGGGACAGAAAGCTGCAGATGTGCTGCAGACCTGCTTTTAATAGTGGGGTGGAAAGAGTTGATTGCTGAGGTGAGAGGAGGGCACTTAAAGCAGAGGCAGATCTGGGTGGAGACCTCACTGGCTTGGAAGTTGTCAGAGGTGTCTCTGCCTGAGGGCTGGGCTTACACTGGGGAGCCAAAAGATGGGAACTGTGGTAGAAGGGAAGGATCCATGGAAAAACTTGCTTTGAGTAGGTTTTCAGGCAGATGGTTTGGGTCTGGTTTGTATTTTTGTACTTTTTCCTCGCTGCTGCCCAGAGGTTTTCTGTGACATCCAAGTGTTGCCACAGAAGGATCTGCCACCTGAACACGGCAGCTCTCCCTTCCCTGGCATAAAGGGACACTCCAAGGTTCAGTATCCTGAGGTAGGTCTGAGGTGCAGCTGCTTTTACAGGGCATATTTCCCTCCTTACAGCTGTGCCTAGGAATAGAAATTCCAGGTAATAGAGGGGACAGAGGGCAACGCAGATCATGGGTGAAAATAGTAGATTTGACCTTGACTTAAATGCACTTTCAGATCTGAACACATTGAAAACAGAGACAAATGTGAAAGGTTCTCAAGAGCTGTTGACTACTTTCCATTTACTAAAATAGTAGTAGCGATTCATGGATGGTGGCTCTGAAAATCTTCACTCCAACATACAAAGCGAGTGTTTTGCTCTCTGTTATTTATAACTGCAGGAAGAAACACCCTTTGCAGAGAGCAGTCAGAGCCCCAAAGCTGCATCTGAGGTGTCTGAATGCTTGATCCCTGTTTGTACAGCCAGTGCTCCTTGCCCAGGGTAGCTTTAATTTAACCGAGTTCTTGGTGGTGATAACAGTATCTGGCCAAGACAGGTTCTCTTGCAGTGAGTCCAAGAAATCAGATAGTTCTTTTTCTGATGCCAGACTCTTCTGGTCCACTGAATATAACTGCAAGAACACATAGTTCCCAAGGAGGAAAATGCTTACTGTGTTTTTGGTGACAGCTGAAGCTGACTTGGGGGAGGGCAGGATGGAGCCAATACCAGTCCTGTCTGCTGCTGAGAGCGTGTTCGTTTTAAGGGAATTTAAGTTGGAAAGTTTTTTGCAGTGGAAAGCCAGAATAGTGTCAAAGTGACATTGCCTAGTATAAATAGTGAAGGGAGAATTAAATCTTTAAAATATATTCAGTCGTTTGATTAGTCATCCAAAACTCTGCTGGTGAGACAGGGAAAGAAATCTGGGCTTAACCTGATAAATGTCCTTCTAACGGTGGAAAAAGTCAGAAAACCCAAGAATTCCTGATATCCAGAGAGACCATGCAGCAGACTTCTAAGGAAGAGTGTTAATCCTGGAGGAAATGGGGGGAAAAGGTAACCAAAAAGTGCAGCCTTAAGGGCTTTTGGAAGCCAAAGGTATTTGATGTAATGCAGATAAGGGTGATTATCTTCTTTTATTGCACAGAACACGCCCTTCTCTGATGAAACTATCTTGCTTTGAGGTTCTCTTTCCTTTTATTGTCTTCCTTCATCCCTTTCAAGCCCCCCTGTGTCAATGTGCTGGACCTATTTAGGGTCTAGTCGTGCTTCCACTGAGGCCAAAAGCAAAACTTTGTAGGGGTGAAGAGAACCTGCCCTAGAACTGCAGGTGAACCCTCACCAGACTGATGAGCAGCACGGGTTGAATATTTATGCCAGATCCAATAAGTGCTTGATGGTTGGAGAGAAGGGTTGAAGAGAAAATTCTACCTAAGAGAATGTAAGAAAATTGTAAATTGCATGTCTTTGACTGACCTGTAGCAGTTAATTTTCCTGAGCCAAGCCTACATTGTCATGGATCTTAGCAGACTAGAGAAATGATTAATTTCTGGGGCATATAGACATCTTTCTTAATAATCAGAAGTGTGTCTTCTGGTTGAAAATACAATTTTTCAGCAGGGTGGAAAGTTGTAAATAGGCAGCAGCACAGGGTTATGGATGCACTTACACAGAGCACACACATCCCTGGAAATCAAATCCAGCTTCCTTTCCACAGGCTGAGCAAGCAGCACTTGGGCAGTGCTGGGAAATGATTTGCTACAGCCAAGTTTTGGTTTGTGTCCTCTGAAACATCAGCACGTGGGTGTCACGCTGCACAGTCCCCTGGGTGGGGGGGTTATCAGGGAGATAACCCAGGCTCAGCCCCAGCACTCAGAGGGTGTTTCTGGGACCGCTGCTGATGCATCCCAGCTTTACAGCCTCGTGTGGAAACTCCAACAAATCCCAGTTCTCACTGAGGCAGCGTGTTGTGCAGTGCAGGTGTGTGTTAATCCCTGTGCACGGGCTTTGGCCCCGAACAGAGAGGAGGATTCACCAGCAGATGTATTGACAGACTCTTGTGGGTCCATTTTGTTTATGAAGAGTTATGAGCTGAAATCAATATGCAGATCAGGAGTGCTCTGAGTATCTAAAGAAAATCCTTCCACTGTGTGTTTCTGCACCATGTCAGCAGTTCATTAAAAAAAAAAAAAAAGGAAAAAACCAAAAAGAGAGCGATGCAAATGCCCATCTGTATTTATTAAGATTAAAAAGTAATGTGGGGATGGAGCCCTAGAGAACAGGGGAACTGTTCAGTGCTGAAGGAGAACTTTCAATTTATTTGATGGGAAATTTTAATCTCTTCTGAATGATTTAACTGTTAAGCTCTAGAGCAACAGACTCACTTCAGCTCATCACCTGCTGAGTGCTTGGGTTCCACTGGGTGCTCTCGAGTCCTGTAGAGGTCTCTAAAGTTGAGCTGTTTCTTCAGAGCTCACAAAGTAGCAAGGAATGAGGAAATGGGAACTTTCTAACAGCACTATTTGTGTTTGTAAAAGTACTAAGGAAATAACCTTGAAATTTATTTGAGCTTGATCAATGGCTCTGGTTTGTCCACTAACTCTTCTGTACGTAGCTAGAACGCAAGCAACCAATAAAAATTCCTTTAGTTTCTTACTATTTTGAGGTTTATTTTGATGGATTATGTTTCTAGGTAACTGTTGAAGGTTATTTCTGGGAAATGCTGCCAGAATGTTTATTAACATGTGACTAGACCCAGGTAGAGTCCCTTTAGAAAATGTGGCTGTGCTGGGCACCCTCCGTGAGGGACAGCGACTGTGCTCAAGGGTGTGAGTCCTCCCAGTTCCTGCCCACGCTGGGCCTGGAAATAACTCTGTCAATAGTAGAAATGTCACAGCAGGAATGACTCGCTGGATGTGCCCAATTCCGTTTATCTAAATGAGCTGTGATCCTGGATTTAACGTGCTGTTTCATAGCTAAGATAAGAGTCACATGAATTAGATTATTGTTGGGCAAAAAAAAAAAAAAAAAGAGGGGTGCTGATATAAATACTTTTGTGGGAAGTTTAGAGAGCATTAGCAGGTCTTTTTACATTTATGAACAGCAGTGGTCAAAGCAGGATCCTGCAAGAGATGCTTTCCACATCATAGGAACTCCAGTCATTAAAAAAGTATGAATCGGATTAAGAAGTGTAGGGTTATTTTAATTTGCCTTTGAGTCTTCAAATGTCAGTGCAGGCTTTAATCAGCAGCTGTGCCAGTGAGGAACTACCATGTGAAATGGAAACAGAGGATATGGACAGAGATGCTCCTGTCTGAGTGATTTAGGGGCTCCCCAGCACCCCAGGAGGTTACTGCCCCACAGGTATTCACCCCTTGAGCACTCTTGTCCCTTTTGTAGCTGTGTCAGCAGCAGACAAGGGTGGTGTCCCTGTGGTTTGTGGAGCTGAGGACACGTTTAGTAGAGGGGAGGTTGTAAGGATGATGGAGGTGGGTGCCCAAGAGCATCCTCCCAGAGTGGGAGATTCCTGGATAAGAATGTGCAGCACCTGAGCAGAGACAATACAAGTCTTGTGATACCAACAGCTGGCACCTGTCTGTCTCTTGGGCTTTAAAATACTATTTCCTTTCCCTTCTGGGAGTTTCTTCTGCATATGAAACAAACTCCTTGAGCTCTTTGTCTCGTTTCTCATCACCCTTTTGGTCTGTGGTTCCCCATTGCTTTGAGGACCCTGCTGTGTTCCCTGGAGCTCAGAGGGAGGTACAGCAATGACAAATGTTGACAGCTCAAATTTGTGTTTCCATGTGTGCTTAATATGCAAAACATCACCTGTGTTGTGTCAGAGGCAGTGATGAGCAGTTCTCTCCCTGCCTGCGTTCTGAGAGGCTCAGTTTTGGCCTGGTACCAGTGATTTCTGTCCTGAGGAGCCAGAAGCAGCGGGGCAGGGAGGGTGTCCCTTCTCAAGGTCGTGGTGAGTCCAGCACTGCTGAACTTCCGATGACCTGCAGGGAAGGGACTGTCCCAGCACTGGGACTTGGCTGAGGGGATTTCTTAATGCTCATGGCTGGGCAGATGGCAGTTTTCTGCAGGTCATGGTCAGGGACAAAGGCGTATTCCCTGGACAGGATGGCAGGAAGTTCAGGAGGTGGGACAGCAGGAAGCAGTTTATGATCTCAAGCTACTGCTGGTGGAAGAGCTGCCCTTGCTTTTAAATCTGCTCTGCCTCTGCATTGGTGAAGTTTGTCTTTAATTTCACGGGGTGTTCAGGGCAGTACCTGCTGTCTCTCTAGAGAGCTGTACTTCTATTGTTATCACTGCAGTTGTTCACTAGTGATGAAGACAAACTGAAGAGGACCAGGATATTCATACTTGGGAACATACTTGGGTAAACCTTTATTTGGGTTTGTGTCTTGTAGCAGAGAGTCAAGGCAGTTACAGTCTCCTTTGAAGACCCAAAATGAGCTTTTATTGACTCCTTGGGCTTTGTGAAATCATGATGTAAGAATGTAGCAAAACCGCTGGGAAAGCTTCCTCTCCCCACATTTTACCGCTGACCTAATAGCTGCTTCTTATGAATTGAAATAACTCCCTATGCCATTCCCTTTCTTTTAAATGTAAGCTAGTCTGTATTACTAATAAATATGCTAACTTAATAATACAGTTGCTTTAAATGAAGTGGCTCCAGTGTTGCCAAGTCTGAGAGCTAAAGGAGATACTCTGCCCAGCAGAGACACGGTGATGTGCTGGTGTTGCATCTTCTGTGCCGTGACCACCCGACGTTGCAGAAATGCAGGATTTGGTAACTCGCACTACCCACTAACAACCTTTCATCATTCTCCCTGCCATGGTAATTTAAGAAGTGTCAATTCTCCATCTCCTTTCACGTATCATCGTACACACCCTGACTGTTCCAGTCGCCATCTTTCCTCGCCAGTGGAATCTGCCTCTCTCCCTTAGCCAAGCCTGGCCTGGAAGTGGAGCTTGGGGCACTGCGGCCCTCTGGGTTTGCTGAGGTGTCACTTGGGCTGTTCCCAAATAACCCCTGAGCTCTCAGGTGCTTCTTTCTGATATAAAAGCAGATAAGAAGCTCTGGGCAGGGGCTGAGCTGCATCAAGCTGCACTTTCAGGGGTTAAGCTGATTGCAGATCTCTCATAAATAAATCTCTCTGTATTAATAAATAAGCTCTTGCAATAGTTGCATTATTACAGTTCATGGAAGCTTTCGGAAAGAAAAATTTCCCGACTGAGCCATTTGTGCAGCCTCTGCTGCCTTTCAGAGACCGGTGTCATTAATTGAATTTTGGCTTTTCCATTAGGATGGAGTGTGTGCTTTTTGCTTGATGCTCTTGAAAGAGTATGTGAAGAGAGAGAATATTCAAAGCTACTTGTGTGGCTTCTGTGGCTGTCGGGTTACTGGGGAGACTGGGCAGCCATTCCATGGAACTGCCTTATCCTTGGGTCTTTGGGAGTGTGAGGGTTTCCCCACTGAAGTCCATGCTGTGGTTGTTGGTTGGCTGTAGAGACCTGGCTGTTTGTGTGCTGCTGACTCATTCTTCCTTCAAAATTTCTCTTAAAAACCCCAGACCCGGTCTATATATTACAAGTAGCCAGATTCTTCTTTCTGCAGGAAGTGATACTTGCTGGAAAATGATCTTGCCTAATGCAAAGCATAGCAAGTGTAATAATTAAGTTCTATTTAATTTCCATACTCATTTGGTGGGGAGACAATAGCTTGTTCTTAGAAACTGGGCTTTGTCTTTTGAAAATACTCTTACCAGTGTTACATAAACACCATATTGCAGCCCACCCTTATTAGCCACTGATTAGAGGGTCCTTTGTGAAGTGTTGTCTGTTTCTGACATAAATTAATTAACATGGGACCAGTAAAATTCCTATGGAAACAGAGCAGGATAAAACCAGATAAATGTGTGTTCTGGGCTATGAAAGTGATCACAAAACTCATTTCTTAATGGGACCACTAGAAGAACAAACAAATCTACAGAGACGGGGTTGTAAGCCTCAGCTAGGAATGTGTCTTTGTGGATATAATTAAACTTTAGTTAATAACATATTGTCCTCAGTCTTGGCAAAGAACTGCATTTGGGCTGTGGCTACACCTCCAAAGCATTTTTACCAGATTAACTTCGTGGTCTGGAGCTTTCAGAGCACTGGCAGCTCTTGGGTCACTGCTTTGCATCTCAGCTCGTTCCTCACATGGCTCCAAGAGCACATGAACCTTTTCCTACAGAAGTGGGTGATTTTCCCTGTCCCTGAGGAGGCAGTGGGTGAGTTGGAGAGAGTGTTGACCAGCAGTGCATGAGGAAGGGTGAAGGGTGTGAAGGTGATGCTTCATGATTCACTTTTTGCATTGCAAATCCCGTTCCGTTAGTAACCCTCTCCCACCGATCCGTTAAATGATTTATTATCTCTCAGAGCTTTTCCTCACCCTGGAAAAAAACAAAAGATGATCAGTGTGTTTGAAAGCTCTGTGCTGAGCCTTATATGATTAAGTTGTAATTTTGAAATGACTCATTTGGGCATATAATTCTCAGGACCATCTTTGCTTTCAGGGGTCATAAATACCGGTTCCATCTGTAATGAAGTGCTGTACTACTTACTATGTTCTATCATTGTGTGTGTGTGTCTTTTGTTTAAATTATTAAATCACAGTGGCAATGACCATAATAATGTGGTTGTTTTATGTCTTGGAACCAGGGAAAATAATTTTATTTAGTCGGAATAATGTAATTGTAACATGCCTCTGGGTTTGAGTTGAAGGGGGAGGTGGTGCAGGTGGCTGGCAAGACAGTGCTGTTCTCTTGATGATTTTCTGCAGCAAATTCCACAGCCGTGGAGTGGCAGCATATTTGTTTTTAATGGAACAATTTGTGAGCAAACACTGGGATGTTTATGATGACAAGGAAAGCACTGGAAGAACAGAGGCTGTAAAATCCCACTCGTTAAGGGCAGCAGCGCGGGGAATTGGCTCAGTCAGGTGCAGCCCGGGGGAGGAGGGTGTGGAGCTGAGATCTGGCCCGAGCCATTATAGGCAAAACACTGGAGTTCTTTGCACCTCTGAAGGCCACGTGTAGGGTAGGCAGCTGTCTGCCTGGCTGGGTTTGTGAGGCAAAGTGCCAGGGAGGGACTCGGAGATCCTCTGATGCAAACTGCTTTACAGATAAAGTGTTTATTTCCCCTTTTGAAGGGAAAAGATGCGTGATGGTTTCTTGAATCGAGATGACTGCACCAATTCAGATCTAATTTGATAAATGAAGTATAAAGGCCCAGTGAATGACCTTCTGTAAAATACAAGAGTGCCTGAACCATTTGTGCTTTAAATCTTGCTTCACATCTCTGCATTTCCTGCTCATGCTGTTCATTAGTCTCCTGTGCCTTGTTGTTTTGGGGCTGATAATGGATAGCTGAGTGGTGCATGCTGAAAAGAAAGCTCCTGTATAAATAACCTGCTTTTCTTGGCATAAATACCTTGTGGATATGGGACACAAACTCTTCTGTTTCCCCCTCTTTTGCATTTGTAGCTGGGCCCTGACATGTCTTACTGCTCCTTAGGTATCCCCTCAAGTCCAGTTGACTGAAGCATCCCTTCCTCCCAGTGAAACCTTACCCTGCTGTGGCTGCAGCAGACTGTGGTTTCTTTCCAAATGAATCATGAGGGTTTTACAAGCTGTAAAACTTCTCTGGAGAGCTTAAGGGTGTGACCAACTTACAAGCGTGGGTGAACTCTTTTTTTTTTTTTTCTTTTCTGGTTCGGGGCTGAATATATCCTGAATATATCCTGAATATCTGCTTGATGCTTTTGATTGCCAGCAGGATTTGCTTTTCCCCTTCAGATGGGGTGCAACACTATCCCAGGCTCTTGTGGCTGCCCACAAAGCTTTGCTGGGAACTGGGTACAGGGAGTGATAAAACTTTATTAGTGTCGGTTCCTCCGCTCAAGGTAAACTTTTTATGAGCAATGAGCTTATGTCTTTGGAGGACAAAATTGCCCATTACTCTGGCTGGGCTTTGCTTAAGGAAAATGTGTCTTTTTGCCACCCCAGCTCCAGGGCTGCTGCCCTGTTCCCTGTGGAGGCTGATTTGACCAGTCCAGCTTAGTCCAAGCCACTTCTCTCCAGATCCGTTTGTTCTCCTGGTGTTCCCTATTTGGGAGTGTGGTGCAAGAGCCCTGTAAAGGGGACAGTGGGTGGGCAGAGCTTGTTCCCTTGGGCTCATCCCTGTGCCTGGGGGCTCTGCTGGCAGTGGGGTCACAGCTGGGAGGCTTTGCTTGCTGGCAGTGCAGTGCTGAGCTCTGAGATGTGCCGTCCTGCTCTGTCCCTACCTGGGCTTGGAATGTGTGGGCAGTGCTGGAGGGAGCTGGCACATCCTCTCTTATCTCTGGCACATGTGCTGGGCTGGGAAAGTCTGGAAATCAAGGGTGTTTGCAGTAGTTTGGAGCTCTGGGTCAGAGCACTCCTTGCACAGTGTCCCCTGTGGCTCCTCCTGGGTCTCAGCAGCTGGTTCTGCTCTGACCCAGCTGGAAGGGGAGTTGGCTGCTCCAAAGAGAGACTTTCTCCAGAGCAGGGCCCTGGCCAAGAAATCTGGAGCTGGCAGTGACATGGATCTGGCAGAGGACAAACCAGGTAGGTAGGAACTGTCAGGAGCTCTGGGAAATTGGAGGGGAAATTGTCTTTTTTTTCATTTTTCAGGCATATGCCAAGAGTGGGCGGTTCAGAAGGGGAATACCTGGCACAGCGTGATGGCAACATACCCAGCTGCCCTGTCAGGATGCTTTTGCCAGGAACCTTTGAACCTATTCTTCTTGGTGTAAATAAAATCAAATAAATAAAATACCTGTTACTATAAATAAAACTGAATGAGAATGATTACCTTGAGTCTCTGGACACACCTCACATGGTCAGCATTTGTTCCTTTCTCCCTCTGCAAGCAATTAATGGAGAAAGAGGGAACCATCCGTGGGCACAGGCATCAGCCAGGTAGCAATGAAGGCTCATAATAACTTTCTTCTATGATAAAAAAGATATTTTTATAGTCTGAATTTTTTATTTTACTTTCCCCCTGGTGGGAGAGAATTACTGGTGATGATAGTTGGTAGACCAGCTCCTGTTGGGAAGCACTGAATGGAGGAAGGATTTATTGAAGGAAATGTGTGGCAAATTCCTTTATAATGCACTTTTTTTTTCCTTATTTAAAGAGGTTGTTTATAACTAAGAGACCATTAGCACCCAGGAGGTAATTTTGTTGTAGCAGTACCTTATTGAATGAAAGCTTGGGAGTCTGTTTCTGGATGGAAGCCTTGGGAACAGCTCCTGCATAATACTGTACCTAAGCCTCTTTTTTTTGCTTTTCTCCTTTTTTTCTGCTTTAAATTGAGGTTGGTGCAGTTCCTTGCCATGTAGTTTAAGGAACAGCTTTGTGAAGAACGTGTCAGCATTTGAATTATGCTTTTCATTTCCCGTAGCCAATTCCCGTCCTATCCTTTCCCCCCCAGGGTTTCTAGAAGGTTTCTTGACAAATCTTCCCCCTCACCCCCTGCAACCCAGAGACAAAAACCCAGGAGCTCCTTTATGTGCTGCCTTGGCTGCTTTGCCTCACCCTTGGATGCTGTTAGAGAAATTCTGGGACTTTTGTAAAGGATACTAAAATTGGGGGGGGGGGTTGCAGAACTGTGCTCTGGAGAGTCCTGCTCAGGTTACTGCCCCCAGCTCTGCCTGTACTAAGGAGCAGTCAGAACTCATCAGTGTGAAACCTTCCCCACCAAGGGAGTAAACAACATGGATTAAGTGGTGAGGGATGCTGAGCACTCTGCATCCTTTATGTGGAGCGGGATTTGTTACTTCTGGCTTGAATACTGACCTCATACTAATCCTATATTTAAACAACCTGCCAGATTTTCCCCATGGCAGCAGTTAAGCGATGGGAGGGAGAAGCGTGTGGCAAAGATTGCGGCTCATTGCAGGAGCAGAGTACCTGTTTGGTTTAAAATAATCTTTCATGTGATCCAAAGAAAGGGGAATGTGTTCCTAATTATCTCCCCTGTAAAATCTTTTGAGCTGTTGCTGCAGAATGTCTAATGCAAAAGCCTCTTTCAGTGGTAAAAATGGCGAGGGAAGGTCCTGAGTATTTTACATCTTCCCCCTGTTCCCCTCTCTCCAGTTAAAGCACATTTGGGCTGGAGTGCACTGAGCTACCCAGGTGCAGGAGGATATTACAGATTTCCATATTGCAAGCCCTAATTTTAGCTGCACTCTGCAGGGTTCATGCCAATGCTCACCCACTTGCATTTGCACTTTGGGTAGCACTCATTACACAGTGTGAGCTTCGCACATGTGCCGCTCCTCCCGCGGCTCCGCTGGCAGGGAATTTGTATTCCCACAGGAAAATAGTGGGGTTTGCGTGGGGAAGGGGCTGGGAGGAGGAGGAGGATGCTGTGCTGGGCTTGTTGCAGCCTGCTGGAGGCAGTTGGATGGGAGGAAGGGGGAGAGGGCTCTGTAATTCCCTTCTGCTCTTCATGAAGTGGAGAAATGGCTCTGCAGTGCCTGTTGTGCACTTTGGCTGTGAAAGGACTCCCAGTCCAATTTGTCCAGGCAGAGACTTGACGTGAGTCCAAATGTGCTTGACAATAGTCTCTCTGCTGTCAAAACCTCTCCTCCTCCTGTGATAAAAACAAAGCTCCAAGAAGCATTCCTCTTCCTTCCTGTGGCTCTTAAGAAGGACTCTGCATCCCAGAGTTGCTCTGGGGAGGAAGTTTTTTACTGGATTCAAAGCACTTACCCGTTTTCCATTAAAAAATTGACAGAGCAGTGTGTTTAAAGCAGGATAGCCACAGAGAATATGGATTTATGCTTTCTTTAATTGGCCCACATAAGATTTTATTTACTGATAGTGTCCAAAGGGAGCTGTCGAAACATTGCAGAAAGAGTGAATGTGTCCATTGTGGTAATGTGCTTTTGATAAATGCATTATGGCATAGTTATGAAGTCAGGAAGAAGCCTTAATTACTGTTATGAAGCCATTAGAGTCTAAAGCAGCAGTTTGAGCTCTTGTTACAATTGTGTTTTATATTTCTTCACTGAAGACTTCAGCACCAAAAAAGTGCTTGTTTTAGGAGATAATTTATGCCTTTTATTTCCTTTGCCTTTTTTAAATGGTGCAGCAGTGGCTGTGATAGCAGTGAGCTCCAGGGATTCACAGAAATAAAAAAAACCCACAACCTTTACGTGGAGCACATACTGGGAATTCATACAGGGAAATGATGCCATACAACCTGCTGATGGTTTTCTCCTGGTAGCCGTGCCCAGGTGGCAGAAGAAATTACTCAACTTGATTCTCCCATTGTAAGAAAAAGAAAAAAAGAGGGAGAGGGGGGTGGGATTGGTCTCCAGGAATCTTGTGTAAATCTTCCTCTGGGGCTAGGGAAGGAGAATAGCTGGTCTTGGAAACTTTTTATTAATGAAAATTGCTTTGGGAAATCAGACAGTGTTATAATAACCTACAGATGGGGTCAACAAATTGTCTGTCCCTGGAAGCCTTTGCTTTCCACATCAGCTGCTCCTCAGCACAGCAAGAGCCTGAGCTGTCTTGCTCAGGTCTCTCCTGACAGCCACAAAAAGCAAATTATTTAGAGCTGACTATTCTTTTACCAAAAATGTGTGCAAAGAGTTTTGTTTTCAGGTGTTTATCTTTTTATGTTTTAAGTTATTCAGAGAAAGGCTGTTTAATGCTCACTTACCTCTTTTTAGTGCTTTGCAGATGTTCTTTGACTCGGGTAGCACATTATTTATAGCAGATGTTAATTTAAAGGCCTGAACTTTGTTACCCTTCAGCATATAAGCATCCTAATTTCAAAACCAAAAGTGACAAACGGAGTTGTAAATCAAAGGTCAACAGGCACAGTTACATGAAGGCATTGTTTGCTCAGTTGTTAAACTGATTCTGTGCTGCTTTCTTAAATGGAATATTTCTTTAGTGACAGGAAGGTTAAGTACAAGTTGTACTGCTATGAGAAAGGAGGAATGAACATTATTTAGTGTTTTTCCAAAGCTGGTTGCTTAAAATAATCACAGGTGCAACACGGTAGTGCTGATCCTTTTCCAGCAGCTGTGGAAGCAGCTGTGGCTGCCTCTGGCCACTTCAGAGGGCTCCAAACTGCCTCTCATTGGCCTCAGTTTGGGCTCTGACGCCTGGCTGTTCCTTGGAACAGGTTGCCCAGAGAAGCTGTGGCTGCCTCATCCCTGGAAGTGTCCAAGGCCAGGTTGGATGGGGCTTGGAGCAACCTGGGGTAGTGGAAGGTGTCCATGGCAGTGGGTTGGAACTGGATGGTCTTTAAGGTCCCTTCCAACCCAAACTATTCAGTGATTCTAGAGGACAGTGTGGCTTGTTGTTTGTGAGCTTTTGACAAAGAAAACACCGTTTGAAGGAGCCCTTCTCAAGAACAGGGATGTATATCCTCAGTGCACCAAATGGTGCCCTCGACGTCCGACGTTTTGGGGTGTCTGAGTCGGGTTGTTCATGCCCAGTCTGGGATTCAGCCTCTTCGGTTGTCACCCAGAAAGATAACTAGAGATGTCAAAAATGTCTGCTCAATATGTGTTTATCTTTGCTGTCCAGCCTGGTCAGTGAGGGCTGTGCTCTTGGGCTGTTTTTCTGGTTTGATTCAGTTATGAGTAATTTAAAAAAAAAAGAGGGGGGCATCAAAAACCTCACAAACTTCACCCCCCCAGCTGCCTCCATCCCCAACACTTAACTGTTCCAGGGCTGTGTGGTTTTTTTACTCCCTGTGTTTTCAGCATACTGAGCTGGGGAAGGTGATGATGATAAATATTCCTGCCTTGTTTCCCAAAGCTGTTGGGTAAGATCTCTCACTGCAGCATCTGAAGTACTACTGGAAATAGTCAGAACTGTTATAACAACATCTCTGGCGTAATTCTTCTTTTCCAAAAGTCTTTCCCTTCTCTGTATTTCTGGGGTAGAAGACACTAATTAGGGAGATTCAGGTGTCAGCAAATGTTCCAGGCTCCCGAATCATACAGTGGAGAGCGAGCGCTGAGACGTCCCCCTTCCCTTCAGACGGCAGCATTAATTCTCAGAGTGCACTGGTAGTGCTTCTGCACTTGTCATCATGTTTGTGTATTTCCAAACTTAAAATGCTTCCAGTGATGATGTTTGCCCTGACTGACTGTTGTTAGAGGCCTTGGTGCTCTGAAATTTGGGTTGACTTCTTAAACTCTGACATACAGCATAAAAATTCTCAGAGTGCTACGTCTCTGTGGAGTGACAACACTTGAGATTAAACCTAAGCACTACTACTCCCAAGGAGATAGGCTGAGTATTTTTTCCTCTCCAGAGTGCTCTACACTGAATAGCTCTACAATTAAAATTGATATATCTTTACTTGCTTAATCTAATAGCTATTATTTCCTCTTTGTTTCAAATTTGAGTAGTTTGGGCCAGTTTATGCTCCAGAGATCTAATTGCAATGAAGTTGTTCACAGCTGTGAGCTTGTAGATGTGTTAATGGCATAATGTGAAGCTCTAAAGAACTGCTTGATGAGTCCAGAGAAATTTAACGGGATGACTCCCCCGCTCTCCCTGTCTGCCCAGGCATGGTTCTGTCGGGTTGTCATCGTTCCAGCTGCTCTCACAGCCTTCAGCACAGCCCTTCCCAAACTGTTTGTGTGTTTATTTGTTCAGAGGATTTGGTGTCGATCTCTAACTTGCAGCCTGGTGCTGTTTCACTGGGTTTGGTTTGTTAAAATGTTCCCGGAAGGTGCCTGGTGTTGCTGGATCTGCGTTTCCACTGGTAGGTTTGAGGGCAGGTCTGTGTCTGCTCAACCTGTCCCTGCCCCAGGGAGGAGGTTTTAACCAGTTCAGTTCTATCCCTTGCAGAGTTTCCTGGGAAGTGTTTGACCCCAGCTACACACACACACATGTTCATAGGTACTGAAACCACCCATTCCTCTTCAGGCATTTGGGGCAAATGCCACCAGAAAATGGCACAGAGGACAAAAAGTATATTTGCCTTCTAAAATCCTTTCAGCTTTTAAATATTACAGATATAATTAGAAACACAGGCAAGGATTATTATCCTTTAAATGCCTTTCTGGTCTGTTCTGCTTTTGTAACCTTTTTTTTTTTTTTTCATCTGTCATCCTGCCTTGCTGCGTGTTCTCACAGCCCAGCGTCTCCACCACCATGGCCCATCGCTGCCTTAGTGCTTTGCAGTGCCTCTGTTTGCTTTTTCCCTCTATTTACGTCAGAGCTGTCGTTGTTTGGCTCTGCACTGGTGTTCTCCTGAAGCCACCATCATTCAAACAAATAGGTAGTTCTTATTGCTGCAGGAAAATGAAGAGCTGCCCTCTGCAACTGCACATCTTCTCCCTCTGCTGCTTGGTAGATTAAAGATTTTTGGCGTGGTTTGTTTTGTTTTTCAAGTGCCTCAGAAGCGAAAAGTTGAAGCTTTGTGTGAACTGGGCCCTGCAGGGGCTCATGTGGGAGGCACAATTGGTCCCTTGGAACAGGGGTGCAAGGCCATGCTGGGAAACCCACTGTCAGGCAGGAGCTGCCTGGGCAAGGTGAGAAGGAAAGGCTCTGCTTTCCTGTGAGAACACACCACAGTTTGTCCAAAAATCCCAAACAAGATGCCTGAAAGACCCTGAGTGGGAAGGCCAGTCAGCCCCTGGAAGTTGCACCTGAGCCCTTCCCTGCCTGCACACTGTGGTGTCCTGTAGTGCTGGAGAACCTGGGAGAGAAGTCATGTGGCGTGGTGTGAAGGTGCTGGCCTTAAAAAACCTTTGTTAGGACCACACAGCTTTTCCTTCCAAGAGTGATCCCCTCAGGCAGGACCAGAGTGGGAGTTATGCTCTGTAGTATCATTTTATATTTGCATTTATACGTGTCTGTGTCAGTGAGAGCTGAGGATGCTCAGCAGCTCCAGGACTGGGATCCAAGGCACGTGGGCTTGGGCACCCACAGAGCAGTGGCAGCAGCTTGTAAAACAAACAAACCCCCCTAAAACTCAGGCTCATCGTTTCTCAGACACAACTGAGCTGTTCAGCCCTGCCCAGGGGGAAATCGATGCTGTGTTTGGGCTCCCTGTTGCTTTCTGTGGAGGTGAGCGTGTTTATTTTATTTGAGGAGTTGGTACATAATCAGTCTTAAAATTAACTGAGTGCCTGTTGACTTGTCACCCTGTGAATGAAAACACATTGCAGGTAATTTGTTTGACATTATTCTGTCCTGTTGTCAGGCTTCTAATTACATTTAGAACATAACCCAGATGTCTGTCTGTCTCCTTCTGTCTCTTTTTTTTTTAATTATCATTATTATTATTTATCTTTTTTATTGTCAAACATGGAAGGAAGTATTTCTCTGAAGTGATGGCAGTCTGTTTGCTCCTCTCTCTTTAGATTAGTCAGTGGTTGGAGGCTTATCTCTTAAAACTGTTCCTTTTAAAAGAGGGTGTCACTTTGGGCATCCAGAATTGCTGTTCCCTTGTGACTTTGGATTGACCTTCTGTATGCTTCAGGAGGATTGAAATATGTTTCTATCTCCATTAAAATGTTTCTCTAGGTACTGCTTTCTAAATATGATCACATTCCCCACCTTATTTATTTTTAAAGAAGAGATAAATTGCTTGTGCTTTCAGGAGATTAAAATATTAATGTATTTAAATATAACAGTGAAACAGAGGCAAGGCAGAAGGGGTTGCCCTTTCAAAATGTGCACAAGTGAGCAGTTTTTTATGGGATCCATTGGATAAGCATGTAATATTCCTTGCCAACACTAGCTTTTGATAATTAGCAAAGGAAAACTCAAGCTGCTCAGTGTGAGGTTTTATTACTCCACATCTATCCTGTGGCTTGAATTTTCCTCGAATCACAAGATTTTAAGCACCAGAAACCCAATTTTTGCATAGAATATTGGATCACCAATGTACTCAAGCCTAGTTTTCCGAAAGCATTAAGGCATTTAAAACATCAAAGGGCTGCTACTGCCTTACTGGGACTTCTGTACACTTCACCTCTGTTCCCACTTGGAGAAAGCCGTGTTGGCCACTGAACAAGCACCATTCCCCTTGCAGTGGTTCTTTTTTAGCTCATCTAAATTTGCAAAGCAACAGGGGTTTGTGGAAGCTGTTTTTAGGGATTAGAAACTTGATTCTTGGTCCCTGCTGACTTGGGGTTTTTTTTGGTGTTATCGATCACCAGCTATTGGAGCTCTGAGCTGTGGAGGGTCACTATTACATTTGAGGGTTGTTTCCTTAGGCAAAAAGTCAGGTCTGGCTGGTTCCAGCAGGGGACAGATCTTTTCTGTTCTGCAAAACCTTGTTCAAACAGAGCTCATGGTAGGGGAGAAGGTGAAAGTATATGAAAGGCACAGTGGGTTGCCATGAGAAAGAAAAACTGACAAGTAGGAATAAAGGAAATAAAGCTAGTGTTCAATACATGTGAGCCTCAGGCATAGAGGCTGCAAATTACTATCTGGTCCCTGCCATTAGTACAGATACATCCCTGATTTACCCCTCTGCATCCCAGCCAACAGGATCTTAATGAAGGACAAACCATGCAAACAAATTCCCTGAACATCTTCTGCCTCAGCTTGAAGCAAGTCGTGTTGTGTGTCACTGGTGTGTTCCATGTTGGTGTGATGTGATGGTGCTTTTTGATCCACTGCTGTTGTTCTGTGTGGTCTGGGCATCTGTCAGACCTGTCACCTGCAGAGAGGGCTCCTGGCTGGAGTCTGGAGTAAAACTGCACCAGGGGCAGAAACTAAACCTTGGGTTTTCATGATGGAAGAGCCACTTCCCTGGAGGGACAGAACTGCTGGGCAGAGTTGGGCTTGACTAAAATATTGCTGGCGTTTGCAGTTGAGGGGGGAGGATGTTGTCACTTAAAGTTCCTCTCTGATCCCTTCCTGCTTTTGTTGGCAGCCAGCAGTTAGAGGGGGAAAAGGCATTTTGGCTCTGGGCATCTGAGCCCAAGTCTGGCTGCCATCTCAGTTGGCCTCAGCTGCCTTTAAGGATCTTGGCCCTTATAGGAGCTGACAAACAAGAATTAATTGATGACTCATCAGCACAATAATGTCAGAAATGCTAGTTTTATTTCGTTGTTACTGCATGTTCTTCAACCTGTAGCTATTTTATGCATTTTTTTTATAGCCTGAAGAGAGGTTGTCATGGCCATGTACAGCAGAGGATAAAAATGGGGAGTGGGTGCTTTGGAAGAAAAGTGCTTGTGGTGCAGTGCAGGTGGATCAGTTGACTTTTACCAAGAGAGGGAGGATTGCCAAAGCCTGGCTGTGCAAAGCTGATTTTAGTCCAAGTGGTTGATGGAGCAAAAAAAAAAAAGGGTTTCTTTAAAGTTTTGGTGTTTGGTTTTCACTCTTGTTTTTTCTCCTGAAAAAGCACAAAACAGGATTGTGCTGCCTACCTAGAATTTGTAATCTCAAGTTCAGGAACGCTCTGTCTATGTGTGGTTTCACACATTGGGGCTTAAAGGGACAAGTTAATTCTTGGTCTGAGGGTGGGAGAGAAATCCTTGGAACAGCAGTGAAGCTGTAATGCAGTATGTCAGTTATGGGGAGGGGAAGAGGAAAAATATGCTGGTTTATAGTTCAGTTAATGAGGTAAGAAATTAACATAAATGTCTTGAGTTGTCTTTGTATTCATTAGTTGCTGAGTTCACTGAGTGTGGTTTCCAGTGGGTATGGCTTATATTTTTTTTCCTATGCTGAGAAGTTATCTTAATAAATTAGGGTATTTATTAGCAGGAGCCATGTGTTTTCCAGCCTCCAGCCAGGAGCAGGTGTGGAGGAAGCGTGAAGCCCCTCACGTTTCTCTTGGAGCATCGCTCCTCGGTGTGAGCACATCACACCCTGCACGGGTCCCTCCTCAGCTCTGAGGACTTTCTCCTGGGCAATCTGTCCTCTGTGACAATATGTAAAGTATCTAAACTCTATGGATTGTGTGTGTGTGTGGTTCTGTGGGTTTTTTTCCCTTAGTTTGACTTTTCTTTTCCTTTTAGCCCTAGACTTTCTTGTTGTTCCACAGTAAGCATGGATATTAATCATCTAGTATTCATCCTCTCCCTACCCTCTTTCACTCCCACTGTGACAGAAACAGCTGCTTGATCTTTCTTGTAAGAATTTTACCTTTGCAACTGCAACTTTCAAACAAAAAAACACCCAAAGAACCCCCCCGACTATGCAAAACCCAGTGAGGCTTTGGGGAAATGTGGGTGTCATTTAAATATGTAACACACACACACACTCAGGTTTTCTCCCTGTACCTGCTGTCTGATTTCCCTTCTCAATAGCTCTGGTTATTGCTGGGATCTTTCTCTGCTGGAGCTCTGCTATTTATGAATAGGGCCAGTCCTATCTGTAGGCTCGGGAATGCTCACAAGTACCAGGAGTGCTCAGATTAACAATGTGCATAAATAGCAAATAGCTGAAGGACCGAATAACAATCCCTCTTGAATATGTCATGAAGGGAACAGCTTTCCTGCTTGTCAGACCTTTGGTTGTTGGCCTCACTGAGGGTAAGAGTGTATTTTTATTGCAGTCAAGTTCAGCTGGGCACTCAGAGATGATCTCCTCCCAAATTCTGCTGACTCTTACCAGGCTGAAGAGGTACTTTCAGTAGGGTAGTTTTTTGAAATGGTGCTGAAGTCACCTGCAATAGAAACAATCATTTATTTCCCTTTACAATCACAGAATCATAGAATGGCCTGGGTTGCAAGGGGCCTTAGAGATCATCCAGTTCCAACCCCCTTGACACCTTCCACTAGACCAGGTTGCTCCAAATGCCATACAGCCTGGCCTGGAACACTTCCAGGGATGGGGCATCCACAACTTCTCTGGACAACCTGTGCAATGCTGCTGACTGAGTTATTCTGCTACTGCTGCTGTACTTTCTTCTCTACAACAGGCTGATTTTTCAGGGTAATGCTTAGTGCACTCATTTGCAAAACGCCTGTAGGACTGGCTCTGTCTTTGACCCAATTATCTCTGATGCTCTTCCTCCTCTTATTGCAGCCCTCCTGTGTGTGTTCACCAGATGTTCCCATCACACTTCATGTTCCCCTGTATCTCTGAGCTATAAGGGAGAAAACCAGAGGGCTTGTTAACCTGTGTAGTGCTCCTGTGGAAATGGAGAACTGCCTCCCTGTCCTCACCAGGAGGAGAGAGCAAAGCTGCACCTACACAGTTGCCTCACAAAGGCTTCAAGTGCTTTCCAGCCCTTCAGTGGGAAAAATGCTGGGAGCAAACGTTGTTGCTTATTTAATTACTGTTACTACTTGGTATGTTTGGGGCAGCATTTTAAGTGAAACTGGCATAAGGGATTTGGTGAACTCATTACTTGTTGTGCTTGTAACAATTTCTGGGTCTCCCTGGCCCTACCTGGGGAAAATAATCCGCTTACAACATCTTGAAAGGAGAGGCTGCTGAGGCCAGGGCAGTTCAAAGTATGTGGTGGTAATGTTGATGCTCATTTTCTGCTGGGTGTCTGGAACCCCTGTTAGCATAAAAGATTCAATACACTGCTTTTGGTGCAGAACAAGTATAACAGTGCCCTTAGCTGCGTTTCCAGGAGGCGGCTGACACGCGGCCCTTATCTCTGTAACATTTCAGCAATTGATAAGGCATCTGCAGCTCTTTCCGTGACACAGTTTAGTAAATCCAGCAGCCCTTTTCCTGGCTGACTTGCAGAGAAGCTGTGGAGCTGCTTTTTGACTTTGCTGCACAAAGTGGTGTGTAATGAGCACTGTAAAACCAGGTCGTTTTTATACGAAGCGTGAACTCTGATTTCTTGTTGGGCTCTGGCTGCTCAGGTTTAGTCTTCCTTGGTCATCCCTGTGCTGGGCACCTGCTTCACATCAAGGATAGAGGGCAGAACATGTCGCTGTTTGGTTCTCATCCCTTGTGCAGGTAATGGGAGGAATGTGCACAGGGAGCACAGCGCAGGGACGAGGTGCAGCCAGGGAAGGTGGGAGCAGCGGTGGCTCAGTGTGGTCTCAGGCAGGTGAGGGCTGTTCTCACACATGTGCTGATCACGCTGCAGTAAAGATAAGTGTCTCTACATGATATTTCTGGGGCTGTCACGAACTGGCACAGCTTCATTATTAATGCTGACCTTTTCCCTGCCCGATGAGACATCCATCTGCAGCATCCTCTGGAGAGGTTCAGGAGAGCAGTATCCTGGCACCTGTTGTCAAAAACGGTCCCTTTTCCCTTTGCTGTAAAGTGTTTCTTGTGATGTTTTCCACATGGCAGCCCCAAGTATGTAAAGACGTGTGTGTTTTCTCCGAACACAGCTGCTGCTTTTGACCCATCTGCCAGGAATTCTGCTCTTCAGACACAGCTTGTTTCCTCCTGGTGTCTGTCTCCCTGTTCCATCAGAAACAAACATTTTAACACAGCTTTTTTGATGCAAAAGGATAACTGACTCTCCCTTTAAGGGCATGGTTCAGAGCATGAATGATTCCAATGATGGGCTGAATCTCCTGTCAAATGGGTATTTTAGTTTGGACAACTGTATAAAGTATTTGTCGCTGTAGAAAATCTCTTCTTCCACTGCATAAAAATTCCCTAAGCAGGCGTGTCTGGGCAATGCCAAACCTGGTTAGTGGAGGGTGAAGCTTCTTGAGAGTCTCAGTCCTTCATGCTCAAAAGAAAACCAAGTCCATGCTTCATCTTTGATTGAGTTGGCTATTGCTCTACTACAAGAGCTTTCTCAGAAGCACAATCATTATTGGTCCAAGAGAAAGAACAGCCATTTGTTTTACTATTTAAAGGAAATGAGGAAGGAACAAAGAAAAAAAATTAAAAAACCTTCTCAAACACAAAACAAACTGAAGAGCAGGGTGCTTTTAGAACACCTACCTCTCACCTCTGCTAAAAAGGGCATATAACTGAATTAGGGAGGGCCTGGATCGTGCAGTCAGGAGTCTTTCCACATCATGAGCGTCGTGCTGCCGAGGGTGTGCTCACGAGATGTCCTCTAATTGAGTTAGAAGTGCTCTTGCAGGAACCATGTCCTTATGGAGCTGGAAGTCCAGGGAGCTGAGTGGGTGCAGTAATACAGGACGGCCACCGCGCTCTTCCCTTCTCCGTGCTAAACCTGTCTGTGGGATGAGCCGTGTCCTGGTCTGGCTCTGCTCCTGCCGGCTGGGACAGCAGCCTGCAAAGGGCTCCTGGCCTGTCCTGGTGCCCCAGCTCCTGGCAAGATGCAGTGGGAAGGGCTCTGCAGAGCTGGATGAAATCTCCTCTGTCCTGCTGCACCTCTCTTCTCTCCAGGACCGCCTTCCCCATCAGTGAAGGCCTTCTGGACTTTCCATCCTGGAAGTTAAATTTTTGGCACAGATGTGTCTGCTTTGGTCCATATGCAGTGTTGCCTCTGCCTGGCTCTTAACAAGGAGAACATCTGGTTGTGGTGATTGGGATTTCTGCCTTACAGGGCTGTAATTTGATGGGGATAGAGACAGGCATAGAAGGCAAATTAGCTGCAGCCCTTGGGCTCTCAGTTGGCACCTCTCAACTGTGCTGTTAATTTTTGGTTTTTTTTTCTTTTTGTATGAGCTGTGATCTGGACAGTCTGCTGAGCCACCCCTGCTGTTTGGTAAGTGGGTGCACTTTTAAAGAGAAGCATGTTTGACATTGGAATATTTGACAGCTTCCAAAATTCCTCCCGCACAGTGGTCCTTCCTGCAAAGGGGCAGCATTGCAGGACGGGCAGTGACTCCAAGGGAGCTTCCTTCATTTCCTTGGAGGAGCTTCCTCGGAGCGTGCTCTCTGCTCTGTTTGCTGTGTCCAGAAAACATCTGGGCATTTTTGTTGTAATCATGTTTGTACATTCAGACCAATTTTGATGGTTATGAAGGTTCAAAAAAAAAAAATCCCAGAGACCTTAATAAGCTAATTCAGTAACTGTTTGTGGCTTTTGTTGTTCCTCTTTGTTGTGAGGACAAACCTGGTTCATGCTGATGAGTGCTGCATGAAAATTATATTATTAGTAATTACTGGTAATTTCTTGTCTGGAAGCTTCAGGTTTGTGGGAGCACTTAAATCCATTTGCTTCCGTATTCCCTCTGGCTTCGCTGTGGCGTCTCTCGGCACCGGGTACCTCAAGTTCCCTTTTCTCCATGGCAACTTCTCACACCGGTTCTGTGTGGAAGCGACACTTCTCCCTCTGTCCTGATGTGTTTTTTCTGCCCCATCAGTGCATCACCAAACCGTAGAGAACTCCCTGAAGCAAAGGGAGCAGCACCAGCCGTGGATCGTTAGGGATGTCGGAGCAGGGCGATGCTCAGGGATGAGGGGAAGGCAGAGGACCAGCGAGTTCTTCACACTTTCCCCTCCCTCAAAGAGAAATTGTAATTTTCTTTTTATTTTAAACGTGATGTGGTAATGCAGTGGTTCTTGTCAGCTGGCAAAGCTAAGGATTAGTCATACAGGCTTGTTTTGTTTTCTTCTAGGGAAGCTGGCAGAAAGGTAAAAAGAAAAAAAGTGTGCCCTCAAATAAAAATTCCTGGAAAAAAACAGCCCTAAACTGACAGCTTTTCAAAGAGAATGACAGTGTTGCTGTATTTGCTCTTCATGGGGAGCATCACTTGGCTATGGTGTCTCAAATCCCTCTTTTAGATTTAGATTAGGGATATTTCTGGTTTCTGAGCTGTGCAGGGTAACATGCAATGGAGGTAATCTCACCTGGCATAGCTGAGGAAATGGGAATAAATGGGAGTACTGCTTAGTTGTTCAATTTGAGAGTTATTTTTTTATCTATACCAAATACTGAGTTTTTTCTTCAAAGATCATCATTGGAATAGAAACATTTCTATCACCCTCTCAGGCTGAGATTAATAGAGGGGGACTCCTTAAAAGCTGGATCTTCTGTTTTGATTTGGTTTCCAACATCCTAATTACTTCTACTTCCAACCATGCTGCTGGATCTGCTTTCCTTTCATCTTCCTGCCTCTGATTGGAAGTAGCCTTAGCCCAGAAAAGAAGGAAATCTTTGCTGTAGGTGAGATAAGCAGCATTTGTTGAGGAGGAGGGCTGGTGACTGGCACCTTTCACAGGACCTGGAGCCTGGGAACACTTGGGATTGCAGCTGAAGGTGGGCAGGCACAGGGTCACCTTCTCAGGCAGCTCTGCAAAAGGGTGGTGGCTTGAAATTTGCCTGGGAATAAACAGTAAGTAAACCCTGGGATGTTGGTGAGGCAGATCCTGCAGAGATTCCAAGCTTTTGTGAAAGGTGCAGCAGGAAAAGCAGAGGGGTTTGTTCCTTTCTTTTTTAATATTTTTTTTCCTAAGCTGTAGTAAATTTATCTAAAATTTTTTTTTTGGTTGGTTTAATGTAGAATCCTAATGACCAGATATTCTTAATAAATTTTGAGTTCCTTACTGGGTGGAGATGCAGGAGAGGTGGGGGCTCTGTGGAATAAACCTGTGGCTCCTGTGTCCAGGTAATAAGGTGGCAGCAACTTTGAGTCCATGTGTCAGCATCTCCTAATGACTTGTTTTTCAGAAAGATCAGTAAAGCTTAAGAGCAAATAACTTGTTCCCTAAGCAGTGGGCTCACAGAGCAGGTTGAGTTTATATTTGTAGGTTTGTTTTGCATTTTGTTTTTATTGGCTAAAGAAATGCTTACGCTTCTCTGGTGCTCTGCGAGCTCGGACTGCTGTGATGCCCTTCGGTGCCTCTGGATTGGGAGAGGGAGGAATGCTTGTTATTTAGTGGGATGGAAGTGCCTGTCTGTTTTCAGGCTCTGAAATGTGTAAAACCTCCAAACACCAAAATGCTGGTAGAGTGAGGCTAAACTTTCTTCTTGTCCAGATAAGCAATGGGAGATTTCGTTCTGTTTTGTACAATAAGAATTTCTCGCCGGTTGCTTCATGTAAACGCTGACAGGTTTTTTTATGAATTGATTCTCTCTCTGCCCCCTCCTCCCCCCCCCCCCTTTTTGCAAGAGATATTTAGCAGCACATGGAAAATGTGACTGACCCTTAAAGGTCAGATTCTAGTTTACCACTCTGCTTTTCTTATCCCGCTTGTCTCAGAGAACACAACTCATTTGCTCTACGTCCTGTCCAGATTTGCTTTTTTTTTTTGATGTATATCTAATTTTTTTTCCACATGTGAATTTTAAATAGAATTTCTATAAAATATGGTGGCAGTAGAGCTGTTTTCAGAATGTAATTTGCTGTGTTTTGTGGCTTATGCTGATCTTTTTTTAGTTTCTTGCTCCTGCTGCTATTGATTGGAGCACAGAGGTTTTTATGCAGCTGAAGGGAAAGGTTGTGCTATTACAGGTTGTATTTTTTTAAAGACTCTTTTACAATAATAAACATATACAGTTACCAGAACTCATTATTAAATAGTTGTAAAACCACTAACAAGATAAACCATTTAATGTATTGACTTGTTCATGTCTTTAGCTCTGCTTTTGATGGCGTGGTAGGTGGAGTTTATATTTAGAAACTAATTCCAGAAAAAAACATCCATCAGACTAAAGTATTTTTCAAGACCTGAAAAGCAATCATGTGGGGTTTTTTTTTCCCTAAGCAGAAAGTCATGTGCTCCTCATGAAAGGTGCTGGTGGTGGTTTTCCAAAGGGAAAAACAGGGAAGTTGGGCTCGTAACATCCCAAGCAGAACACTGGCGTGAGAAGCCCAGGTCGAATTCCTGCTCCTGTAGCTCCCTATTTACTCCCTGCTGTGATGGAGACTTGGATGAGCTGAACAGAGGGAACAGCAGAGGTGCAGTGGTGTGTAATTTCCACGTGATTTAACTTTTCCTGGAGCAGGGAGTGTTAATTTGAGCAGCGTCTCAGCACCGCAGGCACCGTGTCCTGGTGTGCTGGTGTGTGGAGACGGTGCTTGTCCCGGGAATTCCTGCACAGTTCTGGTGACAGTCACACTAAAATGTGTTGTTCTTTGAGCTAACGAGCCTGAACCAAACATCTCTGACCTTTTGAAGAGTGTTCATGTCCAGATTCTCTTCCAAACCTCCTGGATTTTGGCTCAGCTCTTGTGGAAGGGCTCTGTGGTGATGCAGTCAGTTGAGCTCAGCACCAGGCAGGCTGTGGATGTTATTCCTCTGTCTGGAAGGAGTTTGGGGGTGGATCAGGCATCTCACTGAATGATTCAGTTTGTAAAAACCAACCTCCTTCCATGCATGTTTGCATTTCTCTGGGTAGAACTGTCCTGCTCCTGCCAAGCACTGGAATATCACTAGTTTTCCAGAGCAAGAGCAGAGCATCCCAAGTGATTTAAAAGCCATTGCTTAGCATTCTTGGCTTTTTTTTTAATTAAACTTTTTCCTTTCTTTGATGTCACACAAAAACACTTGTCTGTGAGTGTGTCATGGAACATTTAACTCTTTTTTTTTTTCTCTACAGTAAGGTTTGTTTAACTGAAAGAATAAATTGCTTTTCTTGCCCATTCCAGTATTTATTTGCTTAATTGATCCTTCTAAGGAGGAAAATGTATGTTCTGAAAGGCTTTACCCACTCAAAGGAAAAGTTGCTTAGTGTTTAGTGACAGAAACCATCAGAACACCCCTGTAAGTAAACAAAGAGAGTTACTTGTAATGTCCAACAGCTTTGTTTTCTGAAATATCACCATTGGGAATGTGTGGTTATTCCCATCAGGCAGCCTGAGGGATCTGGGAAAAAAAGCTTTATTGGTGTCAGTTTGGTGTTACTTGTGTTACCCCCGAGCTGCTGCAGAACTGGGGAGGAACTTGCACATGTAGATTTTTTTTCAGCAGAATTACTTGTTTCACCATTTGTATTTTTTCTTGTCGGCTTTTCTCTTTCCCACTGTGGTTTCTGTGGGAATGTCACGGGTTTGGTGGTGTGTGTGACCCTCCTGACTGCAGCACCAGTCACTCTGTATTGCTTAACTTGTGCTGATTTTGTGCCTCAGGACAGGGCAGAGGGTGTTTGACATGAACTGGGGTGCCAGTTATAGGAATAGCAACCAGGAGTGACTTCTCCATCCTCTGAAGGTGAGAAGACTGAGCCAAAAAGCTGCAGAAACTGGTGTTTCCAGACAGGCTTGAGGATGGACCTTACCATCACCAGTCCCCTGGGATGTGATATAAGATGGGAGTGATCCCAGGGGTGGGAAAGTTGGTCTGGGGACTGAAGGAGTAGAGGGACTTCTGTGACTGACCCCAAGAAGGGCACTATTGAGTGAAAGTTTGTCTCTCCCACCTTTTTCAGAAGAATTTTTACTGAAGTGCTAAAGCATCAAAGGGAACTGGGAGTGTTCCTGGCCCTGGTCACAGAGCTCCATGCATTTAAAAATAAAAACTGCTGACATTTCTTTCAGCTGTCCTTAGTGTGAATCAGAGCACTCTGGTTTCCAGTATTTCTCAACACTGACGATGCCAGGCTGGGCAGCAGAGGTATTTTAGCCCTGCATACAGGATTAGTGGTTGTCTTAGGGGGAAAAAGAGGCACCCTGTGTTCCAGCAAACAGCAACTTACCATTCACAGAATGGTAATATAAAAATATTGTCTGGCTGGTGGTTCTTGAATGAAGCTTTTGATCTGGAAATACTGTCAATCACCTTCACAGCTGAGGAGCTGTAAGAGGGTTGTGCTTGCTGTCACCATAACTTTGTGTTCATCTGCTCAACTGGCTCTGGGAGCTTCTTCCAAAGGCTGTCCAATGCAGATGGTGTGAGTGTCTTTGGGTGTAAGAACTGAGCTCGAAAGGTATAAAGGAATTTTGTTAACTAATCCTCTTCCACTTTTAGAAGTTAAGTGATAACTTAGGCTTTGGTCCCAGAGCACCCCAAACCCTAAACAAGGGGCTGAGGTAGGATTTTGGAGGCAGTTGCCTTTGGTGCAAATACCACACTTTGCAGTTCACTCTGTTCTTTCATGTGGGACTTTAAAAACCTCTTTATCCTCCATAACTTTCTTCCTGGAGCTCCCATTGCCCTTGGTCTGGCAGCATTTCAGAAGTAAGAGGTGTTGGGCCACTTGAGGTGAAAGATGCTGCAGGAACACAGTAAATCATCTGCTGTGTCCTTGTCCTGGGATCTTCCCTTGTGCTGCACCCAGCACGTGTTGGTTTGGGTGAAGAGAGTGGAAGAGCCTCTCCCAGGAGGGTTTTTGTAGCCAATCCCAAGAATGCTCTTGGAGAACATGGCTGGAGGTGTGGATAAAGCTGCAGGTATTAATGCATGCTTTTACCACATCCTCTTAGCAAACCATTTTCTCCAATAAATGTGACAAGCTAACCCAGAGCTTCCAGAGAAGTTTGTCTCTGAATCCCAGAGGAGCTCAGTACTGGGAGGTGTTTGGAAGGCTGACACTGCTGTTTTGAAAATCTTGGGGGTGATTGCCAGGGAGAGGAATATGAGAAAATTACTTCCTTCTCCCTCAGATATGGCCAATTTGTAACTGCTTGGCTAATCTGATTATCTCCTCTTGCCTGGGATGATGGATGGGACAGGACCTGTGCTCTGTTTAGTTGGGTCCTTTTGTGCTAGAAAAGCACATGACCTTATTTTGAGAGAGTAAACTTCTGCAGGAATAAACACTCTAAGGAGGAAACTTTAGCTTTCTCTACTTCTCCCTGTGACAGGCTTCAAAAATTGAGTCCTTATTCTGTAACATAGTGTAGTTACAATCCTGCCTGTCTATGGAAGTGGAAAATATTTCCAGCTCAAAATAAACTCCACAAAGAAAATAGCTTCCATGTGATCCCTTGTTCAGAGGAAAGCTGCTGGACATTAGTCCTAAATAAAGATTTCAGCCAACTTTGGTGTTTTGAAGAGCAGTCGTAGTTGTCCTAAATTTGACCTCTGGTTTAACAAGTTCACTCCTCTGCATCATTCCTTGCATTGACCAAGTCAACAGAGCGAGTTTCAGGTTGACTTCTCAGTGTTGCTGATGCTTTGGGAGTGGCTTCAGTGGTGTAAAATGCAAGGAAAACTTTCCAAAATGTAATTATTGAGCCATCACTTAGTTGGCAGCTCATTTTCAAAGCTTGCCATTGTCCTTTTGTCCTCTTTATCATCGCTGGGAAAAAATGCATTAACCTGTGCTTGAGAAGGCAACGTTTGCTTAGTTTTGATAGAGTCAGGCCTATTTGTTTTGTCAGTGGGAGATGCTTCTGATGTATTTAGCAGTAAATCATCCTCCAAGCCAAGGCTCTGAGCAGCCCTTGCTCGTGTTGTTTCTCCTGATGGGGCTGTCGGGATGTTGTTGCTGAATGTGCAGAAGAGAATGGCCAATTTCCATAAACTTTTCTAATTTCAGTGATCAACAGGGATCAACTGCATCCCTCGTTTCTGCTTCAGTTTTAGAAGCAGCAATTCTGCTTAGTTTGGAACTTGGAAGTTTTCTCTCCCTTTAGCTAATTATGGCTATTATACTCTATTGCCATTATTGTCACTCAGGGTATTTTTGAAAATTAAGGGTGAAAAGTGACTGAATAACAATGAAACTCATCAACGAGGCTCCCCGAGCCTGTTGTGAGTCACCCTTGCTGATTTTGGTGACAAAAATAAGTTTTCTGTTACAACTGTTGACTCCTGCAAGCCCTGCAGTTACTCATCGATCTAGAGCTGGTTTATGTTCTGGCTCGTGCCTTGGGAAGAGCCACTGTCACCAGCACGTGGCTTTGATCTTTATCAATTTTATTAAAAATGCTGAAGCTGAGTGGTGCTGTCTTGGCAAAAGCTTGTGTTTTACTGGGAGAACAGAGAGGATAAAGTCCTGGATTTATTTACATAATTGGTGCCTTTTCTTCTTTAAAAAAAAAAAAGCTCAACACAGGCATTGCACACCTGAGACAATCTTCTAGAAGTGGTGTGTGTAACTAAAAAAAAAAAGGCAGGTCATCACTAAAAGTATGGATTGTTAGTGCTGCCATTGCTGGTGCTCTGCATTCCTCCCTTGTAATTATCACGACTGGTATTTTTAGGGCAGCTTTGCAGCTTGTCTATTTTCTCCCAACTTGGCTAAAAATGTTGGTCTCACGTGACATGATAAATATCCTCTTGGAAACCAGTGCTGTATGTATCCTGAACTTCCCCTTCTGCTGATGCCTGAATTCATTCCCCAAGATTGCAGCAGAAGGAGCTGGAGGAAAGGTGTCCCTTTTTCTTGCAACCTGTGCATGTGGCTTAGGAGGAGCTTGAATGGTCCTTGCAGATCAGTGTGAGACTGGAATGTTTTTGTTTGCTGTAGGTTTTGGGTGCTGTTAGCCTTAGCTGTAACCTCTTTCAGCTTCTGTTATCTTTCAGTATGGACTTCCTAGAGCTCTGATCCTGCAGTGAAATCCATGCAGAGCCAATGTGGGATGAGCTCTGTGGTTGCAGCACTGAGGCAAACACAGAGCTGCCTTTCTGCTCTTGTGTGGTGCCTTCTTCACTCAGTAGTGCTCAAACTTCCCTAGTGGCGTCAGAGGGCTCTACTTATTTTGTTTATCTACTTATTTTAGGGTTGCCCTTTCAGGAGCTTCAGCATCTCTGCTGTTTGTGTTCATAAGATCTGGTGTACATTTACTCAGAGGTGTTGAGGGTTGCTGGTGCCCAGCCCCAGGACCTGTCCCTGCTGTCCTGCCCAAGCTCCCACCTGCTCCTGGTCAGGTCTGTGGAGCCTCAGCACAGGTTGAACATCTCCAGCCAGAACAACGTGTCTACTCGTGTCTTTCACTTGTGATAACAAAGCTTAAACTGAAACCTCAAGGTTGTACTGGGAACCAGTACTGGAAATTGCTGTATATAGTCTTTTCAACAACACCCTGCAGCACTTCCAAGTGGGACAGGTAATCCTTGGAGCGCTATCCAGGTGCTGCTGGCTAGTCCTGGGTGGAAAAGGCACAATTTGTGGGCTGCTCCAGACAAGGTACAGCTCATGGATGAGCCTTTGCCGTGGGTTTGGGCAGTGTTGTTCAGGTAGGTCCCAGGGTTTCCTGCCTGGCTCTTGGCAGCAGTTGGCTGAATGTGCTGTCACAGCTGGAATTGCTGGGAATGCTGCATCAAAATACCGCCTGGAACTCGTGGAAGACTAAGGCACTATTTATGTTATTGATTTCTGGACTTTGCTGTCAGTCAGGATTTTCGTTTACTGACAGAAGCAAAATAAAAGCAAATCTGTTGAAGAGCAGAAATTGAAGTTTTAGGCTAATGAAGCTGTATTGTGTCTGAAAAATGGGTGGCTAATCTGCTGGAAAAGGGGGAGTGTTGATTTTTAATGAGAAGTTATTACACATTGAATAGCTGTTAAATTGCTGTTTTAATAAAATGGACAATCTTCTTCTAGCTTGTCTCCTCAAAGTCTTCTTTTAATTGAGAACCCCCTCTAATCCATTCTTTTAAAAATTAATTAACATTTTGAAAAACACTTCTTTGACTGTAGTGACCTGGTTCAGAATTAATTGGGGTTATGTCATGACTGCTTCCTATGTACTTTAACAGCAATTTATGGGCTCAGTGGATAGCACTAACTTCATATAGAAGAGCTTAATACTTCTAAGAACAAGTCTAATTGGCTGATTTTTTATTTTTTTTTTTATTTTTTTGTCCTCATGCCTTGAATTGGCAGCAAATAGAAGAATAGAAATGAGATGAGAAAACAGGCTCTGGTGCCTGCGGAATGAGAACTTGGATATTATTTTCGGTTCAGCTACTGATTGTTTTGACTTTGAGCCAGAATTTGCAGGGAATTTTGGACTAAACTATCCAAACTTTACTGTCCCTCAGACACTTGCTTTGCTTGTAGACTGCAGGTAACTTTTATTGCCCAGACTAATTCTCCTTTTCTTCATGCCATGTCGAGATCAAGTTGAAGTGTTGAAGCCCTTTGTCTGCAAGGCACTGTTGGATTTTTTGGATGTGCCGAAACCTCCAGCTTTTGGTGGCTTTGACTTTCCACCTGCCAGTTCCAGAGGCTTTGAGAGCATCATCTGCTGTGGTGGTCAGGCAGGGCTGGTGCTGTGGGTCAGGGCCATCAGACACGTGTGCTCTGTGACCGTCTAAGACAGTCCCGGTCCTCAATCAGGTCAGTGATTACAAAGCAGATTTGTGTCAGATATAAATACAGCTGTAATGCCCTTTAACGAAGGGCATGTGGGGCTGTGCAGAGCTCCTGCCATCCAACAGCTGACAGGCAGAGCTGGATCAGTGGGGATGGAGAAATTCCCAAGGTGTGAAACAACTGGCCAGGCCCATAATGAGAACTGGAAAGCCAGGCCAGGGAACTGCTCCACTTGGTCCCTGAAATCTGAACGGATGGAGTTTGACACTCTCTGCTCGGGGCTTTGCTCCCTCAGCTGGTGCCAGGCTGGAACAAGGTTTCCATTCTATGGTGCATCTAATGAAATAAAAATGTTATGCCACAAGCCTTTGTGAACTTGCTTTTGTAACACTTTTTTGTAAGGGACACTTCAAAAAAGAACATCCCTAAAACAATTGGAGTATTTGTTGGGGAATGGAGGAAAAAAGTTTATTTGAACAGGCCTCAAAGGTCAGGAAACAGATTTTGTTTCTTTTGGTTTGATTTGCATTAAATTGCTTTCTTTTGACCCGTATGTGCAGAATGACATGGCCTTGTTTCAGGACACCCTTATTTACTTGTGAAGTTGAATTTGTAGTTGGAGAAGGCAGTTGAAATCCCATTTAATTTGAGGAATAAAACCACGAGTCCTCAAGGAAGATGAGAGATCTGCCCTTGGGAAAGCTCTCTGCTTGTCTTGTTGGGCTGAAACCACAATATGTACGCTATGGCTGTTAAATGCTGTGTTACATCCAGACATTTTCTGTAGGAAAGAGAATTGTTTCCTGGAGAGGAGTCTCAGTGAAGCCAGATCGTGGCTTTCCGAAACCAGTGGCAGTGGGAGAGGCCATGGGAGGGGTTCTGGAGCAAAATGGATCAGAAAAAAAGGCCAAAGGTTTTGTTTCACTTTTGTCTTGTGGATTTGACAGCTGAAAAGTGAGTTTGGTTCATGATTCCCAAGATATTAATGCAAATATTGGGTTCAGAGCACAACTTAATTACAGCTGAGGATATTATCCCCAGCAAGGATTATTTGCATGAGGTTTGGAGGATACTATTGTGAGGGTTTGAGCATCTTTTGATCTTGAGTAGTTTCTTTCCTTGTCAGCTGTAGAAACAGAAGATCTGTAGCCCTTCTAGTAGAGGGAGAGTGAATGTTTGGTTGTAGCCATGGAGTATCATGAAGCCACACATGGTGATATCTCTGCCAGTCTTTATTCAATTTGCTGCATCAGTCAAACCTGGATCTACCCAAACTTCAAAAAACCAGAAAAGTTCTTGAAGCTTCCCAGTGCTTTCCAGAAGAAAAAGGATATCTCTGTGAGTGACAGGAGATGGGGTGGGACTTGTGCAGAGAACCTCTGGGCTCTCGGAGGAATTCGGTATTTTCAAGAATTATTTTGTTTTCTGCAGAAATTACTGATGGCCTGAGAGGTAGTTGGTAAGAAGAAAAAAGAAATTTCACTTCTTTTTCTTGCAGAATGGGGCTGGTTATCAGGGAAACTGAATTTACTTGAGCTATGCCACTCCTTCCTCTATTTGCAAAAAAATATATTTTGTGGCAAAAGTTGGACTTAGAACCCCTTGAATCTGCTCTGTCACTGGTTCTCTCTTGGATGTTGGACCAGATAATTTTTCTCTCTATATCTTAATTTCCCCCAAATGAGGGATAATGATGGTTGTCCCTGAGGCTGGGGCAGAGCTTTAATGCATCTCTCAAGCACTGGGAGCTGCTGCAAGGAATGCCCAGCCAGGCCCTCGTGCTCCTGGGTTTGTGTGCTTCCTCAGGCTGGGTGACTCAGTCAGATAGTTTCCTATTTTCTTGCCAGTACCTGCATTTCTCTCTTAGGCACTGCTCCTGCCCTTGGCTTGTGGTGAATTCATCATTTATTACTATTTTTTTTTTTGGGACCCTGATGGGATTTGTGGGTGTTTGGCTGGGGGGGGGTGGTTCGTGTTCCTTTCAAGGTGCCATTTCCTGTCCCTGTTTTATCATATCTTTGTTTCACACCGAGTCTGCAAAATGTTGGAAATAATTAAATTGCATGTCAAGAAAACCAAACAAATGCAAGAGTGCACAGCTGGCCCCGAGTTTAATCTGGAGAAAGGTTTAGAAATATTATGTAGAAACACGCCGTGCTTTGTGTTCAGGAAAGCTTGAACAGAAGGTGAACATCCAGAGGTGCAGGAGGTTCCCTCTGGGAGTGACAGTGGCACTGTAATCAGCCTCCTCCAGCCTCAGTCTGTGTCTTATTAGGATTGACTTCAGGTGTCCTCTGCCTTGAGGTCCCTGAGGTTTTTCTCTGGGTTGTGGGAATTCTGAAGATGGATGGCTGGGGTGGTACAGAACGTGGTTGGTACATTCTGAGAAGGAATTGAATAGGTGATTAAAAAAGGAAAAAAAAATAGCAAGAAGCTGAAACCAAATGTGTGTGTTTGGGTTTTTTTACAGCAGTTTAAATGCTTTGCAGGTATCTGTTGTGGATGCTTTGAAAACTTTCATTTCCAGGGTTTTTGCATTGAAGGTATGGTTATAATTTGACTTTTACCTTCCAATACCATAGAGCAGGGCATCCTCTATCTTTTGTCACTCCAGCCTGTGTCCAACTGCAGAGTACATGTTCACTTTGCCTCCTGCACTGTGTGTGTAACAGACTGTCCACTCCCATTTCTTGGCCATGAAAACTTGGTTATTTAGAAAAAAACAAAGGCACCAATAAATAGTGAGTTTCTTCCAAGTCTCTAGCTAAACTAATAAATCAAGGTCTTATGGGATTTGGGGGTTAGAGTGGGCACTTTGATGTCTCAGGCAGATTTCCACTTCACTCTCATCTTAAGGGTTTGATTTTCTTCGAGGGAGAACTGCCTCTCGTGGTGGCTGCTTTTCCTCTGCTTATGCTTGTGGAAAGTGAGAGTGGTCTGATGGATTCATTCATGTGCCTTTCTCCTTCCCGAGTCTTTGATTCAGTTTCCAGC
>JAWWLV010000038.1:11494996-11507419 GCA_035041135.1 Platyrinchus mystaceus | reverse complement strand
TGGTCTGGAATGTTATTCACTTTGGCCTCCTCTGCCTTGGCTGGTTCAGCTGAAAACACCCTGGAACCCTCTAAATGGTGTAGGTGGTATTTAGAGGCTGGATGCTCCATGTTGTGGTTAACATAAAGGATAATTTGCAAAACCAGTAATATCTGAGGGTTTAAAAACGCACCGTCACTCTGTATGTGGGATGTGAAATGGTAGAGGGGAAGAAATAACCCCAGCCCCAAAATGTGCTGAATAATGAACAGAAAGTGGTTATTGATTAGCTGTGCACTTTCATTACCCTGCTGCAGTCCGAGAGCGGCGAGTGATTCTTTCTTCTTTATTAAAAAAGAAACAAAACTTTCAAAGGCGCTTATGAAATATTTAGTGTAATTATTTCTGAGATCAAAACTCCAAAGAAATTACCCAGCCACAGAAACCTTGTTAATCTGTTGGTGTTATGGATGAAAGACGCAACAGAGACATTAAACATTTACTGCTCTTATGCAAAATGGCCTCTCAATTGCACCGTTTTTCATGGCCCTCACTGCCGTGTCTGTCTCGCTTCCCATGTAAGAATTTTAGGTGTCATTCCAAGTTTCTTCTGATGGAGTGGGACTTATTTTCTCCATCTCTACTTTGCCCTCAGGCAAGGCAAATCTCAGCCTAATGAAACCAGTGTGAAGTATTGCGGTGCTCTGACACTGCCTTTGCAACCACACAGTGTTTTCCTCGGTGAAATTGTCTTTCTAAAGCAGCTTTGAATGCTCATTTTCTTTTCCACATGATATTTACAGAAGCAAGGTAATCGAATGTTATTTCTGCCAGGACTGTAACTACTGAAAAAGTGGAGTAGCTGTTGATGTCCTTTTCAGTTTGAGTAGGGAGTTACTGAGGAAGCAATCCAAGGTCTGTCCAATCTCAAGTCAAATCCTAAAATTGCATTTTTGTGGCTCAAAAGTGAGTTTAGTGCATCTGTGAGTATTTGGAGATAAAAATTCAAATTAACCTTGAGAAATAGTCTGAAACGAGCTGTAAGTCGGAAAAGATGAGTGTAAAGGGCCATGATTAAGCTATAAAATGGGGAATGAGTTGTGTGGTTGCCATTCTGTGGGAGGTGAGATTACGGCTGCAATGGGTTTAGGATTGAGTGAGTGGCCTCAACTGCCTTATGCTGTTGGCAAACATCGTGCAGAGGGGTGTGAACAAGAGTCAGAGGAAAGGCTTGGAGTTATCCTGCTCATTCCTTAGGAATGCTGTGGCTCACACCAGTCTTATATGTGTGGATGTGAGGGGAGAAGGGTTGTAGACAGACAAGGGAAAAGAGGCATCACGTGTGTCTTTGAACATGAAAATGGGGAACTGAGAAAGAACATAGTTAATGAACCATTCGCTGGCTCTCCTGAGATCATCACAAAGGAGGGGCTTGAACTGTAGTGAGGATAACTGAGGTTAGACAGCAAAAGCCTTTTATGTCTGTAAACAACCTGGAGGCATTCCTTGTTTCTGTAGATTGAAGTGTTTTTGTTTTTAAAAGAACAATAGTCCTGTTTCCTGATGATTTTTAGCTGTAAGGCCATTTCTCTTCTGGGTCTGGGCAGGGTTTGTGCTCTGCTGGGTACCTGGGGACCCTCTGGGTGAGCTGGTCACCAGCCCTTTGTAGAGCTTTGGACTTCAGCCTCGCTGCTCTCAGTTTCTTATTTTCATGCTTAGTGACTGGCAAGATGAAAGAGTGGGAGTTTTTATGACTTTCTGCTCTTGTCATTGTAATAAAAAAGTGTAATTTCCAGTGCAGCAACTGACAGAGAGAAAGAAAGAGCAGGGGAGGTCTGGGCATGGACATTAAGAGCCTGCTTTTATTTGTTGCTGGCATTTTACTACTTAATAGAAGTGAAGCCTTGCCCAACCTGTGGGAACTGCACCGAGCTCCCTTCTGCTCCCTCTCCCGAGTTCCATCAGGAAGAGGGATTGTAGCACCCGGAGCTGTGAAGTGTAAATGCAATAACCTCCCAGGGAGGCTACCTTGGAAATTAGATATGTTTATTTTGGTTTTTTTAAACTTGGCCAGCCTCCCACCTCCCTGCCACTGCTGCCCACAGTGGCCCTTCAGCTAAAGGATGTGCCACCAGAGAAAGGAAAATCCCGTCCATGCTCTTTGCCTGTGGCATTGCATAGATTTTTCTTTACAGTAATTTAATGAGCTGCCAGCAATTTTCATTCTGTTTTCAGCCACCACGCTGCACTTGCCACAAAGCATAAAAGTGCTGCTTTTGTTTTTGTTTCCCTCTGTGTGTGTATATATATATTTGTCTATATATATACATTACACATCTATATGTGTGTGTGTAATTGTTGCTTGTCTTCGGGGTGTGATGCTGAGAGACTTGGACTAAGAGCAACCCCATTAGAAGCACAGTTGCTTTAGCTTTTCTGCCTCTGCAGTGAGGCCATGGCACTTTGGGGTTTATGGCTGCTCTCTTCATGCAGACAACTTGGAAACATTTAACCTTTCATGTCAGATGCTTTTTAATATTCATCTTTATCCCCAGTATCAGCAAAAGGATTAGAGGCTGGTTTGTCTTTCCCTCCGAACTCATCTGTGACTTGAGTGTGCTTATTAGTTCTTTTAATGGCTTCTTTATTAGTTCATTACTGTGTAACCTCCAGGCATGGCAGGACTTGAAATGTTAATTTTCCAACCAAAGTTCAGCTGATGGACTTCACCTGATCCCCTTGGTGTGTGTAAAGGGCTTGGCTGGCTCTGTACACAAAGCAGAAGGAAGGCAGTCAGGTTTTCCTCTCCCAGACATTAAAGGAGTAATAGGATGGAAAGTACAAAGAAACAGTTACAATATCCTAGAATATTTAAGGAGAAAAGGTGGTGGGTGTGTGCACGCTTTGCTGTGGTGTTACTTCCACCCCTCCCCTCTCCTTCACGTTGCTTCAAGCCAGTGTTTGGCTGCCCAGTGAACTATAACAAGATTTAATAGCTCCAGTGTCACTGTATTGCATTTGGACTGCTTCCATCCTTCACTTGGAATAAACGTCTGCTTTACAATGAGCTCTTAAATTCTGTAAGTGACGTCAAATTGTATCTAATAATGGAGAAAGGACCAAGTACTGTAAATGCGACTTGTTCTCCCTGTCTCACCACGCAGTGTTTATCCTCAGCCCCTCGCAGTGCCTTCGAGAGCTTTGGAGCTTGTCCTGAGCTTTCCACCTGAGGAAGGCTGATTTCCACATGTGTTGTGTTTTCCTCTCCCTTTTTCCCTGGCTGTGTGGCAGTGGCATGGCCAGCCCAGGGAAGCAGGCACGGGGAGCTCCCCAGCTCCAGCTGCTGCGGCACTGGGAGGACTGTTGGGATTCTGAGATATGGGCACATGTTCATTAGCTGCTGATTCACTGTCAGATGGGATCTAAGCTCACTCATGAAACTCAGCTGTGTAAGCATCTGCATGGAAATGTCTCTCTGAAGGAGCTGTGACAGATGAGATGTGTGATTAGGATCTACGACTGCACCGAACGTCACTTACTGACACAGTGGCCTTGGAGCCGTGAGCGTGTGAACTGTGCACTTTTAAGGAGATTTAACTTTTGATCTATTTTTTTTTTCCCCCCAAGGCCTGATGAGTTTTTAAATCTGCTTAGCTCTCAGTTAGTAGGTACGACCCACACTATGAGAACTGAGAACTGCTAATTCTAAAAAGCTCTTCTGTCTCATCAGTTTATCGCACGTGCATGTGTGTGTGAGACAGTTTTGAGCGTAGTGATGAGCGTTATGGCAAATAATGGTGGCCACAAAGCTACTAAAGAGAAATGTTGGGGCTTTTTAACCTTTCAATGTAAACATGGCTTAAAACAATCCCACTGGAGAGATCACTTCAGCAGGGCTGGGAGAGAAGGGGATGGTAAAATACGAGCGCTTGCTATTCATCTTGGAAAAGCCTCATAAATTGTGGTTTCTCTTTGGTGGTTGTTCATGAGGGATTCATGGAGACAGTTGTGGTCTGTGATACTGTGCTAATGGTCATGCATTCACAAACCAAGAAGTTCCCCTCTGTCCTGTGGTCCTTCCCAGTGAGATGGCAGCGGGACACGGGCAGGACAGTTGTGGGTCCATATGATGGGTCACAGGCTGCGTGTGCTGGAGCAAGGGCTGAGCAGAGTTTGACAACCGTGTTCTGTAGATACTGATAGAAAACTCCTGAGAGGCAGGGACACTGTGGACAAACGGGATCAGAGTGACAGATAAAGGAAGTGGTCTTTGCAGCAGAGCTACTGTGGGTAGATAAAGCTGAGCCAGACTGCTCTGGGCCAAGAGAGAAACTGCCGCATTAATCATGGTGTGAGAGGTGAGGCTGCTGTTAAAAACTGCTGACTTGGGCCCCAGGAATCTGTTTCACATTTATGCTGCTGCCTCTAAAGGCATAAATAAATGCAAGTGCAGTATGGATGCAGCGCTTCCAGCAGTGCATCCTCCTTCAGGGAACTCTGCAGGAGAGGAAAGTGGCTGAGTTTCTAAGCCTGGTGTTGCTTCCCAAAGTCCGAGCATTTGATACACTTGGGATCAATAACTAACATCTCTGTGGTATCCCTTTCTTCAAGGAGGCATCTTCTTGGGGGATAAAGGTGATATTGAGAACCTAAGGAAGGTCTTTAGGGAGGCAGGTGAGGTCTCCAGGTAATGCCTTTGCTCATCCTTTTGGCACTAAGTGTTTGGATTGGTTTTCTTATGGTTGGTTGTTAATTATCTTTCATTTCTCAGTTATGGGACAGTATTGCCAGAAAAATTGTTCAATAGCTGAGTCAAGGGTATTGATCCTTAGCTCAGGAGTTTGTTCTTTCATCTGGGAGGTTTTTTTCAACTTCTGTAGGCAGTGCGTGATCAGAACCTGAGACCGGTACCTGCCTCTGCTCCTGACTGCTTTGTCACCCTCCATGATGGGTTTTAATTTTAACTTTATAATAGTGTAAAATGAACCTCCTGCATGAGGCTGGAAAAAGCTCATTATAGTTGCTCTCTCCGTCTCAGGCTTTTTCTTCTCTGTTGAAAGTGGGCTATGACAGTCATGGCACGGGGTGGGTCCTGCTCCTCACTGCAGCCCTGAAAAGCCTGTGCTCAGCAACCTGAGCACAGAAAACGTGAGCTGGTCAAAAATTAGTCATTGAGGTGACAGTTGAGAGAGCTGTAACAGTCCTTTTGTAGCCTGAACCCACACTGAGAGTGGTTCTCCTGCCCTGGAGCTGGGATTTCTGCTGTCATACTCAGTTTCCATCCCCTCAGGGCCAGCCTGGGAAGCCTGGCTGGGGTTTGGCCTCCAGCACTGCAGGAGCACAGTTTAACCACCCTTCACATGCTGATTCTTACTCCTTAATTACAAGCTGTCAGTTGTCATCAGTCCTCTGCTCCCTCCTTTAGTACCAGAGAGGCTGCCCTAATGCTCCCAAAGTGAACACCGAGTTCATGGGCTAAATGGAGAGATTCTGCTGGGTCTCTTGACCTGTTCAGCTTCTGCAGATCCTGATAGTCCTCCCCTGCTTTTAAAGCAAGAGCCCTTTTTTGGGAAGTTTGTTGTTGTGAGGTAAACTGTTAAAATTGGCAGTGAATGCAGCAGGCTGTGCTGAGCTTTCAGACAGCCTGGAGCGATGGCTCCGAGGTGGACCTGACTCACCACAGCAGGATATTGACTCTGCAGCGTAATTATGATGCTTTTGAGAACCTGATTTTAAAATAATTGAGGTATAAAATTATGTGCCTGGTTCTCACAGTTACTACAGCTCTGGGTATAAATTGAATAACGGGCTGTACAAATGTGCCACTTGGCTATAGCAGGAATAGCAGCCAGTCTGGAAATGTCCTGCGTCACTGCTGTTTTCCTTTTGCTGGGAAGCTGCCTGCAGGCTGAGGTTTGCAAACAGCCTCTGGATGCCACTGGTCCCAGTTGTTTGGCAAACCCATAGAAAGTCCTGCGGCTGGACAGCCCAAATCCAGTGGTGAAACACTGGCTGCTTGCTAATCCTGGCACGTGGAGCATCTCAAACACCTCTGGCTGCTCGTAGCAGTGTCCTGGCTGTGGGGAAGTGCCAGGGACACAGCTGGTGCTTTGACACCCGTCTTCCCAAGCTGTGGTGGCTCCCTTGCTTCCAGAAGGGCTTTCTCTTTTCTCTGTCATGTCTGCAGACAAACTTCTGTGTTTTGTTTGGTCTTGGTGAACTTTGACTGTCTATGAAGTCCCAAGACTTTGGAAGGAGGCCGTTGTCCTCAGGGTGATTTTGTCACTTCTGTCCCACTTGGAATGGTGTTCCCCTGGGCTGAACCTGGTGAAAACCTGTGTTTGTCTTTCATGGTTTGCCACCAGGACTCCACTGCTCTTGGAAGGGTTAGGACAGATTATTTTCAGCTCAAATGCAGCCCAAACTGCAAACTGACTTTGATTTCTTTTTTTTTAACCAGGCTGCTGCTCCCAACCTTTCCTTGCTGGCCCTCTCGGTTTGAGGTTGGGATTTTGTCCTTGCTCAGTGTGTTTCCAGGCTTGTCTTCCACCCAGCTTCAGGGCACTGGTTGCAGTCTCTGGAGGTTGCAGCTGCTGGAGGAGGTTTTTGGGATCATGACCTTTTCTAATGGGCACATCATCAGGACCTGCTGCTGCTCAGAGACCTGGGGACTGAGCCCAGACTCTGCTTTTAATCATCAATTAGAGGGAATAAACCTGCAGGGGAAGATCCCAGCAAATCCACAGCTCCTGTAAAAGCTGAGCAGGAGCCACTGCTGTGACCAGACACGCTGGGCACTGTGAGGCGGCTGCTGCTGTGCCTGCTTGGGGCCAAAATGTTGGGATTTTTGCTCTGTAATAAAGTAAACCTTCTTGTGTCTCAGCCATCTGAATTATTACCTGACTGGTACTTCATTATAAATACATTTTTTCCATCTTGGTACTGGTTTCCTGCCATTTTATTGCTTTTTAGGTTCTATTTTTTGTTTTATTCATCTTTTCCAATCGATAGAAATATCCTGTTTTTAGCAAGCAGCAGAGGCAGACATGACTGATGTCCTGATGGTGGAACAGAATCACTCTCAGAGCGTTTGGGGAACAGAGGGAGAAGCTTTTAAATCTAATTTTCAAAGATCTCTAAAGCATAACAAACTACTCCAGACGTGTAGCTGAGTCTCCCAGTGCCATTAGCTCAAAAAGTTGGGTTTCTTTTGTTGTCCCATTGCAGAGCTGGTGCTTTAGATCCCTCCTCTGGTGGTAACTGTTGTTCTTTGCCATGACACTAATTAAAACCCACTTAATGAGATTATCTCCACCTGTTCTGGAGGATTAGTTTGATGGAGGAAATCCTGCACGTGCCTGTGGGTGCACATAGGCACAGCAATGTCAGGAAGCACGATCTTCCCAGAATTATTCTTTTCAGGGTTTGCCATGGTAAAGAGGTTTTTTTGCCCCCCCTCCACATGCACAGATTGCTCAGACAGCACTGAAATGCCACAGAGAATTGAATTTGAGAATAAATTGTTTAGATGACGCAGCATCAGAAGAGTCAATCCGGGATGGATTTGCTTTAGTGCCAAACGAGAACTGTGGCAATCAAAGGGAAGTGAATTGGGAGCACCGTGGCACAGGCCTGGGTCAGGAAACCCTTGCCTGGGATGCTGTGGGCAGTGTCACAGTGTCCCCACGTGTCCCCACCAGGGACATTTTGCAGGAAACCTGGGTTACAATCACTGGGTTTTGTCCCCACTTGCCCTGTGACCATGGGCATGTGTTTCATCCTCTCTAAACCTCGTAAAAGGTTGGTGAAGTGTTGTGCAAACACTGACTGGCACTAAGGGCTGTTGATAGTGCTGTGGTTTCCTGGTTCCCACATCACGGTTTAATCCACTGGATCAATTGGTTGGGTTTATTCTGTTGGGTTTTTTCACCAGTTGTAGAGTTTGGGGCTGGTTTTGCTCCAGGAGCTCTGTCTGAAAACTTCCACTAAGCAGGCACAGCAGAAAGATGGATTTTGGTGATGAGAAGAAGGAACCAAGCAAATGCTTTGTGTGCTGTGAGAGTGGTCACCAGATCCTGCTGAGGCTGACTTGGCCTGATAGGCGTGATAACAGACACTTTGCTTCTGGTGTCCTCTTTTCCTCACCAGTCATCCTTTCCCCCTCCAACTTCATTACATGATGTTATTGTCTTTATCCACAGCCCACAGGGAGTCTTGAAAATATTTGAAAAGATCCTGCTTTGCTCTGTGGTGTAGTAAATGCTGTATTCCCTGAATTGTTCAGCAATAATTCTTTCAAATTGCCTTGAGGGGGGGTGTCATGGGATTATTTTGTGTTACAGTTTGACTGTATTCTCATGCAGTGGGAGTGTAAAAATGAGCCTGGCGTTGACACCAGTGGCAGGAGGATCTTGCCTGGGTTTGGAAGTGCAGGAGAAGGGATCCTACCAAGACTAATTCAGAGTAAAGCAGGGAAGAAAGGTACATTTCTGGTGTCTCTATTGTTAGAATCCAAATGACTTCCTTTGCCATGGTGCTACTGAGGCCTGAGCAAGTCTGATTATTGCTTTTTCTTTCTGCTAAATGAATCTAGAGGATAAAACCTGATGCCTCTGAGTGGATGCATCTCGGGTGTGTTGCTGACACTGGAGAGAGACTTTATTGTCTGGCAGCAGAAGGTCTGGCTATTCATTTGGAGCCTTTGTCACATCTCTTCCATGGAGGTGCTGCTGCATATGAAAGTCTGATTGATACAGTGGCAAAAGTCAGGAGGGTAATAGCTTTGATGGTATCCCCTGAAGCAAATCAAAATTCTTCTCAAAGATTCTGTTCAGTTTGATACCAAGGGTCTGGTAGCACTCCAGGGATTCTTCTCTCTGCTGTAGGCTCACAGCTATTACAAAAATTAATGTTTGTCTCTTGTTTTTTTTTTTTTTCTAAGAGGATATTCTGTGCTAAAAATGGAAAATAACCACTTCTCTCTTCTTTTATCCCCTTTCTCTCTCTCTGTTTCAGGGATCCTCGATGCATTTCCTGGCCATTATTTAGGGAGCCTTTACTAAAAGCTTCTGGATTGTGTTTCTGAGCGGACGAAAGGTTTTTGTATCCAAGATGCTCATAAAGGAATATCGGATCCCTCTCCCGATGAGCGTGGAGGAATATCGGATCGCCCAGCTGTACATGATACAGGTCAGTGACATTCTGGGGGAGCAGAGGCTGACATGGGGCCACGTGTGGAATGGGGAAGTCTTGCTACAGAATTCCTTATTTTACATTTGAGGTTTGCTGTGTGCTTACAAAGGAGAAGTAAGTTCTCTTAAATTAGAGGACCTTTGTTTGACCCACCTGTGGAAGTGGCTGTGGCTTCCCAGGTGGGCTGTGGTTACTGGTCATGCCAATTCCAGCTGCAAACCAAAGGACTGTGTTCTTTTCTTGGGAGGGAATAGTCTAATATAGATTTGAGAGAGTAAACCAAAGGCATAAGTTTGAATATCGAGTGGGGAAAAATCTAGGTGTAGTATTTCTGTGCTTACATACCCTCATGAAACAGATACTAATCAGTTTAGGCATAAAATGTAGATTATTTTTAACAGGCTTCTGAATACTGATGGGAATTTTTGTTGAATTCCCTCTCTTCAATAAAGCAGTTAATTAAAATGTTGGGGGTTTGTAACTGAAATCCTCTGTGCCCATATTCTCCCAGTGTTTGAAATCCAACCAGGAGCAGTTTTAAAAGGAAATGAATCTGAAGTGTTATTTCATTGTCCCACGCTTTAAATAAAATTTAATTTTGCTCACCCAGCAGAGAACACATCTAATATTGAGTTTGCAGGAGAACTCTGCTTTTTTTGAAGCGATGCTAAAAAAATCTGCTTTGGCTTAAAACCTGAAATGAGTTAAGGAAAGAAGCAAACCCCAAAGCAAAAGCACAACTCTCCCATTTCTCTCTCAGCCATCCAACTGTGTTCCTTAAGGATTCATGCACTTGGACTGTACTGTTACAACAGTGCCTGTTGTGTGTTTTCTGGTAATAATGGTCAAATGCCTTTTTCTAACACAAATAGCTTGTCTTTGTGTGTTTAACCTAAATGTTAAATCTTGGCATAAGCAAGTAAACGCTTTTCTTAGGTGGCTTCATTTTTCTGTACCTCTTCCTGACGCTGTAGCTGCTTTGAATATTGGTGTAATTAATTTGTCAACAACTTTGTCTTCCTAATCAGCTGCTTTGAATGAAGAGCTGGTGGATGGCAGCAGAGTATTGGCTGTGCAGAACTTGTCAGGAGCAGTGGAGCGAGGGGAAAGTGATTTGATTAGGGAGGAGCCGCCCATTTGATTTAACAGAGGATGAATCCTTAACTGGGGAAGTGTCTCTGGGGTGATGAATTTGCTTTTTGATTTCAGGAGTTAAATTGCTTGTTTTTATTTCATTAAAGCAGAACACTGGGTTCTGCTCTGTTACTTGACAGGGATGTTGTCTGTATCTGAATGTCAGAAGGACATGATAAGCCATTAGGGTTTCATGCAAGGGGAAGTTCACCAGCCCAGGAAACCACTTGAGAAACTACAGCTCCAAATTGCCATCCAGCCCTGCTCTGATTTTCTACTGCATTGATAAGCAGCAAAACAAGGTTTGCTCTTAGATCAGGTGTAACTTCTGGTGCAAGTCAGGCCTCTGATCTCTTCCCACTTACCTGGAGGAGGGAGCTGAGCTGAAAACACTGCCTAGAGCCCAAGGTCCAATGGAGCAGGAGAAGTGCATGACAAGCAAGTGACTTTACTGTGTTACTCGTACAAGTAGTACAAGAGGAAAAGTTAGCTGTGCTTTTCCTGGAGAATACTAATGTCAGCTCGAATTTGAAAGAAACAAAAAGCAATAACAAAACCAGAAAGCCTGCTTAGGGTAGAGTTTGGTAGCAGTTGGCTTCAGTTGTCCCTGAAATTGCTGGTTTCAATGGGAGCTTTTCCTAGACCAGGATGTCGAAGGTCCTTTTTCTTCAGTGTGATTTAAAAGTGGAGGGTTTGTCTTTGAGACAGGCACTGGGGAGGGAGCAGTGGGGAGCATGGCTTCCGTCCTTTTCAGAGGATGAGAAAGTGTTTCGTGTCTGTCTCTATTTTTTTTTTCCTCTGAAACGCCTGAAGAGGCCACAGGAGAAGGAAGTTCTGTTTGTTGAATCCCCTTAGGGGAACAAGCTGAAATATCTTTATAAAACAGCAGTGAAGAGGCATTTCTTAGAAATCTTTGGCTGGAACGTAGAACGGAATGATTTAAGGTAGTTCCTGGAGAGAGGAGCAATTCTTAAAAGGTTCATTTCAAAGACATTTGTTGTGTACAGTATGGGGGTGTTATTGCTGGAGACACCAGGCAGCCTGGTCCATGAAGAAGCACTTCTCCAGCAGTGTAAAAGATGTCACAGTTATTCCTCAAGGGTTTTGGGGAGCCTCAAGCACATACTCGAGGTTGATCACTTGTTTAACTCCGAGCTCATGAGTGAAGATTCCCATTAAACTCCAAACCTCTTGGTATAAAGCTCCCTAGTTTTTTTGGTCCAGGTATAAATTTTCCTGGATTTCAGCATCGTACAAATGGAATTTTTCCAAAAGGCCCTTTTCACCTGAGCCCTTCTGGTACAAGTGGTGCCTCAAAGCCATGTGGGCAGGGATGTTCACACTCAAACTGTGCTCACTTTTCAAAGGCATTTTCATGGAGGGTTTTGCTTTGCAGAGGAAGGGCCCATCATCTCCTTTCATGAGAGAACAGTCCCTCCTTCTTCATAGAAATCCTAACAAAAATTTCCACCAGATTTGATGTTAGGCAGCATCATGCCCAAGTAGCAAAGGATTCTTCCATTAAATGGGAACAGGCTGTACTCATATTTGCTGTGTTTACTGGATGGGAGAATTAAAATTGTGCAGTGGATAACCCGGCATCTCTCTTGGTTCTCTGCGCCACTGGGCAGGCGAGACATGCAATAAATCATTTTATGTGTGCCTACATTGCTCTGTAATTCCTCTTATACCTCAAGTTCTCCAGGCTGGTGTATAAAGATGTGAAAACTGAGGTGAGTGGCCTGCTGTTTTACTTTTTAATTTGATTTTTTTTTTAAATTGAGGTGAGAGAATAAAAAGTCTCATAAGTTGCTTTCTGTTGGCTTCTGAAATATTATCTACAGAGCCAGTGGTTTCAGTACTCTTTAAGCAGCACTTAAATTCTTCCCTAAATAAGTTAATTTTACATTACAGCAAGGGCTTAATGTACCCTTGACTTGCTTGAAGCCTAGCAGATCTGAACTGAATTGTTTTTCTCTATTAAATTTCAGACTCTCAATATCCACCTCTCACACACCGTTGTCAGCGTCTCCAGGTTGGGAGCCCTTGCTGTGTTGGCTGCAGAGCAGTTGGGTTTTAGCTTTTCCATAGGCACAGGCATCATTGCTGCATTTTTTT
>JAWWLV010000038.1:11444500-11494896 GCA_035041135.1 Platyrinchus mystaceus | reverse complement strand
CTGTGATTTGGTGTGGTGAAGCTGCAGCCTCCTGTCCTAAATGGAGGGGAACTGGAGTTGAGCACTGGAATGAGTTTCATGAAGCACAAACCATTTATGGAGGGGACAACTGTAACCATCTATAGGGATTTCTTTCTTCCTGCAGGAGTTTTGAGCCAGGGACTCTGTCCTGGGTGTTCTTCTCAGACACATCACGTCAAAGGTGTGTGGGCTATTTCAGTGTCTGGGAGGTGAAGCCTGTTGGGCACAAAGGGGCAGGACCTGTGTTACACATCAGGGAGATCTTATTAAAGGATCTCTTCATTCTTCCTCTTCTAAGAGGCCTGCATATTTTTGTCTCAGCAGCTATCCTTTCCTGGAACACTGGCATCCTCTTCTTGTGTGTTCAGGGAACCTTCCTTTCTGGGCACCTCCCCCTCACTCCAGAAACAATGCACAGGTTAAGTCTCTGTTTCATAAAAGCCTGGAATATGAGATCTGAATGCATTTGTCAGAAAGATCAAGATCTTATTAGCCAAAGGTCAGGCCATTTATCATCTTAATAACGTTCGTTACTGTGGTTCCATATGCCATGAGATTCCGAGAGACCATTGCCCTTCCGACCCTTTCGTAAGACAAGAAAATTCCTCTTGTTATTAAAACTTATTTTTATATCAGTGTGCATAGCTTACTTGTCTGCTGTAAATAACTCTGATCCTCATTTTGTCCACACAGATTTCCCTGAGTATTTGTGACCTCCCTCCAAAGTGTGCTTTAAAAAATATTCTTCTGGACACAGTGATTACCTTTTGAGGGGGAGACTTATTTTAAGATGTGGTGTCACCCTTCCCAGTTAACAAAGTTAATGCTTTGTTGTTCATCAGTTTGAGGGTCTGTGAGTGGGGAAAGCCTCTGGCCCCTGTTTGAGGCAATCTGTGAAAGATAACCCATCTGTTCCTGCCTGCTGGACTCAGGCAGGATCATCCTGGGAGCTGAGGGCTGCTTTCATCTGTTAACATGAGTTTTATTCTACAGTCCTCCAGGGCTTTGCATTTTTTGCCTTCCCTGAAAAATCAGAGTGCATGCCAAGCATCTGCAGTGTGCTGTACTCACCTGTCCTGACTGCCGATGGAGAATCCTGATTTCCATCACTTTCCTCCTTTCCAAAAGATCATGGTTTGTCCATCATCTCACTCTCACACCCCTGCACTGTCCTGTCTTCTTCTTCATTTCCGTGCAGCTCTCTGGAAGCACCTTTGAGAACAGACTTAAAAACCTGCTTGGTGGTGGTAACTCCAGAGGCCCTGTCCTGACACCCTTAAACCCTCAGCTCCACTTGGCAGCCACGGGCAGGCTCAGCAGATGGTGAAGGATTGATTGAGGGGGGGAAAGCAAACTAACCCTTCATCTCTGGACACTGAAGAAGTGGGTGACTGATTATTTTTCTTTCATATGCAGATGCCTTGGCCATCTGGACAGACATGTATATGCTTTAATTTTAAAGCAGGTGACAGTGCTGACAGCTCCAGAGACCCTGGAAGACTCACAGGTCTAAAGCAAAGCCTGATTTGAAGCTTTCCCCCCAATTTCTATACTGCAGCATTTAAAAAACTCGTGGCTTCTGTGTTTTTTTCTTCTTCTTCTGGTTTTCATAAACTTTTCTTTGTGGTCATGAGACTTGCATCCTTCTGGAAGAGGAGAATAAGACACTTGCAGATGTTTAGCTTTGAGAACAAAGGTGGTAGTGAACAGGCACATTTAGTGGTACCAGATGTGGGGTCTCATTTGCACAGGTGGCAGTGACACCCATACAAGTTTTCATGGGGGGGAAAACATGGGGGAGAAAATAGAGAACACCTTTTCTACATTCCAAAAAAGATAGATGTTAGGGCAGTGAACTTTTTGTTGCCTTGACAGTTCCCACGTGCTCTATTTCTCTTAACAAAATTAAATGAAGCTGAGATAAGGTTTATAACACAAAGGTTATTTTCAACTTCAGATTTGCACCGGTTTTAATATAGGATGCAGCACTGCTAATCCTACTGAGCTTCTTGGCTGTCAAAAATCCTTTTTCCTGCTTTATTTTTTTTATTCTTATGAAAGAAGGCTTCTGATGTGTGGACAAAATCTTGACTGTTGACTGAGATTAGGTTCTCACTTTTTCAAATACCCAAAGGCAAGTAATGAATTAAGTGTTAAGAAAACTGTGGGGATTTCTTTAAGCCAGTCCTCTGGTACTTTAGGTTACAACCTATTGTTAATGAACAATTGCACTGTGTTCCTAAAATCTAAGGGATGTACTCAGAGGATTAGAATTGATCCAAAACACCCCAAGTTGAAATTCTGTCTCTGACTCACAATATACTAATGGGCAACTCGCTTTGCCTCCCTCTAAAGCAGGGACAGTAATTCCCAGTGTCTGTGGAATGGTTAATACAGTGAAAAATCAGTTTAAAGACACAGAAGGAAATACTTAAAGTAGATGAAATACTGAGCTGGAAGTGTAGAAGACATTTTGAAAGATTGAGCATGTGGCATAAACAAGTTTGAGGTATCTCCATAATCAAGTGATTCCTAATTCTTGTGCCTCTGGCACATCCAGCCCTGAGTCTGAAGGAGTATGACTGGGCATCTTTGTAAGGTGAAGTGATTAATGAGTGGCGATGAGAACGGTTCTCTTAATGCTCTAAATTATTTATGTTCTTGCACAATTGATTGTCCCCAAAATATCCTGTTTTTGTACGAGCAGCTTCATTAATATCTGGCCCTGGTTCTAAATAATGCAGTTCCTACAACACTGGTACAAATGGATGCTGTGCGTGTTTCTGCTCCATCTTGTGGGACTCTGCTGCTGGCAGCCTTGTCCTGCCTTTAACTTTTAGGGCTTTTTTAAAAAAAATATATTTTACATTGCAAGAAAAGCAGCCAAGAGTGATGGAGCTGCAGATGCGGCACAGGTCACATGCACTTCCTGGGGTGAGAGTGGTTCCTTCTGCAGGGCCTTCTGCACACTCAGCTTTGCTTCTGCAGCTCTGCATGTGCCTCTCTGGCAAGAAGAGCCTCCTGCTGACATTCTCTTCTCCTTGTGTGCCTCATTTCTCCTTGGAGGCAGCGTTATGCAGTTATTGAAGCATGGGGCTGGCAATTCTTGGGTGATAATCCCAATTCTTGCTTGGTAAACTTGAGGGAAGATCCCCCTCCATAATATCCCTGCTGCAGGCTGGAGTGATCAGATGGCAGCTCCCTACAGAGCTGGGAAGGAACCAAAGGGGAAATTTCCTGGAAACTGCAGCTGCTGAGTGCTGTGTTGTGAAGACAGATGATAATTCCTTTATGGTAACTATCAGAATGGTGTTCAGCTGGTGAAGCATCAGTGTTTGGGGGACAGGAGAGTGCCTGCATGGAGTGAAGCACTGCACATTGCCCAGCCATTGATCAAACCTAGAAGGGAGATGTTTAAAACAGCTGCTCTTTTCCCTTTATTAATGAAGCCATTGATGAGGAACAGATTTCTTTCCCCTTTCCCCAGAGTGTCGGGTCATTCCTATGTGTTCGATGCAATGAGCCTCAGAGTCAAAGTGCTATTGTAAAGCCTCATGTTCTGATCATTATCTTGTTGACTCAAACTAACCTTCCTTCCCTAAATAAGTATTGACACTGGCCCTTCATGTATTTTATTCTTTTTTTTAACAGCAGTAATTGGATTAAAGTAATTGTCACCTACGAAGGATGTGAGAGCACAAAGGGCACAGGGACAGCTCAGCTGTGGGCACCATGGATACTGGTGACATCACTGGTGTGCTGCTGGTGTGCAGAGCTGGAGCCTGGGTGAGGATGGCCTGAACCAAACCCAGGGATTGCTGATGCAGCCCCATTGCCATGGAAACAGATGTTGCAGTCTAAAGTTGCCTGCATGTATAACGTGGTGGGAGCAAACACGTGGTCCTGTGGTGGCCACAACTGCTGAAAGGGCAGAATAGCCTTACTGGGGGGAGTCATTGGTTTCCCATTAACTTAACTGGGCACAGTGAGGTAGAGCAAGCCTTGCTTTGAGTAACAAGAGCACAACTCAAGTCCCTTGTTGTTCTCCAGCAGTTTTGTTGTTGAAGGACTGTCAGTAACTTGGTGTGGGTTGTTTCTGATTGTACCTACAAAGTACAGGCTTAAAAGTACTAATTAAACCCATTCCTGGGGCAGCAGTGTTCCCATTCTTAAAGGTAAGCTCCTGCCTACCCTTAAGATTGTTTTTCCAATATAACCATTAAGGCTGTGCTTGACTACTGCAAAACAGGAGTAGAGAAGCTTCCCTGTTTGAGGACTGTTCTCCTGGATTTTGGTAAAGCCCAATGAAAAAGACTTGTATCATGGTTAGGATGCTGAAATGGGGATTGAAAGATCTGGTTACTAGATTGTAGCCCTGCCAGCTCTGTGTCCTAAGGTTATTTTCTCCTTCAAAATGGTGCTTTCATGTTGATTCCATCAACTTTAATGTGAGGGGACTCAGGTGTTCTGACTGGGGCACAAAAACCTTTGACAGCAAGAAGTTGTGTGTGCTGTTCCACTTCAGCACTCTCCTGCATTAATAGCAGTAAGGGTGATTTTTATTTTTAATTTAATTCATGTCGCTTCCTGTTTGCTCTTAGAACGTGTTGTGCACTGATAAAACTATGTTGGTTTTGATGTGATGGGAAGTTCTGCTTCTTGGCTTCTGCAAGAGTGGAACAGTACCGTCTTCTTGCTCCCTTTGTTCACTCTGAACAGCAATTTTTGCTTAGGTATCACCCTGGTTTTGGTGATCTGGTTTTTATTGAGTGTTTCAGGTCTTTGACACAAGTTTTGAAAAGAAAATCAAAAAAAACCTAACAAAAACCAACTTGGGAATTATGACCCTCCTGCACTTTCAGGGTAAACCAACATCTTTGTTTTCGTAGTCAAAGACCTGGTTTTTGATTACCTGCAGTAAATCCTGCCCATGAATGGGGCCTGGTCTATCAGATATCTGCATCAGCAGGCAGAAGGTTGGTGGTGGTGAAAGCAGATTGCTCGTAATGAATTAGATGTCAGCTCAAATGCTCAGAAAGAAGCGGTTAACAAAAACCAGAGCTGAGTCATACACAGCAAGAGACAGCTGATGGCAGGGCAGATACACCCATGAGCATGAACATCCTCACTGGACATGTTATCCGTGTGCAGAAATGCTGTGCTGGGAAAACGTGGTAAGGATACATCAGGTATTAATTCCAGACCTTTTGGTATTTCCCAGTGTCTCTGTCATTGGCTTTCTGGTTTTAGGTGCACATCGAGGAAGGCTGTGGGTGATGGGAAGAAGGCAACACTTCAGAAAATCAATTATAAGAGTGAAATATCCCTCAGCCTAAATAATGTCCAGCTGGAGATAGTTGGAAGTATTTTTCCCTTGGCGTAGGGAAGTGATTGAAAACAAGGAGTTTGTTCCTCTCCCAGCCCAAATTTTGTTACTCAACCCTTTATACCTCAAGTGACTTTGTACTTCCTTTCTAAAACTGAACAGAATAGGTGTGATTAGTGAAACCAGGTCTTTCAGGCTGTCCAGTGATGGCAGGAGTCCTCCTTCCTAAGCAGCTTCAGACATTTCTGTGGTCTGCTGCATTGCGTGAGGCACTTCAGGCTTTGATTCCCAAAGGACAGATCTGTTTCTGGACACTTAATTGGGATTTGTGGTAGCCTTAGCATCCAAAACAATAAAAAAAAATAGTAATTGGTTATAGGGAATGTTTTCTCAGCCTCCCTTGCCACAATATGAGCAAGTATGTTAGGGATCCTCTGGGGATATTTGCTGTCATGTTCTTGTTCCGTGGTTACATAGATGTCATTGCTGTCATTGTTAAGTGAAACCATCAGCTGGCTGGAAACTTCTTTTGTCCATATCTGTGTCTAAATGGGCTAAAAAAATCCCAAGAGTTCAGTGTTATTTTAATGCATTCTCTCAGAAGAATTTGTCTGGACTGTCAAAATACCCTGTTTCCAACTGGGAGCTGGAGGATAAAACACCACAAAAAAAGTCTGGTTATTGTTTCCAGACAATGATTTGTGTCTTCATTATCTGTGGATGATAGGTCTGTCAAGTGCTGTCAGTCTCCGTAATTGGAGTAATCTCAAATCAAAGCTCTCCTGGGCCCTCAGAGTCGGCCGCTGTGTGACTGCATTGCTGTGGGGATGTAAGAACTTCAGGGGGAAGCTAAAGCATCTCAGCCTTTTGTAACCACTATCTCACTTATTTAGATTGAGAGGTTGTACTGCAAACAATAATCAGTGGTAAACAAGGTAAGATTATTGCTATAATCTATTTTTGAAAGCTAGAACAATGCCTGGATCACCCATTATCACTGGGCAACCTTTACTGTTCTCTGCAGTATGACTGGAGTGCTCAAAGGAGTAAGTTACAATTAAAAAAAAGACAACTTCAGGAGAAACTAAACCCCTGAGCTGTTTGCAGTGCTGCTGTTGGCTTTGCAGAGTTTCCCTGCTTATGCACCTGAGCCCATGTGCAGCCTGGGCTGGAACACAAGGAGAATGATTCTGGTTTACAATAATATTCTTCTTGGTGTTCTTCTGAGTTGGTTTGTGGGGCTGCTTTTTCTTCTAATTCACCAAAAGCAAAACACTACAAGCCAAGCTTAGTTTACTCAGGCTAACTTCTGTATTTTTCCAGCTGATCCAGTAAGGCACATCCTGACTGTTTCATCCAGCATGGTGCATTCTGGTGCGAGTGCTGTTCCTCCAGCTGTGGTGAGACTCCTCAAGTTGCCATCCATCATCATTCCTTTAGGGAGCTGTGTCCCACTAGAACAATATCCAAGTTGCATTGAGTCACCTGGTGCCATTCAGCTGTGCCAGCTGGTTTGCTGGACTAAGGCTTTGCAGGATGTAAACTGGTGGGGAGGCACATTTCTGACTGCGAAAGGAGATGGAAGATCTGAGAACTGTCCAACCTTCCTTTGCTAGTGGAAGGCTTTGTTTCCAGCTGCATTTCTCCTGTTGTGAAGGGCAGATGATAAATGGGGTTAGGCTTGCCCAGTGGTTAAATGACATTCATGGGAATTATTCATCTGTGATTGCTGTGCCGAGGTCATGTGCTGTGTCCCATGCTATGCTGCTGTGCCAAGAGATTTATTTTAATAGAAGCCTTTAAGTAACTGGCATTCTTGCTAATCATGGTGCATCTGCTTCTCTGGGTTCCCTGTTATGAGTAATTTAATGCTATTACTTTAGCTAGAAGGGATCTGTGTCACCATCTGTCCTGAAAAGCTATTGATGGGGCTGTGCAGAACATGGAGTGTCATCAGCACAAGAGAGGGACTTCTAAAGGGATGACTGGATTTCCTGTTGTAATACAATATAAGATGGTTTACTGTGATTATGGCTTAGAAAACCTGCATATAAAGGCTGTCAGCTACTCTTTGATTTCGTTGGGGACCATTCCTCAGATACTTATAGAGGGAAGATGCTGTGTGTAGTGACACAGATAATCTGCTGAATAAAGTCTCTACTTCTCACAGGGACATGGGTCTATGAGGTTGAAACCTGGGAGACTGACCCTAAAATGCCTGCACATCTGCCCCCCCCGCAGATATTCTTTGGAGAGGCCTTGCCAGACACTTCTCACACCAAATGCTTTCCTAATCAATGGTTATTTTTTAATTGTTGTTTACAGACCACTTCTTGTAACAAGCCCCCTCCAGGCTGTGGCTCAGTCACAATAGGCATGAAAAGGCTTTATGGCTGAAGAGCAAATTGCTCTTCACTCCCAGAAGTGCTTCACTTTCACAGCACCACTTACACCCAGAGTATCATCCTGGTCTCTCAAGTGCATGTGGCTGATGCCTTTATTTTTATTATATGAGAAAGAAATCTTTTTGTCTTAGTGACTGGTCAATAACTGTACTGTTCATCTTCTACCCTGACTCTTTTGGCTCTTCCTTACTTCACTTGTTGTCTTCTCAACGAGCCGACTGGTAAGTATGAGGGTGTGAAGGGCTGGGAAGCAGCTTTGTGTGGGTTTATCTTGTGGAGTTTCTTTGTGATCATACTATCCTTCCCAGCAATGTGTTGTGTTTTGAGTATAAATTTGGCCTGACTCAAAAGTCCTGGCTCTGAAGATAGTTTGGGTTATAATCTTTGATATTTTTTTTTTTTTGTCAGCAGAGCTGCGGCTCTTATTTCACATTCATTTAAGAAAATGTTCTTGCTGCCCTTGTCATATGTCATGTGGATAAAGTGACAAGTAGGAGGAATGTGTAGGGCCAAAATTTGCTTAAGGTTTGAAACGGGGTGACAGGGGCTGTGGGCTGGAGTTGGTCACCTGGAAAGGCTGAAGGAGGAAGCACGCCCTGCTCTCAGAATAGGGTTTGCAGTCTGCTGCAGGTGCAGAGAAGTAAATAAAATCAGGAATCAGGAGTGGGATGTGCACTGACTTTCACTAAGAGTTTCAGTGGACTTGTGTTTTTGCCTTCTTTGTCTCCTCACAAAGTGTTGGGGCCAGAACACGGTGCCACCCTCACACCTCCCATCGTCAGGCAGCTCTGGCTGAGAACCTCAGTGTTACCATGTGGAAAACCTCCTTATGGAAGTATTCATGTAAAAAAAAAAGATTGGCTAGCATGACAGGTCACCAGGGTTCCATCTGTAGGATGAGAACCAGGCAGCTCATCTTCATGCAGAGAGATTTTTGTTAAAACTGGCTGAGTAGGGAAGAGCCAAGTGGAGAATGTCAGTGCTGGCTCTGTGTGTGGATGTTTTGGTCCCAAATGAGGACTTGCAGAATAAACTGGGCTCTAGAATGGAGTTTTAAATCCATCTGATGTCCAATTCTACTATGATAACTTGGCATGAGGAGAACTCATCTTCCCTTTGCTTATGATTTCGACGTGCCTCTGCCATATAATAAAACTCTAGATCTTCATAATTTGTATGAACTGTTCAGAGCAGATGCTGCACTGTTATTCTGTCTGACACAGTCACTGTGCTGGCAGGGCTACTGCCTTTTCCAAGACCTTTGAATTAACCAGATTTTGGGGTCATCAAGATTATTTAATGTTATTGTCATAAATATTTGTACAGGACTTGGTCAGTGCTTATATAAGAACTAAAAGTCAGTAATTTGTTTGAAGAGGATGTGTGCTTTAATGAACTGCCAGCTGAGTGTTAGAAACAAACTGTAAAAAAAGTACTTTTCTGTTTTTCTTTTTTTTTTTTTCTTTTGCAGTTTGTAGACTGAGAAAAAACTTACTATTTAGATTGTCAGTTGTTTAGGTTTCTTGGTTATGGCTGTTTAAATTTTATATCACTTGAAAGCTCTTTAAAAACAGAGCTATTTACTTCTAAATAGCTCTGTTGGCTTATCATCTTGTTCTCAAAAGATGAGAAGCTGATCTCTTGCATCTTATTAATAATTTTCTGTTAAACCATGTTATCCTTTGAATTGTTTGTGTGCCAGAAATGAGAAGTTGTTATTGTGTTACATTTCACGGTTGATTCTTGGTATAAAATTCCCTTTTCCCCCCTTAATTTTCAAAGTACTGTGCTCTCAAATACAAACAATGAACTCAAGATGAATTCAGTATGAATCTGTTGTTTGGAAATGATGCAGGTTATACATCATCCAATCTGCTGAAGTGTGTTAGAAATTAATAAATATTTGGTTTGCCTCTAGCTCTTCTTAGAAGCACTGAAATTAGTATTTTTTTTTATTGAAGGAATTTTTGCCAGGTTTCTCAATGAAGGACAATCCCACAAATAAGCCAAAATCCGGAGGCTGCCAAGGGGTGCAGTGTGCATTCTGGCAAACTTGGGTTGTTTCTTCTAAATATCTTAATTAACAGAGCATAGTCTCTTCTTGGAGAGCTGCTGCCAGGCCAGATCACATGCAACAAGCCCCCAAATCCTGTGGGATTAGGTCATAGAATGGTCTTTAGCGCTGTGATCATCCAGTCATTTGGGTTGGGAAAGACCTCCAAGATCATCGAGTCCAACCTGTGACCAATCACCCCCTTGTCAACCAGATCCAGAGCACTGAGTGCCTCATCCAGCCCTTTCTTGAACACCTCCAGGGGTGGGGACTCCACCACCTCCCTGGGCAGCCCCTTCCAATGTCTGACCACCTTTCAGTAAAGAAGTTCCTCCTCATGTCCGGCCTGAGATGATGCTGTGCCAAGTGTGTGTACAATTCTTCATGCTGATACACCACCACAGCAACATGCCAGGCTGGACAAACTCCCTTTTGCTGTGCCATCTGCTTGTGTAAAGATTTTTGTGCTGTTGGGTGATTCACAGCTGGAGCCACGTTTTGGGGTGTGATGTGTAACCTGTTACAGGAGCAGGAACTGTGGTGTCAGTAGATCTCCATTCAAACTTAGTATCCAAATCAGAATTTTCACAGGATTTCTAATAAATCAGTTTTTTGTGTTGGCCAGATGAGTCTCTAAATTTTTCCTTTATAATCTCTAGGTTTGGTAACCTTGGTGCCAGGGTGCTGCTACAGCTCTCTGTTTCAGAAGAGTCCTAGAAACCATCCCCAGGGTCCATGCGCTTCGAGAGCCTGGTAGTTAAAGCAACCTGGAAAGATTAACTGTGTGAGACTTTTCCCTTTCAGAAAAAGAGCAGAGAGGAGACATGTGGGGAAGGCAGCGGGGTGGAGATCCTGGAGAACAGGCCCTACGTGGATGGGCCAGGAGGCAACGGGCAGTACACCCACAAGGTGTATCACATTGGGATGCACATCCCCAGCTGGTTCCGGTCAATACTGCCCAAGGCAGCCCTGCGAGTCGAAGAGGAATCGTGGAATGCTTATCCTTACACAAGGACAAGGTAAAACTGTGCTACTCCTCCCTCCCCAGTAATATCCTTTAGAAAAAACAGGGTCAAGTCCTAAAATTCTTCGGCAGTGCTCAATCTCCGGAGCGCGAGCGTTGCCTGGGCTGACTGCAAACGTTACTGGAGGATTTGTGGCTCGTTGCTCTAAAATGTTGAGCTGTTTTGTCCATCAAAGCGTGGGAAATCTTGAATGGTTTTTATTTAGTCTCGCATCCTGCACTGCATGTTCTGCTTAACGTTGCAGATATCTGCTAGCTCAGGGGAGTTATAAATGTACCCGGTGCCGGGACAGATGTCACGCTGAATACTGTCAAGGAAGACAGGATTCGTTTGTTCTACAGGGGAAGAAAAAGTATTAATAAATATATAAATAAATCTGGTACTTCTTTTGTGGGAACTGTCTTTCTGTCATTTAACTAGAAACTAAGAAACCTCCATCCTATGGTTTTCACCCTGAGGAGGGAAGAGAGCCAGACACTCTGTGGAGCCCTCTGGGACCTCCTTGTTTCAGCTGATTTTGTCTGGGAGGATTTCAGATACCCTGGAATAAACAGCCTTTATGCCAGTTGCTCTGGTTTAGAGCGTTTGCACTTTGCCAGATTTACAAGTCTGATATTGCTGTCATCTTTCATAATAAAAGGACTTTAATGGAAATGTTTATCAAAAAACCTGGAAAAGTTTCCTTGTTCTGTTTTAGCTGGTCTCTCCGAGTGACATCGGTCCTGGGAAAGGTGGGGAGTCAGTGTTTGCCATTGGGCCATTGCCAATGACTGAATATAGTGGAGCTGCCTGACTTTCAAGTGATTAAAGTCCAAGTCAGTTTTTATCTTTTCCCTTGAAATGCCCATAAGTCAAACCAGGAAACCTGTGCTGCACAGAACCAGCCCATATTTTACTCTGCCATAGCTTTCAGACAGGAGCTCTGCTTTTCTCCTTGCACAGGAGCGTTTCCAGGGTGTCCTTGTGTTAGGATGTGTTTCATAACATCACTTTTTGGTATCGTGGGCCCAAAATTTATCTCCTTGCTGAAAACCGGTGAGCTCCAGTCTTAAGGAGTTATTAAAGAACAATCTCTTTAATCTGTCCAGTCGGTATTTTAAGCATATCTGAGGTAAAACATGAGTGAAGGCTGGCTGGGATTTGAGGCTGATTTGCTCTAAGCTGTTGTTCTGGCTTTCAGGTACACATGTCCTTTCGTGGAGAAGTTCTCTATTGATATTGAGACGTACTACAAAACTGATCCAGGAGACCATAGCAACGTGTTCAACCTTTCTCCTGCAGAAAAAAGGCAAACTATTTTAGGTAAATAGCCTTTTTCCTTTACTTTTTCTTCCATTCTGCTTTTGTTTTGTTTTGTTTCTTGGCTTAGTGTGTCTGATCTGCCTTGCCATCCCTGCTAAACACAAACCTGCACCCCTGTGGTGTCACTGTGGGTAGGGTTACATCAAGTAAAGTGAGGACACCTGGGTTCTCTTCTAGGCTTGATGTAAATCTCATGGAAATAATTTGAATCCCCCGTCTGTAAATTGAAGCTGATGCATTTTCCATCTTATTTATGCAGCTCCAGAGAGTAAGACATCTAATAAATTTGGAGGTAATAAGTAGAAATAACCAGAGGAGAGGAAAATATTGCTGTATATTGTAAAAATATTGCTGTATACTTGTGAGGCTCCCTTGTGGATATGGAAATGATTCCTGTCTGCACTTTGAAGCAGGAAGGTACATTTAATTTTTGCTCCCTCTCCTTTTAGTCTTGTCCTCATGCAGGTTAATACTCAGCTTCTCAGCTGGCTTTATAAGATTGAGTTAATGTAAGGATTTTATGAGAAAAGGCAAAAGGGAACATCATAAAAAGGCAGAGAATGACAAGTGTTGTAGCAATTCCTCTGTCCTGCTATTCCATCCTGGTCCATGCCCCTGGCATTTTCTGGAGACTCGGCTGTGTGACAGAGAGTGCTGGCAGTGACAGCCATGCAGGACTGGAGCATCCCTGGGATGGAAACATCCCTTGCTCTGGAACTGCTGAGGCTGGAGAAGTGTTAAGCTGGAGCTGAGTCCTGGCAGCCCTGGGAAGGGACATCCTGAGGCTGTGGAGCTGCTGGAGCCGTGTGGGACAGGGCCACAACCCTGAGCAGTTTCATTGGAGTGTTGCATGATTTAAACTCCTTTGTTTTGCAGACTGGCCTCATTCCTGAGCCTGTCTCATCAGGCTTGCAGTGCTGAACAAACAGGCTCGAGTCATGCTGCCTCCCTGAGAGGTGTCAGCAGAGCTGTCATTCCTTGGGAAGTGCGATCCTGCCCTTCAATCCAAATTTCAGATGCTTCTGCTGAGCTCTGGGGTGGGGGTTGCAGATTGTTAAAATATGTTCATTCACTGCACTCCCAGTTTCCACTTTTCCATTGTTGGATTGATAATTAGGACTTAAGCTTTCTGCCTTCCTCAGTACATCTGGTCTAACAATAGCAGGTGAGGAGTTCCCAGTACCCTCATTTGATGGATATTCCGTGGGTAGTGCCTATTCCATAGCAGGGCAGGTGTATTTAACAGTCTTGGATGAGACAGCTGGAGCACTGTGAGTGATACTAGAAAAGCTGAAAGATGGAATGTGCAACAGATCTTTATGGAGCTGGAAAGACGGAGTGTGCAGAGCTGCCAGAGTGGATCTGCAGCCACTGTGGGCAGAAACATCTATTTGGAGCAAAGCCTCTGTTTGCAGGAACTGTGTGTGCTCGTTCCTCTGGCAGAGCTGATCTCTGCCCAGCAGCAGTGTATAAACAATTAAAATATCAGTTGTTTAAAGTGTAAGGAAAAAGAAGCTAAATTGCTGTAATGCTTCTGATACTTAGTAAAACAGAGATAACTCATGAGAAATGATGTTTTCTTCTTTTGTTCAGGAATAGAAAACATCTTACTGTTTCCATTCTCTTTCTATAGATCCTATTGATATTGTTAAGGATCCTATCCCTCCACATGAATACAAAGCTGAGGAGGATCCAAAGCTGTATAAATCAGTGAAGACTAAAAGAGGGCCCCTCTCAGAAGATTGGATTCAAGAGTACAAGAACAGCCCTGGGAAATACCCCATCATGTGTGCATACAAACTGTGTAAAGTGGAGTTCAGATACTGGGGGATGCAGTCGAAGATTGAGCGGTTTATCCACGATGTTGGTGAGCATTTGTAGTCCTGCAGAGTTCACTGTCAGCTCCTTGATGTTGTTTCTGAATCAGAACACAAAGGTGAGGTGTGTGCAATGCATCATATCCCGAGACATGTCTGTGAGAGTCTCAGATCTGATGACTCTGTGTGTCAGCTCAGAAGAAACCCTGTTATTCTGTCCCTTATAATCGTGGTATGAACAAATCCAAAGCACGTGAACCCACTGAAAGAGCTTCAAGTCTTGTGTAGGCAAGATCTTGCATTCTCTTTTTTTTTCAGATAAGGATTTGTCTGTTAAACTTGCCAGATCATTTTCAAAATCTGCCAGTTTTCTTTGTTGTGACCAAAATCCATCCTGAAGGGCTGCCTGAAGAAATAAGCTTCACTCCTGAGACCTGAGTGGTTCCAGAAAACCACTCCCTGGAGCATCCCTAGTTTCTACCTGCCTTGTGACAGGGCTGGTGGATCTCTGTGTAGCCATACATCTCTGGGATGTTCAGGGCCCTGCACATCACTGTGCTGTTACCTGTGGTGGGTCACTGACAGCTCTGAGTTGTGAGTAAATGTGCTGCTTTAAAGGATCCATCATTCTTAGGTCAGGGCTTTTAGGGAGGAATTGGTTGTGTAGTAACTGAATGGTGGCAGTGCCGGCAGTAATTTGTTCTTTGCAGAAAATCTGTAACACAGCTGATACAGTTTCTGAGCCTGGCCACAAACGACAGGATCTATGGCCAGGTGAAAAACCTAAAGAGCGTGTTAAAGAAGCATTTCCATCTCACAAAAAAAAAAAGGGCAGAGCTATGGCTGTGCTCTGGCAAAGAGAAGGCCAAAGAAGGGCTGTGTAGAGGATGGTACCTCCTTTCTGTGCACAGTAAATCCTCCTGCTTGACCTCTACAACTCTCCTTCTGATAAGCAGATCTTCCATGAAGTGCCTGAGTGTAGCATAAGTTAATGTTATAGCTCTTTACAGTCATACCGTGCTCCTTAGAGCTAATGTGGAAAACACTGATAGAGCAGTGGAGAATAGCGTGCACCTCTCTCTGAATGCTCACAGGTTGTTTTCTTAAAGCTCCTTTGCTTTTCCTTTACCCACAGATGGAAGTTTTACCTGCTTAGGCTGTATTACAAGTGCCTCTCTGCAATGAGCTCCCTCGGCGTTTCGGTGACACGGGTTAATTTAGTGTATGCTGGAAAACACGGGGGCAGAATAACAACTCTGTTAAATGGAAAAGCAGCACGTGACTCTTCCAGTTGTTCAGAGGTGTTTGGCATAGATTAAACTGTGGTCCCTTAGAAACATTTCTTTTGTGTTCTGTGAAAGATTGCCTGCCATTTCCCTCTTGATTGAGGTTTTGCAGAGAGCAGAGCCAGCTCATTGTCTGCCTTTCAAAAGCTTTTCCACTCTGTTATAATGATGGCAAATACTGTTTTTCAAAGTGGTTAAGATGCATAAAATCAGAAAAGCCTTTAAGGCAAGACAAAGTAGAGTGAGTGAAAAGTGAAAGCAAAAGCTTTGGGTATCTACAGGAGCTGCGTGGCCTCCTCTGCCCTGGGAGAGCAGTGGGGAAGCCATTAGTGAGTGGGCAAAGTGCCACAGCATTTGTACCACAGCCAGCAAGGTATGAGGAGATTTAAGTTGGAAGGATGTGGCTACAACAGGACTGACCAGGCTTAGATGCTGATCCCAGTTTGGGGCTTTCAGCTGGTGACCAAAAGCAGATGGAGACCTTTGTGCATTGTACAGCTGATGGTGGACCAAGCTCCCAGGAGCCAGAGATGTTCTGGTGCATCCTTCCTTGGCATTTTCCTCCTGGTTCCTCTGTTCCCAAGCCCTGCAAATTTATTTCTTGGAGAATCAGCCAGCTCTGTGTGGGGTCACCAACTCAGCAAGAGAACAGAGGCAGAAGCAAACAGTGGGATCCAAACTCTGGCCGAGGAGGGGAGCCCTACTTAGTGGTGCAAACTAAAATTAGAGAATGGGTTGAAAAAAGAACAGGTCTGAGGTAAGTGATGGATGGATTGTACAATGTGGAAAGGCTGCTGGGCACAGAGGGAGTAACTCTGGGGGACGGTGTTGAAATGTTCTCAGTCACACTGAGTGCAGCAGCCATTCTTTCCTATGACTAATTGGACAGTTACTCAGTGCTTTGACAGCCTGAGACACAGACTAACATTGTGATTGTGGGCTATTAGTCTACTTGGCTGTAATATTTGTATGCTTTTTTACTCCTTTCCCATAGATTTTAAGTTTAATTGGACTGGCACTGCATAATGTTCTGCTCCCACTTGCTTCCTAATGGTGCACGTGGGCTCTGAGTCTTTTGTTGTTAAACAAGTGTGTTGACTGTGTATGGGTTATTAATTATATACTGTGGCAAAGTGTGTTCCATCCCAGTAACTGGAGCTTTGTCTAAGCCACTGTGTCTTAGGCTAAATATGCCCAAATTGCTGCACAGTGATGAAGTGGTTTTAGAAAGCACTTTTGCAGAACTTTTGCTTCACTAAAGCACTCAAATGATTAAGTTCACCTGTTGGAGCCCAAAGGTAGAATTTTAGCTTTCCAAGGGGAGGCAGGTTGCAGTTGGAATAATGTGGATGTGACGACAGGCTTTTCTTTGTGATGGGACTGAGCAAGAGAGGGCAGGGAAGCAAAGAGGTAACTGCAGGTGGCCTTTGATGGGGTACATTGAGACAACCAGAACCTACTGACAAGGTTATGGGATCTGTTGTGACTGTCAGGGAAATGGTGTTGCACAGGGAAAATCAGGCATCCTTTATTTGCTGCCAGGAAACTGTGAAAGTGTGTTATAAAACGCTTTGGGATGTTGCCACTGGGTACAGAATCAATGGATATCTGAACAGATGCTTTATATGGATATCGAGGTGGTTTGGAGCAGGATTTGTTGGTGGGTTTTCTGATTTATTTGAGAGGTTTTTTGCATTGAGTTTTTGTTACATTTACTATTTTTACTTCGTGTTGAAAAGCAAACCCAGAACTACAGACTAAAGCTTTTTAAATTCAGATGAAGATTCCTCTCTGTCCTGGCTTGTCTCCTGATCATTTGCACTTCCTTTTGTATGATGAAGTTCAACACCACAAATCATTTACAGGAGTCAACACCTCATGTTTGCAACCAGTTTCTGAGATGGTGAGCTGAAAGCCGAGTGATTTACATGTTTGCACCCTGCTCAACCCTTCACAGATGATCTTTCTCCACAGAGCAGTGGGAAATGTTATAATTAAATCAATGCACAGTGATGGGCACTCTGAAATCAATCTGCATAGGAATGTTTGTGCATGTGTGGTTTTCTTGTTTGTTTGAGTGGGGATTTTTTTAAACAAAAGCTACAAAAACGCAAAAATGCTTTAAGACTTGATTTTTTCCATTGCACAGGGAGGGAAGCAGTGTCTGGTCAAGTGAGGTCAGGCATTAGTAGCTGGTTCCTGAACTCCTATGGCTGTGTGGGGCCCTCAGTGCATCCCCTGTGTCCCTCCTGCCTGCTGGAAGTGCAGCTGAGGCTGAACAGGAAATCAGTGATATTCTCACTGCTGTGCACGGAGGAGCTGCTCAACTTCTCTTCCCTGGCACTGAAGACTTTCTCTCCAAGCCATGACTTTTATTTTTCCATTTCTTTTGTACCTGCACAGTCTCATTCTCCTCCAGGTTTTCTCCCTGTGTTTACGGAAGAGAAATGGCACATCCCACTGAAGGCCAGAGGCTGGGAAAGTAATCTGTCTTTTTGACTTCATAACTCACCTGGAGGGGTAGAGACTCAACAGCTGTGAAGCCCTGCAGTGCCATCCTGTTTTCAAAGGAACAAGGTTTTAAGGAAGGATGATTTGGGATGTCTAATCAAAGCAGTGTGAGCAGGGCACACAGGGGGGTCTGTGGGTTGGCAGGAAGCAGTACAGGCGATTTTTTGAGATCTGAGGAGGCAGAGAGCAGCTTCAAGAGACTTTTTCTTTACCCTCAAGTGGTTTTCATGTTCCCTGTGATGTTAGTCCGTTAAAACACAGGTATGTGGTCGGTGGCATCCGTGCCTCTACACAGAGAATTTCTGAGGAGTTGATGCACTGATAGATCAAGGCTGACTGGGAGCATGAGCAGAGCCTGCTGAGCCCTTGAACAGAGGAAGCCTTGGGATGAGAGCAACGGGGACGTTCACTTCTCCATCTGATCACAGTCTGTTCTCAAGGTGTTCCAAGCAAGGCAGAAATGGACATTCTGGATGTGGAAATCCAAAGAATGGTTGTGGTGTTGAGGACTGAATTAGAGGGAGAGAAATGTTTTCTTGGCTTCCAGTGTGGGTGTGATGGGAGTTTAATCTTCATTGTTAAGCTCTGCTGGTTGTCAATCATAACAGGAGGTGAAGAGGCTAAAACACCCTCCTGTAGTTCTGCAAAAAGTAATCTGATATGGGAAATAACTCTGAATCTCGACTAAGTCTGAATGCAATTAAGTTGCTTGTTCTGCCCCCAGAAGGTCGCAGTCTGCTGGCTCATAGTTCCCTCTCCCATAGGGAGCTCCCTTCTGAAAGTCAGGCAGAGAAATGCATCAAATATTGATAAATTTAATCTTACTGTGCAAATGAAGTTCAGGTTTCGCTGGTCCATGACATTAGTGCTGATCTCAGAAGCCATTTCCTCCTGATAGCTTGGCTTGGGAGGGCTGGTGGCATTAAGAACTGACCAAAGAGCAGAGCAGACAATGAAATGCTCAGACCTGCAAGGAGATAAACATATAAAAATATGCTCTTCGTTTGTCTAAAAAATCAAACAAACAAAAGCCAAACAAAAAAGTGATTGCTGAGAACAAAAGGGATATTTAGGCTGAACAACATAGAAACTGGGACAGCAATGAGATCTAAGTTTTTTTGTACAATAGTGAAGCAGATGTAGCTGGAAACACCTCAAAACCCTGCACAAAGTGGGACCATCCCACTTTGGCCATGCTCCTGGAGGTGGAGGGTGGCTTAGGGGGAAGTGTTTCATGGTGGTGCTTAGGGAGCTTGATCTGCAGCTCCCAAAACCTAAGTGGTTTCAAGGTAGCCCGTTGATTCCTCTCTGTCTTGTAATACCATAATCCCACTGACAACAAATCCCACTGCTGCTTTTGGCATGTCCTTCAGGCCCATCTCTGCCTCAGTTTCCCAGCAATTAAAGGGAGGAACAATATCAATTTAGTGTTTGTTTTCAGAAGGGCTCCTGAAGATCGGTTGGTCAGTATTTCCAGAAGCTTTTAAAGCACCATCACTGCTGTGTGCTACAATAAATTACAGTTTGGAGCTTTGACCTCTCATGAGCTTTTAAAGGAATAATATTGGTGAAAATCCTAAGTGACTATAATGTTTTAAAAGTCTCAGTGGTATTATGATGTTCACCAGTGAGTCTAAGTCTTGAGGAAAGTGTCTGTTGCCTGGTGCATTGTGTGTTGATACTGAGGCATTTCTTCCTTTCAGATATGTGATACATTGAAATATTTTAAATTGGCTTTGCCCGCTCCGTTTCTCTCAGAAGACAGATGGTATCTGCAAAATAAAGCATCTTTATTCTCTCCCTTACTTTGCTTTTTATCCCATTATCTCAGAAGCTCATATTTGTAATGCTGTTTCACTGATATATAGAAATCAGGTGCAGAAACCAGGTTTCCAAGGAAAGGGAAGGTTTTAGGCTTAGCACTGTTGGTGTGGGATGTGCTTCAGTCATGTAACAAGTGGGGTGGGCTGTGTAGTCTTCATCAAGGAATGACTTGAAACTCTTCTGGATTAAAAAAAAAACACAATCAGTGGGTTTTTGTTGTTCATGTTGGCTTTTTTTTTTTTTTTTGTCTGGGAACATACTTGCCTTTAAAGGTTGGATCTAAATGTTACAACTTGCCAGAAATTCAGGGGGCTGCAGTTATGGTCTGTGTGTGACTCCTCCTCAGTAGAGCAGGCACTCATAGGAGGACAAAGTCCTCCATCCAGAATTAGGAAATTCCTTCCCTAGTTAAAAACAAGTCACAGAAGACTTGGCTGATTTCTCAGTGCGTGGTTGGTTAGCAAGAATTTAGGAGATAAAGCACACAAAGTGACCAGTTTGCCACCCTGACTATGTGAAGGTCCTTCACTGCAGCGTCGTGGGTTTGATGTCACTGTAATATCCTGGCCACGGTGTCCCGGGGTTTTGGGAAGGGAACCCATTGAACCCTGCAGTTTGCAGCCCTGGTGACGGGGGTGTTTGGCTTTGCAGGCCTGCGGAAGGTCATGGTGCGAGCCCACCGCCAGGCGTGGTGCTGGCAGGACGAGTGGTACGGGCTCACCATCGAGGACATCCGGCGGCTGGAGAAGGAGGCCCAGCTGATGCTGGCTCAGAAGATGGCCCAGTTCTGCGGTGAGGGTGACCCCGAGCAGCACGGTGTCAAAGACACTCCTGGGGAGAAGGAGGTGGAAGCCAACACAGTTTCACCTGCTGACACTGAGGATTCCACTGCCAACAGTGAACCAGCCTCTGGGAGGTCCCTCACCAAGCAGTGGTCAACCTCTTCCAAGTCCTCACGGTCTTCAAAGAGAGGAGGTGAGATGACTTGCTCTTCTGAACTGCGTGGAGGTTGGGCTTTGGGGAGGTCAGACCGTGTCTGTTTGTGTCAGGTACCTTTGGGACAATGTGTATTTCTCCTGTGGGTGCTGTTAACCCAGAGACCTTCTCTGCTGGTGTGACAGGCTCAGTCTTCTCAGGTGGCTTGTTTTGGATTTGAGAATGTCATCCCGTAACTGTGACTCAGTGTCACGTGGCAGAGTTCTTGCCAATGTCAAAAGCAGAGAAACTATGAAAACACCACAGAGGAGCAGGCAGGAGCTGGCTGACAGTGTGGAGTGTCAGAAGACAGCCAGCAGCACAGAGAGTTCTTGCTACCCATGAGCCACGAGGCCCCTCAGTGGTGCTCCCTCCTGGATATCTGCTTGTCTGCAGGCACCTGTGCTCCTTGGCCAGGGTTATTGGTTCACTCCAGAAGGGTGTTGAGCTCCATGAGTGCTGCAGTGTAGCTCACACAGCAAAGCACCTCTTCAGCTACTGGGGAGATTGAGGCAGGAACCCCAAAAGGTGGGTGGGGGCTGCTGCTTTCCTCTGGTGATAATGTGCAGTAGCTGTTTGGAGATGACACGTCACCCTGGGATTAGGTGGGACCATGGATCACAGTTATATTCCCTTTGAAACACCATTCAGGGAGATTTCAGGATTTTGATGTTAAAGCTCTCCTGCAGATGCCCTGTAAGGACTCAGCTTTGAGCCTTGGATTTTGTCCCTCCCCTCTCCCATGGCAGTCACCTTGTTTTGCTGTACTGAACTCTTCTCTTCCTCAGACTGTTCTGTGCAAAGGGGTGAATCCCCAGCGAGTTACAGCCAGAAGGTTTGAACCCTCAGCAATCCCCTCTCCTTTTAGTCAAACACAGCTGGTTAGCAGAGTTATAGCAGCTCTCGCTGCAAGAGGGAAAAACAAAAGTCTTGATTTTTCTGAAAACCCCAAGGGACAGAATTTCTTCCAGTGACGGTGGAAGGGAACATTTGGGTGAGTGAAGCTTCTTCATCTCTCATATGCACTAAATATTGTGAGTTGAGTCTCCATTTTTATTTCCCACTCTATCACTGATTTCATCGTGGGGTGAATGAGAGAGGAGCAGTAGTTTTACCTTGCGATGACTCACTCAAGTGAGCCCCAGGGAAGAACCTACCAGATGCTTCATAAATCACTGCATAAAGATAAAAATTCTGGCTACTTTGCCTGCACCGGGATTTTATATTGATGCACCCATCTCCCATTATGCTCTTTGTACAAACCCCCTCTTCCACTGCTGCCGTGTTCACTGGGAGCTGGAGTTTTCAGACCTCTCAGGATTTCACTCATAGGTTTTCAGTGGGAGCAAAGCATGAATTTCTTTTTCAACTGCAGAATGTCTCAGCTTTTACAGGAAAAAGTAATGAAAGAAATTAATTGTGATGTGCTGGGAAGTACGTCATGCAGATATTTTAATCCTCCTCCATGCTGGCACTACATTACCATATGGAAGCAAGGAGGGCTGTCGCGACATGCCGCCACCGCCAGCTGAAAAAAATACCTTTTCTCCCAAAGGTCTCAGTCCTTTCCCTTCCACCCGAGTGAGACCTCTGATAGCAGGACCCTTGTCACCATTCCATATGTTATTATATGCTCTATTTTTAGCAACTATTATGCGAGTGCCTTGACGTCACTCTGGCGTGAATTAGCTCTGCTCTGCCAGCCTCCTCCTTGCTTCTCCCCGAGGGGTGGGCGGTGGGTGCTGGGGGCTGCTGAGCTGCAATTAGATGACTCTGCACAGGGTCTCCCTCCTCTTTCCATCTGACAACCAGATAAAAAATTAGAAGAATTTTAGTTGTATATTTAACGCTGTTGGAACAATAGCGTGAAAGGGCTCGTGCAGCTGTCACAGTCACCGGAGCTTTTCCGCGTCTTGAATATGCTAAATGAGAATTTGTCAGTCTCCTCAGGTTTTTGCTGGGTTAGGTGGCTGCTGCAAGGGCTTTGTGTGCACTGTGTGACAGGCACGAGGGGAGAAACCCTCTCTCTCATCGTTCTCTGGACGGTGCTCCCTTCAGCAGGCGGCTGATCTCTGACAAGTTCAGCCCAGAAGAGCTCAGGCTGGATTGTTGCTAAATTATATCTGAAAAAAAATAAAAGAAAAAAGCAATAATATGATTATATTTAGCACAGGGAACTCTGGAGGGGAAAGTGAAAGGGAGCAGGTAGGTGTGTGAACAGGAGGGCAAACAGCACCCAATGGACCGTTGGGTTTCTCCTTGCTCTGTCAGGACCGTGCTCCGACAGCTCCCGATGAAGTAGTTGGATGGCATGTTGTTTGAATTCATTCAAGTTTAAAGTTTAAATAGATCTCTAATCCAATTTGTGTGGAAGCAATTTCCTTCCAGAAAACAGATTATTTCTCTCCAGGCTGCTCTGCTTAGCTACCCACCCGAAAGTTAGCGAAGCAGAGGCACGGTCTGTGTGCTGATGAGAGGCACGGAGAAAGCCTCCAATCAGCCTGCTTCCTTCCTAATTGCAAACTTTAAAACCCAGCTGATTTTGCACGTCCTACTAACAATTATAAATAGCTGCCATTCAAAATAGCAGAAGAGTGATCCAAGCAGCAGCTTGCTTTAATGTAGCATCTTGCTGGCAGGTTCTAACAACAGTAAACAGACAGGATCTGTAAAGCGGTACACTGACATCACACCAGCATCATCAGGGTTTTGGGTTTTTAATATTGCAGCAGGGAATTTTCATAGAGAACACATGATTCTCCCTCCAGCAAAGATCATGTTGGGAACTCTCCGTGTTGCCGCTGTAGCGTATCACATCAGGCTTTCCTGTTTTTTCCAGCAAGTCCCTCGCGCCATAGTATCTCCGAGTGGAGGATGCAGAGCATTGCCAGGGATTCAGATGACAGCTCAGATGATGAATTCTTTGATGCACATGGTACGTGGAGCCTCAGTCACCATCGTTTCTCCCCTGAAATGGTGGGGTAAGGGAGCGGAAGGAATGAGGGTGGGGGGTGAGCAGGGAAGGAAGCGAGACCTTCTGCTTTGAAGTCTTTTCCTTTCTCACCACAACACGGTGCAGCTTCTTCCAGCATCACCCAGCAGACTCTTACATTTAACACAGCAACATTTCAGATTCTGATGTGTTTGAAGGGATCTTGAACAGTCTTAGCCTTTGGAGCTGTGTTTTATGTTATGCAAATGAGTGTGGGTAAAATCCACAATAGTAACTGTGCTGTGGGTGTGTCCTAATGATTCACTGTGACTGATTATTTTTCTAATTTGTTTTTTAATCAGTAAGAGGTATGATTAATCGTCCTGTCTGAACCTGAAGAAACCCAAATTTGCTTTTATTAACTCCTTATTCTCATGTTCCAAGAAATACAATAGTGAATGCAGCAAGGTACTTCAGCTGCCAGAATTAATCAGTGTTGATACCAGAATCCTCAAACTAATTTTGATTATCTGTATTAAGAGAAGGCAGTGTTATTTTTTTTAATCTGTGGAGGAGCTTTGTTCCACTGCACTCTTCCTGTATATTGTACTTAATGCAAATTTAAGCGTGAAGGGCTCCATCTCTGCTGACAACAGATGGACTCTTCTCCCAGCTTGTCTGATGGAAGTGAGATGTGCAATATGTGCTGATGAAGTTGGTGACCTTTCTGTGAAATGCAGTTGTTAGAAGATGACGCCCCAGTTTTGTAAAGCTCAATTTCGCTGGTGTTCAGCTAAAGTTCTGTCTCCAAAAATTGATAGTATTGTGTTCCAGAGGAGCTCTCCCATCAATATTTAGGCATGGATCTCAAATTCTGGGGTGGGAAGTGGCATCTTAGTGTAGGGACTTGTACAGCAGCAGCTGAAATGGTTGGGACACATGTATGTCAGGGGACGAACGTGTGTCTCTTGCCTGGAAGGAGAAGGGCCAACTTAGTTTAAGTGTCTCTATTTATTAACTTATGTAGCATTTACACAAAGTATGTGAGGGATTTATTGTAGTAATATACGTGCAAGAGAAGAGAAGTGAGTCATGGAAACGGCATCCTTGCTGTCCACTGCTTTTTGCCCCTTTAATTACTCAGTAATAGAATTGAGATGGAGATGGCTCGGCCTGGGATCCAGGGCCCCAGGGAATCCCTGGCATGCTCCTAACAGGCCTGGGAGGGGGAATTAACAAAAATGAGCCTCCGTTGCAATGGAGCAACTAGGAGCTTGCTAAGAGTAGAAGCAGCTCCTCTCCTGCAGCAGCGAGTCTCGGTGTATGTACAGTTTGTCCTCTGCAGTCCCCGCAGTTGGATTGAAAACTGTGCCCAAATCTGGTGGGATTTTGGTTTGGGAGTCAAAGCCTTGATGTGTGTGCAGTTGAACACAGCCCTGTCCCTGCAGGGGATCTCTTGGTGCCCCTTGGCCTGCAGATGACACGTCCCAGCTCCGGGTCTGAGAACAGGGATGAAGCTCCGCTTGCAGCTCATCCTGCGGGGTCGGTGCCATGGGAACTGGCACGGATCAGGATGTGAGTCAACACCGAGCAGGGTTCCTCTGAAGTGCTTCCCATACACACATTTCCTCACAGTGCAGTGGGCGTAACCCGAACCCGAGAAGATTCCTTGTCTCCAGCTTCCCACTCATCCTCATTCACTGGCGCACTCTGGTAAAGATAGTGACAAGTGCAGTAATATCAAATATCTATCCTGTAATAAATGCTAATAATGGGAGTAATATCCCATTAAGGGATCACTTGAGCAGCAGTAAGGGCTGTAATTAAACCTCTCAAGGAATTAAGTTTAATATGTAGATGAAGTTGCTGGAGGAGCTTTGAGTACAATTGTCCTCTTAATTCTCTGCCAGCACATGAGAAAGCACTTGCTTTCCAGTTGCTCTGGACAGGTAGCTCCACACTCCCTTGTGCAGGGAAACTGGGATTTACTCAGCTTTTTTTTTCCATAGCTGAAAAAGGAAATGGCATGCTGATGCAAAATTTCCAGGTTGCTCTCTTTTTATGGTCAAAGTTGAAATAGAAGCTCCTAAAAATAATCGGCCTTTGCTTGGATCTGCACTAAGTCCCCTTCATATAATTTGGTCTTTAAGCTATTACTCAGATTTGCTGAAAAGATGAGTATATTTCATAATCTTTTGGTTCCCCATTGTAGGATTTTTCCAACAAATTATTTTACTAACTGTACAGCAGTAAGAAAGGGGAAATCCTAGTCTGGGACTCTGAAGATTACAGCTTTTAGATCTGCAAGACATCTGTAATTACTGCTGTTATTACATTTATAACTCTTTATTAAATTTACAAGCTCAAAATTTTCAGGAAAGAAATGCTAAGCATGGAACAATAAATAAATTAGAAAGCACTTAACCTTTGTAACAGTAAAAGATACATCCTCAATGGAAAAAAAGAAAAAGAGAAAGGAGAGTGTCTCCTTTGTATTACACGCTCATTTTAATTACACTTCTGGGAACATAATATTTTTAGGACCCTTATTCTTTATCAGCTGTAGTTGAACTGAGCCAGGGAGTTGAGAAGATCCTGAAGTAGGAGGGAAATGGCAGATAGTTGTACTCAGTGTGATCAAACAAGTCTCATCTCCTGAGCAAATCAGCCTGGGGAGTTCACATTTCCTTTATTGCTCCTGCCTTTTTGGGTGTTTGGTCCTATTAACAACAGTGATCTTTGTCCCTGCTGCCCCCAAAGACATCCCAGAGCTCTCAAACAGGTCTGTGAGGATCTCAATGGCAAACCTGGCTTTGTCCTGTACAGGAGCATTCTGGCTGCTTTAGCACCATCAGAAAGAATGGCAAGAAAAAGGTCAAACTTGGTACCTGAGATGGTAGCATTAAAACCCCATGTTATTTTGTCCATGCTTTAGGAGTTTTGTTTGTTAGAAACATGCAACTAAAACATTTTGTTTACTTTTCAAAAGATGGTTTGGTTTCTATGTAACAAAAGCTGGTTAAGTATTGTGGTTTATTATGACTTAAGCCATCCAAATGTTTATAGAGAACATAGAGCTATGGGGCCTTAGTTTTATTTAAAACTCTGTTCTGTGCTCTTGTCTGTGTACATATTTTTGTGTGTGTGACTCTCAAAAACTCTGTTTTTTAAAGAGGACTTGTCTGACAACGAGGAAATGTTCCCGAAAGAAATAACCAAATGGAGTTCCAATGATCTGATGGATAAAATTGAAACCCCCGAATGCGATGATGTCCAGGGTAATTTTTTTTAAGTACAAACTGCATGTGCTATTTTACAGTATTTCCAGGTGATTGTTACAGCCACATTCTGAGCAAGATAAAACTTGTTATCCTCATCTCACAAAAGCTGAGACAGAGCATAAAAATGACTGCCCAGTGCTGCTGAAAAAGAATTGCTCAGTGGGAGCTGGGATAGCTCTTGATTCTCTTTCATTTTCCTCGTTGGCTCCTTTGTGTGACAGTCAGGATTCTCTCCTGTAATGATGAAATATTCCAGCTCTGTCTCAAATGACTTGAATTTCTCCTGACTCTTCTTTCCTTTTGCTCCATCCTTTGTTCTTGACTATATCTGCCCCGGTTTTATTTTCTGCTCATCATTATGAAATGGTGAAAGGAAGCTGCAGCTCCTGAGCCAGAGCGATTCATGTGGCAGCACGGTGGAAGATGACACTGGTACAAAGTCAGTCTGTGTAGGCGCAGGCATAGGAACACATCAGATCTTTGCTCCCCAGCACAGTTCAAACAATTCCTTTTCTTTTCCAACAAACCAGTCATTTCTGACAATTGTGCAGGGATTTCCCATTGTTGCCATCCTTAATAAAGCAGCGATACCGGATCGCTGTAATGAGAGAAGAGCTCACTAATGTCTTCGGCTCTTACCAAGGTTAGGAGAAATTGCTGGGAAATAAATGACCCAGCATTGCCCAGGCTTCTCAGGTGGAAGGAGGCAAGAGGGAGGGAGAGGGCAGTTTGGTGAAATAATGAAGGAGATGTGAGGCAGAAGATGTTGAGAGGCATTGGAACAAACAGTGTCTTTATGGAAGAGTGTCAGCGCTGACATTTTACACCTTTGCTCCAGGTGACTTGTACCACGAGACATCAGCAGAGTACCACGTTGGCTCCAGTGTGGAGAGGCTCAGCATCATCGAAGTAAGTGCTTTGTTTTCTTGGAATGAGATCCTTTGTTGCTGGAGTATGTCTGTGTGGGATAAACGGGGTAAATGTTTAAAACTCTTTTCAGTGAGTGACATTTTGTCTCCGTGTGTCGCTGAGCTGCACCCGTGCTTCAGATTTAAGGGATTATTTCACCCACCTTTTGAACGTCATGTAGAAAATTCTCTGTAGTTTGCAGGCAGCATCAGGTATCCAGCTGGAAAAAACTACTAATCCTGTGAGGAAAAGTGTTGCTTGAGGCACTGCTGGGTAGAGGTAATGCTGGATGATAATGGGAGTGGGAGAATATGTTCCTGCAGCACCAAGGGGCAAGGGACATCGCTTGACTGCAGCCCACGATGACATGGAGCTGTTCAGGGTCTTGTTTGAAAGCCAGTTACAGCACAGCCTGTGTCAGTGCTTGGGTAAAATAATAAACAACACTCCCACCCACCCCAGCTTTCTAGACTTGCATATTTAGACTTGTGTAATTCAGAGTCTTGGTGAGACATCCAGGAGCAGCTGTGCTTGTCCTGCCCATGAAGCATCGGCCTCTCAGTGCTGCAGAGGTGGTGTTGCTGCTTTGCAGAGTGCCTACATTATGTCTAAGTGGTCCCTCGAAGACCATGAGCATGATTTTGAAATTACTGTCTGTACCAGGCTCGGAGTTCATGGTGATTTGGCTTTTCCATAATAGACCGAGAGCTCAAGGGCCACGAGGAGAGTGGGTGGCTGGGATGGCAACGGCTTTGGCTGCCTTAAGATAAGCAAATCACAGCCCTAAAATTTCTCTTGGAGCTCAAGGTAGTGTGGAGAACTTGTCTTCCTCAGAGGGCTGTACAAACTCAACCCCCTCCCGTTTCTGCCTTCATTTTAGGAAAAGAACAGGCTTCAAAGTGAGATAAAAAAGACAGTTATTTGTAGTTGTTCACAAGCTGTCTGCTAAAATGGTATGAAATTCCTATGCCACCATTGCAGTGATTTTTCAGGTTAAGAGCTTCCTCACCATAAGGTGGTTCAGGGTATCTTAAGAGGCTCCAGATCTTACAAGGAAGTTCTAAATAGTCACCTCCACCCGTAAACTAATCAGCAGTTCCCCATTCCCTCCAAGGGCAGAGGTTAATGAACTGAAAGGGAAAGGCGCCTCCAAATGACTGCTGATAAAGTTCTGCATGCCCTGAGCCTGGTGACTCATGTTGTTTTCGGAATGAGCACTTCAGACAGTTTGTCTGGAAGCAGAAGAGGTGCTGAGATGCTGGGAGAGCTCCTCCCGTGCCTCCAGCCAGGTACAGAGTTCACTGTGCAGGCACTGAAACCTGGAGTCAGAGGAGATTTTAAGAGCAGGCATTAATAGAGTGGAATGGTACTGAATAATTAACAGCCATTCTTATGCAGGAGGTCTGGAAAATCTTTATTACAGATTTGGATGAGAATTTTAGTACTTCTGGTGGGCTGTGTGTTAAGACATGCTTTAACATTATCTGGTAAAAATGCAAGCTCGTTGTTAGGTTGCTAATGTGTGCCTGGGCATGCTTTCCTCCCACCAGCAGGGACTGTGAGGGACTCAATCACTGCTCAAAGGACAACAGCAGACTAAAAATACTAAAATTAGAAGAATTTGCCAAATGGAAATACAGCTGCCTTCACCCCTTCCACACCCCCTCCCAGTGGCTATTTCTCTGCCTCAACAGGGAGTTGCTCAGGATGTTCTCAGGTGTTGTCTCTGTGAGCACAGGGGTCAGGCACAGGAGTGTTTGCACATATCTCAGTGTGGGATGGAGGATTTGAGCCTGTATGGGAGCTGTAAACACTGAAAGCCCTGGTAGGAAATAGATATTAAAAACAGTTGCTTCTCTGCTGTGTTATAATGTCAAATGGGTGCTCTTGTACCTGCTCCTGGGGCATCAGAATTGGGCTTACAGCTGTTCTGGCAGGTAATTTAATGATAACCCACTCTGGATACAGTTTCCTCCTTCCCCCAAGCTACAACCTATCCAGTTCCTCTTTTGCACCAGTTTAAGCAAATATGAAGTCTTATTTATAACTTCTGTTGCAGGCAAACATGCAATGACTGATCTTCCTACAACTTTTCTCAGTAACTTGCCACTTGCTGACCTGTTTGATCTCATTCGTTAATTTTTTGTTTCACTGCCAATGGCTGCAGCTGAGCTCAGCACCCCACAGAAAGCAACACCCATCTCTCAGTCCTGTGTTTTTCCACCCTGATGCACACAAGTAATGTCTTTACTCCTGACATGTTTTACCTGGATACAATTTTATGCATTTTTTTTTTAAGCTTCCAGCATTCCTTCTGCTTGAGACAGTCACTTGCACTGAGGCTGTGTGTGGATTTGTGCATGGACGTGTGTAGGATAAGAGACCTGGAAGGAGTAGTCAGGTCCTCAGGTGTACTCAGGTGTATCTAATAGCCTTTGCCAGATATTAAGCACAAGTCAAACCTCTTTGCAAAATGAGCCTTTCCCTGTGGTCTCTTCCATCCCCCACCTAGGATGAATCGGTGCAGCCACTGATGCAGCCAAGTAAAATCCATGTCCTCCTCTTGGTGCTCCATGGAGGGAACATCCTGGACTCAGGAAGTGGTGACCAGAGCTCCAAGCAAGGGGATGTCAACACTATCACGACAGTGTTTGACACAGTGATGAGGGTGCATTACCCAGCCGCTCTTGGCCACATTGCCATCAAGCTTGTCCCCTGCCCAGCCATCTGCTCCGAAGCATTTTCCCTGGTGTCCAGGTAAACTGATGCTACTTTGTCATGGAGTGACACATCTGCAATTTCACTCTTGTTTTTTGGGGTTTTTTTCTTGTTTTTTTTTGGGGGGGGAGGTTTGTTTTGTTTTATTCGTTTCCTTAAAGTGTTCTGCATGTGTTATGGAAAGCTGTGACCATGCTTTGAGGATGCACTTGTTAATGTACCAGCGAGGCATTCAGTCTCAATTTCATACTATGCTGCAGTGAATACAGGAATCATGCAGCACAAGTTCTGAGATTGATTTATTCTAATTAATCCAATAAATACTAAGGATTTAATTCCTTGTCTGAGGGTTGTTCTGCCAGTGTAAGTATGTTGTCCTTGAAGATTTACGTTTGATGGGAGGGAAAGATTTATTAAGCTCTCACCCATTCACAGAGGAATAAATGGCCTTTCTGTCTTGAGGCCTTTTCTTTTTTAATGAACCACAACACTGACTGTACTGTCTGTAAATTGTTTTCCCCACCTTTTATGTTGGGCTGAGTATTTCCCATGTCTCTTGCCCGTTGCAGCCTCAGCCCTTACAGTTATGATGAAGGCTGCCTGTCCAACAGCCAGGATCACATTCCCCTTGCTGCACTCCCTCTGTTGGCAACATCCTCCCCTCAGTACCAAGAAGCAGTGGCCACAGTCATTGTCAGAGCCAACCAGGCCTACAGTGAGTTCATCAGATCCCAGGAGGGCACATCATTCAATGGCCAGGTGAGCCAGAGGCTGTTCGTGAACACAGCAAGAGAAGCAATTTCCTTCTGAAACTCTCTTTGCCATTAATCTCTCAGGAGGGATGGAAACATGACAGTGCTGAGCTGCAATAAGAAAGTGTTGTGCTTTCCATTTCTTTCTTTCTGAGAGAGAGAGATTATTGCTTATGTTCTGTCTTGAACCTTTGGGATTCAAAGCAAAGTCTGAGTTCGTGTTCAGAAATGGAGCTACAAAGCTGTGAAGTTAATCAATTTTCAGCGTGACACACCTTTCTGAAGCAGGAATGCTACTTTTGTTACTAAACACATGGTCTCTTCTCCATTGCAAACCAAGGCTGTTTAAGCATTCCTGTCCTGAATGGACCTTCAGCAGCTCGTGCTGGAGCTGTCACAGCAGTGGGGGTGTTTTTTGAGGTTGTGCAGCTGCTGGACCCCATAAAAGACCATGACTGAGCTTCCCACCTCTGAGCAGAGGGACTCTCCAGCCCCCCGAGGGCAGGGACATTGGACTGGCTGTCACATTGCTCTGCTGTGGTGTGATTTATCCACCCTGAGCTTCCCAGCCAGTGTGGTACCCAGGACCCAGCCAGCCCTCTGCTGCCCACTGGTGCTTTACTGTGCCTGTCTGCTCAGTACCCTGGGAAGCAGGACAGTGTTACCCCTCAGGATACTAATGGGCAAAAGCACGGGGAAGCTTCCCTGAAGTAGCACAGACAGCTGGGAAGGGAGGAATCCAGCTTTGGTTTCCTGAGGCTGGAGTAAGCCCTGGGATCAGGGCTCTGTGTTGCTCTCCCTTCATTCCAGTTGGCTGGTGGGGACAGCCAGGACACATCAGCTGTGTGAGGTAATGGGAGTCTGCAGGCTCTGATGGATGTTCATTGAATGAGTAGTTTTCCTGATGAAAGCACTGGGCATTCTGTTGCTCCAGCTTGTATAGATGTAATCCAGCATCCATTTACCTGTCAGCTTGGAGCTGAAGTCAAGGGGTGCTTTTCTTTTATTTCCTTTTTATTTCTCCCCCCTCTCCTCTCCTGCTTTTGTTGCCTTTCTCAGGTCTGCTTGGTAGGGGACTGTGTTGGAGGAATCCTGGGATTTGATGCCTTATGCTACAGCAATCAGACCGTGTCCGAGAGCCAGAACAGCAGCCGGCGAGGAAGCGTTGTGAGTGTCCAGGTAATGCTGGCTCCCAGTGGCTACTGGGACAGGTCAGCTGGCCACAGCACCTCCATGACTCCTGCTTTTAGTAAGGATCTTCTCCCAAAAAAACAAAGACTCGATTCCTTACCAATGGCAAATGTGTGCATATGTGTCACAATTCGGGTGCGCTGGCTCTGAACGGGGATGTTTCACCCTCTGGTGGGAAGCAACCCCCACACCCTCAGAAGGTGGTTTGGCCTGAGGTACTGTGTTGTCCTCAACTGGATCTGGGGGTAGATGGGAAATGGGGGGTGGAAGGAGAAGTTTATAGTGTGAGTCTATTCCTGATTCAGCTGTTAGAGTGCCAAATCCATATATTTCAAATCCCAGGATACGGACCTTCTGTCTCCTGGAATAACGGTGAACAACAGCTATTGTTCCAGTGGCTCTAATCTGGAAGCCAGCAGACACCTCAGCAGGAGCAACATTGATATTCCTCGTAGCAACGGAGAAGATCCAAAGAAGCAGCTGCCACGGAAAAGGAGTGATTCATCAACCTATGAACTGGACACGATAAAGCAGCATCAAGCCTTTCTCTCAAGGTAAGATTTAACACTTGGAAAGAACAGAACCAGCAATATTCTTGAGCTGAGGCTGCTGCATCTGTGAAGCCTGAGTGTTGCTCTGTCATCCTGCAATAAGCAAGGTGGAGGAAAACATTTAATTTAGATTAGAGAGGTATTGATTCCAGTGTGTTGTATATGCAAAAAAATTAACATCTTTCTTGCTGAGTGGCACTGAGAGAATCCAGCTTCTTTGCTGCATCCATAATGCAATGGCAAGAAGCCCTTCGTGCTGTTGTGTGACAGCCAAGGCTGTCAGGGAGCTGCTTCTCTGCTGTGCTGCGAGTGTGGGATGGAGGTCATAAAGCAAATGTAGAAATCGTGCGAGCGGAGTCGGTGAAGCAGAACTGGGAATCCAGCGTTGGATTAATTTTAAAGCGTCTCTGAAGCCTGATTTTGAGTTATTCTGTCCCCTGCCAGGGCTGCTCCATTGCACCCAGGACGTGTTTCAAATTTGTTACTCAACTGTTGACGCCCCTGATATCACATTCCTAAGCTTCTTCAAATGGACCTTCAGAAATGTATCCGTTAACATAACCAATGGAATTTTAATAGCAGCCTTTCCATGGCCACCGGTCGTTCAGGGATTACTTCTGTAAACCCAGAGGATTTTTCTGACTGAATCATCTTCTTCAACCTGTGGAACTGGACAGCCCAGACTTTTTTCTCCATCAGGCCTGTAGGAACTGCAATAAATATCCTCTTAATCCCTCTTACCTCACATCCCAGGAACTGGGGAGCAATGTCCCCCCACAGCAAACACACTGCCTGCACTGCAGGTGTGTCCAAGGCTGCTCCTTTTTCCTTGTGCTGAGCTAGAGGCTTCTCCTGCATTTTTCCCCCTCCTTCACTACTTGGAGTCATTGTTTCAGCACAGGGATTTGTGTTGTCCTGCCATGTCAGGGGCCTTTTGTAAATGATTTATAGGAGAGAGAAGGTATCAAAGTGAATGTTGTTGGTGCACAGAGCTACAATATTCAGAAAGACAGCTGCATTTACAAAAAGCACAATAAGCTTCCTGGCTATTTCCAGCAGGTTAATGAGAGGCAATCAGGCTCTTGGTCTTACCTTCTCAAAACAGCCTCCTGTATTACAGGAGAAAATATGAGTCGTGCAAAAATGTGCTCGTTCTCCTCCTTGCTGTTGACCTCAGGGGCACGGACTCAGTTAATGGAAGCGAGCTGGCGTCTTGATGCAGTTTTACACCTATTTTAGAATAAGTGCTGGGCCTGACATGGATAATGGATTGCACAGTTTTATTTTCCAAATTGCTTTGTGCTGATCCTTCGTGTTCCATCTCTGAAGGATTGTGCCTGCTCCCAACATGAAGTACTTGTGGGTCCCTGGCAAGAGCTATCGGTAGTCAATGGGCTGATGGATTGGTGCATCTGTACTTTTTTAGAGATTTAAATCTTTTTAAATCTCCTTTTAGACCTTGGGTTAAAAATTAGTCTCTTTGCAGAGCTCAGGAGCAGGATTCCCTCAGGGAAAAGGGCAGGTTGAAGCTCTGCTGTATGAGCTCTCTCCCTGGTGCAGGGAAGGCTGGGGAGCAGGGATTCACCTCATCCCCTCCTGCATGTCCCACACCAGTCCTTGTGCTCACAGCCGTCCATACAGAGCAGCACCTGCCTCAGCAGGGTGTCCTGTCAGCCCCTGTCACCAAGGAATGATTTTTCCCCTACAAAACCCAAGCCCTGATGTGACGTGGCTTCAGGCAGGAGATTGGCAGAACAGAGCCAAGATTCCCTGATGGGCTCGGCAGACGGACAGCCTGGCACACAGAGACCTTTCTGTCCGTGCCCACTGCAGATTCCAGCCTGTGCCAAAGACACTCATTTTTATTCATGTATCAGACCTACCCACTTCTCTGGGATAATGCCCAGCAAGCCAGATCAGCATCTGGAGATTACAATCACACATTTATTTTTAAATTCAGTCCTTCTGCGCAACTACATTATTTCTGGCTGTGCTGTACTTGTATTATTGTAAATGAGTTGATTTGCTTCTGAAATCCATAAGCTCTTGTTTAATTAATGCACACAGTACATCTGCTGCTTTTTAAAGGGAGAACAGGGCACTGTAGGTTGTTTGGAGCATGACAGATTCTGAGTTCCCCTTGGCTCTCATTTCTTTTGATTGCTGAAAAGACTATCAAGTTCGCAGCAAAAGGAGAGAACTCTGCAAATTGCTTAGTGCTGTAAGTGCTCTCATTCTTCCCTCCCTCACGAAGACATGCTGTGGGAAGCCGGGTGGGATACACCAAAGACACCTTGTACCCATCCTGCCATCGGAATAGTCTTTCCTTTGTGCCTTTGTTGGAATCCTGGTGCTGTTGCCTTGTCTTCTGCAAACCTGACCGTGTTCTAAGTGACGTTGCATTCCTCACACACAGCAAACTTGCTGCGTTGCAGTCTTGTTAGCGAAAGTAATTTAAGCTCCACTGAAGGTGGGTTGTTTCAGCCGTGTTTGAGCGTTGTGCATCTCGGCACGGCAATCTCAGGGAAGCTCGTTTGCATCCCAGAAACGGGAACATGCTCATTTTCATCCCAGAAACGGGAACATGCTCATTTTCATCCCAGAAACGGGAACACGCTCATTTTCATCCCAGAAACGGGAACATGCTCATTTTCATCCCAGAAACGGGAACATGCTCATTTTCGCTGTCGCTGCTGTAACCCCGCCGTTCCTCCCGCTTTTGACATCACTGTTTTGACTTCCCATGATCTGTTCGTCTGGCATAAGTGAGCTTATCATCTCCCTGTGGTTGGGAAGCGGGAGAGCCGTGCGTGTGCCTGTGTGCAGCTCCAGAGGATACACGACAGCGCAGCAGGAGCAGACGGCACTTCAGCATCCCTCGGGAATGGCGTTCGGCAGAGGAGCTGTCTCTGGGATGATGCGTTATTTGCCATAGCAGGAAAACAAAGTCTGGGTGAAACCTGGGTTTCTTCCCAAAAGTGGGAGCTTTTCCAGCTGCTCATTGCCTGACTGGCTGTTCCAGAGGATGTGTGTGAGCAACCGCTGCGGCGCTGGGGATGGTGGGGAGGGAACAGCCCAGTTCTGGTGAGCACAGCAGAGCTGGGGTGTCCCTGCCCTCAGAAATGGCCTTGATGAGCAAGGGCTGTTGCATGTGAGGACGTGGCAAGTGCTGGTCACCACCTGGGGCTTTGACTTGGGGCCACAGAGCCAGCAGGAGACTGTTGGATTTGTGTCGTTCCTGATTCTGGTCCAGTAAACTTCTTATTTGACCCAACTGTTGTGATATCCATTTACCCTACATATTTTATAGAACCTGTTCTGATGTTTTCTAAAGTGTTTGCAAATGCCCTGTTAAGGCACTGCTGCTACTCTGTCTTCAACTCTCTGCTTCTGATTGCAATGAGATAACCCAGTGTGGCTGCCATCGGAATCTGCACAACCTGGAGAGCAAAGGAAATCACAGCTCAGTGCTTTTGGGTGGTAACAGAGGAGTCTGAGAAACTGCTTTGTGAACGAGGTTATTGGTGTTGCACATCTGTCATTTCACAATTCCACATCTAGATTGCAAAGAAGCAACTCTCCCTGAAGTGGGGGTGGATTCCCAGATCCATCTAAGAGCTCCTGCTGCTTCTTCTGCGTGTCCAAGGGAAACGTGAATTTAAATCTCTTATTGCCCAGCCAGGATCACATACTGTTGGAGTTTTGCAACAGATTTGAAACCTGAGAGAGGGAAGGGGAAACTGGACATGTTTTATGTAGTTATTCTTTTTAATTTAGTTACCTGGTGAAGGACCAGCCAGAAAGCACAGCCATAATGTGTGGCATGGAGTGAATCACTGTAAACCCACTGTCTTCCCTGCTACTCTAGTAATTTTAGCTTGTTGGTTATTTTCTCTTGCAAATAAGTGTCCTACTAGCAGCAACCAAGATCTGGACTCCTCAAAGGAAAAACATTTTGAGGACATAGTGTGTAAATGAACCCACTTGAAGCTTGGATTTGTACAGTGATGCCGGTGGAATGGGGTGACTGTGGGTTGATTAACACAGTTCCTTCACTCAAGAAAAAGAAATTATATTCACTTGCAATCACTAATCCAGGCATTACTCATGAAAACACAGCATGAATGAAATTTTGACTTTATTTTCTTGTCCCAGTTTACATTCCAGCGTTCTGAGAAACGACCCCGGGTCCAGGCGATCGAGTAGCTCCACTATGTTGGATGGAGGAAATATTGGGAAGTTTGAATTTGAGATCACAGACTTCTTCCTCTTTGGTTCTCCCTTGGGCCTGGTTCTTGCACTGCGAAAAACTGTAATTCCCGCTCTTGACAGTAAGTTCTGGTGCAAACTGCTCCATTGGTGGATGGTGGAAGCACCTCCTGCTGCAAATGCAGGAATTTGGTTAAACCCAAACATTTCTCTGTAATATTTATGCACTGTAAGGAAGCAGATCACTGTGTGCTCTGGCCAGTACTGATTATACTATTTATTTGCATTGTTTTTCCAAACATTAAAAATACTGGACAATTCTTGAGTCTATAAATACTGGATAAATTGTTTCAGTTGACTAAACTGTGAGATGAGGGAGATGATAAATCCTTAGCACTTTCTTTAACCCAACAGTTGTCCTTTCTACAGACAAATATTTACAATATTCTAACTAATAATATTTTGATACTTGAGATGGCTTTTTTTTTTCTTCTTCATCTTTTTAGTCTTTCAGCTCAGACCAGCTTGTCAGCAGGTCTATAACCTGTTCCACCCTGCAGACCCATCTGCTTCACGCCTCGAGCCTCTTCTGGAGAAGAAGTTCTACCTTTTGCCCCCCTTTAATATCCCCCGGTACCAGAGGTTCCCACTGGGTGATGGCAATTCTGCTGTTTTGGGTAAGTCACTCTGGGGCCATATTAGCTGTCTAAAGGGCTGTATCCACATTTTACATGAAGTTATCAAAGCAATTGGCCCTGTAGCATTAGCCTTGTTCCTGGTTTACCAGAAAAGGAGTTTTCTTCCAACCAAATCAGTGCCTTGTGTCCCTCTTGCCCTTTGTTGGTCACACAAGGGCCTTGAGCTGCTGAGAGCCACAGTGAGGGGACCTCTCTGTGAAGGTCCCTGTTTTACACCCAAGCTGGTGTTTGTGACTGGGACTGAATGAAACAGGATTAGCTTGGCAGAGTTTAGGCCTTCAATGCTTGGAGGGCCAGTGAAGACTGGAAGGCACCAAGAAAACAGTGAGATATTGAGATGATTTCCTTGGTTCCATCCTGTGCTTTTTCAAAAGACAGGCTCCTGCAGGTCAGTGGGCTGGTGACTGTGCCTTGCCCTTCCCACCTTGCCGGTGAGACACTTTGTCTTCCTAGGAAACCTAGAATTCCTCTGCTGTCTGTGGCCTCCTCACTTGCTCTGGCCCAATTGCAGCTGTAATAAAGTCCAAAACTCTTGTGTTCATGCCCTTCCTGACCATGCCCTGCCTCAGCTCCCATTTCATCTTGCAGTTGGTTTAGTAAAATAAATTCTGCTTCCTGCCATCCTCACCTCACTTCTGTGCCTGGACTCTCGTGGGCTCTTGTTATTTCAGTACAGGCTCTCATTGCAAGGAGCTCTCGGGAAGCTCAACACTGTGCAGAACTAAATTTGACCTTTTTACTTCACCTAAAGCTTTAGTTCCCTGCAGGGGCCAGGACTTTGGGACAATTGCAGGAACAATTCACCATAATGTTTTTCCCTGGATAGAGGTTGTTAGTCTGTGACTGATTAAATTAAATTGCAACTAAGAGTCACTACTATAAAACTAGACTTCAAACACAAGAAGTCCTGCCAGCAAACCAGAGGAGAAAAACAAAGCCACCAGCTGGAAAGATTGGGGTTTGGTGGTTGTTTTTCCCCAGGCTCTGGGGGGAGCATTCCATTTGTTTAATACTTGAATCATGCAGGATTAAATGAAGAAGACTCTTATGTCTAGAGCTGAATAATTCGGGTCATACTATGCATCATTTTAAAATTGAAAGTGAAAAGCAGTGGTCTTCTGGGTATCAGTGTCTTTAAAGGTTGTAATTGCTGAATCCCGAGGTCTGGTTTGTTAAATGGGCACAAACTAAACCCATGTTTAATAAAGCAAATAGAATACATTCTGCAGGCCCCACTCACTTGTCAGATTTAGCAAAGATCTTGCTGCAACACTTCTCAAAAATGGATCCACCCACAACTACATTTGTACCCGGGCCAGTTGCAACAACTCCGGGAATCTATAGCAACTTGAAAAGCAATTTGCTTTTTGGGTGTATTCTGCTGCAAGGGGCTGCTTAAAAAAAATTATGCCTGAACATCTTACTTTGTTTCTCTTAAATAATACCTTCCAAAGCCCCTGTTCTCACTGAACCCAGAGGCAGAGGCCCCATTGACACTAAACAGCCTGTGTTCTGGTCATCATTCTGTGCAGCAGCAGGGATTTTAGTAGAGTGCTGTGTCTGCCTGGACCTCTGAGTTGGCTGTGTTTGGAGAGACACTTGTTATGTGGTGGAGAAGAGTTAAACAGCAATTAACTTAACTTAGGAGAGGGGCAGAGTGATTGCAAAACCTTCTCCAGGATTGAGCCTTGTTATTTTAAGAGACACTGCTCTGCCTTAATGAATAAAAGTGACAAAACCCAACTTTAAATTCATTTCCTGTAAGACAAAGCCTCTTCATTTGCTTATCATAAAGGAACAGGCTATTCCTTCCCATCAGAGTCCAAATTTCAGTGTGATGTACACATTACCCAGAAGGACAGACCATGATTTACCAAGCCACTACTGAAGTTGTGTTCACTGTAGGGCGCTTCAGGAAAGTTAATTGCTTCTATAATTAAGCTGTATGTTTTTTTGATCACGTAAAATTCAGGTGCTCCATTATAATTAGTTCTGTACCAAACCTTCTGTAACACTGCTCATGCACATCTACTCATGCAGGTAGCTTTTTTTTTAAAGTCCACAATTCAGAAATCTTCTTAGACTGTTTTTTTCGCCCCATTTTCCCATCTGTACTAAATGCTGGTCCCTGTTTCATTTCAATGAATTTGCAGAGTAAAATCAAACTCACATCCTTGGTTACTCCTGTGCTTTGCACTATGTAGGCTGTGAGTCTGATTCTCCCATTACGTGTTTTTTTCCCCTCATAGTAAAAAGATTTCTCTGGATCTACTGGGTATTTGTGGATTTGGCTCATTGGAGAAGCGGGTTAAGAGGACTCCCTTTTGTTGTTGAAATGCCATTGTTGTGTTCTTCTCTGCTCCCAGTTAATCTCTGATGTGAGTCTGTTTGGAAAGTCACCTTGTTTTGTTTCTTTTACTCTATTTGAAGGTTGTCTGTTCATTGAAGACTCATAGTTAAGTGCTGGGGTGTAACTGTTTGTATGTTTAACACTTTGTGGCAGCATGTCTGTTGTTCTTTGTCCTTCTGTTATGTTTTTTTTTTTTCCCCATCTGCTTCCAGTTGAGACAATCCAGAACAATCCCATCCTCCTCATGGAAAGTAGCCCTCTGGGTGCTCTCCAGCACCAGGACAGCTTCATGGAAACAAGTATCCCCGTTCCCGTACTGAATTGGCAAGATGTTTCCAATAAAAGTGCTGGTTTTGCTGAGTGTGTGTAATCTACACTTTTGTATTGTCTGTGGTGTTGGGTTCCTGGGGTGCTTTTTGGAGATCATACTGTTGCCTCCTGGGGTTGAAATCCTCATGCTGTGTCTCAGGCTGTGCCACATGAAATAACCAGTTGGGATCACTCTTGGGGCTGGGAGACCCACCATGGCAACAGCAGGTTGGGATTACAGAGTGTCCCATGCTGGTGTTGGTGCTGAAGGGGAGCTGCTGTCCCTGGTGGCCCTGTTTGTGTGGTACTCACATGGGTTGTCAGCAGTCACCATGTTGCACCATGCCCAGAAGTCCAATTAATGCCCGTGTCACACCAGATTTTGCCCCTTTGAGTCTTTCATGTTTGGACACTCCTCGTGGCTCTGCCCAACACAGCAACTGAGGCTTTTGGATCCCAGGGTGGCCCTGTGTGTTGGCTTTTTAAAATTCATTTCTCGTCTTCTGCCTTAAAAGCAAAGTTTGATGCATTTGTTTTGTCTTATCTTCCGTTGCAAATGCTGCATGGCCTCGTTTATTCTGGTTGTGGCTGGTGCTGCATCTTCAGTTTTGATGAGACTTGACTTTGGTTTGGTTTCTTCTCCTCTGTGTGTCTCACTTGCCCCTTCTCATCCCTTTCTTGGTGTTTTGCATCGAGAGCTGGGTTTGCTGCCCTGTTGTCTTTAACAAGCTGATCCTGTGGGATGTTATGTGGTCATACAGGATGGTGCCACTTCTGGCCATCCCACATCGTCTCTCCCTTTGTCTCTTGAAGGTGCAGCTGATTTTTGGCTGTGCACTTGTCACGTTGCCTGTGCTGTGAGGTTCTGTTACAAAGCAGAGGGAAAGGATCTGGTACTATTAATCACTTTGGAGGTCATTAATGAAATGCCATTTAGCTGTCAGCTGATATTGCCTGTGGTCAGGACAGAGCTTTTAGAAGCATCTCTTGCCTGTGGTGGTGGGGTTGGAATTAGATGATCTTTGAAGTCCCTTCCAACCCAAACCATTCTAGGATTTGATGATTCTCTTCAGTTTACCTTGTGTGTCAAGAGCACAGTGTGGCCAAGCAGTGCTTGGCTTGACTGTGGCAAGTGCTGAATCCCAGTTCAGCCACTGGACTGCAGGAAATTTCCAGATACATGAAAAAATATGGGCAACAGAAATCTGTAGTTCTTGATCTCAGGGTAGCAACTGCAGAGTGCCCAGCACTGAGCAGTGACTCCAGTGCAAGTGGGGTCTGGCCTGTGCTGAGCAGCTGACTGGCTTTTCTGGTTTTAGTTTTTTATTTTTATTGAACTGTTTATATTTTTTTATTCCTTTCAGTATTTCTTTGTTGCTTTGCTGCAACAGCTCACCCTGCAGATAGCACATATCAAAATCTGTCACTCAGGTACCCCAAGGACTTCCCTGAGAGGATGGCCCAGGGCTGTTCACTTAGTGGGAAACAGTGAGAACACTGACAAATGAGTCCATAAATGAAGGGGCACAGCACCGAAATGAGTATTGAAGATCCACTGCAGGCCAAAAAAAAAAGGTGATTTGGCTGCCTATGTTCCCTCTAATGGAAGTGCAGTTTAATCTCAGGTTGTGTCGTGTGGTTTGAGCAGCAGCAGGTGCTTTGCTGGCAGGGAGGGTGTTCAGGGCACTGCTCCAGCCAGGTCTCCTTGTGTTCTCTGATAAAGCCTGCCCTGAGTCACAGTACAAAGTGCACTTCAGCCAGTGCAGTAAACCAGGGCACCTCTGTCCTTATCTAGTCCTGAAGGAACAGCTAATCTTGATCAAAGTCTTGCTCCTGCTGGGCCTTCTGACTTCACCCTGGCCTTTCCTGAAAAACCTCCCCGCGGCTGTCAGGACCTGAGTTGTGGCTGGAGATGCACCTCTGCAGTGCAGGAGACTTCAGATGGCTCCCTTTAGGAGTCTCTGCTGCCATGGCAGCATCTCTGACATCCCACCCTGTTCACTACACTCCCCAAGAAAGCCGCCTTAGTTTCAGAATTGCTACATAAGGGATTTGGTGCAAAGAATACACAGGGTTAGGAAATACAGTGTTATGTTTGGGGTTTTTTTCTGCGAGTCAGATCCCAGGATTTTCTTTGGAAGTCACAGATTTGGGGTGAAGGAAGCTTGCCTCAGGGGGCAGTAATGCATAAAACAGGTTTTTCTCCACATTTCCTGCCCTGCCTGTTCCTGGCTCTTGTTTTTCTTAGAAACTGTTCTTTTTCAGGGACAGAGGGTGTGTAGCTTGGGAGAAGTGAGAAACACAAGAGCACCCTGAGTGGGCTGGAGCACAGGAGCACTGCTGTTAGGTGGCACCTCATGCCCTGCAGAACAGCCAGCAGTGTGGGTGAACAGTTCAGTAATGCTAAAACACTTCTAAGAGTGAGAATTATTCCTCTGGTGGCTCTGGGATGGGGTTGGAAGGGCTGTTCAGGTTGGGTGTTTTTCTTCCAAACTCATTGTCTTCCAAAATCCCCAGTCAGGCCCAGGAAAGTGAGATTGGCTAAGAAGAGCAAGCCCAGAATATCACTGGTTCTTCCTTTATTGACTTTCTGGGTTCTGCCCAGGCAGCACCGTTTTTAGCCCTGATTTTTCTCCTGTGGAGCATTACTGTAACACCCTTCATTGTGTCTTCCAGCTGCTTCCTAATTCAAGCCACAGATGCTTTAGGTTGAGGGAGAAGTTCAGTCTTCTCTGGTAGTTAAACCTGAACCTGGCATTTTTCCTAGCACAGACAAAACCAAACCTCTCCTTGCATCTGAGCAGGTTCAGGGAAGCTGATGGTCATCGCCTCTATTGGGGCACCCACCAGGTGACACAAGTGCAGAAGGGTCTCACAGGCCACAGAAGGGAGAGGGAGGGGTAACCAGGGAAGAGATGAGAGGCTTGTCCCAGGTCCTGCAGCACTGGGAATGAGACCCTTTACACTTGAGATCTTTATGGGGTTCAGTGCAGCTCCTGTTCCCTGCTTGAATTGTGTCCTCTTGCTCGAGCTGGTGCTTTGTACAGTCAGAAGACAGCACTGGGTTGTGGATGCTGGTCACAGCCTTGACAGACAGCAGCTCGAGGCAAGGTGAAAAGAGGGGGAAAGTGCTGAGAAAGTGATGCTGCTAATGGCCTTTCAGGCACAACGTGGGCAGTGTGTGCAGCTCATCATCAGGTCAGGCTCCTGCCAAGGCTCAGATCTTGCAGTCCACGAAGCTTTTACACAGAGCAGCTTGTGGCCTGATTTTCCCTGCAGAGAACAGAACTCTTTTACCAACACTTAGCCACACATTTTCAGCTTCATACATTCCCTCTCCCTCGGCTGCAGCAGGATCTGTGTGGGCACAGGCACTGCTGCTGTGAACTGAGAGATGGGAGGGAGAAAATCAGTAGCCCCAAGCAAAAAAAAGATCGATATTAAAATGAACCAGTTGCCAAAATAACGCCCCGTGTCAGCTGCACACTGGGATTAATCCAGGGATATCTAAAGTGGCTGAAATAGGTGAAGGGTGTTGGTGTGTGGGAGTGAGGTACTCACTTTCCCTATGGCATCTCCTGCCTGGCTGAGAGCACAGACCTGTGCCCTGCCAGATACCTGGGGATAAAATTCAGGTGCTGCTCCTCAGGTGCAGCAGAGATGGGCAACCTTAAAAAATTAAGTAAATGGCTTTGCTTTTGCATGTTCCTGCCATGCTGGTGCTGCCTGCTATGAAGCACCTGGTATTGGCATTACAAACCTCTGCAGTGCAGGAGGCTGGGATATCCCATTTAATTGGGCCTCATAACATCCACAGGGGGGTGGATGTTCTTACCACTGTTACAGAGAGAAAACTGAAATGCAGAGATTTTGTCGTGACTTTCAGCATCTCTCAGTTTGCCATTTGAGGTCCTTTTCCCTCCAGTCCTTATATGAAGTCTGTGTGAGCATGATTTTAAATCTTCCTTTTCTGTATTTATGTACTAAGGGGTTAGGCCACACTTGGTAAACCTCAGGTTGGGATCTAAAAATCCAGACATGCTCGTTGTACCAGAGAAGCTCTGTTTTCACAGAGACTGAGCATTCCCAGATTCGCCAGCTCCGATGGGAGAAGCAGGTGCTGAGCACCAGGCTCCTTTCACTGGATCTTACTTCAGTTTAACAAGTGTTGGCTGTATCCATTAGCAATAAAATACAGGTTCAAATTAGTCCCTGCCAGGCATGAGGATGTTTTCTTGATTTTTTTTTTTTTATTACTGTTTTTATCTTGAAGAAGTTAATTTAAATCTAAATATTTCAAGAAAACAAATATCCCCTTTCAAAGGTTGTTTTTTTGTTGTTCTCCTTACCTGGGTTATTTTGTCTTGATGTGAATATATAAAATTGTGTATATTCACATCTGTTTGTATGACACATGCTTGTTATTGCTGCTTGAATAAGTCTGCCTGGGTTTTTCTTTGGATCTGATTTTTGAGCTACTTATTTTGCTTCTCTCAATCAAAGACTGCTCCTCCAGCCACATGTCTCTGCCTGCTGTGCTCTTTGCTTTCTTTTCAAACCAGAGCTCCGATGATACGCGGTGGTTGTTTTGTTTTTCTTTTTCATTCCAATCCGTTCTGAAAGGTGTTTGCACCTCCCAGCTTTGTTTGCCTCCTGCCTCTTCCCTGAGTTCATCTTGCCCAGCCTCTGTCTGTTGGTCTAATATTTTGATTTCCCTGTTTCAACTTTGTAGCAGATGTTGTTCAGTCTCATGGTGCCGTCTTCGTGGAAAACGCGTCCCTGTCCACCCCCATTTCAGCCCCTCAGTTCAGGGGCTTCCGGAGAGCCAGTGAGATCAGCATTGCCAGCCAGGTCTCAGGAATGGCAGACAGTTACACTGCTTCCAACATAGCCAACAGTAAGTGTTCCACCCCTCCGAGACCCCGCTCGCTGCCGCTCCGCTCTCCGACCACGCACCGGGCCGAGCCACACAGCTTCTGTCTGTCTGTCTGTCCGGGGCTCTGCTTCCCATTAATCACCACAAGTTGGAATTATTCCGCCTTCGCCCGGTTTTGCCACAGGCAGTGCCGTGTGTTATCACATCCCCTGGAAGAACAGGTGATACATTTGATGGTCACACAGGGACCACCGCTGTGTTTTGCATGTTGGACTGTGCTGGTGATAAATTGTTAAAAAAATATAATAGTTGCTGATTCTGAGCACCGTTTGGCTGTTGTGTGTGGTGAGGGTTAATCCAAAGGGATGTTTCTGTGCTGCTGTGATAAGTTGTGCAGAACTGGTCAGGATCAGCACTTCCAGATTGGTAATGCAGGATGTAGCTTGATGCAGATCCCTCAACTGTGGCCCATGAAAACAGGGATGAGTAAGTCCCTCTGTAAGAGAGCAAAGACAGGTTTGTTCAGAACAGAACATTTATTACTTTGCATTAGAAATTCAGCTCTCTTGTAGCCTGCAGGGCAGCTCACAGTCAGCCAGTTATGACCCATATCCCAGAGCCGAATGAGGAATAAAAGGGATTTTATTTGTTACTTTTCCCCAAGACTGTATAATTTCCCAGCTAATACAGTGGAGAAGAACAGACTTTGTGCAGCCCCTTCTTTGTTTCAGCTGAGGTGTGAGATGACCACTCTGTGCCCTCAGGGACCGCTGAAAATAAACCCATAATATAATATAATATAAAACATAATATAATTTATATATATATATACACTATATATAGTATATATATAGTATATATAACATAATATAATATAACATAATATAATAACAAGCCCATATGAAAAAATCTTCAGCCCAAACTCTATTCCCAGAAGGTAGCTAAAATTTAGAGATATTCCATTCCTGGCACGGGCTGTGAATTACTCAGTCCATAATTAATTGCTGAGGTTACTAACTCTCCCTGAGGCAGGTGTGAGTTGCTGAAGGTCTGTGGGTGCTGCTCAGAGGCTGCTGTAACCTCTTGCCCTGTTTGAGGCAACGCTCAGCAACAGGAAAAAATAAGTATCTGGCTCTGACAAACAAGGTTTTCCTTCCCAAAGTGCATCCGAGAGCCGATGCTGCGCTCCCAGAGTGTGTCCTTGTCCTGGTAAGACTTCTGGCCAGGTGCTTGCTAAATATGAATCTGCTTGGGAAGAAGCTCCTGGGGGAGAAGGTGCTTGTTTTGTGGTGGTTTGTGGTGGGGTGTTTTTGCCGGGGTGATGCCCCGAGGCCGACGTGTTGCGATGGAGGGATCGATGGAGGGATCCTGCCAGAGCCACAGCAGGGCCGGGCCCACACAGCGCTCACCTCTCTGCTGTCCCCGTGCTCCCCCCTCCTCGTGTAGCTTCTGCTTTGTGTAATTTATTCCTCCACGCATTTCACAGCTGTCAAAACCCGTTTCTGAGCTCAGGGAGGACGAGCGTGGCCGCAGCGCGGGCTGCAGGTGCTCCCTGTCCCTGTGCGCCGGCTCCTCACGGCTGTCACAGCCCCTTCCCTCAGCTCCGAGTGCCGACGTGTCCCCTGAGCCCCGGCTCGGCCTTTGCAGCTCTTGCTCTCAACCTCATTAGCGTGGTGGTAACGTGAAGCCGTGGCATTGAGGGTTGGATGCGATCCGTGATTATTCCCACTGAGAGCCGGAGAAAGTCCACAGGGGCACCACAAAACCATGGCTCCCTCCAGGGAGCCTCCCTAGGGTGCAGCTTCTCTTGTACTGTGAATTTCTGAAGGATGAAATCAGTGTGTGCCATAATAATGTGCGATTTCTGCTTTTTTTCCTATATTTTATTTTTCCTTTTAGAAACCAAACACCACTTTAATCATTGTAGAGGGTTTAGCCTTCTGTCCCAACTTGCCCTCCCTCACAAATCCCCCACCCAAACCTCCTTCAAGAGACGTAGGCAGCATAAACATGAAATCCCTGCGAAGGGAAGAAAGCTCAAAGGGCCACGGAGTGGGGCTGCGGGCTGTGCTCTTCGGATACCCGACCTGGACATCAAGACAGGTATTCTGGGGAGATCCACTCCAGTCGACTTCCTCTCTGATTCCATAGCCACAGAACTTCGCAGCAAATCTCTGCACTTTCACTGAGGCACTTGCAATTTCTAATTGCATTTTAACAAGTATTTCTGTCACTTTGCTCCGAAGATCGTTCATAACACGGCTAACAACTTGGCAGGAGCAGGAATTCTTCTGGGCAGAGCTGTGGGGACAACGCTTCTGCCTCACCACTGTCTTTTGAGCATGGAAGAGTCGATCCTGTCCGCTTCCTACAAAGAATCTGAAATTATCCAAGCTGGGGACTTGCATGAGAAAAGAATGATTGGAGTGTGACCAGGAGCTGTCAGTTTGGAAGACAGGGAGTCAGAAAAGGCTGCGAGGAGAAGCCTGTGTGCTCTGGAAAAGCCATATTGATCTGTCAAACCCTCCTCTTTATGGCTCTTCAGAAAAGCAGGGACTGTCAGGGTGAGGGTGGCCTGGGCACTTGGCACAATGAGGCTGGACTGCAGGGATGTGCTGATGCCATATCTCTCTGCATGTCACTGGGGTGGGAGCTTTGTGCAGGTCTCTGTAAGGAGCTGATGGATTCGTCTTTTCAGTTCAGCATCTTTGCTCATCACCAGCCAGATTTCCCACAACAGAGGGGTGTGTCAGATCATACCTTAAACCTGTCTGGAAGTCCTTAAAAAGGGAACATTGTCACAGAGGAAAACAAAGCTTGAGGGAGCCCTTGTCAAAGCCCCAGCTTGCATCCTGCATGCAAACACAGCTCTTCCTGCTGCTCTCTTGATCTGATCCATCTTTTCTTTCCTTGGCTGCTTTTCCAGGCCGGAGCGCGCGGGCGTTGAGGACTCCTCAGTGCTGGGAAAGCAGCCCGTGGCTTTGGGGTCTGAGGCTTTGGGCTGAGACCTGCTCATTTCCAAGGATTCAGACAGGATGTGTGTATGGGCAGAGTTCGGGGTGCTGTTGAGGTGTGGGGGGGTCCCAGGGGTGAACGGCAGCTGTCGGACACTTGTGTGCGAGTTGGTGTCTCCCTGAGGGAGTAACTCATCTGTGGTGTTTGTAACCCTGCCCCTCCAAATCCCTGTGTATTTTTAAGTCCCCCATGCAATGAAGTCCCGCTGCTCCCAGCTACCTGTCTGGTTGTCCACCCCAGAGGCTGTGCTCCCGGGGAGGCTGGGCTGGATGTCTCGCTCACCTACAACGTGGTAGCCCAAGAGGGCAACAAGGACTTGTTGGGGACTACCCATCAGCACGTGCCATATACCCTGTGGTGCCTTTTAGCATCTCACATGGATTCCCAGTGCTCAGATCCTCTTCAGTGTGGCCAAAACCTACATGCTATTCCTTGGTGAAAGCTAAAGGAGTTGGAAGCAGGGCTGGAGATGGCCTGGGCATGTACCATAGTGGGCAAAACACACACATCCTTCCTCCCACAGCTCCAGGGAGACACATTTCTGTCTTAAGTTTTGGCATGTGGATTCCCAGGCTTATTGTACATGAGCCTTGGACCCCTTAATACCTGCCCTTCAGTGCCTTCGTATTTGCTTAGATAAAGGAGACCTCACATGCTGGTGCCTCTGTGTGTCCCTCCCTTGGTCTGAGCAAACACCAATCCCTGGGTTGGCTGTTCCCTCTCAGCAGTGTGACCAGCCAGGGAGCAGCCTCAGGTGTACCTGGAGAGAGGAGCCAGAGCCCTGAGATCCTGTTTGTGATGGAGACCGTGTGTGCATGTGACCCCCCTTTGTCTGAACAAGTCTTTTACTTCCAGTTGCTGCCAAGTGGTGGGGAACCAAACGCATCGACTACGCCCTGTACTGCCCCGACGCCCTGACGGCTTTCCCGACCGTGGCCTTGCCTCACCTCTTCCATGCAAGCTACTGGGAGTCCACAGACGTTGTCTCCTTCCTGCTCAGACAGGTAGGGTTGTCCTCCCTCCCTTGATCTCCCTTGGGCTGAAAAAAATTTGGGGCTCTTTGTTCTTTTTTTACTGCACCTTCCATAACAGTCGTTGATGCGTAGAGGTGAAAAAATACCCTTTGCCCCCCCCCGCCCCGATCCATTTTCTTCCACTTCTTTTTGTTCCTCACCTGTGGTGTTGGTGGAGATGCACATGCAAAATTCATGGATGTGCTGTCACACCTGGTTGGTTTGGGTCTGGGTTTTAACATCAGAGCAGGTTGCAGATTGGGTTCACCAGGGATCCATGGAGAGAACCCGGGGCAATTTCCTGTCAGATCAGTGGCAAAGGTCAGTGGCACTTGTTTCTTGAAGTTATCTGTGCTCTGCATGTGCAAAGTTGGATCTCAAGACTGAAAGGGAAACTTCTCAAAGTACAAATAAAAATAGCATCAAGTACAATAAAACCAAAGGAGAAGTTTTATATTAATTTAACACAAATTTGATAGGCAAAATTCGGTTCTCCATTTTGCCTTGCTAAGTTATTGTGGTTTTCTTTGGAAACTCATTGAGATTTAGTCCTCATTCCTTCAGCAGAAAGCAGTTCTCGAGCCAGGAAAATGGGGATTGCTGGTGTCTGGAGTCTGACACCTCAGATTTTATCAACATATATTAGGCCTGAGATTCAAATTTACTGTTTAAAATGTATTTTTTCCTAAAAGAAATATTTTCCCTTCAATTCCTGGGGGATGAGGGGGAGTCATTTGCCTTACAAAGTATGAACTCCCCAAGGAACAATACTTAGAGCATGGAATTGGAAAAAACAAAACTCAAAGCAACTCTGTGGATTGTGTTGCCCACTCCAGCACTGGGTTTGCTTTGTGTCAGCTCAGCTGTTAAACCCTCCCTGCTCCCTTCCAGCCTCCTCTGCTGCAGCTCTCAATTATTTATGACTCTGTTGGCAAACTTTCTTTCATTGTTATCTTCCAAATAGTGTGAGAACCATAAACAGCAGAGATGTCAGTGCTGGTGGCAGCTGAGCAGCAGTGATAATCCAGGGAGACCCTTTCTTCCCGG
>JAWWLV010000038.1:11420863-11444400 GCA_035041135.1 Platyrinchus mystaceus | reverse complement strand
AACCATAAACAGCAGAGATGTCAGTGCTGGTGGCAGCTGAGCAGCAGTGATAATCCAGGGAGACCCTTTCTTCCCGGGCTGTGTCCAGCCCAGTGAGACATCTCTGCGCTTGCACAGACCTTGCTGGATGGTCCCACATCAAACTCGGCCTAAGAGGGCTGAAAAGAAGAGAGAACTGTAATTGTGCATGAGGGAGAACAGTCACAACAGCCTTGTACACAGAATGTTCCACTCAGGAAACAGCCAATTACTCAGGTTTCAGTTGGAATCTGAGTTTGTAGCACAGTGTGGTGCTTCAAATCCTGTGGCTTGAGTACCTGGAGGTACCTGTCTATCCATTCTAAGCCTGGGTGGTCTGGCACCCCCTTCCCCAGTGCCTGTCTCTGCTCACTCATCTCTGCCTTGAAACCAGGGTATTTCTCATCCCTGTCTTCTCTCTGTCTTTCCTGAGCACCACACCACTGCTTCCCCTAATAAGGACTTGTTTCTAATGGCCTTGGACAGTCACCTCTGAGCAAAATGTAAAAAGAAGCTTTGAATAGTTTTAGCCTCCAAAGATTAAATCTTGTTAAAACAAGCCCAAAAAGGACTCAAAATAGACTCATGATTTAAATAATTTTCAGTAAAACTCGTTCTTTTGTTTACATTGGATTTCCATGAACTCCCTCCCCAGCAGGCTCATCCTCCCTGGGGTCCTTTTTCCATTTCCCTGGATGAAAACCAGCTTCAGCTCTGCAAATGGAGCTGGCCTGTGTCAGCCGAGCTCAGCTGGAGAGCTGCTGACCTCACAAAATATGTTCAAGACCTTGTAAAAGAGCCCACATTTAATAGACTTGTTAATTTTTGGTCACCAAGGGCCACTGCCAGTTTTGGAGTTCTTTGTGTGCAGGGTCACCTCCCAGTCCTACATCAGGCTTTAAGGTGTCCTCTTGCCTTTGGGTTTATTCTTCCTTTTCTCTTCTAGAGCTTAAGGGCAACCCAGGTGGGATTTAACCCTCCTCCCTCCAGGTTCCTGTTTCCCATCCCTGGCTGTGCCCTGCTGACAGACAGGAATTGCCCCAAAAGCTGGCTGGTGGGCATCACCTTGCCCCCTCTCTGATCCTCTTGCTGGCCAGTGACACCCCACAAAGTGCTGGAGCTCTGTCAGCCTTGGAGATAAGGCCAGGATGGACAGGCACCCTGGGCTCTGCCTCACATGTGGCCAAGCCAGAGCCCTGTGTGTCTCCACCAGGGTCAAATCAGTGAGAGAAGCAAAAGCCATGGGACAAGAGCAGTCTGGGATATGTTTCAGGAGGAATAAGAAATGAGGTGAAGGAACGGCATGTGCCTGGTGCTGGTTCTGTCATGGAATGGGAGAAGGCTTGTGCTCAAAGGAGACCAGTCCCTTGCAGACTGTGGGAAGGGACTAATGAGTCCCTGGAAGAAGGGCAGGTATTTTAAGTGCAGAGCTCGTCCTGTTGTGTTTGAGCCCAGATGGTCTAAAAAACCTCCATCCCAGCCAGGATTAAGTCAATGTCGGCCACAGGCTTTGCTAGTTCAGGAGAGGCCACTTATCCTGTAAAACCTGCAAGCTTGCCCAGCAGCAAACTCAGGGACCTCTCTCCAGGCACTGCCCTTCCTCAGCACTGGCTCGGGAGATGTGGAACAGCGCAGGCAGGAGGGAGGGGGGGTCACCACTCAGGTGGTGATGCCTTGGTGGGATCTGCCCTCCTGCAGGTGATGAGGCACGAGAACTCGAGCGTTCTGGAGCTGGACGGGAAGGAGGTGTCTGTGTTCACCCCCTCCAAGCCCCGGGAGAAGTGGCTCCGCAAGAGGACACACGTGAAGCTCCGGGTGAGGGGGTTTTGGGGCTGTCACGTAGAGGGGGGTCAGTTTGGGCTGCACAAATTGCTCTGAGGGTGGACAGCATGGGCACAGCGTGGACAGAGGGTCACATTGCATTGCTGGTCTGTATTAGTGATTATGTCCTACCTGTGTAGAGCAACCCAAAAGACCTGCATCAGCAAAGTCTCCTCTTGGCCTCGAGTCTGTAAAACACTCACAAAAACCTGAGTCTGTTGGCTGTGGGTCAGAGAAGGAGCCAGAACGGAACATCTTTCTAAGTCCAGTAATACCAGTTCTATGCTCTGTAAATGCCCTTCTCTCCCAGTAAAGTCTCCAGTTCCTGAGAAGGCAATTCTGTGCTAGAACTGAAACAATGTCAGCAGATTTCTCTGGCAGCTGTTTGTATTTGCTCTTAATTCCAAAGTGTAAGAGTTAATAGGCAGTATCAGAATTACACATACAGCCTGCCATGGAAACTGGCTCTCCAGCCATGGGTGCTCCAACCCACCCATCAGTGCAGGGCACAGAGCCTCACCTCTGCCACAGGTCAAATTCTTTCCCAGAGTGGAGTGGAGGAATGACACAGAGAAACCCACGCTCCAATTTGCCGGGTTATATTTGGCATTTCCCTGCGAGGCTGCCCGTTGCTGCAGACTTTTTTCCTTTATGTGTTTTTTTTTTTTGTTCCTCTTTCCCTCCTGCCTCGTGCAGAACGTCACAGCCAACCACAGGATAAACGACACCATCGCTAACGAAGATGGGCCCCAGACCTTAACGGGGAGGTTCATGTACGGCCCCTTAGACATGGTCACGCTCACGGGAGAAAAGGTACCGTGTGTGCTCTGGGGGTTGTGCCTCATGTGGTGAGAAGGACAGGGGTGGTGCTGGTTGGTGCTCTCTTGGCCCCTGACAGTGCTTGCTGCCCTCGTGTCTTGGCCAGGTTGCCCTGCTCAGGCTTTTGGGTGCGTCCCACCAGGAACAGCATTTGTTATGGGATCCTTCACCACTGGGGCCGGGTTTCACTCCAGCACCCTGATGTTTGGGTGCTTCTCAGCTCAGATGCACGAGGTGCAGAGGGTGGGAGCAAGACCCAGCCCTGCTGCCGTGCAGAGGGGCTTGGGTGGGATGTCCTCGTGCTTGGCCTGTTCTGCTTGTCCGTGTCTTTAATGCTGTGGTGTCTCCCTCGCTGTCTCCCCAGGTGGACATTCACATCATGACCCAGCCACCCTCGGGAGAGTGGGTTTACTTTGACACAGAGATCAGCAACAGCAGTGGCAGGATTTCCTACGTCATCCCCGAGAACCGGCGCCTGGGCATCGGCGTGTACCCCGTCAAGATGGTGGTCAGGTGAGGCACCCTGGGCTTTGCAAGGGGAACACGAGGAATTTGATGACTGTAGAATGTGGAGAAGCCCTGTTGGGTGGAGAAGCTCTGTTGGGTGGGATCAGAGCCTGGTTTGGCAGCAATAGGGCCCACTTGTGCTCTGCAGCTGTAAGAGGAAGATCCATGTTTTATTCTGGCTCGTGCATCACCACCAGCACAGGAACAGAGCTCCCACTGCAGGGGCAGGTCTTCTGCACCACAGGGTGCACCTCACGGTCATCTGCAAAACTGCACAGCTGAGCAGATTTTAAAGACCATAAACTTGTCCTTGAGGGACAGAACTTTGTACTCGTGATGATTCACAGCCCAGGGCTCCAGCTCAGCTCCAGTTGCTGGTGTTGGGCTCTGGAAGGGGGAAGAGAGGAGCATCTTCTCAGTGGTGAACCCAGATATGGTTTTCTGAGGTTACTTCTTTGAGTCACTGATGCCAAAGGCTCCAGAGTAGTATTCCATCCCCACTTTAACACAGAAACCCTCACACAGTGCCCGTAACCGAGGGTGTCATCACTGTTGGAGCCTTTGGGCCAGATTTGGGTGCTGTTTTGGGCTCGTGGTGCTCTGGAGAACTCGGTGATGCCTTCTGAGTATCTCACTGTCTCTAAATACCTGCATCCCTCTCACCAGGGGTGACCACACGTTTGCAGACAGCTACATCACGGTCCTGCCGAAGGGGACGGAGTTCGTGGTGTTCAGCATCGACGGCTCCTTCGCAGCCAGCGTGTCCATCATGGGCAGCGACCCCAAAGTCCGGGCTGGAGCAGTGGATGTTGTAAGGTCAGGGCAGGGGCTGGGGCAGCCGCTCTGTTTGACACTGGTGTTGCTCAAAGTCTGCAACCCACTGACTCTTGGCTTTCCTTCCAGGCACTGGCAAGACCTCGGCTACCTCATTATCTATGTCACAGGCCGCCCTGACATGCAGAAGCAGAGGGTGGTAGCATGGTTAGCACAGCACAACTTCCCCCACGGGATCGTCTCCTTCTGCGATGGGCTCGTTCACGACCCGCTGCGGCACAAAGCCAACTTCCTGAAATCCCTCATCACCGACGTAAGCCTGAAATAGGATCGTGGCACGGGTTTAGATTGCTCCTCGTCCAACTGCCCCTGTCAGCACCAGTCTCTTGGCAGCAATGTGACCTGCAGTGGAAGATTAATCTGTTCATTTTATTTTCATCCTTTTATTGCTCTACAAAAATGTCTATGCTGTTAAATTGTCGCCTCTGTTCCGCAACTGCTGCCTCTTCCATTAGGCCTTTGGTGCTGGTCAGATCCTCCCTTCCCCACACATGCGCTTTTTTTCACCTGTTTGGTGGCTTTCTGGCAGCCTGTGGTGCATCCAGCAGGTCTGAGAGGGGATGGAGCTGCTGTGGAAATGGCCTTGCACCACACAGCCTTCATGGGAGACTCCACAGAGAATCTTCCAAGCTTTTGACCCCTGCGAGGTCTAAATTCGCTCAGCCCAGAGGCTCAGAGAAGCTTGAGACAGAACAAAGTTTTCTGTGGCTGGCAAGTGAAGGAGCTGCCAGTGTCCCAAGCACTTGCCCTGCCTTGATTAGTAAGGAAAGCCTGTCCTTAACTCTCTTGGGCTCTTGTTTTGGCCAAGTCGCAGTGACGGGACCAGCTCCTTGCTCACTTGCTCCCTTGTCCTCCAGAAGAACCAGTTTGGGACCAGGGTCAGCAATTCCATTTCCATGACCTTCAGCTCCAAGCACAAAGCCAGTCAGTCTGTGGTGGCATCAGTGTCCACAACTCCCCTGCCAGCCCTTGTTCCAAGCCCAGCAAGGACAGGGTTGGCCAGGAGCTGCTCTCTGCTCATAGTGGAGGCAGACATATCCCTGCCCAGCAGATCACAGCAGTGGCTCTCGGGGGGAACATTCCTGACTAATGATTCCTGCACAGGGAGGTTGCAGCTCCTCTCCCTCAGCGACAACAGGCAGCAAAGTGTGTGGCATCCTCGCCCCCCACAGACCACAAGGCAAGCCTGTGGATCAGCAAGTGGAGATCTGCTCTTGTATCGCTGTTACTCCTCTTGTTCTGGCCTGTAAACATTCCCAGCTCGTTAATTACTGCTTTGCTCAGCGGTTCATTATCCAGCTGGGAACTTACATAAGTTCCAGTGACCTGAGATTCCCACAGATGCTCTTGGAAACCCAGAGCCCTGCCTGTTGAGCGGCACGGGGTGCCTGTGTGTTCTGACTGCATGTTGCTTTCCCTCCCCACAGCTCCACATGAGGATCCATGCGGCGTATGGATCCACGAAGGACATCTCCGTGTACAGCTCCATCAGCCTCCCGCCCACGCACATCTACATCGTCGGCCGACCCACCAAGAAGCTGCAGAGCCAGTGTCAGGTAGGAAGGGGCTTGTCTGAGCCCAAGGGCCTCCCATGGGAGGGAGATGGGAATTTGGCCATCCCAAGATCCGGTGGCTGAGCTGTGTTGGCCAAGAGAACGGGAGCTGTCCCGCGTAGCAGGGACACGTTGGACTGAGAGAACCCGGCACAGCAAACGCATTTAGTGGCCGGTGGCCCTCAGGGCAACATGTCCCATCCCTCTAACCCCTGCCCTGACCCCTCTCGCCCCCCAGTTCATCACGGAGGGTTACGCGGCCCACCTGGCGCAGCTGGAGTACAACCACCGCGCGCGCCCCGCCAAGAACACCACGCGCATGGCGCTGCGCAAGGGCAGCTTCGGGCTGCCCAGCCAGGCCGAGTTCCTGCGCAAGAGGAACCACCTGCTCCGCACCATCTCCTCCCAGCCTTCCCGCCCCGAGCGCACCCAGAGCCAGTCCGACAGCGACAAGGAGAGGGACAGGGAGCGCAGCCAGCGGAGCATGAGCATCGCCACGGGGTGCTGGGGCCGGAGCGCCGCGTCCCGGCTGGAGTCTGGCCTCCTGGGGCAGAAGTAGCCAGGCCAGAGCCAGGATTGTCAGCTGCAGCCACCGGAGGAGAAAACAAAAGGAAAGAGGGACGAGGTCGCCGTTTCGGGCTGGAAGGGTAAATATGGTGCTACTCCAATAACATCATGGTGTTCTGGGAAGAGACGGGATGTTTCCCACGCAGAACGTGCAGGCCTTGCAGCGAGAGCGTCGGGTTTGTGCAGCAGGAGCCCAAGGAACAGCTGGAAATCAGGGGGGGATGTCTCCAGATCAAGATGGCGCTCTCTCCTGCCTCCTCTTATCCAGGTTTAGTGACTGTAAATATGTGCCTCCTCGCCTTGTTAGCCATCGCTCCGATCCGCGCGACCGAGTGCTGTCCTCAGAGCCACACAACAGGGCATGGGGCTGGGAAACCTTGTCCTTGGCTGTGCCAGGAGTCAGACTGAGGGGCTCTGCCGGCGCGGGGCAGGCTGGGGGTCGATAACTCGACAGCCCCGAGCGAGGGATTCATGGTGGGCTGTGCCAGGCAGAGCGAGCGGGAGCTTCATCTGTACAACGAGCTCCGAGTGCAGCCGCTTTCTCAAGGAGTTGGTGCAGTGCAAAGCTAAAGCTCTGTCGATGCTGTTGGCAGAGGCAGAATGGCGGCAGATTCATGCCCAAGACAGCGGGGTCGTTATTGTTATTACTGTTATTTTTTAAAGAGACCTTTTAGAAGCGGATGGAATTTAATGCGTTGACCTATTAAAGGAGGAATACAAGCTATGTTGTTTGAGCTGTTACAAACCTCAGACACTTAATTTGCTGTTAAAAGTCTCCAAGTAGTCTCGCTATATATTGTTTCCAACAGTAACCACCGTATATTTGGAAGCAGCTGAAGGCACTCAGCTAGATTGCATTGCAGTTCTCATCCAAACGCAGGGTCTGACTCTCTCAACACCCACCTCTGAGACGTTTTCTTCTTCCCAGGTTCTCTCCAAGTTCAGTAGCAGCTTTCATGAGAACTAGACTCGCTTCTTTTACCTGTAGTTACTGAACTGTAAAACCTCATTGTTTTTTGCACTGATGATTTTTAGAATGGAAACCTGTTACCATCTCATGTAGCTACACCGGTGTTTGTAGTGCATGACAATGATATATTGCTAAGCCAGGGTGTGCGTGTATATCTGTATGCACACACACATATATATATGTACATATTTAAAAAAAACAATCTGTGCAGAAGTTTTTCCAGCAGTAAGGAGACTGTAAGGAAGTGTGCCAGCAATGTCAGGCAACCTTAAGAAAAGGCCATATCTTAATTTTCCCGGTGTGTTTCTCAGTGGATGTGCCTGAGGCGATGGTTTTGTGCTGCTGGAGCGGGCGGGTGGGGTGCGTGGCCGAGGGGAGCTGGCACCCGGTGACACCGAGACAGGGACAGAGAACAGTGCCTAAGAGCCAGGGCTTGCCAAAAAGCCCCTTAGTCCTGTCCCCCCTGGGGCCAGCGAAGGTTCCCTCCTTGCACACAGCTCCCAGGGCGGAGGGACACCCGCACCAGGGGGTCCCGGGGTGCCCATTCACAGACTCCAGTTGGCCTCTTCACGTGGAGATTTTATAGTCCTACCTGACTATGTGTAACCCCCGCTTTTCCCCACCACACTTCCCTGTCTTTATATCACTTTATACTTACGAAGATCTTATTTATAACACAGAATTTTTTAGACTGGCTGCTTCATTTTATTACCTGTTTCAATAAGAAGTGCAGGAACGGCCGCACTGAGATACACAGCACTGTGAACACTGCTCTGCTCACTGGCTCTGGGCCACAGTAGGCAAATCCCAACTCATCCGACACCCAAGGTCGATCTCATGTGTTCGTGGCGCTGGAGGGTCCGAGGGAGGCAGAGGAGGGACAGTGCTGATCCAACCCGACTGCCGCCCGCCCAGTGCGTCCCCCACGTCTTGCAGCCCGACTGCAAAATGTGTAACCACTTCTCTTTGATAATTATCCAGTTACAGAATGTACCTGATGACTTTTGTTACTGAAAACTGACTTCCCTTTCTGCCGGCTCAGCTTGGCTCTCTCCGAATGTACATCCAGAGCTTACTGGGTTCTAAAACAATATAAGTGTCCCAGCTTTTTGCTAGTCGAATGTTCTATCACACAGATGCCATCTGACTAGGAAGCCAAGCCACAATCCATCCTGTGAAGTCACCAAACCACATCACTAAATCATTTCTGCAAATTTGGATATGGCCTTTGCAAAAATCACCTTTCCTCCAAGTCCACAACCAAGGCATGATCTGTACATTTTCCAGTGTTGATGAGATGTTCACATTTTCTTATGTGTAGATAGTGTAAAACAGAGGCGAATGTAAATGTTCAACATAAAAAGTGGATATATAAAACTGAAAGTTATTTATTTATGTAGAGGGAAAAAAAATGTCTGGAGGGACTGGAACCTTCAGGATTTATTAATATTTAAAAATGTAGCTTTTTGTTTCAGGCATTATGTACAAAGCAATTATTTTATGGACCAAGTTTAATGTAACTGTCAATGAATGCAGAAGTGCAATATGATACTCACCTCTCCATCACTTCATGTTTTAAACAGCTACTACCCAGTTTGCCTGACAATCATATAACACCTCCGTCCTCATCCTTTGTTGAGCTTCTTGAACCTTGCCTGGGTCCTTTCCCTGGCCCCCCATCCGTTGCCATTGTATGGATCCAACACGGAGAAGCAATTGTAGAGCAGGACCTTTACTGCTGCAATAATACCAGAGGAGGTGGGTGTAGTTACCAGGAAAAATGCCACTAAGTTTTTCTTCACCTTTTCAGTCCATCCCTGTCTCCATCGCTCTGTCCTCAGCCACCCCCATCTGGCACTCATCCCTCTGAAGCAAAGATCAACATGCTACTCACTCACAGAACAATAGCAATAGTTTAACTCTGTGTTTATAACCTGTTTGTTCCGAGCTGTTTTGGAGAGCAATGCATGTGACCCGATGCCTTTCCACGTGTATGGAAGAGGATCCGTTGGGATGCGGTGAGGGAAAAGATGAATGTATATTCCATCCTTACTAAAGGGGCACTGTCAGGTTAAAGACCTAATTTATCTTTGTTACCAATAACTAGTTTGCTTTGAAATGAAAGAATATGAAGTTTCTCGTGCTCCTCCCTCGGCCGTTGTCCGGGCAGCCCCCGGCACAGCCCACGTCCTGTTCTGCACACAGCACAACACAGCCTGCACCACACAGGCTGCCTCGGGCTTTGGGGTTGGTTTTTCGTTTCCATGGGAATCAAACTCTGCTGCAGAGCTCAGATTTTTTATAAAAAGCAGCTTTTTCTATTCCTGCACTCTCGGGCCAGACTTTCTACCTGACGCTGTCCCTTTAAAGTCTTTTCAAACCCGTCAGAGGAGACCGTGCGTTCCCTCCGAGCTGTTTTCCTGGGTTTGCTCAGATCACTCAAGTCAGGCGAGGCGAAATTCTCACACCAAAAACCGTTTACAGTGTCGGATCGTGAGCAGTAACGAGCCAAAGGGTCACCAACACCCTCCCACCCGCCCAGCAGCCGCCGTGCTTGCTGTAGCAGCCCCTTCTTCAGGTATCGCCACTGTTTGCTGCATTTCCTGTTAGTTCTAGAAGCCTTACGGTCCCCTCCCCTCTGCCTGTTGATACCCTCAACTGTCAATTTTATATTCTGACGATGTTAGTTATATTTTATTTATAAAAAATGGCTTTAGGGGTACCAGCCCTGCGTGGGGAGCCACCTGAGGGGATGCCCGACCCTGTGTGTACAGTCACCGTGCCGACGACCCGCTTGTGTGTGGCAAACCTTCTGTACAACTTCCTTCTCCTCCTTGCTGTTAGTGCATCGTTCCAATGCCTGGTGTGCTTTGTGTACAGTATCATTGTGAGTTATACAGATTAAAGAAATGGGAAGGCTCTTCTCTGTCTGCTTTTTTTAGGGGGGGGAGACTAGAGACAGACAAGTCGCAAAACCCGAGACGTGAGCAGGCGCCGGTTTAATGGGGTTACAGCCATGAACAGAACGTGGAAACCCTCCATGCACATCAGTCCTATTAGTCCTTTAACTCATTTCTCCATTTCTTTCTTACAGTTTGTAGATTTATGGTCTTTGCAGTGGGGGAAAGGCTTCTCTGCTTCAGAGCAGCCATGGGCTGAGAGGTCCAGAGCCCCAACGCTGCCCAGGGCCTGTGCTGTGGGGCAGGGACATGAGTTGCATGCAGGAGCAGACAGCAAGGTAAATCCACCCCTCCACAAAGCACACCTGCACACATCCCAGTGCAGCGTGCCAGCTCAGGGCTCCCCAGTGCCACCCCAGGAGATGAAGCTGCAGGAAAGCTGAGAAAAGACCCGGGGCACAGTGGAGGGTGGCACCTAAGGGAGCAGGGGAGAGCTGCAGCCTGAGCAGAGCCACGGCTGCTCCTCTCTGAGCAGGAGGGTCGGTGAGCGTGAAGGGCCCATGAGCCACATCCAGCAAGGAAGGGGCCCTGAAGGGAAGAAGTGGCAGCCAGCTGTGGATTTTGTGGCCACAGTGTTGGTTCCTGCCAACCAAAGCCCAGAGCTGAGGGGCAGCAGCACTTTGAGGTGCTCAACACCCTCAAGCCTGTGCCCTGGGTGCTGCTGAGCTCCTCCAGCATCCAAAGGTGCATCGGGGCACAGGGGGCTCAGGTGCATTGCAGCCACACTGGCCTCAGCTGGGAGAGGGAGGGGAGAAGCTGTTTGGTGGGAGATGAACCACTGAAGTTGCTCTCCTTCCCAGTCAGTAACTTACAGAGCGGCTGCAAAGTGCCCCTGGGGAATGTGTTGACACGGTGCTGTCTGCGTGGTCCAGAGACAGAGGCTCCCACCTGGGCTGGCACTGGCAACAGGATGGGCTCCTGGCCTGGCTGGTGTCTGCACACTCACTGCAGCATCCCTGTCCTCACCTGGAAGGCCAGCCCGTCCCCCCGCGTGGATTGCTGCAAAGGGACACAGGTGATCACAGACTGTCTGAGGAGAGAGGACCACCAGCACCACCCTTGGTGAACACACACCACCTCTGGGTGCAGCAGCTCCTTGGCTGTGCCCAGCAGCTCATGCTGGTGGCCAGTTCCCACTACCTTGTTAATCTCCTTGTGTCTCTCCTTGCTGACAATTTCTTCCAGGACTTCTCCGTCTCCCTTTATGAGCCTGGAAGACAAGCACAAGCCCGTGAAACTTGAGAGCTACTGGCAAGTTCCTGCAGCTGCAGAAGGTGCTGATCCCCACCCCACCCTGAGTCCCCAACTCCCTCAGAGCCCAGGACCAGGTGCTGGGCTGATGCACCTCTAGGCAAGGCCAGTGATGACCTACCCCTGACATTGCATTATGTGACTTTTTTTTTGGCTGTATCAAGTGTTAAATAGCACAGCAGGCTTTTCCATTGCTCCCATGGGATTAATGTCACCACGCTGCAGAAGGGACAGGTGCAGTCCCCTGAGAAGTCAGCATGGGCCAGCCAGCCCTGCCCCAGGCTGTGGGCACTGCCTGCTGTGTACAGTCACACTGGCATGAGAAAACACATAATAAATCTCCTGCCACCCCAAAATCTGCAGGCTTCACTGTCAACAGCAGTGCCCCAACCCCTGCAAAGCCTTTTCCTTTTTTGCAGACAGTTCAGGTGTGGTCCTGCCTGCCCCAGGAAACTGCAGAGCCATTCAGAAATATGAGCCAGTTTGGGCCTGAAATCAGCCAGGCTGGGGAGCATCTTGCTTGGGTAAATTCCAAGCAGTGTTGGAGGCAGCTCACACCTCCAAACATGAACAGAAATTTAATTGTCTTCATTACATGCCTTACAGGGAACTGACCTTTGTTACACACCTCCCTGAGCCCTGCAGGCTGCCTTCTATTTTAAGACTGGACTTGTCATACCCAATTCTCTTCAGCATGATGTTTTTTGCTGGCTGAGAGGACGCAGTTTATTAAAAACTGGGTCATTTCTCTTTAGCAGCTAAATGAACTTGGGTTTGATTGTAGTCTGTAACCCCACAGGGCACACACTCCCTCCTCACTTGCACCTGGAGCTGAAAGGTGAGTGGATGCAGCAGTGGGATGCTGGGACACAGCCCAGGGTCCCTTGTGTGGTGCCCCAGCAGAATCTGATAATTTGGTGTCACTTTCTGGGTAAGTTACACCAGGTCTGACAGGAGGGGACCTGTGAGGGGTCGGCTCAAGCCTTTGCTGCTCAAGGGGACCTGGATCCACACAGGGTACTGCAGTGCCATGGACAGGCGTCCTCCAGGACTCCAACCCACACAGCATGGATAGGGAAGGACAACCCCTCTCCTTTCCCCCCAGGGATCGTACCTGGTTCTCCCTGTTTCAGGATCCACGACTCTCCTTATGACGCTCTGCCTCGCATCCCATTCTTCCTTTGTCATTGGCTTCATAGCCTGGATCCGGGATTTCTGTTCATCTGTCAAAACTGGAATGCACTGGTCAGTCAGAGTCAGCTCCCAGGGCCAAATCCAGGCACAGCCCTGCGGCTGCAGCCGACGGACACACATCCCACACCGGATTCCTGGTGGTACTTGGGGTTCAGTGGTGAACCACACAAAGGAAGGGCCACTTCACATCCCAAAGGCAGGACCAGCTCTGCCAGGATGTTACTGCTGGAATCTGTCCTTCTATCTTTGTTCCCCACCACACCTATGAACTACATCTAAGCACAAAAGAACACCTGAGTGTGGCTCCTACGTTTACGTGGTGTGGCTCAAAGGTGGCCACAGTATGTAGGAGGAAGGAAAGCCTGGAACTCCTCCTTGTACACAACCCTGCTTCCCTCAGACACCTCATGGGGTCCCAGGAAGGGATCAGCACAACTCCTGTGTGCACAGGCTTCCAGGAGGAAAACACCATCATTACCTGGCCCAGGGTCCTCCACTGATTCCTTCTGCCACTGCTCCAGCGAGGGGCCAGGCACCTCTTCTCCCTTGGCTTTCTCCTCCTTAGCTTTTTCCTTTGCCTTCTTTTTTAATTTCTTTTTTAATTTCCTCTTCTTCTTCTTCTTCTTTTTCTTCTTGTCTTTCTGTTTCACTCTCTTTTTCTTGCCATGTTGACTCTTCTTTGTTTTGGAGTCACTGTCACTGGAGTCATTAGATGAGGGGCTGGAGGAAGAGGATGAGGAAGAGCTGGTGGATGAAGATGCTGTCTCAGAGGAGGTACTGGCCTTCCTCTTCTTTTTCTCCTTTCCTTCCTTCTTCTTCTCTGCAATACATAAGCAGAGGGTGAGTGGAGCAGCTCTGGCCCTGCAGCAGCAGAGATGTTGGTTACCCCCCTCCCAGCCTGGTTTCTTTCTAGCCTGGAAGACCCATCTGTGCCAACACCTTTACCACATGATGCTGTGTGGTGCTGCAGTGCCAGATCGGCACGTGGAGGGGCTGCAGGGCTCTGCACTTGTCAGAGTGAGGCCAAAATGGGCACATGGAAGGCACCAGACATCAACTGAGCTAAAAGCAGGGACCCTCTTCTCCCATCTGGGCCCCTCTGTGCACCCACCCCAGGAAAAACACGGAGTCACGGGCCTTCCCCACCTTCCCTGGCTGCTGCCGAGCTCGACTTGTGTCCGTGAGACCCAGAGTTCCTCTTCCTTGCAGGAGAGCTGCTGCCCTGCTGTGAGTCCTTGCTGCTTTTCCTCCTTTTCTTCTCCTTCCTCTCCTGCCTGCTCCGAGAGCTGCTTTTGCTCCTGCTCCGCGACCGCTTCCGAGACTGGCTGTGGGCCATGGTCAGCCTGGAGGGGACAGGGACATCAGTGCCACTGGGGCACCAACCCCCCAAAACCTCAAATCCACCTCTGAGCCAACCAGCCCTGCTCCTGCCAAACTCCCTCCCTTGGATATCCGCTTGGAGAGACGGGTCGGGGGACGAAGCCACAGCCAAATGGAATTCCAGCAATCCACAACACGGAGCCCTCGGGGTAGAGCCAGCACAGGAACAGCACTGCTGTCCCCAGGCAGCCCTTTCCACCTCAGACAACTGTCCCCAAGCAGGTTTTCCACTAGGAAAACCCTCCATTGGGTTTTCCCCCCACTTTTCCTGTTCATCCCTAGAGAATCAGGCTGATCCCTGCCGTGGGCAGGCACTGAGGGGCCTGAGGTTGGTGTTTGCAGATCCTGCTGTGCCCCACAGTCACCCCACAGCCCAGGGAGCTGTTGGGAAGATGCTGCACCAGAGCCAGACTCTGGGAAGGGGTGATGGATGCTGCAGCTACAGCCAGCAGGACTAAACATCCTCTCAGGCTGAACATGGAGTCAATCACTCCGTTATTTAAAATGCTGAGAGCAGGCACAAGCCAAGGGGAAGAATGAATTTTTAATATTCTAATTGCTTTTAGAAAACAGATTATGCACCGAGCTGGCACCCCTGTCTGTCAGCCCGAGGGCTCCTGGCAGCCACAGGCCAGAGCCAGAGTGATCCCTGCTCCCATTAATTTAAAAAACAAACTGGCACCGTGGGCAGAGCAGGAGCTGGGAAATGCTTCCTCACAGCCACCTTCCAGCTAGCACATCTAATTAATTGTTTACCATCCTGATGTTCCCAGACAGCAACTCGCTCCCAAGGGAATCAGGATTTTGATTGATTTCCAAAGGGAAATTTCAGTCAGGAAAAAAAAACCAACCCAAACCAAAACAATTAAGGGCAGGCAGGGAAGGACCAGAGGGTGAGAGTCCTGCATGGACACAGACCCAGCAGCCATTCCCTCAGCCAGGGCCTGTGCAGGACGGGATTTGGGACTCGAGGCAGCAGGACACACTTTATCCAACCGCAGCACCTGGATCCATGGATGTTCTCAGACAGGAGCATCCCGGGGGAGTGCGGGGCGGTGCTGCGGGAAGGGGATGGATCCCAGATCCACCCCACAGCACCCCAGGCTGGCTGTGCCCCAAAGCCGGACTTTGGGGCTGCTCTGCCGCTGCCCTCCCGCCCCAGCACGGGGAGCCTGGGACAGACGGGCCCTTTAAGAGCTCAGCATGAGGTGCGCTGGCCCTTTAAGAGCTGCCCACAAGGTGCGCTGGCCCTTTAAGAGCTCAGCATGAGGTGCTCTGGCCCTTTAAGAGCTCAACACAAGCCGCGGTGACCCTTTAAGCTCCCGCGCAAGGTGCGCTGAGTCTTTACGAGCCCAGCAAGGCGCGTTCTGGCCCTTTAAGGATTTAAACGCTCGCGGCGCGGCCCCTTTAAGAGCGCGGCTCTTTATCGGCCCCCCCCCGGCCGCGGGTGCCGCCGCGGCGCTCGGGGCCGTGTCCATCCCACCCACCCCGGTGTCTCCAGCCCCGCGCGGGTGGGAGGAGCGGCAGGGGGGGAAGGAGGGAAGGAGGGAGGGCGACAGGGACTCACCGGGCCGGTCCCGGTCCCGCTGCCGCCGCCGGGGCCGCGCCGGCCGCCCCCCCACTCCCGTCCGCCGCCTGCGGGGCCGGGCGGCAGCCGCGCCGCGCTCTTTGGTTCCGGGGGCCGCTGCAGCTCGGTCGGTGCTGGAAGCGGCCAAAAATCCAGCGGGTCCCTTGGCGAAGGCTTAAAAAAAACCACCCCAGTACCAGCTCACGTCCAGCCTTTCCCAGTTCTCGATGTGATTGTCCACGCGCTCTAATTACTGCAGGGAACAGGTGAATGAAAAACTCCCTCGGACATGCAGCACTCTCTGTGCACGTCAAATATATACAATTAACTACAGAGGCAAATGCAGCCACCGAATCAAAACATACTTGGCTTCTTTAATTTGTTTTGTAGGCGGGAGTCCCAAGCTTTCAGCCAGCTGGAAGTAAGACAGGGAAAGCACTCGACCCTCCTCATCCATCATCTGCTGGGGGGATGTTGGTGCCAAATTAAGAAGCCCCAGGTCTGCCTGATGCACCCAGCCTGGGAGAGTTATTCTGTATTTTCACTTGCTCGGGTTACTAAAGCAAAGGGAGTTAAATGTAAAGTTTTGCTGTGCTGCAAGAGGCTCACAGAGCTTTGCCTCTGTTTCTGCCTACTGGAAATTTTGTGCTCAGAAGGGCTTGTGGAAGCCTGTGGAAATCCTCTCAGCCACTCTGTGGGATCAGCCTTCCCTATATATTGCTCCTGATGGATTTTTCTGAGCCTGGGTTAGGCAAACCTCCAGTGATAGTAATTCCCTGCCATTCCCAGCAGCCTATTGTGAATCACCTGGATCTCATTTCTGAGCAGATCCTTCCCTGTCACTCAGCAACAAAAAGCTCTTCCTCTTCCCCTGGAAGAGGACAGGAGGCCACTGAGAACAGCAGAGTGGTAAGTGCAGGGCTTTATTCACCATTCCTTCCCATTTCCAGTGGGACCTGGGATGCTGCTGTTGGCACAGAGGCCAAGAAGCTTCAGGTGTTTCCCCTGTACACCTGAAAATATTTACAGAGTCTCTGTAGTGCATCAAAGTGTTGGGGCTTTCTCTGTCTTACAAACAGTCCTGCAGCCCCAGTGTAAGCCCTGCTGAGCTGAGTTCCAGCTCTTCCAGCTCTCCAAGCTCCCCTAACCCTGGCAGGGCTGGCTTTGTATCCCTTTCCAAGGTGAGAGCTACTTCTTACAGGACTCCTGCATCCATCAGAGTCTGTCAGTGCAGTCTGAGAGGTCAGAGAGGAGCTTTAGGCACTGTGCTCTGGAGGAATCGTGTTTTCCCATCCCCTACCACAGGGCACAGACATCCACAGTCTCGGGCACGTCCTCTTCCAGGGTTCCTGTGAATCCATCCCCAAACCCCTCTGCTTCCACCAGCTGGGGTTTGCTGTTGCACATGGGGCAGAGCTGGTTTCGGATGAGGGACGATCTCATCCACAGGATGAGGTTCCAGCGCTCCCCGGAGCTGACGGGAAGCGCCCCGTGGATCTGCCCTCCCCGGTGGAGCAGCCCCTGGGCAACCACGTGTTCCACCTCCAGGTACTTCGGCACAGGGCTGGGATCCTGGAACAGAGGTGGATTCATAATTACACCAGAAAGTCCCTGGCAGAACAACACTCATCAGCTCTTCCCCCAGGGAGCAACAGGGAAAGGACAAACTGCACCTCTGAAATGCAGCCCCTTCAGTGGTGGCTTGGCAGCAGATGGGTACAACTGGTTTTTAGTAAGACATTCCCAATTTCAATCAAAACAACCTGTTTCACCTGTATATGGGAGCTTTCACCCTCTCTTGCCCTAGAAGCATGTGCTACAGATTTAGCTTTAAGTCTCACTTGAAATAAATTTCTCTCTCAGGACCTCCCTGCTCACTGTTTCAGCTGTGGGAAGATGGGCTGGTTTGTTTACTCCAACTTCTACTAAAAGCTGCCTCTGTGCTCTCTTTGAAACCTGAATATTGGAACAGAAAAGGCTTCTGCATAACCAAAACACACAAAAAAAGAGGGAAGGGACAGAGCAGGTTTGACTGTCAGAAGTGAATAGTTGTTTTTTAGAACACAGTTTATGCCTTGAAACTGGGGGGGGCTGGGAGGAGGTAGAGGGGAATGGAATGGGGGTCCAGAGTAGGAATGTGCTCAGTACCTGGTAGAAATCCCCAAAGTACAAGTTGCCTTCTGTGAAGTCTTTCCCCAGTGAGACATTCAAGGTGACTTCTGCATTGTCATAGTGGGAGCTCAGATCCAGGTCCTCGTGCAGGGAGTACTTGACCACAAAGGCTCTGTGGCTGTCCAGGCAGGATCCCCCCAGCTCAGGGTACAGCAGGGCCGTGATGGGCCGCAGGAACTGCTCCCTCAGGGGGGTCAGGAAGCCTTCATCCATCCCAAGCTCATTCAGCAAAACCTGTGTCACAGAGAAGGAGGTGGGAACAGCTGAGCGACATCATCAGAGCTGTCCTCCTCCAGCACTGCTGCTGGCTCAGAGCAAGGACTTTAGAGCAAAGGCTCCAGCTACAGGAGAAAGGAGGAGGATCAAGGTGGAAAAGGATGGGGGAAAGACAGAGCAAGATCAAAAGGTGAGTGTCCTTTAAAAACTGACTCCTTGATTTAAATGGGTATTGCTTAAAAATACAAGGTGCTCTTTGCTCTGAGGTACCAACTCCCATCCCCTTCCCCTGGGTTCCCCTGTCCTTTTGCCTGTGTAACATTCCCTCAACCCTTTCCCTCCAAGGGGGTACTGGAACTCCAACTGCTCTGTGTAAAATGACAGACCCTTTGGAGGTGAACAGAGTGAACACTCCCCCTGGAGAAGCACAGGAGACAAATCCTACCCCGTAGTTATTCATGGTGTTGGGCCTCCCTTTGGGCATGTCCGACTGCTCAAAGTTCTCCAGCTCATCCACAAAGGTCTGGCAGAACTCTTCTGTGAACACTGGGAGTCGATAGATCCTCTTATCTGTCAGGAGAAGGGAGACACTACTTGCTGGGGAAGATCACAGGTGAGTGTTCCTGCCTGCCTGTCCAGCTCCACTGTGCTGGTGGCAGTCAGAGCACAGGACCCACGTGCTTCACTCTGTGCTCAGGCTGCTCGAAGGGCTGGAACCATTGCCCAGGATGTCTTTGTTATTTTTCATCTTGGTCCCTCGTTTCCAGGCTCACCCATCCAGTCAGGAGATCTGGCACTGGTTTAAATGCCAGATGTAGTGCCAAGGAAGTGTTCTGAGTCTGGAGGGAGGGTGGTGAATCAATGACTCATCACAGGCAGGCCATTTAAGTCATTTAGGGGCTGAGGGACTCACTAATCTGGTGCCAACCTTCTGGGAATACCAGGTCTGAGCTGCCTCTCAGGATAGACCCCTCAAGGTCTGTGTGAGGGGAGCTCAGGACTGAGGATACAGAAGCTGAGATTAAGAGAGCATGGAAATCATCCCTTGGACAAATCCAGGAGCTCTGCACAGGCTCATTTGCGTCTCTCTTTTCGTCTTGAGAAAAGGAGAAAACTTTGCCTCTTCCCCTCTACATTTTATCAGCATTTCTGGTAGGTAGAGAGCTTCACAGCTGCCTCCAGGGAAGCTTAAAACCCAGAATTCTTTTTAAAAGACTGAAATTATTGCAGCCCAGACAAACCCACAGGGATTGTCTGAAATGGTAAAGCACTTGGGGAGGGAAAAAGCTCCCCAGGCTAAAAGTGTTCCTTCAGGCTCCCTGGTGAGGTGTTGGCACAACCAAAACCCCAGCCCTGCTGCAGCTGGAGCCTCTGGTGAGACATCAGCAGACTGGGATGGGAAGGCAGAAAAGGCTCCAGAGCAGAACTGCTGCACAGCACTGCCCCTCAGAGACCCCTGTCAGGCAGAGAATAACATCCTGTTTGTCTCACTCTGAGTCAAATCCGAGCTACTAAAGACAGGGCTTGGGAACAGCCGTCACCAGGGAGGCTGCAGTGTCACACAGGGAGATCTGTGTGGCTGAGGTGTTGTTTCCTTTACCTGAGAAGGACTCGAGGTAGCCCAGGAGGCCCTGGGGATGAGCCTGTGGTGATGTGCAGTACCGCACGATCTCCAGGAAACCGGGGGCCAGGAAGGAGTCCTGGTGTCAAGGGAAGGATGGAAAAAACACACAGAAACACAATTAAGCCAGCCTTTTACAGCCCCAGAGAGAAATGGGTTTCCAGGGAGCCACAGGGAAATGTGCAGTCTCTAGGGACAGGGCTGATAGTCACACTGGGGTGACTTCTTTGGCAGGGGGTTTAGGTAAGTCTGAGGGTTTCTGCATAAAACTGGCCAGATTTATTATGGGCATGACAGGAAAGAGCCTGGCTCACAATATGGATTCTTAACAGGTAGGTGCAAAATCTTTCCTAGTGGATTTTAGCCTCTTGTCAGGGAATGAGCACAACGGAGTGACTGGGCTCTGCTTTGAGCACTTCCCCACACTGATGACACCAAACAACAGCAGAACTTATTGCTGGAGGATCACAGTAAATCTGTGTGAACTTGGTTGTGTGTTACTGCTGATCTGTGGGAATTACCCAGCTAGGAAGTCTTGGGTCTGGCAAGCATGAGGAAATTCAAAGCAGAGTAGCCCCATAAAGACTGTTTTCTGTGGCTCCTCATTAGACCTGACCGAGACTGTTTGCTGCAATGATGCTTTATGTTTAAATTACTAATGGTATTTCAAGTCCAGTACCAGGTGCTGGAGCAGCTTCCATATGGAATGACCCTTTCCTGGCTGTAAACCAGGTGGAATCTCACCTGGAGAACACGCTGTGCTGTCAAAGTTTTAAATTCAGTTTTAATATGCTACACACGGGTTTAAATTCCATCCAGCTTTAGCACCGCACGATCCCGAGGAGAAGAGGGAAAAACAGACTGCAAAAATAAACTCTCAGGTAATTCCTTGGGGGCAAAGGAGACTCCAAACACACTGTGTACCTGCAGAGTGTACACCTCTGGGTGTTTTGGTTTGTAGCACTTGGAGATGATGGCTCTGCGTTCCACTGACTGACGGACTAACTGTTTTCTTCTCTGCACTTCTGCCTCAATCTGGAAATAAACAATAGAGCATATTGTGAGAAAATCAAGGGGGACAACTAAAACAATTCCAGGAATTTGCTCATTGTTTTAAACCATTTGTTTTTCTTACAGGCACCTCTGGGAAGCAGAGTCTGTGCTTTGTTTTTCTGTAGTCAAGACAAGCCAAATAAATATCTGAAAAGCCAAATGCCTGAGAGGGTTTGGAGACACTTTCTCTTTACAGATGGCTTAAAAAAATAACTGAAGTCTTTCTATGGAAGTGCCAAGTGGAGCTGTGAGGTTTCTGCCCTTTCAGGCATCCTGACACCTCCTGAATTGCCAGTGGAGGCTTTAAGAGCCTTGGCTTGTGTTCTGACAATATAAGCATTGTCCAAAATAAAGACACTTGCTGGTAGGGAGACAAGTCCTGTCATGAAGGGATTACTGCTAAGTGTGGAGGAGACAGGCTAATCTGTCCTTTCAGAGCAAACAGCTGTTTTAGCAGCTGATTCAGGCAGCTCTTCCTCTTTAATTCCCCCTCATGAGATTAATTTATAACATTCCTCACTAAAGAAGGAAGGAGGGTGTGACCAGTTCCCCTCCTGACCCCTGGTTCGCCTCACTAATGCATTTTATGAGGTGAGCAGCCATTCTCTGGTCATCTATTCATTCCCTTTCCCTCATTATCAGGCCCTGAAGGTCTTGTGAACCAAGCAGACAAAACAAACAGATCCCTTCTCCTCTTCCTTCCCAGCCTCAAGGCTGATCACTCCCTTCCTTGCTGGCCTTGAAGGGCCCAGTCCCCTGGTCACCAGGTGCTGTTGGTGACCTTGACAGGGACAGGGAACTGTAAGAGCCCCCAGCACTGTCTATAAAATCAGGCAGTTACAAGTCCTAAGTGGGAAACTTGGACTGGAACAGCTGCTGGACAGTGAGAGCCGTGACCTCCCACAGCCAGGGACACCTCTGATGGCAGGGGACATCTTCCTCTGAGGGCTGAGTGAGTAATCCTATTCTTTTATATTATTTTTGAGTGTACATTGTGTTTACATTGATACAGCAAACCTTTGTATTAAGATCTCAGCAGCTCTGCAGAGAGTCCAGGTGATTAGGGAATTATTATGATCTAGGTGATTATAAATTACAACTAAAGTTAGGATCTAGGAATCCTGAGGGAAGTTGTATTATATATAAATTCTGCTTGTTGTGCTGCGTTGATTCTGCCTGTAAAAATCCTGTGCTGTCCTACTCCTGAATTCTGTGCTATGTGAATCATAATATCCTGTTCATAAAGCTTTAATTATGATTTATTGCTGCCATCACCCTGCCAAAAATCCCTAAAGGAACCTGTCTGTCCTCCAGGTGAAATCAGAGCTGGTTGTGTGACAGATCTCTGTCCCTGGCCTGGGAAGGGGCACAGATTCCTTAATAAAGGGTGTCCTGGGGGGAGTGTGAACCTGCAGGATCCCTGGGTGATCCCATCTCTGGGCACGCTTTAAAAATAATTGGCAAAAGGAGGGACAAGGAAAGACAAACCAGAAGGGGGCTGGGAGTCAGCTGACTAAATCCAAGGAGGGAGCAGCACAGAGGCCACTGGGACAAAGTGCTGGGTGACAGTATTTAATTCCAGGGTGTTGGCTGTGTAAACACCTCCCCAACAATGCCTGGGGGGAATTCTTCCCTGTGGCCTCTGCCCCAGCACTGGGGTCAACTGGGACGAGGTGCTGGGGAGCTGTGCCCCAATTCTGTCAGGGCTTGTTGCTTCAGCAAGTCCCAAACTCCCTTTGGGGTTGACCCCGGCCCTGGGACCGCCGGGGGTGTGGAAACACCCCTGGGGTCCCGGCACTGGAAGGACATGGAGCTGTTGGAGCGAGTCCAGAGGAGGCACCAAGGTGATCAGAGGGCTGGAGCAGCTCTGCTGGGAGGAAAGGCTGAGAGAATTGGGATTGTTCAGCCTGGAGAAGAGCAGCTCTGGGGTAACCTAATTGTGGCTTTTCAGTACCTGAAGGGAACTTACAGAGAAGATGGAGAGAGACTATTTACAAGGGCCTGGAGTGACAGGACAAGGGGGAATGGCTTCACACTGACAGCAGGTTTAGATTGGATATTAGGAAAAAATCCTTCCCTGGGAGGGTGGGGAGGCCCTGCCACAGGTTGCCCAGAGAAGCTGTGGCTGCCCCATCCCTGCAAGTGTCCAAGGCCAGGTTGGACGGGGCTTGGAGCAACCTGGGCTAGTGGAAGGTGTCCCTGCCCGTGGCAGGGGGTTGGAACGAGATGATCTTCAAGGTCCCTTCCAACCTAAACGATTCTGTGATTTTATTATTGTGTAACATTAATCAGTAGGAAGTGATTAATTCCTACTGAAAACAGTGGGACTAATGCAGGAGCTGCAGTTTCAGCCATTTACCTGTTTATTTAGCAGGTGTGTCTTCACAGAGCTGTGCTCCACTGTACTAGCGTGCCTTCAAATGGTACTGCAGGCAGGTCTGTGGCTGCCTTCCTGGATTCAAACACACCCAAACTGGCTGTTCTGTCAGTCAGATGGTTTCTGGAAGAACACAAGTCCAAGTTTGGTTTGTTCAGGTTTTTTCCTTCACGGCAGTACTTGTCTCATTGTCACCACACAGCACCAGCACACTTTTAGCGTTACCCGAAGCCCAGTGCTGGTGATGTTTTGCTGCCTGGCGAATTTGTTCGCTGAGAGCTGTACTCCTCTCCAAACAGCAGTGATGGCATGTCCGAACTTAAAAGCTCACACTTTTAGATGCAGCAGCCAGCAGAATGTGTTCTCAGGACAGGGGGCAGACTCCGGAGCAGGGGAGGCACAGGGAGTGTGTGCCTTCGACGGGAGGCACAGAACCGAGCAGGTGCGAGGGGAATCTCCTCAGACCCCGTGTCCGAACCCGCTCTCCCCTCACACCCAGCTCTCCCCTCACACTCCGTGTCTCCCCTCACACACCCCATGTCTCCCCTCACACACCCCGTGTCTCCCCTCACCCCCCGCTCTACCCTCACGCTCCGTGTCTCCCCTCACACCCTGCTCTCCCCTCACGCCCCGTGTCTCCCCTCACACCCCGTCTCT
>JAWWLV010000038.1:11368867-11420763 GCA_035041135.1 Platyrinchus mystaceus | reverse complement strand
TGGTGAGGCCCTGGCACAGGTTGCCCAGAGAAGCTGTGGCTGCCCCATCCCTGCAAGTGTCCCAGGCCAGGTTGGACGGGGCTTGGAGCAACCTGGGCTAGTGGAAGGTGTCCCTGCCCGTGGCAGGCGGTGGAACTCGAGGACCTTTAAGGTCCCTTCCAACCCAAACCCTTCCCTGCCCCGGATCCCCCTCCCGGCACCGTGAGGGCGCTCCCCGCGCTCACCTCCCTCAGCACAGCCTGGAACTGCTCCTCGCTCCGGCAGCCGCGCTCCTGCAGCGCCTGCAACACACGGGACGCCGCCGTCACCCGGCACGGCCCGCGGCACCGGCCAGGGCCGCCCGCCCGCCCCGAGACCGGGGAGACCCTCCCGGCCGCGCTCCCGAGGCGGCCCCGCCCGCCCCCGGCCGTGTTCCCGGCGGTGCCCGGCCATGCCCCCGGCCGTACCCGGCCGTGTTCCCGGCGGAGCTGCCGCGGGTCCCGGTACCGCACGTGGAGCCCGTAGCGGCCCACGAAGACGTTGTCGGTGAAGAAGCAGGCGCACGCCAGGAACGGCCGCGCCCCGGACATGTTTCCCGTCCGTCCCCCCCAGAGCGGCTCCGCTTCCTGCCGAGCGAGGGCGCGTCGGCAAATTCCCAACCGGGGCCGAAAACGGGGAGAGGGGGAAACGCGCCCGGTTTTTAACCCGTTTTGTGCCTTTTTTTTTTTTTTTTTTTAATTTGCGCTTTCCGTGACGTCACCGCGGGCGGGTCCCGCAGCGGTGCCGCCGCCGCACGGCCATCCCCCGCCGGGCCGGGCCGGGCCGGGCCCGCTCGGGGCCGCCGAGGGGTGATTGCAGACGGTCCCTGGGAGCGCCCGCCCCGGCCGGCGGGGGCGCGCACGGGGGCGCGCCCGGCGGGGTCAGCGCGGCCCCGATCCCGGCCCCGATCCCGGCCCCGATCCCGGCCCGGCCATGGACGCGGCGCTGCCCGAGGCCGAGAGGGAGGTGGTGGTGGCGGCCGAGTCCTGCGGCCACGGCAGCAAGTTCGAGGACATCTACCGGCTGCTGGCCGAGGGCTGCTTCCCGCCCAGCTTCTGCTCCATCAAGAGGAAGAACCTCAAGCGCTACGCCCAGAAGTTCGTCGTGGACGGTGGGGACCCTGGTGGGGGGCGCCTCGGCCGTGGCATCCCCTCGAGGTGTCGGGCTGGGGGGATGCCATGGGAGGGATGCGCCGGACCCGCGTCTGGGGAGGGGATGCGGCTCTTTGGCAGCCGTGGGATGCACCGTCGCTGTCACCGTCGCTGTCACCATCGCTGTCACCATCGCTGCCGCCCCCCTGCTATGCCTTGGCGTCATTTTGGGGGCGCGGAGTGGGGATTGTGTCACCGCGGGTGGCACCGGTGCCCCGTGGGGACCGCGGTGGTTTTATTGTAGCAGAGGATTTCGCGCAGCCCTGGCTGCATAAAAGGTCTCCCTGGGCTTGTTCAGGGGTGTTTCCAGGTCAGCAGCTTCTCCAGGGGCACTGCAGGAGCTCGCAAGGCAAAAAAAACCCGGGGCTGTGTCTCTCTCCCGCGTTTCCTACTGTGGAAAATGAGCCTTTCTCTGGGGCTGAGCAGTGGAGTGGCTGTGAGAGAGGGGTGTTGGACACAAACCTCTGGTGCCCACAGGTGGCTGCCTCTACTACGTGGGGCCCAAGAAGGAGGAGAAGCGGGAGGTGATCGTGGATCCCGAGCGGAGGCGGCAGGTCTTCCTGGAAAGCCACTTCACCGAAATCGGGAACCACCTGGGCCAGAAAAAGACCGTGCACCGGATCCAGAGCCGCTACTACTGGCTGGGGATTGTGAAAGATGTCGTGGACTGGGTGAGTTGAGAGCACTGACCGTGTCGGTGACACCGGTGCTGGCAGCAGTCCTGAGTAAGCAGCTCCAGGAGTGCAGGGGTGATGTCATCTCTAGTGCCTGCTGCTTCAAAACCACAAACTGAGTAACTCTGCAGGTGAATCTTGGAATGCCCTGAGGCAGCTGGATAGTTTGGGTGTCTTACCCTGAGCGTCAGGAAGCCTCCTGGTGCAGGGCAGTTTTGGCCAGCATGGGAATGTGGGATTATTTCAGACAAGTTGCTGAGCCCAGCTTTGGATTGCTCCCAGAGCTGCTCAGTTCCCTAAACTATGGTAAGGGGAGGATCTCAGTGTTTCCACTGGCTCTGCTTAGCTGCTTTGCCTCACCTGTTGTGTTGCTGACAGTCTCCTGCAGCAGGGCTCTGCAGCAGTGTGGTTTGGAGAAGCGTGGTTGCATTACATGGCCTGAGCTCTTCCAGCATCCCTGGGCTGATGATTTTTCTAACCAGCAGTAGGAGGTTAAAATGCAATAAATATCTGCCTGGAAACAGGGTGAGAAATAGCTTAGCTCTAGGCCACGCTGAGAAAATTGGTTATTGTGTCAGAGGAAGCTGTCAGGTGAGTTTTGGGAGAGGTGAGATGTGTCAGCCTGTTGTGTTTTGTCCTCTTTTTCCTGTGCCTCACTGTTTTCATTGGGTAGAGGGAAGCTGCTCAGCCCTGCTGTCTGTCTCACCCCTTCATAACCCATGCAGTCTGAGTCTGACAGAACCCATCAGCATATTCCCAAGCCTTTTGATCTTTTTCCCTTTCCAGATCAAAATGTGTGAGACCTGCCAGAACGCCGAGCACAACAAGAACGTGTCGCGGAAAGCGCGGCCCGTCAGGGTGGAATCTCCCTGGGAAGTGCTGGGATTAGACATTCACGGTGAGTGTGTGTGGCTGACGGGCTCTCCAGGGCTCCAGGAGCGTGGCAGACCTGCTGCCACACGCAGGGAGTGAGAGCTGCCTGTGGGGAAGTGCCAAGGAGGCCAAGGTGCAACCTGATCCATGAGCTTGGCTCGGCTCCCTCCCCACACACAATGGGAGCTTGTGGGCGTGTGTTACTTCCCAGAACTGAAGCTCTGATGGGTGTATTTTTGCTGACAAAGGTCACCCAAATGTTCTGGCCAGATGACATTGCAGGAGGGAGTTGTGGTGGGCTTTGCAGCAGCGGTTTTGCTGGGCTGGGTTTTTGACTTTGCCCATTTGGGTGATATTTTGGCATCGCATCGATTTTTTTCGGGTGGTTGTTTGCGCAGGGCCCTTTCCCGAGACGAGCCAGAACAACACACACGTCCTCCTTGTGACTGACTACTTCACCAAGTGGGTGGAGGCTGCTCCTCTGCAGAAGAAAGATCCCTTATCCGTGGCTAAAGCCCTGGCTGCCATTTTTTACAGGTGGGCTCCTCTGTTTTTGGTTACATTGCACCTCTGCAGTGAGATGGGGAGTGCTGGGATCTGTGTTGAGAAAATACTCAATGTCCTCAAGTTGTTTTCCCACAAGAGCACGAACTCTCCCTTCTACAGGAGAGACCATGCAGTGCCTCTCAGTTGCTCTTTACAGAGGAGCCTGTTATCCTCTTGTTACAGGGAGGGGAGAAAGAGGCAGAAGTGGCTCTCTGAGTAGCCCCGAGGACAAGAGAGCTGTGCCCCAGTTCTCTGCAGGAGCTTTAAAGCTGTTCCCTCATCCCTCCTGGAAAGTGTTCATTTTGCATTCACACAGCACATGCCACCACTTGACATTGTCCTTGTGGAAAACTCGTGGGGCCAGTGGAGATTTGCATTCAGAGCAAGAAACTTCTCTTGTTTCTCCTGCTTCCCTGTCATTCAAAGGCAAGCAGGCCTGGCTGGTTTGGAACAGATGGAGCCAGCAGACCCCTCTCTGCTCGTGGGGAGGTGAGGTTCCACCAGCCTCATTAGCACCAGCCCCACTGGAGGGTCTCTGTCCCTTTCATATCCCATTTGCATCCATGAACAGCAAAATCCTCTGGCTCTGCCTCAGCTGATGGAATAAAACCAGTTGTGTGTCCTCTTCAGGTTTGGAGCATCCAAGAACATTTACACCAGTCAGAGCTGGGACTTCTGTGAGGAGGTAGGTCAGGGGCTGGGTGGTTCAGGGAGAAGCCACATGACCTGCAGCAGGTTTTTTGGGCAGCAGGTCCTGAAGGCAGAGTTGCAATGTGCTGTGTAGTGGGGGTGAGAAGCTGATGGTGCCTTATCCCTGCCCCAGCCCTGTTGGGAGTGGGAGGTGATTTGCCAGGTGATTTTCACCCTGGCAGGGATTTAAGGCAGTGGTTCTGTGGTGCAAGTCCTCCAGCCTCTCTGCTGAGAAGGAAAGGTCCTGTGAGACCGAGTGCATGAAACCCCTGCCCTACCCTGGGATTAACCCATCTTCCCAGTGCTGTGGAAAGCTTCAGGCATAGAAACAGTCGTTGCAAAACCTTTCCTCGGGCTCTAACTTTTCTGGAGAGCTATTTGTGCTGCACAGCATCCCCTGGCATGGGGAGGGGGCACAGTGCCAGGCCCATGCCGTGGGAGCTGTGGAGGCTGCCGTGGTGCTGACGTGCCGTGTTCTCTGGCGGGCCTGGCCCCGCCTTTGCAGGTCAGCCGGCAGCTGTGCGAGCGCTGGAACATCTCACAGGTCCTCACCCCTGCAGACCCCACTGACAGCCTGGATGACCCCAGTGCTGAGGTGCTCAGGTCCTCCATCTGCAGCGTGGTGAACGAGAAGCCCGGCGAGTGGGACACCCACCTGGACCCCGTGCTCTTCCATTTCCGCACCTCGGTCAACTCGGCCACCAAGTACAGCCCCTTCTTCCTCATGTTCAACAGATACGTGTGCCTGTCCTCAGAGGTAACTGCTCGTCCCAGGAGAGTCTGGTGGGAGGTTTGTCAGTGGTGTGGTTACAGAATAACACCCAAATCTGTACCTTGCAGGTGGATTTTATCAAGGACTCTAAAGAGCAAGGGACTGGTAAAGCCGACGGCCTCCCGCCCTTCACAGCCACGGTGCAGGAGCAGCAGAACATGGTGAAAGAAATTGTAAGTAAGTCTTGTGGTGCCTTGAAATCATTCTGCAGCCAAGTCCAGGCCAGGCCTGAGAGGAAAGGAGGCAGGTGGCACCTCGATGTGGTCCAAGGGCAGCAGGAGCAGAGCTGGACTTTCTGAGGCAGCACCACAGGGAAGCTGGGGGTGTTGCTGCTCAGAGGTGGATGATGAAAGACGAGGGACTGGCTTTCCCCATCAGGCTGGTGAGAGCTGTGTCCCAGCCTGCCCAGCTCTCTGCCTTGTAATCTGCATCTCAAATCAGCTGAGGGAGTCCCTCCTCAGGCAGGGACAAGGAGCCTACAGGGACATGCTGTGTAATTACAAAGGTTAAAAGAAACCCTGCCTCAAAATGGGAGGAGGTTGGGGCTGCCATGAGGACTAGTGGCCCAATGGGCAGGGAGAAATGAGGGAACAAGGTCACCATTCACTTCCTGACTGTCTCTGACGTGCTGGGTGACCTTGGGCAGCTTGTTTAGTCTCTCTGTTTCTTGGTTTGCTAACTTAAAAAATGACCTCGGTGTACCCTGTAAAGGGCTTGGTGAGCTGTGTGCCAAAAAATCACAGGGCTCAAGTGCTTTGTTTGCTCAGTCATTTCTTAACATTCAGGCAGGGTTATGTGGTCCTCTCTGTGAATCACCTTGACTGTGATTCTTCTTGCCAGGGAGTAACAGGAATAATATGGAGCAGGAGGGAGGATGCCTGGGAGCTGAATATGTGGCATCCATTCCCAGCTGATCCCTTCAGCAGCTCAGGCTCACTAGCTTGGCTCCCTTGTGAAATGGAGATGCATATTGTGGCACGGGGCAGTGAGAGCTCTGCCCTGTCCATGAGGGAACTGTCGGGATCAGTGACTCACCTGCAGCCAGGCCAGGATTGGGGCTGTAACTAACAGAAGGTGATTTTAAAGTTACCTGTGTTTCTGTGGCACTCCAGCCTAGATCCCCTTCTGCCCTCTACTGATGGAGAACTAGCGGCTCATCTGAGCAGGCTGTGGAATTGCAACTGTTTAACATGAGGGCTCCTGCTGGTTTGGGGTTGGTGAGAACCAGGCTGGAAAGCCCTTGCTTAGTCCCTCCCTTGGCCCTGGTTGTATCCAGTTGTGGCAGCTCTCACTTACTCTGAGTGCCTCTGATGAGGAGAGACCCTGGGAGCTGGGCCTGGTTAGTCTAGAGAAGAGAGGACTGAGAGGGGATCTTATCAATCCATATAAATATCTCCAAGGGGTGTCAGAGGATGGTGCCAGACTTTTTCAGTGGTGCCAGTGACAGGACAACAAGCAGTGGCCATAAACTAAAACATAAGTTCCACCTCAACCTGAGGAAGAGCTTCTTTCCATGGAGGGTGGCAGAGCACTGGAACTAACCTGGGAGGTCGTGGACTCTCCCTCTCTGGAGACATCCCAAACCCACCTGGACACGTTCCTGTGCCACCTGCTCCAGGTGACCCTGCCTTGGTGGGGGGGTTGGACTGGATGAACTCCAGGGGTCCCTTCCAACTCTGTGATTCTTTTACTCACCAAGCTGTGTGAGACAGAGTTGAGCTGATTTTGGGTGACACCTGAAAGCCCAACCCGTGCAATCCTCTTTCCAGGTGATCGCCAACATGACCACAGCCTACAACCGGGAGCGGAAGAGCATGAAGAGGAAAAGTCGGGGCCTGCCCTCTCTTGCCTTCAAAGTGGAGGACAACATGTTTGGGGGCAGCACTGCCAGCTCCCTGAAGAAGCTGAAGAAGGGCCAGTTTGTGTCGTTCCAGATCGAGACGGTCCTGCCCCCCGAGCAGAGCTTGTCCAACGGGAAGAAAACCAGTTAGTCCCGGGGGCTCTTCGGGGGATCCTGCGGCGCCGGGGACAGCACGGACTGTCCCCAGGTTTGTGGCTGCCTGGGAGTGCAGGGTGCAGACGTGCCTGCTCTGTCCTGGGAGAGAGGAAGGGGAAGGTTCAGACAAGGGTGTCTGTTCAGTCCCTTCCCAAGGTTTGCCTTTGAGCCATCCCTCCGACCGAGGGAGGTGGCACCATCCTCGTTTAGGTTTGGCAGGGAGAGACTCCGTCCTGCCAAAAAGCTCCACCTTGACTGTGGCTTGGAAGTTGCCCTTTGGGAGTAATTGCACCAAAGCCTGGGAATGATCTGGGTGCACATGGGAGGAGAATCAGAAACCAGACCCAGCTTAGCCACGGACAATGTTTCCCAGAGCTTAAAAGTGTCGTCCCCACTGTCAGCCTGGAAGAGTCACTCCAGGTCTGACTGTGTTCCCAGTGGATGTGGGAAGGGCATGAAGTGAGCTGTTTTTTTTTTTAGTTTTAAGCACTTATTTGTTTCCTGAACCTATGACACCTCGCTACTCCATTCTCTCCAGAAATGGAGTTAACTCCAGGAATCCTGAAGTCTGTTTCTATGCTATGAAGGTTATTGGGGTGTTTTTAAGCCCAGCACTCCAAAAACACAGGGAGAGTTTGGGATAATGACACCACCCTGCCCCTCTGTCACCTGTATAGCCCACCTGGATGCACAGTTGCTTCCCAGGGAAGAGCACTTCCTTCCCCCCAGAGCTAGAATGGGAGGTAAAGGGGGAAAATAATTTACAAGCTGGATTTCTTGGTTTTAATTGTGAAATAATTTATAAGCTGAATTTCTTGAAACTGGATCCCTCTGTGTTAGGGATTAATTAAACCCCTGTCAAGCCCCTATTTAGGGGTTAATTAAACTCCTGATGAGCATCTATTTAAGATTAAACCCCTGTGGAGCCCCTATTTAAGAATTAATTTAATACATGATCTTGATCCCTTGTCCTGGTTGCTTTTAAAGCCAGGTCGTGTGTTCTGTTTTCCCCTCTCTGCTGCAGAAATGAGATAAATCCAATAAAATCACATAAAAATTTTAAAATGTATATATTTTGGGGGGAGGAAAGAAACCCTTCTCTGGAGGTGGGGGGAGTTCTGCGGTTGCCCTTGCTGCGTCGGGGCAAGGCTTACCCGGGCAGGGCGGTAGTGGGGGGACCCGATCCCCCAATTTTGGGGCTCTCCCTGCCCGGTGGATCCGTGGGCGGGGCCGGGGCCGCGCCGCAGGAGGGGGCGGGGCCTCGTGGGCGTGGTCATCGCCACAGGCCACACCCCCCACCGACCTTGTTCCCGGGACGCGGCGCCGCCAGGTCCGACCGGGCTGATCCCGCTGATCCCTTCGATCCCGCCGCCGGTAAGAGCCGTCCGGCCGCGCCGGGGCTGAGCGGCCCCTGCGCTGCAAAGGGGGGAGCCGTGTGTGCGTGTCCGTGGGATGGCGGGCACAGCCTTCCCGGGCGTGTCCCCCCTCTCCCGTGGGAGTATCTCCTGCGGGGGGAAGCCGGGGTGCGGCCGGGGACCTCGGGCGGCTCCAACTCGGGATCTTGGGACGCGGCTGCGGGTGGTGGGGAGCTGCGGTGGCCGCCTCCTCCTCCTCCTCTTCCTCCTCCTCCTCCTCCTTCTCCTGCTCCGCGCAGCTTTGCAGCGGATGGCGGCAGCGAGCACCCTGGGATGCGTGTCCTGCTCCTCCCTGGCATCGCTGCTCTGCTTCGCCTCCATCCCTCCTTCCCTACCCACTCCAGAAAGCCCTGTGCTTTCCTCAGATTGCAGCCTCTGCCCCGTTTTCCTCCACTCTTTAGCTTTTCATCCCACTTGCCCGCCCACCGAGCCGCTCTCGGCCAAGGGCGCTGCTCGTCCAGCGCCGAGGGCTGCCCTTCTCCCCGAGGTTTGGGTTTTGGGGGGCTGCGGTCACACAGAGGAGAGCGTGGCCGGCACATGGCACCGCCTGTACCGCGCCTTCCGCACTGTGCACCGTCATGAGCTGCTTACCCAGCACAAATCTGAGGATCAGGTACCTCCCTCGTGCCAACGCGTGGCACCTCTGGGCATGGCACCGGAGCAGGTGGAGCAGCTCCCTCGGCTTAGAGCAAGTCGAGCTTTTCGCCCTTTACCGTGTCTGTTCAGGCCCTGCCCCACCATCGCTGCTGCTGGACAGACTCCCCCCGGGCGGCAGCAAAGGCAGCGTCCCGCCCCAGAGCCTTTCTAGCCCACTGGATGCAGCTGTGGAATTCCAACCCCTTTTTAATTTCCTCTTGGGATTTTTGTTGTGTCACTGAACTGCACCCGGACTGCGCAGCGGGTTTCATGGGCTACCCTGAGTTAATATCCAAGAGGGCTGGGGACTGGAAGGTGTGACAAGCTGCTGTACCTGTGGTTTATTCTGGTTTTGATCAGGGGAATCCATTACAAAGCTGAGCCGCTCTTCCTTCTGCTTTGCTGTGGTTTTGATTGCTCGCTTTCAGCTTTGTCCTGGGAAGGGTGGGGAGGGACTCTGGGATCATGAATATCCGAGTTTAACACCTACACGGCTCCGTAGCACAGGACACGTGGGTTGCACAGATGTCATGGCAGCACCCAACTGCTGGGGACTGCCCGGCTGGCCCTGCAGCCACCACAGCAAACAGGGACAAAGATTCCCACTGAGAAGCGCAGATTTCTGCTTTGGGATTCAGGATGGGTGAAGTCATCTGAGAGGGAAGTTTGTCTTGGTTTGTACTGCTCACTTTATGAAATACCTTGAAGTGTCTGCAGCAGGGGAGGGGAGGAAGGAACAGAGAGAGATGTCTGGGGTCAGGATGGGCAGGTGGGGAGCTGACACAGCTGTCTGCCCATCCTGCTGCCCTTTCTTCACCACCTCTCTGGAGTGAATAACAACCCCATCCCACTATTCTCTCCCGCAGCAGAGGCCGACATGCCCACATCCTCCCCGTGCTAGGGCTGCCCCCCCCCACCCGGGTGCCCCCCGGTCCCGGAGCCGAGGATGCGCGCCTGGAAGGCGGTGGCCAGCACGCTGGCGCTCAGCGGGGCCGACGTGGCGGTCACCACGCTGCTCTACACCCACGGCCAGGGCGGCCGGAACGTCCTGCAGGACCTGCGACACTTCAACATCTTCAACTCGCTGCTGGACATCTGGGGGGGCTGCCTGTACCGCAGCTGTGTGCTCCTGGGGGCCGCCATCGGCGTGGCCACCAACACGGCCTATGGCCCCCGGCGCCTCAAGGCGTCGCGGACCTTCATCGCCGTCGTCTGCCTCCTCATGGGCATCTACATGATGGTGAAGCTGCTGCTCTACTCGGAGGTGCGGAAGACCATCCGGGACCCCTGGTTCTGGGGGCTCTTTGCCTGGACCTACGTGGCGCTGGCGGCCACCTTCGGGCTGTGGCAGCTGCTGGCCTGTGTCACCTCGTCCCGCGAGGCGCTGGGCCCCGGCTCCGAGTCCCGCGCCGAGGTGGAGGAGAGCTGTGATGGGGGCGTCCCGAGGGACAAGCGGGAGGAGGCAGCCGGTCCCACCATCCATAAGCTGCTGTCCTACACCAAGCCCGATGCCTTCTTCCTGGGCATCGCCTCCTTCTTCCTCCTGGTGGCCGCGCTGGGTGAGTGAAGGGACCCAGGGGGTGCTGCGATGTTCTCCTGTGCTCACCAGGAGGGAAGGAACCGTGGTGGTGTGGCTTGGAAGCAACCCAGGATTGCTTTTTGGGGGCTGCTGGGTGGCACATCCTGCACAGGCTGGATAGAATATGCAGTGGGGAAAAAAAAAAAATAGGGGATAAAACACACTGAGAGTGCAACATCCCCTCGTGCCATTAAGGGCTGCACCTCCTGAGACATCTCATGTGATGACTGATATCTCCATGGTGGGGATGGGGTTGTCCTGTGCCAGTCCTGTGCTACAGTGGGGCTGAACCTCCATGTCCTGTGCTTGTCTGGCAGGAGAGACCTTCCTGCCCTACTACACGGGGCTGGCCATCGACGGCATCGTGGTGCAGAAGAGCATGGACCGGTTCTCCACGGCAGTGCTGGTCATGTCGCTGCTCGCCATAGGAAGGTAATCGCAGGGGCTGGGGCTGGCCATGACGAGGAGGAGTTTGGGGTTTTCCCACGGGAGCTTGTGGTGCTGGTGGGCACAGGCAGCCACTCCACCAGGCTGCTGCCAGACCCCAGGGGTGCACTTTGATGTCTCTGTGCTGTCACGGCTCAGAGAGGCCATGGTGACAGTCACAAGGCCTTTGTGTAGCCTTTCCTGTCCATCTGCTGGTGGTGGGGGAGCACAAACAGAGAGAACAGGGAATGGGTTCCATGGGTGTAAGGGTAGAAGACCCTTCTGGAAGATTTTACTGTGAGAAGATTAGGGTTTTTCACTTAAGAAAGCTTTCCTGCCTGGAAGAGGCATCTTTCCCCCTGAGACAGTTTTAGCTGTTTTCTCCTCCTGCATTCCAGAGAAACTCTCTCCAGTATGAGAAAAAGATAAGTCTTTGCAGACATGAGTGAAGGCCCCACAGAGGGGAGGCCAGGGATGGTAAAAGCCCTGAGGAAAACAGGGGTTGTGTCTTTCCCCAGGAAATAAATTTTCCTACAGTCCCTCCGCTGCCTGGCATTTCCAGGGTACCTGTGTGTTATCTCACTTCACACTGGGGAATGCTGTCCCGGCAGCGCTGTGTTCGCTGCCAAAGCTCGTCGCTCCCAGGGTTAGGACCCCGCTGTGCTGGTGGCACCCAGGAGGGGTGTGGGCTGGTTTAGCTGTGGCTTCCCCAGGTGCCAAGTGGTGCCAGCACAGCACTGCCCGAGCCCTTGGCCCGGCGTGGGGGTGTGTGTGTTGCTGAGAGCGGTCTCGTGTCCACTGGTCTATAACGTTTCTTATCTGCAATTAGCTCATTTGCCGCAGGTATCCGGGGCGGCGTTTTCACGCTCATATTTGCAAGGCTGAACATCCGCCTTCGCAACTGCCTCTTCAGGTCTCTGGTGTCTCAGGAGATGAGTTTCTTTGATGAGAATCGCACAGGTTGGTTCCTCTCTCCCCCCTGGGTTTGCTCTAACCCCTCCAGCCTGTCCTGGAGTTTTTCCCCTTGGTTTGCCCAGCCCGCGCGCAGCAGATCGTGGGCAGCCAGAGGCAGCACCCGAGTGCTCATGTTTAGAAATAGAGGCAGAAAACTCTTCCCTTTTGGTTGCTTCCCACTGTGGGGCTGGGACAGGATTGCCCAGCACCCTAGGGATGTCCCATTGCCATGATCAGCCTGACATCCAGCAGTCTTGGGGCTGACGTGCTTGTCTCCGGTCATCCCCAAAACACCTTCTTACCTCCTCCTGTACCTCAGTCAGTGTCTGCTAGTCAGCCACTCTCCAGCTCTGCTCCATGCACTGGAAACCTTGGATGTGTGAAGCTTGCTGGGTGTGCTTGTTGCTTTCCCTGCTCGAAGTTCAGTGCTGTCCAGGCCATGCCACTCTGGTGTGGTCCCAGCCCGCTGTAACTTTCACACATTTAATTTTGTCTCAGTGGTATTTTTAGTTTTGAGGCTGTTGCCATATTTAGCAGTGGCTGCACAGTACCTTGGTAGCTGAGGACAGCAGAGATGTTATTGTAAGTGGGATATGGGTAACCCTGGACTTACACAAAAGCATGGGAATTCAGCTGGACTCAAACACAGGCCAAGTATTTAGGAACTCAGGCTGGCTGTAACACTCAGATCCACCAAAGGGCATCGCCAGAGCTTCACCCCTTAGTAGCTGGAACCATGTCCTCAGGTCCCTTGGGTCAGCTCCAGGCTGTGGGGCACATGGCTAAATCCAAACAGCCATCTCCAAAGCCCCATTGTGCTCCACAGGGCACCCTGAGCCTGGCCCTGGCTAGTCCTGCCAAGAGGGCAGGATGACCTGCTGCCTACCTGCCTGCCCACAGGGTGCCCTCCAGCACAGGGTGCTGCCAAAGTCCCCTTTGCTGTCCTGCAGCCATCCTCAGTGACCCAGGAATGTGCCTTCAGGTGCATTTCCTTGTCCCTCGTGCATGCAGCTCCTCTGTCCTGCTTCACATCCGCAGTGGTGCAGGGTTGCTCCCCTTCCGTGCCACCCTTCAGACCCCCCGTGAGGGGCTGGTTGCATGGGGAGCTCCATCTGGCCCCTGGCAGGGCACACGGGACACGGTGAGGCCGTGACCTGCTGTGATGACATGTCCCCTCTCTCCCCTTTCCCCAACCCCTCGCTGCTGCAGGGGACGTCATCTCCCGCCTGACGTCGGACACGACCATCGTGAGCGACCTGGTCTCCCAGAACATCAACATCTTCCTGCGCAACGTGGTGAAGGCCACGGGGGTGATCTTCTTCATGTTCAGCCTCTCCTGGAAGCTCTCACTTGTCACCTTCATGGGCTTCCCCATCATCATGCTGGTGTCTGATGTCTATGGGAAGTACTACCAGGTAGGCAGGAGCAGCTGGCACTGCCATGGTGTGTCACAACGCTGGGCTGTTCCCCGCTGTGAGGCCGTCATGGGGGCTGTGGGTGGATTTGGAGCTGGTGGGAGTGATGCTGGAGTGCTTTGCTGCCGACAGTGGGAGCGGAAAGGCAGCGTTAAACCTGTGTGGGAAGACAGGCATAGCCTGGGCTCTTACCTTGTTTCATGCCCAGGAATGGAATCATATCTCTGGTCCAACGGGAGAGGTGGTTTGGCTGTGAAATGTCCTGTGTGCACCTGCCCATCCTCGTGCAACCTCTCCTTTCTTTTTGGAGTGACTTGGTGGGAGTTAAACACTGTGCTGAGCTCCCTCCCTCTGCCTGGGGCTGGTGTGGGCCAAGGACTGTCCCCCTTGGCCAGTGCCACATCCCATGGACCATGTGAATCCTGCACTGCTGCTCCCTGTGTCAGCTGTCAGTGCTTTCCACTGTGCACAGGTATTGCCTCACCCAGCCATGGCCCTGCCTGTGGGTCAGGCACTCAAGGGAGGAGTGGAGATGGGGTCTCCAGACCTGTCCCTGACTTGGAAACTCCTTGGAAGAGTTCCCAGGCCAGGGCCCTTCAGGGCACTGGGAGCAGCAGCTCTGCCAGGTTTCCCAATTAGTCCTGGACATGGCACTTCACCTCCCGCAGCACAGATGCCTTGAGGAGAGCACAATGAATCTGCTCTCCTCCTGACACATTCCAGGCTGTTCTGAAGTGTGGGATATATCCCAGTGCTCAGCCCTCTTGCCCAGGGCCTTGAAAAATATCACCGTGCCCTCTTTTCCCAAGCCCAGCAGAGCCTGGGGCGAGCAGGGAGATTTGCCATGGACATCCTGGCGCCTGCTGAGCCCCCTCTGCCTCCCCCTGCTCCCTGCAGAAGCTCTCCAAGGATGTGCAGAGCGCCCTGGCCAAGGCCAACAACACGGCCGAGGAGACCATCTCTGCCATGAAGACCGTCCGCAGTTTCGCCAACGAGGAGACGGAGGCGAACGTGTACTGGCAGAAGCTGCAGCAGGTTTACAAGCTCAACAAGAGGGAGGCCTTGGCTTACACCTACTATGTCTGGTCCAGCGGGGTAGGTGTTCCCTACACAGGGCTTGGGATGAGCAGGGGAGTCGCTTCAGATCCCAAAATGCACGTGGTTCTCCTCTGCTTTCGGGGATCCACTTCCAGCAATCTCTCTCTCTCTTTGATATTATTATTTTCACACATCAAAAAATTATATCCCCTCCCGCCTCGGGGCAGCGTTGTGTCGTTCCACCGACCTGCCTGTTTTGTCCTGGAAATGGGAATATAATTGATAAGTTGCTCAAGGTCGTGGAAAAGCCCGTGGCTCGGTGGTGCTGCATTGCGTTCCTGTGCCAGCTCATCCCCGGGGCTCCGGCTGGGAGCAGCCGCCGCGTTGGTTGAGCTTCTGCTCGGGAACGGAGCTTCTCTGCGTGTGGGTGGTGGCAGGGGGAGGCTGCTGGGCTTTGGCTTTGGGCTTTTTTTTTTTTTTTCCCCCTGCAAAATGCTTTTTCACCATTCAAGACCAGATGGTTTGGGAGTTCTCCTGCATTGGCTGTTAACTAAGGCTGTGCAAAATCCCCGTGTGAGGCTGCGCTCATCTCTGCACGTTCAAGGATGGAAGTAGTCTCTGGTGATGGGTTTGTGAGTTATGGTGCTCTCGTGCAGCTGTGGGAGACTTTATGGCTTCCCAAGTCTGGAAGCAAAATTGGAGCATTATTAGCATTGTTTCTGGGCTCTGGGTGAAGCCAGAGCGTGAACTGGGTCAGCACAGATCCTGACAAGGCTAAGAAGGCAAAACCCCTCAAAAACTGCTGCTGCAGGGCTCACACAGACAGAAGCTGATGGATTTAGCACAGCCCTGGTAAATTCTTTCTTGGAGGGAACACAGGATCCTAAGGTCACCTCATGGAGAAAGGAATTTTTTTTCCCCAGTATTTTTATCTGTGTGAATTTACAGCCTGTGCTGCAAATGTCACACAGGGCACCAGGACATCGCTGCTTTTCGGAGCACCCAGGCAGATGGAACAAAACCAGCTGAATAAAAGCAGGGGCTGGTATTTGTCATATGAAAGCTCATCTGTCTCCCTTCTAGAGTGGGTGGAACTCCCCCACTGATTTCAGACGAGAGCTGAGGTTATCCTTCAGGGACTTGTACACACAAGGAGAATACTCTGCATTAACTCTTGGCTTGATTTTGTGTTCTAAATTAAAGTGTGTCACACTCATATAAGAGAAGGTTTATTTTAGCTGTGAGGTGAGTGCATTCCTTGGACAATTTGAGCGTAGATTATTATCCTTGAGGAGCTTAGTCCAAGAGAGAAGTTCATGAGATGCTCTGTTATTTCAGATACATTCTCCCTCGTTGGCTGTTATCCCTCTGGGCTTCTGTTGTGTTGAAAGATGCCAGCCCAGCTCCCTAAATCAGCCCATGTACTTGAGTTGTTTCTCCCTTCTCATATCCATGCTCACTGCTCAGGGCTGTCAGCTGTGCTGTCAGGGATCCTCAGCTCGGGGCTCAAAGAATAAATGTCAGCACGTGAATTGTGGGCTGTTGTGTGAGTAATTACAAACAGACCAAAATATCAGTTGTCCCTGCTGATCTGGGGGTGTTTTCTTGCTTTCAGCTGACCCTCCTGGTGGTCCAGGTCAGCATCCTTTACTACGGTGGGCACCTCGTGATCTCGGGGCAAATGACAAGTGGAAACCTGATTTCCTTCATCATTTACGAGTTTGTCTTGGGAGATTGCATGGAGGTGAGTCTGTTTGATCACAGAATCATGGAATGGTTTGGGTTGGAAGGGACCCTAAAGCTCATCTAATTACAACCCCCAACCTTCTACTATCCCATGTTGCTCCAAACCCTGCCCAACCTGGCCTTGAACACTTCCAGGGATGGGGCAGCCACAGCTTCTTTGGGGCAACCTGTGCCAGGGCCTCACCACCCTCTGGGCTACTCCATGTCAAGCTGATGTTTGTCTCAGAAGGTCCCAGGGCAGTTTCAGGCCCGTGATCCAGATCCAGACCCAGATCCTGACCCATGACACATTTCCTTGGTGCTCCAGCATCACCAGAGTGGGGATTCTCCCCTCTGCTCCCCATTCCTCTCCTGCTGTGGCCTCACAACCTGAATGTTCCTGAAGCAGCTCATCCCCCAAAAAGGCAGCTGAGACCAGAGGGGTCAGGCTGGCCCTGCTGAAGGGCAGAGTCCTGGCTGCCTCCCAAGCACATTTCCTGGCATGAAGGATGCAGGGATTACAATGCTGCCTGTTACATTTCAGGCTTCATTAAAAACTTAATTATATTACTTTTTTTTCCCTGTCCCTGGAATAGGCTGCAAGCTGCTGCGTTGGCAGAGCTTTAGCAAGATGGGACTGTGGGTGGGATGGTAGAGCCCACCCAGGGCTGCCTTCCCCTTGCAGAGGCGTAAGCTTGGCTAATCCAGGCAGAAATGATTCAGTTGAGGTTTCCTCGCAGCTGAGCATGGTTTTGGTGGTGCTTCAGCCTCTGTGCAGGGACAGAGCAGAGCTAGAGGCAGCTCACCCAGCTCTCACCATCTGTTTAGATGCCTGCAGGCTCTGGAGGTGCTTCCAGGCTGTGGTTTTGGTGTGGATTTCATTTGGTCTGGGTTTTTTTTCCCTCTCCTGATGGGAGGGTCAGTTGCAGTACAAACTGTTCTGCAGCTCTGGGTTTAATACTGAAATTTCCAATGTGGGGTTTATTCCAGGGAAGCCAGTGTCAGCATGCAGAAGTTGTAGCTGGGAGAGATTGATGGTAAATCCCCTAAGACCATATCCCAGCCTTATCAGCTGCCAGGCACTTGCCTAGAAGGGCCCAGCCTGGAGCTGCTCTGCACTTAAGACACGTGTGCTGGGGAAGGAGTAGACCCCTCTGGGGGCCGGTCTGTGAACTCTGTTCAGCCACTGCACTGGGGAGCTGCTGGTCTTGAGCAAAGAGAGATGAGGGGAGGATTTTGTTGGAAGTTTGGGTCATGTATCTCCCAGCACGTCTTCTCTTCCCAACCCGTGTGTTTCTTTCTTCTGTTACCCTCCCGGTGTGCCCATGCACAAAACACCCTTAGATGCCCTTTTCCCTGGATTGCCCATATATCCCCTCCATACCCTGCAGAGGGGGAAGAGTTTTCTTTTCCTGTGTCTGATGACTGTAGTCAATGTGAGGTGTGAGACGACTTGGGAATGCTTCAACCTTTCCCCTTACCAGTAGCACTGACTGACTTCCTCCAATCACATGGGTCTCACTGTCCCCTCTTCCCTTCCAGTCCATCGGCTCCGTGTACAGCGGGCTGATGCAGGGGGTGGGAGCTGCTGAGAAGGTGTTTGAGTTCATCGACCGCCAGCCCACGATGGTGCACGACGGGTCCCTGGCCCCGGATCACGTGGATGGGAAGGTGGAGTTCAGGAACGTGACGTTCTCCTACCGCACTCGCTCCGCGACGCAGGTCCTCCAGGTGAGCCCCGCGGGCGCTGCTGCTGCTCCAGCACGGCCATAACTGATCCCCAGCCCCTGGGGAGTGTCAGCTGCCTGATGGAGGTACGTCAAGGCAGGCTCAACACACGCTGGAAAACAGCTTAAAAGGAACAGCGGGTGTTTAGGGCCAGCCTTCCTTACAAGGAATGAGATTTATCAATAAAGCCCTTGTTCCCCGCTCAGGCATTAAACATGTCAGCGTGGTACAGGGCTCTGTGCCAAGCTGCCTCGGACTGTTTCCGTGGGAGAGGAGCTGGGATCATGAGAAGGGGGAGGCAGCAAAGAGGTTAGTTTGCTTTGCAGTTTTTAGCGGACCTGCTACATCAGCAGGCGAGTTTGATGCAATTTGGAGGCTTTTTGCTTCCTCAGAGCCAGGAGAAATGGCTGATGTGGCACATCACCAAGGTAGAAGGTCACCGTGGCCAGATTTTGGCTACTTTCCTAGTTTAGTGCCCAAACTGCTGCCCCAGGAGCCTGGGAAAAGCCCAGACCTGAGCACGCTTTCCCATCCATGTTGCAGAACGTGTCCTTCACCCTCCACCCCGGCAAAGTGACGGCACTGGTGGGTCCTTCGGGGAGCGGGAAGAGCTCCTGTGTCAACATCCTGGAGAACTTCTACCCTCTGCAAGACGGGCAGGTGCTGCTGGACGGGCGTCCCATTAACATGTACGATCACAAGTACCTGCACTCCGTGGTACGAGCGACTGATACGTGTATTTTAGCTACATCCGTGCTCAGAGGGGATGGATGGCAGTGCTGCATGTTGCTTTGGATTTGATCTGGCAACTACTGAAGTGTCCAGAAAGCTGGAGGCTAGAGGTGGTCCAGGAAGTGAATTCAGATAATTTGTGGGGGTGGAAGCAAAAGGCATGGAGAGTGGTTTCGTGGGGAGGGGGAAGCCGTCCAGAAACTGAACAAAAAACGTGGTTTGTTTTGTATTTTTTGGCCTAGACAGCAGAAATGCGGTTTTGGTTGTTGGATTAATTATCATCTAAATTGGGTTTGGGAAAAGAGTTTTTGCATTCCTCCAGCGCTTTCTACCTTTAAGATCTTAAAGTAATTCTCAGCTCACGGGGAGTTAAACCTCTTGGGATCCTGGCAGCAGCTGGAGCACCAGAGGGACTGGGTGGTTTGCCTTGGAGAGGGGTCCGGGCCCCTCAGCTCTGGTCTGTGTGTCAGCACAGATCAGCCTTCATCTCTGCAAGTAACTGCCTCCTTTGTTTGCCCTTAGAGCAAATGGCCTCACCAGTCAGCAGGAAAACCTGAAAACAATTGATCAGAGACAAGCTGGAAAGCCAAAGTCACTGTGACTAATTTACATTCCCTGCCCGTACAGAGGGAAAATCAAAAGACAAGCTAATCTTTCAGTTTGGAAAGCCTGGTGTGGTGTTAGGGGCATGGGGAGAAGTCAATTAAAATATGACTGTGTCCCCCTGGCTCTTTTCCTGCCCAGTTCTGAGCAATAGTTTGGAGGGTTTGATTTATTCCAATATCAAGGGTTTGCTAAAGCAGACTGAATGTGAGAATGAGCTGCAATGACTGTAAGGCAGGACAGGGAGGCTGTTGCTAAGCAATTAAGGAATTGCAGCAGTTAATGTCCCCAACTTGCTAATTTGGGATTAAAAAATGCAAGAGGGCTCATTCACGTGGCCCAAGAGGGATTACTGGCCTGCAAGAGCCTGGGAGAGGATCTCTTCAGCCTGATTTGTCCCAGCAACTGGTTTTCCATTTTGGAAAAGGACAGGTCTGGGGCAAAAACACAGCAGGGTCTTGGAGGGGGAAGCCCATCCCAGATGCCAACGTACCACTGTTGCACAAAGTCTCTTCCCTGCTAAATGGCTTCACATCAGGTGATGCAAACTGAGCACCCCATCATTAGCAACCTCACTCTGAGGCTGCTCTATACCTTGGTTCATGGCACTTCTATATCATTGCCTTGGTCCTTACTCAACAGGAAGAAACGCCGATGCCGCACGGTGCGTCTCCTGCTCCTGACGCCCTGCTCTTCCCTTCCTTCCCGCAGATCTCCCTGGTGAGCCAGGAGCCCGTGCTGTTCGCCCGCTCCATTGCAGATAACATTTCCTATGGCTTAACTTCAGCCTCCTTCGAGTCAGTGGTTCAGGCTGCCCAGAAGGCCAACGCACACACCTTCATCACGGAGCTCCAGGACGGCTACCACACAGGTACCGCAGTCGCCACAGCTCCATCCCGGCGCTGTGCCTTGGCAGCTGAGCTGGGTTTTTGTTTTGACCCCTTCTTCTCTCCCTTTGACCCAACAGAGGCAGGTGAGAAAGGGGCTCAGCTGTCGGGTGGCCAGAAGCAGAGAGTGGCAATTGCCAGGGCCTTGATCCGAGCCCCTCCCATCCTAATCCTGGATGAAGCCACGAGCGCGCTGGATGCAGAGAGCGAACACGCGGTGAGTGGGTGACTGGGATGTTTGGGCCAAAGAGACAGTCTGGGTTTGGAGGAAAGACTGTAGGTTCAATCTCCAGCCTGTGGATGAGCTTAGTCTTGGCATGGTGCAGTCAGAGGGTTGAGTAAAGTGCTAATTCCTTAGCAGGAATTTGCTTCCAACATCGTTGTAGCCACCAAGAACGGAATAATCCCATGCTCACAGCAGCCAATGCCTGACAAACCGATGAGATATAGGGTTCTCTGCTGATTTTTTAAATGTGGGAAGTGCTAACTGGCATACAGAGACTCTGTGCAGCCTTTTAGGACAGGATACAGAGGAAGACCCTAAAAAATGATGCTGCAGCAAGGAGAGTAGGACTCCCTGAGCTCAAATCCCAGCCGAGGTGCCAAGGAAGCCACATGTGTAGGAAAGGCCCTGAGCTTTCTCTGAACTGGGCTGGTTTACCTGGCTGGGATGTGACAACCAAAGAGCTCTACCAGCAGCAGTTACTGATGTAATGACACGAGGGATGGCCTGTTCAAGGCTGGGGTTTGAGGATGTGTCTCCCGGTCCTGGAGGACACGTGCTGCTGACCCATGGTGTGGGGCAGCGTGAGCATCTGACCTGGAGCAGCTCACAGGTCCTCGGACATGTCTGTGTATCTGATGCCAGCCCAGGGCTGCCTTTTGGCTACCCAGGTGTGTCAATGTGACATGTGCCCAGTGGCCACCTGCCTGCCTTTAGACTTCAGTGCCATTGTATGTAAGCATTGTATGGAAAAGAACTCTCTTGCTTTGCCTTGATACGCTGAGGAAACAGCCTCACTTCTCTGAACAGCTGCATTTACCAGGGATCAGCTTCCTGCAGTCCATGCCAGCACCACATGGCCTCCAAATTTGGGGCACAGTTCTAACAAGGACCCAGCTGGCAGGATCAGACCTGTGTGCACACCACACTTGGTGGGACTGACGCAGCCTTTCGGGCTGCAGCCGGGAGCTGGGATGGACGTGCTGGCGCTGGCAGTGCTGCAGGGAGCTTTGTGTCCTCTGCGTAGCCACAGAGCAAACCTCCTGTCCAGAGGTTTCTGAACAGAGACCACAAAGCTGCTGTTCTCCTGCAGCAGAGCCAGTGCTGCCCGGGCACTAATGCCTTTTCTCCCCACAGATTCAGCAGGCGATTTACGGCGACTTGCAGAACCACACGGTGCTTGTCATCGCTCACAGGCTGAGCACTGTGGAGAGGGCACACAACATCATTGTGCTGGACAAGGGCCGCGTGGTGCAGCAGGGCTCGCACAAGGAGCTGATGGAAGAAGGAGGCCTTTATTCCAAGCTGGTCCAGAGACAGATCCTGGGGCTGGAGGGGGGCGGCACGGACAGTCGCCAGCCTGCAGCCCGGGGGGATTCTTCCAAGGAGGAAGAGTTCAGGATAGACCATTCCCTGCCGGCCGTGGCACAGGACGATTACAACAGCACGGCCCACAAGTGAGGGGCCGGTGGCTCGGACGCTCCCCGGACGCTGAGACGGAGGCGGTCGGTGCCCTGCAGAACACACCGTGCCCTCACCCCGCGTGTCACACACCCAAACACACACCACAGACCCAGGCACACACCATAGAGCTTCCTGCAGCACGGTCTGTGCCGGCTGGGAAAACAGGGAAAACCCGAGGGAGTTGGGTCTTTAGCAATTCTCAGCGTTTCTACTGGTTTTCTTTTCTTACTACCAGTAATTCCTCTTGACTGGGACTTTTCTCCCATTGATATGCATGTGTAACTGCTATTAACTGTAATGGATGTTAAATGCATGCGTGGAGGGGAAGGTTGGAAACCCCTTCAGGAATTTCAGGGGGTGGCTTTTGTGGCTGGATAGAAAAAACGGTGACTGTAAAACAAGGTCCTGCTCCCGCTATCAATCTATGGGGCTAATCCAAAGTTGGCTGGAGCCTGCAGGGAGTTCCCTTTGGCTTTGGCAAAAACTGGATCACTCCCATGGAGCTGAATGCCGGGAGAGTTTTGCACTGAGTGCCTGCAGGCTCAGGCTCCCAACCATTGCTGCTGAGCTTGTATCATGTATTATCCATCCTTGCTGGGACAAGCCAGGGGACCGGAGGCAGATGTTACTTTCAGATTTGCTCTTGGTGCTTGGTGGGTGTTTGTTTTTAGGGATGAAACGTTTTACCATAACTGGGTTAGGTTTTGGGGTTTGGGGTTTTTTGGTTTGATTTGTTTGTTGTTTTTTAATGTAATTTGTGTGCACTGTGCAACGTCTGTCTGGCTCCAGCATCCACTGAAAATTGGTCTGTTATCTCAGAATTTTTTTTAACTCACAACCCCGGTGCTGGTTTGAGAAAAACACTACTGAAGACAGGCATAAAACACTAAAAGACAGCACTTTATAAGTCCCACCAAAGCTTTGTTCAGCTTCAGGCCGTGCTAGCGACTTCACTGCATGGGAAATCCGTACAGTCACTTTCCTTGAAGTCCAACTTCAGCTGCCTGAACTTTATAATGTGTTTCTTTGACTGTAATTTGTTTTAGTATGAGGGATAGAAAGAAATGTGTTACTCCTAGCCCTTTGGGGGTAATGGCTCTGGCTTTGTAGTGTTGCCCTGCTACAGAGTGGTGAAAAATCCTATGCAGCCAGGCAGATACTGTTGAAAAAAATAGCATTTCTAGGGGAACATCGACTTCAGACTCTGCATACATAGTTAAGAAATTCTCTCAAGCACTTTAGCTCTCATGTTTTCTGATACTTGAATGCTGCTGCATTTTTCTTTTCAGCGGGTTTGCATTTTTGTTATTGGCGATGTTTTGTTTTCATTTAGTGATGTTTTACAAACTCTAAATTTAGTGTCCTTGAGGAGGGATGCTCAAAAAATAAAATACTACCTCTGCCACTCGACGTCAAGCTCCTGTAGTTGGGGGCGGTTTTTTGCATTCTGGATTTTCAAGGTGATGTTCGTCTGAGACCATGGCTGAATGCAGGTGCACCCCACACACGTTCTGGTTCCCTTGCAGGGAATGACAAGAAGAACCTGCAGAGAACAAGGTATGTAAAAGACTTCAGCCTCTGATAATGGCTGTGAGCCCAGCAGTTGGTATAACCCGTTGAATAACTCGTTTTCATCCCAGATCCCCTTCGGAGTCAGTCTCACATGGAAGGACAGGCAGTCCAACCCGTTCTCAGAGCACTTCATGACTGGAATCTTTTCAGCTGCTTGCTTTTGTGATGTGATAAAAATCTGTCCTCAGAAGAACAAGATGTCTTTTTGTCTTGCCTCCCTCCGCTTAGGAAATCTCTGTGCCGCTCTGAACTCCCCAATTCACCCCTCCAGTAAATGGCCATGTGTTCCTGCTTGATGAAAGTTTGCACTGTGGGTATGAGGAGCTTGGGGGTTCCACCCAGTGCTGGCAGGCAAGTGATTAATTTGCATTTTTATCAGTACCTGGGAGCAGAATGTGGCCACCGGTTTGTGGAAGTGGAATTAATTTCTGCTTAAGTGAAAAACTGGGGGGAAAAAACAAATTTGATTACCTGGGAACAAGTGAAGGCAACTCACCCTGGGAAGTGCTGGTAGGACAATGCTCATTAGTTGAGGAGATGCCAGGAAAGAGAATTTGATCGTATCCTATGTGTCCCTCCCAGGCAGTGCTGCAAAAAGGGAACTGGAGCATACAATCAGATTTATTTTATTGGAAAGACTACAGTGAATTTCAGAAAGGGAACCCTGCTTCCCAAGCCTGTTGTGAGGATAATCCCAGCATTGTATTCCCAGGTCAGGTCCAACCAGCAACAACTGAAATAACACATTGGAAGCAGCAGATTGTCTCTGCTGGTGGCACCAGTCCAAGCTGATAGCAGGGCCTGACTTTGTTCATTGCCACAGGTGATGAATTCTTCCTTCTGCATCCAGATAACTCAAGGCTGCTTTTCCACTGAGCCTCTCATCTGATGGCATGAACAGGTCCTTTTATTGTGCTGTTGGCATGTGACAAGTGGATCTGCCTGTGTGCTAAAGCCACGAGGGTTTTCCTGTGGCTTTGGAAGATGGGTGGGAGCTCCACACACCACTGGGGATCCAGCAGCACTAATGTAATGCAGATATTTCTGCTGGCCCAGTACAAACCCTGCGACTGTAGAGAAAATGCTGCTTTTCTAAATCATTCCAACTATGACTTCTTTTTGAAGTGAAAATCGGGGTCAGAGATGCCCATTAGCGAGACTAAGCCTGGCAGTAAAGATGTGCTTCCTCCAGTGCAGCAGTGGGAATTGCTCCAGTGCTGGAACAGGAGCTGCTTCCTGGAGCTTCCCAGTCCCTTGGGCCTGGCTGCCTGTGGGCAGTCTGTGTTTCAGGCTCTTCTCCTGGAAACACAGCCACTGTTCCCTCTGAAACCCTAAACTGTAGTATTTTGTGGCTATGGCTTTGCTCAGAGTTGACATTTACAGGGGAACATGAACAAAATCAGTTCAAGAGCTTCTCAATTAGAGTGGTGGAGATAAAAAGTTTCTTCTCCTCAAAGGGAAAAGTCTTCACAGGGAACTTGGAGGGGTTCATTTGAAACCTCAGTTTAGGGGCACAGCTTGAAGACTGCCATGGCAGAACTGCAAGCAATTTGAAAAGCACAATTGATGGCAAAGGTTGATTGTACATTCCATGGCAGGTTGTTTTTCCTCACTATTAATAACCTCTAACCATTCCCTGCAATAGGTATAACCACAGCTTTATTTATTTAAACATTGGAGAACCCTACCCAAGATGAAATTCAAGAGCAGATCCCACAGTCCCAGCGATTCCCCTGGGATATGTATTTACCTTTGCACAGACAGGGTCTCTGGCTGACTGACACAGTAAATGAGAACACGGTGATGGAAAAAACACAGCTGTGTTTATTCCAACAACTTGTCTACTGGCATACCAACCTCTGCCTCAATAAGCAACTGTGTGTGTGTGTCAGTGGCTGAGCTTTCTAGGCCCTCAGCAGGTCTGGAAATACCACAAGCAAACAGTGTTTCTAGCTCAGGTTCAGAGATGTGTCTTAGTCTGGGGTGGAAAAATAGTATCTGTCTCTTCTACTCCAGCTTCACTGTGAGGTTAAGGCAAAGCAAATACGTGCAGGTACATCAACCTGCTTCTCCCACCTGTGGCTCCCTGAAAGGAAGGAGTACAGCACAAACGATTCCTGCTGTCTCTCAGACAGCACATCTCAAACAGGAGGGCTGTTTCTCTCCCAGAATGCTGAATATGCAGGTCATTTCCATGTGTGAAGGAACCTGGATTGTGAAATCTAAACAGAATTATGGGCTGTCATTGTTATATAGAAGGAAGTTACATTGCAAATAAGCCAGAAAACTTATCTGTACGTTAAGCAACCAGACTAATAGGGGTTAATATGCACCAAAGATTAGATTTGCAAATTCAATGTGTATGTAACCAACCAGTTTTTCCAGGAAAAGAAAATAAGTTGTGAAGGTGACTTGCAAAATATGTCTGAATCTAATAAATATGCATGAGTACAGTGCTATTGACCGTAAAAGGATATGAGGTAACAGAAGGAAATTCAATAGCAAGTTTAAATAGGAAAAAGATCTAACATCCTATTTAAACTAGCCTGGATGCTAGTTCTCCCCAAGACTGAAGCCTGAGTCCTTATTCACCATGACATGGTTTCTACTGTAATCTTCCCAATTTTTTTATTCAATTTCTCCTGTAATAAGAAATCTTGACTTCTGTACTTTGTCTGCTTACAATTTTAATGTTCTTGAATGCTGTCACCCTTCAAAAGAATTTCAGCAAAGGCAAATAGGAACTAGGGCTGATGATAAACCTCAGCCTGCAGCACTGCAATATTTGATAATCCCTATAGTCCAAAATCCTGCTTTGAATCTGCAATCCTTCATATTCTGTCCAAGTGATGTGCTGTCACACATCACTTTATGTTTCATGAAGACTGGGGAATAGGAAGGCACTCTCCTATCTGTCCAAATAGAAAATATAATTATACAAAAGCAGCTGAACCCTATCTTGGCTCAACCTCAGCTCCTTTTCTAGACACTCAATGCGGGTGCTGATCAAAGTGCTTGAAAGCAGACCAGGTTTTTAATGTAGACTCCTCTCCAAAATCCCCAGAACCCAAATTATCTACACAAGAAGAAGTAGGATTTTCAATGTGTGTTGTACTTGAGCAGAAATGAGTTATGTTCTTCCAGTGCATTTTGGGAGAACTTCGTTGTTCTGCATTATGGAGCTTCTAATTTTAATACAGATTAGCACTGGCTAATTCAAATAATCCAGTCCTTGATGTCCAGAGCAGTAAACTTCCACCAACCCCATGCAACATAAGCAAAAATTAGATAGTTACAGGAAAGCTCCTTAGGTGACTCTAAACCATCTTTCCCAAGAGCATATTGACAATACAATTGTTATCATGCTGTAGTGCCCTTCACCAGAGAGGCTCACTCACAACACCTCTATGGGCATTCTTCAGTGTGAACTTTTCCTCTCCACTCTCACCTGCAACTGAGCAGTTATTATTCCTCTTTTTAAGCAAAAGGCACCATGGTGGAGTGAAGCTGAGAGCTCCACTCAGGATCACACAGCAAGGCAGTGGTAAAACTAGATTTACAACGTGAAGCTGAGTCAGACTCTTCTAAACCACACTCCCCCCAAACCATTTATTTAGCTATGGTATGAAGTCCAAATCACCAACGTTCCTGGGAAGAAAGGGCTTCTTTTAATCCCTCAGCTAATTCCTCTGTTTGTGTGTGTATCTAAACGTGTGTTTGCATGTACAGATTTACAACAGGTTTAACACAAGACTGTGACTCTGTCTGTTTGCTGGGCATGTGCAAATACAGGGTATGTGGTATCCTGTTGGCAGGGTGACTATCTACTGGTTTTAAATAACCAGGTCGGGCTGTAGTGACTGTGCAAAGCCATGTCACTGCCAGAGGGCACAGCTGCTGACTCACCTGGAGCACAGCACATACCTGCAATAGGCAGGTGTGTTCAGGTGGATGAGTGGACACACGCCCGTATCTCTAATCACCTTCTCCCCACCCTCAGCAAGCTCAGCTCAGCTTCCTGCTGCGCAAACACCGTGCTCTTGCATCCTTCTGAGTACACTCAGTCTGCATCAGGGCTGTAGAGTGAGCAGCCAGAAGGCCTGGAAGGCTTCCTCCAGCAGGGTCACTTTGTTGGCCATTATTACCTGTGGATAATAATGACAAAGAGGGCTTCTGGTGAGGGGGGGAGAGGTGTGGGGAGCCAAGTTTAGTTATAGGACAAAAGAACAGCCATAAAGCTGTCACATCATCACTCTGTCCTGCCAGGAACTGCTGGGCCCCTTCCTGAATGTGACTGCAACATCATTACATCAGTGATGGGATTCAGTCACTGTATGTTTTGTTTTTTTTTCTAGTTAGATCAAAATATCCACTCCAAATATCCATTCCCTACCCTGTTCCCTTTGCTCATGTGCTCGTTCTGGCTCTCTGTGGTGTTACACACACGGAAATGAGCACACCCACACCCACGTAGGTACAAAAGCAGTCCAGGAAGGTGGTGCCTGCCACTGATGCATGTAACTTGGGCTCTGTTAACACAATTAATTGTTTCCAGGCATAATTGTCTTTATCAGCCCTGCTAACAGCAGTGGTAATTGGGGAGCTGCTGCTCCTCAGGGTTACCACACAGGGTTACACCAGCCTACTACAGAGCGGGTGACTTGACTGATATAAATCAGAAGAACAAAATGTATGGTGTTTTAATTGATGCAGTTTTTGCTACATTACATTTCAAAAGCATTTAAATTCACCATGAAATACATTTTTGACAGATTACTTATTGACTTTTGCTCTTGAAGAAGAAAGTGCTTAACACAGACAAAACGACCTAGCACCAAAGCTTGGCAATATAAGATTTTTAGCTATTTTTAACCTAAAGAGCAATTCAGCCTAGGCTTGAGAACAATAATGCAATCACCCTTTTGAGATTTACTCTAGCCAAGCCCCAAACTGGTAAGGAAATGCAAGTTAAATAATTCTACTGATTTTCCTTCCGAATTTACAGCTGTGGAGTTTTGAACAAAAGGAGGACAAGAGTGCCTACAACACTTCCAGGCAGGAGCACTGGGAATGGTGGGGAAGGTGATGTTCAACCCCCCCGGCTGTCCCACCACCCTCCATCCTTGAGTGCTGTGTCCAGTTCTGGGCCACTCACTTCAGGAAGGACATTGAGGTGCTGGAGCAAGTCCAGAGAAGGGAACGGAGATGGGGAAGGGTCTGGAGCACCAGGAATGGCTGAGGGAGCTGGGGAGGCTCAGCCTGGAAAAAAGGAGGCTCAGGGGGGACCTTCTGGCTCTGCAACTCCTGACAGGAGGGGGGGACATAAGGGAGGGGGGTCGGGCTCTGCTCCCAGTGAACAGGATGAGAGGAAACGGGCTCAAACTGTGCCAGGGAACGTTCAGGTTGGACATCAGGAGGAATTCGTTCACGGAAAGGGTGATTAGGTACTGGAATGGGCTGCCCAGGGAGGTGGTGGAGTCACTGTCCCTGGAAGTGTTTATGGAAAGACTGAACAGGCACTTAGCGCCATGGTCTGGTTGACAAGATGGGCATCGGTCACAGGTTGGACTCCACGGTCTCAGAGGTCTTTCCCAACCTAATTCATTCCGTGACCCTGCGATCCCCTCGGGACCCCAAGGGCCTCGAGCGCATCACACGAGGCGGCGCACAAAGCTCGCCCTGAGCGGGGCTCCGCTCTCTTCGCCCCCAGGGCCTGCGCCGTGCCCTCGGCGGGGCTTCAGAACCCCCTCAACAGCGGCTTCACCCCCGAACCCCCTCACAGGGGCTCCACCCCACAGCGCCCCCCAACCGGGGCTCCACCCCGCACCCCCCTCACAGCCCCCCGCTCCCCCCCCGCTCCCCTTTGGTTCCGTCCCCCGCCCGCCGTCCGCCGTCCGCCCCGCCCCCCCAGCAGGGGGCGCTGAGGGCGGTGCCCGCGGGGCCGGGGCGAGAGCGCGGCGGCACTTCCGGTGTGAGGCGGGAGCGGGGCCGGGATCGGGAACGGGATCGGGAACGGGAGCGGGGAGGGAGCGGGAGCGGGATCGGGAACGGGGAGGGAGCGGGAGCTGGAGCGGGGCCGGGGCCGGGGCCGCGATGGCGCTGGACGTGCGGCGCCTGGAGGCGCTGAGCCTGCAGGAGCTCAGCGCGCTGCTGGACGACGAGGAGCAGCTGCAGGACATGGCCCGCGAGATGGAGGAGGTGAGGGGCTGCGAGGGGCTGCGAGGGGCTGTGAGGGGCTGCCTCATAAACCCCCCGGCCACGGCCTCTCCCCGGGGCCCGCTGGGTGTTTGGGGGCTGGTAAATGACTCTCCGTTGCCGGAGCCGCCGGGTGCGTGAGGAGCCCCCGGGGCTGCGGAAAGCGCTGCCGGCCCCTTCCCTTCCTCCCCCTTCCCTGCTTCTCCCTTCCCTGCCGGCCCCTTCCCTGCCTCTCCCTTCCCTGCCGGCCCCTTCCCTGCCTCTCCCTTTCCCTGCCGGCCCCTTTTTCCCCGCCGGCCTTTTGTTCGCTGCCCCGCCGTGGGGCGATCGGTGCCCGCCGGGTGCCAGAGGAGGGGTGAGGGGGGCTCGCCGGGCTGAAAACGCTGAATTAAATTAAATTATTCAGGGCCGGAGATGGGCTCAGCTTTCCCCTCCGTACAGCCCTGGTTTTGCGCCTTGGGTTTTGTCAGGGTGAATTCAGAGCAATGTGAAAGAGGTTTCTGTGTGCCCCGGGCTCAGACAGGGCTGTCGGGCTTTTCTCCTCCTTGCTTTCTGCCTATTCGAAGTCCCTTTGTCAGTGTATCAGACTCCTCTAGGTCCTGCTTTTGAATCTGCCCTTCTTAGAATAGGAGCCTGTTTTCTTCCCCCCCGCCGTGGTTGCCTTTGACGAGTTTTTCTGTGTGCCAGTGTTGCAGTTCTGATAGGAGGCTGTTCTGGGTTTATTTGGCCACAGATGTGCCTGAAAGGCTCTCGCTGTGTGGTCAGCTAACCAGCAAAGAAGATGAAACCATTTCCACGAGAACTTTAAAAGAAAGGAATGTGCTGTGCTTCTCGGGGTCTTGTGTTTATTGTTTTTGTTGGTTAAAATTTGAGGACAAAAGCCCCAGGGGAAATAAAAAAAAGGGGGGGGGGGCAGTGTGTTCTTGAGAAAAAAGCTTAGTTTATTAAGTAAAAGCAGTTATAATTGTGTTCCCTCAAACTAAGATTCCTTTTGGTGCTTCTGAGGAAGCTGTTCTGGATCCCCTCAAGCCAAATTGTATTACAGATGGAGAGGCCCAGTGAAGGCTGAGGCCGAGTTAATGAGGTGTCCCGGGGAATTTACTTGCTGTATTGTGCAACAATTTATATTTTGAACCTTGTGTCAATAGATTTGTGAGAGGAGGCCAGGCAGAATAGTTTATATTCTGAGAACTTGGAAGAAACAGGCGCTGCTGTGGTGAGTAAAACATGCAGAGACCTCGGAGGCCCCGTGGTTTGCTGGGGGCAGGAGAACCCTGCTCTAGGAAAACTATTTAAGGAGAGCCAGTGGGTTATAATGGGCTTAACTTTGTAAAGATATAGACGGGGGCAGCACTGCTGGTTTCAGTGTGACCTCTGACAAGGGACAGGAGCACAAAGCCTGGCTCCGTGGGCTCTTTTTTATTACTTATTGGTCAATATGCACTGAAGAGTGTAGGTCAGAAGTGACAGAAAACCTCATGACCTCAGTAGAAAAGATCCTCTCTCACACATGGGCACAACCAGCCCATATTCTCAGTTTGACCCTCTGGTTTTCCTCTTTAGTTGGCATCAGAAGGGCTCTAAATTGTAGAGTAAAGTTCTCCAGGCCCCCAGGGAATATTTTGTGGTGTTTGGAGAGTGTGGGGTTTGGAGGTGCTCAGGCTGTGTGGAAATATGGCTGTGCTGCTGTCTGGCATAATCCTCTTTTATTGGATGTGGAGGCTTTTACTGGAATCTGTTCAACTAGAAATGTGTTTACTCACCTTGGAAAGAATTGGCCATGCTTGAATATTTCTTCCTCGTTCTGTTTTCGCCTTCACTGAGTTGTTCAGTGCCTGAGCTTGTGCTGCTGAGATCTGATTTTTCAGTGTGGCAGGAAAAGGGAGAGAGGGAAATCCTGAGTATTAAGGAGGTACTATGGTGACTTAACTGCTACTTGGCTGTCAGTCCATATGTATCTATGTTGTAGGGTTACTCCAGACTCCTTAAATTTCTAATTTTCCTGTGACATGCCAATTAAATCACGATTCCTGAGTCACTTCTATGAGGTCACTTGTATTTTTAGTGGCAAAGTTGGCTAAAGCTGATTAGTCCATAATTGAAAAAAACCTTTGTTCTCCTTGTTGCAAGGGAAACCCAGCTCAAACCTCAGTGTTTTGTTCACAGAGAGGAGGATTTGGAAAACCACTCGGCTTTCTTGCTAATAGCTAAAAATAGGCACTTCCAGCCTTAAAGGGAATGTGTTCCTGTGTGGCATTTGAGCAGGATTTGTGTGTGAGTGTCTGTATCTGTGTGTGCCCACTCACACATTCCCGTTTCTGGGGTGATGTGCACGTGCACTGCCCTGCACTTGTGTCCTCAGGTGTGTGACACTGTGGCTTCAGAGCCAAACTGCTGCTTTTCCTGCCTCTGAGGTTGGTTTTGCAGCCTCTGGGCTTTTAGTGCTTGAACAACGAGCATCTTGTCTGTTAGAAAGAGGAAGGAAGCCACTTGTCTGGTACTCCCAGTCTTTTAAAATTGAGGAGGGCTTTTTTTTTTTTTATTTAACCCTTTCAGAGTAATCTCTGTAGTACATCTGCAGTATTCATCTTCATGAGATAGAGAATCATAGTTTGGGTTGGAAGGGACCTGAAAGATCATTTAGTTCCAACCTCCCTGCCAGGCAGGGTCATAAAAGTACCTTGTTTATAAAAGTGAATCTTGATGTGATAACTCTAAAAAGCACAGATGAGAGAATTTGTGACCTGACACTGGTGGTAATTTGATGAATTTCTCCGTGAAAGTGAGTTTTCTTTTTATCTCCTGGATCATCCCTTTTTTGTAACACTGCAGCATTGTGTTGCTGACTGAAGTTCCACTGCCAAAAATTATTCTCTCTTCAATACCTTAATTATATGAAATCAAGAAGTCAGAAATGTATTGGCTCCCTCTCATTCCAGAATTTCAGAGTACACTGGCAAGCACAGAGGGGATTTTTGAGCACAGACCTTTTCTCAAAAACTGATTGAAAAGATCAGGCAGGGCAGAAAGTCCAAGTTAAACTCTGTGTATTCGTGCCCAGATTTCTTGGATTCCCACTCCTGTCCTAAAACCACACTGTGCAAGTGGTTATGTTCTTGTTGGCCAAACATGAAATTTAGTTGCAAAGTTAGGAATTAGGCTTGGTGACAACTATAGATTTTTCTCTTCTAAATGAGCATCAAATGAGTAACCTGCCTGTGTCTGATGAATGCAAATTGCAGGGCTGGGTGTCTGTTCCCTCTGCAAGAAATGTTTAGGAGCTGCAACTTCCCCTCTAAGCTTCATTTTGTCGTTTCTTAAAGCTAACACTTTAGTACTCAGAAGAGCCGAATTTAGCCAATCTAATTACTTTGCAATATGTTTTAATATTTATTACACAACAGATGTTGGTAGGGGGTGTGTTATTCACCAGTCCATGATGAAAAAACGCTGTTAAATCTTCTTCTGTAAAAGAAGTCGCTCTTCTCCTACTCTGCACCTGTCAGCTCCTGTTTCAGGGGTTAATTTGACACTCCAAATGTGCATCCTTCTACTTCTGCAGTGTGACTGCATATTTCATTCCTAAGTTACAAGGATGTGTAAGTGAATGTGGGAATGATAAAGGTTAGAGAAACCCAAACCTAACGTGGATGTGTCCTATGTATAAAGCCATTAAAACGGTGCCACACAAAGCTGCTTTTATTTATAGCTCCTTAAGAGACTTTTTCTCGAAGGTACCAAGAGACTCCTCGCTGTGTTACTGGCCAAGGAAGCTTATAATTATAGCAGCACTTGCTGGACTTTGGGGGATTGTAGTTGGGATTGCAGTTGCTCAGTGTCCCAGGACTCATTCTGGGAATGTCCTTTTGGATGAACAGGGGTGACACTTCTCAGCATTTTACACAAATAACTCTTGCTGCAAACCAGTACTTTGGTGTAAGTGATAAACATTTATAGTAGTTGCTAAGCTGGTACTGGTTCTGCTTTAATTTTACCCAGCATTTTTCTTCCTTTTTTAAAAGTGGGATGAAATGAGGCTGCAGCTGATGGAAGTAGTAGAATCTCAATGCCCAAAGAAGTTGCTGCTGCCTGTTCTTGGAAGTGCTTATTGAATAAATCTTTGAATAAAATTATTCAAATTATTTCTGTGAAAGAAACTCATTTTTTAAGCAGCTTAAGTTTTGAAGTGCTCCATAAACCACGATTTTTGTCTTTTATAACCTCTGTGTGTCCATGGCTTCATTTTCTTGCAGCATTCAGTTGAGGTTGAGTTCTCAGTGGTGAGCCATCCTTGTGCCATGAAAATCCTGTTACAATCAGCTCAGTATTGTTGCCCCATTTGTCCCATTCAGAATTCATAGTGAGAGCTTAGCAGTTAAAAAGAAAAAAAAACAATATCTTTTCTTTAATATTGTCCTGTCTCATCGTGTCTTGTGATTCTGACTGTTATTTCTTCATCTGGTTTCAGATTAGTGTTTCCTGCCTGGTGAAATGCTCATGACCTCAAGAGTCTTGCTAGGAATTCTGCTGGAGTCCCACACTCCTGGCTGATTTCTCTTAATAACTTTTTTTCCCTTGCACTTCCAGTGGGCAGGTGAACATCCAGGGCAGGAACAGTTCCCTGCTAACACACATTTTTTTCACAGGGCACATCTGACAGCAAAATAACATCTTTTGGATTTGCTCCTTCCTCAGCTTCTGTCTTAGGCTTGTGGGAAGCTGTGAAGGGATGCTGAAAGCCTGCTTTGTGCTGCACTGATAATCTTAATAGGCTGCTCATGCTGTACTGTGGCTTTGACCCTTGGATGATTTTGCAACTGTTTTATTTTTGTTCTGTTTTAAATTAGTCATCATTTTTTGGAAAGTTTTTCTACGGTCCTCTTTAGGCAAACTTTACAGTGTTTGCTTTCTGATTCCTTGAATTAACTTCCAGATGCAGGGGAACAGTTGCTGGAAAGTTTCCTACACAGACCTCAACATCAGTGCCAGAGATTATTCTGGTTTGTAAAATCCTGACTGTGTTCAAGTCACTTTGCTGCGGGATTACGTCTGTTCTGCTTGCTGTGAAATAGAGCTCACTTGTCCCACAGACTTCAAAATTCTTTCAGAGATGTGAAGTATTTAAATGCTCTGGACAGGTGGATGAGTCTTCACCAGCTCCTCCTTAAGTTTCATTAAGCATCATTCCCAAGTTTACTTTGTGTTTGAGGAACTGGTTCTTCTCATGGCTTTGGGTAAGATTTGAGTTTCTCAGCTCTCCGAGTGTCCATTGTTAGAAGAAATTTGACACAGACTAATGCTGGAAGTGAAGACTTCAGGAGTGACACTTGAATTCATTATTAAATGTCAATCGTGGTTTTGTTCAACTCCTGTTAAAAAAAAAAGTGCCCTTCTTAGAACTGCTGAAATACGGGAAAAGTTGAGTCATTAAGTCCCCTGTCATTTCAAGCACTATAACTTAAAGTGCAATTATGAATAACTTCTTTTAGTTTAAAACAAGTATTTTTAAGGCTTTTGCTAAAGTTTAGACTAGTCCATGATTACTGGATCCCAGATGCAAAGGACAGGACAGGATGTCACTCTGCCTTAGATGGAGGTAGGTCATATTAGTCATATTTTCCTTGTTTATACAAGTCAGATACATTGTGTCATACTGATATTTATTCATCTTTACGATTTGAAATGATTTAAAAATAAAGTTATTCAGGAAATCATTATAGAACATAAGGCATTTTCTTCCTTCTCCTCCCTAGTCCTGTTGAGAGACATTCTGATACTTTAGGAGACAGCATCAGGTCTTCCTTCTCCGCTTTACTGTGTATGATTTCAGTAAAAGCTTCCCTTTCCTGGGACTTGTGCCCTTGGAAGGTTTATAAGTTTGTGTCCACTGGCTTTTCTCTCTCCTGAGTAAATGAGAGATCAAAGTTCACTCATTAAACTGGTCTTCCCACATTGACTCTGCACCTTTGAAATGAGAATATCAGCCTTGCAAGCAGCGAAAATACAAACACCAGAGCAAACTGGAGTCACTGGGAGCAAGCAGTGAACTCATTACAATGGTGAAAAAGGCACCAGAAGCCATCAATCTTTTTGCACACAATCTGCCTTGGCTGGCAGTGGTGGTGACAGGTGCTTGGTAAGAAGCTGGATGCCAGTCATTAAGCTGTTAAATTCTGTGTATTTTAATTCTCTCCATAGTTGTTTGAAAAAATGTAAATTTTTCAGCTTTCTGAAAGCAACAGTCTTATCAGAATTGGATCATATGAGAATAAACAAATGGGAACCAGTTTAATTTAAATTATTTTGCATTGGATTTAAAAGTAAGAAGAGGGAGGTTTTCCTTTGATTCTTGGAAAGGGTTTAAATTGAACATGAGCATAGGACTGGGAGCTTATTTAGGCTTCATGTGAGAACCTTTAGAAGGCAAAACAATATTGAAAGAATAATTTCTGATTTTCACAATTTGGAGTAGAATTTTGGTTGGTGTAGAATTTAGGACTTTAACATTATCCTTGCCTTTATTTTTTTTTAAAGTGGTTTGGCAGAAACGGGGTCAAAGAGTAAAACTCTGGTATTTGGAGAGCAGTATCTGGGGGCAAAGGTGTGTTTAAGTAACACTGAGCCAATTTTGAATTTAGCAAGTTAAAGTAGTGTGTAAATATTTCAAAAGGAAGTAATTGCTTTCAAAGAGAGTTGCTAACCTTGGAAAAACACCTGAATTTTGATCCTGTCCTTTTCTGGGGCTTTTGGGTTTCCTCTTTCCCTGTTTCTGAGGTGTGGCTCTGTCTCCACCCAGCAGGGTGGAAGGAGAAAGCCCCTCGTGTTTGCACTGACTGACCGGCAAGGTCTGTAAATGGGATCTCTTGGAGCTAAACAGGGATAAGGTGGGCTGGAAGGGGCGTATTGATGGAGGAGGTCACAAAAAGGGTACCACAACTTTTGTTGGTTTTTGAAGGCAGCTGAATAGAGTTATGTTATGCCAATAGGAAGATTGTTCCACTTGTTGATTCAGAGCGAAAATCTGAAATCAGATCCCTTGGTTTTTGGTTTCTTTCCCTTTTGATGTCTGAATATTGTAATGAATCAAATGTGACGCCCGGGACAGAATTCCCCAAACACTCGGCTTTCCCAAAGCTCCTGAAGGATGTCTTGATAAAATCCTGTGCCTGTGTGAGTGTGGCTGAATCTTGGGCTTGTGACAACTGTCATTTGTTCTGTAGGAATAATGTCTTAAGGCTAGGAAATGTTAAGCAGAAGGAATAAACAAAAAGAAAAAGAAGCTTTTGGCATTAATCCAGGATTGGTTCAACACAGTTGGGGAAGAATATTCTGGAGAAGGAACAGCAACGATGCAGTCCTTGTTTTTTGCATGTTAACAAGATAAGGGATGACATTCTGCTGCACTCATTGCATCTCACTGCTGGAATTCAGATCTTTTTAGAGAGCAACTGTTGCTTTATCTGTCAGTGTTCATCATTGGCTCATCAGTTGCCGGTTCAATACCGCAGCACTCATTTTTACTTTTGTTTTTTATTTAAAAGTTTCCAAATTTTTATATCGTCTTGCTGAATAATTTCACTGTTATTTCATGCACTTTTTAAAAAATTTATTTCTTTCCAGGCCCAAAATGTTCAGCACAGCAAGGACATGACTCTTGCCAGCAACCGCAGTCTGGCAGAAGGAAATCTCCTGTACCAGCCAAAGTTGGAGTCTTTGAAATCAAATTTGACTGAAAAATATCAAGAGCTGCAAGTTCTTTTTGAAGCATACCAGATAAAGAAAACAAAACTAGGTAACACTTGCTGTTGACAATTATGATTTGCTGTTTTCTAAGTGAATGTAAATCTGTTGCCTGTTTGTTGTTTGGTTCTTGTCGTCTCATTTTTAGCTCTGTGAATTAGGGTACAAAGTGAAATGTCACTCTCGTGTAGTTCTGAACTAGATCACATTTGTGATGATTTATTAAGTGTCTGTGACACCTGGTGACAGATACTGTGGATTCTTTCTGTTACTGTGTGGTTACCTGCCTGTTCTTGACCTGCTCGTCTCTCAATTATTAAATTCATTTACCTTGATAAAAACACAAGTTGAATTTTCAGTGACTAATCATAAATCCAACAGAATATTGCACTGACCTTTCAGTTCATACTGAATCATGAAGTACTGCACATCTGATTCTGCACTTGCTGAAGCTTTAGCTTTCAGTATTATAAATGTATCATTGTAATTAAATGTCAGCTTTTAGCACTCTTGACAATATTCTTACTATATCTCTTACTGTAGAACACCCTGCCTAGAACAAGGAGCCTGCTGCTTGTACATGTGTGCCTCAGAGACTGTTGTGCTGTCTGGGGCTGTAGTTAGAAGTCACTTTAGAGCCAGCTGTCATTTCCTGTTCTTTCCATGCCCTTACAGACAGACAATCCAGCAATGCTTCCCTGGAGACCCTGCTGGCTCTGCTGCAGACCGAGGGGGCAAAGATTGAGGAAGACACAGAGGTAATGACAGAACACTCCAATTCTGCCACTCACACCCGTTGCTGAACCTCCCAGAGTCCATTCCTGCAGTGCAGAGTTGAGCAGGGTGTACACTAAGGAATATTTATATGGTCTGGTCTTTGCTTTGAACTTCGGTGAGCAACCATTTGGTTCCACTGATTTTTTTTTTATCAGAGTAGTTTTTTACTCTTAACATCTTTGAAGTTTGAGAGAGAAAATGCTCATTTTAGAAAAGAAAGCCAAACCCTCCTAGTTCCTTGGCTTTGCCTTCAAACTCATCGTGTATACAAGTAGAATCTCTTTTTAATGGTGTTTGCCTGGTATCTGTATTACTTCATTATAAATGTCAATTAGTAGCCTAATAAAAAACTGGGCCTGCACTGTTTTTTCTCCAGCGTTTCCGATGAAATATTCCATTAGGATTTCAGCATGTCTCTGCAGGTGCCAGTGGTCACCACTTGCTGTGATACCAGTGCTTCCAGGGTGGTCTGACTTTGGAATAATGGGTGTGCTTGGCTTTGTTGGCCAATTTGCCTGCAGGCATTTTCTATAACTATATCAGGGGGAAAAATCTGCTTATTAGCCTTGAGTTGTGATCACAAAAAGACATTCCCAGGACAAGTTGGATTTTGTGACTGTATGTTTGTTCACCTCTCAATTATTAAACATCATTTACTCAAAGCCACAAGTAAGGGTGAGTATTAAACCTGACTTAGCAATAATCTGCCTGTCTGTGCTGAGTCTCACAGAGTTCTCAGTGTTTCTCTTGGCACCGAAGCAGCTCTGAGCTGTAATTCAGCTTAGCTGGCAATCTGGAAAGCTGTTGGCCTTGCTTCATTCCCATCTCTGATGATCAGGGAATGCTCAGAGTGAGATTCAGATGTTTTTACCGCTGTTACTTTGGTATGAATTTATGCAAAAGTGATATTTAGCTCCCAGTGCTTCTGAGTAATAACGAACTCAAAGTTCTGCTCAGAATTCTTAGTATGCCAGTCATCTTCCATATGCCAGCTGGAAAATCACAGGCAAAATGCTGCTATTTTTAGGATGTGAGCCATTTAGATTCTGTTGCAGTGCTCTGTTTTCTAAGAGATTGCTCTGTATTTGACAGAATATGGCAGAAAAATTCCTTGATGGTGAAATACCACTGGATTCCTTCATTGATGAGTACCAGAGCAAGAGGAAACTGGCTCACCTGCGCCGGGTGAAGATTGAGAAGCTCCAAGAAATGGTGCTGAAGGGACAGAGACTTCCTCAGGTTCAACCTGCAGCTCAGCCCAGAGCGCCCGAGACAACACCAGCACCTCAAGATTCCTACAAGCCGGATGCAAACCCCCCTCCTGCCGTGGTGCCCCGACGGATCCCTCCCCCCCCGCCCTCCTCAGTCCCAGCAGGACGTTTCCCCACTCCCTTTACCGCAGCCATGAGCTCAGGACCAGCTCTTTCTTATCCAGGTGCTCCGTACCCTCCTCTCCCACCTCGCCCAGGGGATGTTCAGCCCACCAGTCAAATGCCACAGCCAGGATACCCATCTCAGTTTGTACCACAGTACCCTCCAGTCCTTCCCCAAAGACCACCTCGCCTTCCGCCACATCCTGGCTTTATCCTCCAGTAAATATTCCGGTGCGCCTGACTCATTGTATTGGTGCTTATATTTCCTTTTCCCCCCCATCAGAGACTTGCTGTGGCAATGGGAAGCCTCTGTTCTTTGCACAATGGAGTACAAAGGCCGAGCTGTGGCACAGAGGTTTGCAATTGCTTTGGTAAATGTGATGATGTTTGTTTTCAAAGGTCAGCGATGATGACAAGGTTTTCCTGGGAAGGTGAGAGGGTCTAAATTTCATAAATCCATCCAGCGCGTTGGATTTCCTGCCGTTACCAACCCAGTCACGCTCTGAATTCTTTAGTGAGGGTAGATCAGCACCCTCTTCTGCTCTGGTGTGTTCCCATCAGAGCTGGATGTGTGTGTGGCAAACGGGAGCTGTTTGTGTCTCTAAGGAATTCCCTGTTGGTGCCCATATCCGCTGGGCAAGGGGCGTGCACTGGACCCCCTTGACATCCGTTTGCATTCAGGGCCAGGTGCTCAACGTTCTCAGAGCTCACTGAGCTGAAACTCTTGTCAGAGCAGGGTGGGTGGATTTTAGACAGGGAAAGCTACAAGAGTTTCATTTCTGCATTTCAGTTGTTACCTTAGAGTTCTCCTAATCAAAGTAGGCACTCCTTCCACTCCTGAACAGCTCGATACCCTCCAAGTCCTGGTCTCTTGAAATGAAACTAAACTGTTTGTAGAGCCAGTTTAGAGTTTTATAGACACTTTACCAGGCAGTTTTATTTCCTTGCCTGTTAAGACTTTTTCTTACAGTTGTTTTTTTCTCCTTTTCCACACCTTGGATACACAAGTGATTTTTTTACACAGGTGCTTAGCTTTTGATATCATGTGATTCCAGGAATCTAGGCAGGGTATTTTCTTAATCAAATACTGGATATTCACATGTAATTGCCCACTTGAAGATTCACAATTTCATTTTATTCCTTCACTCTGTCTCTCACTTGGCAGAACTATTTTTAACTTCCCATTTCCTCTAGTTGTGCAGTTTTGGGCATGTGTATCCATCTGGAATTTGCAGTTAACGTTCCTCTGCAAGTAGGCAAAACAGAAAAGCCTTTTGGACTCCATGGTGGCTGTTTGCATCTTACAGAATCTGTTCTTGACTTATGCCACTGGAGGGGGAGGCATTTTAGGACAGCTCAGATTTCACTCTCAGTGTGACTCTCAAAGCCTAAGGTGCAGACATGTGCTGGTATTTTAATCCAGCACTGGGGGAGGCAAAACTTAACACTTGTTGTTTGCACAGAATGTGTCTGTGAATTTGTTACCAATCAGTCCAGAATCTGTCATAGCCCCTGGTTATTTCAGAGCATTTTGGTATCGCTGTCCTGGAATGCACTACATTGTTTGGAAGTTTGTAGTACAAACAACATCAGTCAGAATAGAATATTTATTTTTTTTTCTTTACATAAGGCCCTGAACTGTCCCTCGGTCATTTCTTCCGGAGTGTGGTGCTTAGCAAATACTAATCTGAAATTAAGCTCATAACAGGAAGCTCTCAATTCTGAAAATATGGTCATTTGGCTTGTTTTGCCTTCTGAAGACAAAGGGCAGAAGGTTGGTCAGTGTTATTGGCATCTGAACCAATTCCCCAGAGTAGGTCTGGCAAGTTTTTATAGATGGGGGATTTTGTGAAGCAACGTGCATTGGATTTGTTTGCTCAGTGTGTTTTTTCTGTAATCTTGTGATGGTACAGGATGTGTTTTTTTTAAAAATAGTGTAATATCTTTCCTTGGTATTATTTTCTCACTGAAGCTTCGTATAAGCATGGTTAATTATGACTCGTTTCAAAGTAATTTTGCTGTGCTTTTAGTGCTGGTATTTGGATGGCAGCTGTTGTATCTGGATCCTAAACATAAGTCTGCTGTAGAAATGGTTTGTGTCCTGGAAAGAATGAAAGTGGATGGGGGCTACCAGGGTGGTGACAGAGTACAGAAATTCATACTTTGAGCCTGCTACACAAAAACACTCTCAAATCAGTTTTACTAAGATTTCATAAAAACAACCAGGTATATTTTACACTTATCAAGTGCCAACTTTTTTTCTGAGGGTTGAAAGTCCTCAGGAGTGATGGAGGTGGTGGATAAGTGTACTGTGAATTTGCACTGCGTTTTGTGTGTGGAACTTTATTGGTATTAGTAGTCCAAAAATATTTTTACTACTTGTTAAATCTTCTGTCTTTTGGTAACTTTTGTGATAACAATGACCTTTCAGGGATATACTTTATCTAAAAACAAACTCTTGTGCACACTAAATAACAGACAAAGCTGATGCAGTTTTTCTGTCTGAAAGCAAAACAATGCATTATTGCATATGCATGTGGCTGATGTGCCTTAGGATCACTACTGGTGATTGTAATTGTAGGAAGTTAGCATTTTTATCATTTGAATGGCCATTGCTTAACTCTGATTTAAGGGCTCTTCAAGAGCACTGACTTTTACAAAGAAACTCACCCTCATACTTCAGAAAAAAACAGCTGTATCTGCTATTTGTAAGCTTCTAGTTGCCTTCACTGATGGGTAAGTTTGAACGTAGATGACGTGACTGATGTGGTGTCTCAGTTATTGCAGTCTCATAACTGAAGTCCAGCTGCTCATGGACAATGTTTTGCCATTAATTTGTGTGTGTGTGTGTGTGCACACAAACTGTAAATATTTACTTGACTGCTGGTGATGTTTAAGGGGAAAGGAGAAAAATGACCGTGGAAAGCTGTTTAAATCCTTCCAGCAACAAACTTGAAACACTAACCTGGAGGAGCTGGGCAAGAGCTGTGTCAGTGCTTTCAACCTGTTGCCCTTCAACAGCTTCTCCTGTTCTGTTATAGCTAATAAATAAGTTCTGCTCTGGCTAGGATGTTTAGAGTTGTACTAATTTGCACTGTTTATAAGATAGTGAGATTAAAATGCCATAGGCAAGCTGAGACTTGAGAGGGGGTGGCTCAGGATGCTTGCCAAATATATATATATATATGTATGTATATATACATATATATATAAAATGAGGATTTTTGATGTCTGCTACAAATAGCATATACTTCCCCAAAGCAATTGGAGTGGAGAAAAATCTCTCAAATACAATGTGTAACACGGCTTTAGAGCGTTGGGAGCATTGGAAATGCTGTCTTTGGGTTGGCATTACTTCTGCCAGTCGTTTGTCTGCAGTTTTGTAAGTTATGACTAATTTTATATGGTTAGATTTCGGTTGGTGATGAGCACTGAACTGTCCCAACTCCGGGTGGGTGGCAGTGCTGTCTCCTAGAGAAGGTGCAGCCAGTTGTTCCAGCACAGCTGATCCAGGCAGGTCATCTCTGACCCTGCAGGGACGACGGAACAGGAGCTTTCGTGGGATGCCAGGAGGCACCTGGGCACAGGCTGGTCACGGCTTTAGTGCCCCAACTTCCACAACCTCAGTCTTGACCTCTCTTGGGACTTCTCTGCCCTCTCAAACTGGAATCACGACACAGACACAGAGCTCAAACCGACAATTCCTTACAGAGCTTCCTGGCAAACGCGGAGTTCGGAGGAGGCAGAGTCGTCCTGCACCTGAACGGTTCCTCTGTGGGATCCTGGACTGTCTAATAACAGGGCAGTTTTATATACTGAGCAAGTTGTGAAACATACAGTGGATTTGTTTGCATAATGAGTCTTTCTGTAATCTACTGTGTTCTGATTTTAAATAAAATAGTATATCTCTTGGTGCCCCGTTCCTGCTGTGGCTTCATTTAATCAGGGTGCAGTTACATCAATGATTGTCAGTCCTAATGGTGGTTTTTCTGTAGCAACATAAACAGTTGTAGGTGGATGTAGAACATAAAAATGACTTTAATTATTCACAGTAAATCTGTTGGCTGTGTTTTTAGTGACTGGATATAGTGAGTCCATTCTGTGTGTAGCTGATCCAGGGTGTGCTCAGAGAAGGTTTTGCATGTTATAATCATGGCAATTGAGGTAGGTGACTTGTCTTGTCAGGCAGAATCTCTTTGGTTTTGTTTTCATTTCCTACAGCTAGCTGGAATAGTGGGAATGTTCCGAATCTTCACTTGGAAAAGCTGAAGGAAGGGATTGAGCCACTTTTATTTGTTAAGAGAGGGAAATCTTAGATTTCAGCCAAGTTAGGAGAAATGAGTCAACCAGAGTTATTTAGGAATATGAGTCAGAGGGCAGAAAAGACCTGGTGTGATATCTGTCACTTCAATAGTGTGTGTGAAATAGAAATCCTGCTGCAGATTAACTGATTATATAGGGAAGAAAATCCCTGTTTTAATTGTTTCTTGGTGTGTCCTGTTTGTGGTGGCTGCGGAGATTTGACAACCTTCTGCTGATGCAGAAATAGGAGAGTACAGATGAGGAAACCCTGCTGTACTGACTCAGAGCAGGTGGGCGAGGGCAGGGGAAGGTGTTATGTAAAAGCTGCAGCTCTTCAGCTCAGCTCTTTGAAGGATTTGCATCAGCTCCACATGTGCCTGTTCCAAAACTGGGGTTTGGGTGGCCCTTCCCCCAGGAGATCATTCCAGGTGAGATCGTTCCCAGTGCAAAGAAGAAATCACCTGGTAGGCTCAGACCTTGCCAGGGAGGGGACTCAGAAGTTGGGTGGATCACAAAAAAGCCAAGTGCCACAAAAAAAGGAGTGTCAGTGACACACCGTGGTATCTCCTGCGGCCTTGACTTGTCCCTTCCCTGGAAGTGGCTCTGGAGGCCGTGCAAGCCCACATAGATCCTTCCCCAGCCCTTGTTCCTGTAATTGGAGTCCTCTCTGGTTGTACATTAATCATCCCTCAGAGTCCTTCACAGATTTTGCCACTAAATAAGTTCACCTCTCAGACTTTGTCACTGGAAACAGGACCTGTTGCTTTGGGGTTTTTTGAGATTTTTGCCTTGACTGGAGTTTTCCTCCCTGAGCCTGTGCCCCTGGACACCTTTGTCCCTGGCAGCCTGTGGTGAGCTCTCAACCTCACCCAAAGCCAAATCTCCATTTTCCCCCTACCTGCAGGATAAATCACAGGCTGCTGAGGCTGGAAACTTTCCAGTGCATACCTTGAACCCTGGATCCTGCTGGAAGCTGAAGGCTATTTTTAACAGTGCATTATTTCCAACCTGCTCAAGGGCGGGTTTTTTTCTGCACATCCTGTAGGTGTTGAGTAGGAATTATTTTTTTCCTTCAAAGCTAAAAGAAATGTTTCACCATACGTTCTAATCCCACATCTTGCTATAGGCCCTTAAAGTGGCACATTATTCTATCAACCACTGCTCAGGATGGGCTGATTTCTGAGAGATTGATTAGTCCTGAAGGAAGCTGGACCCATCCCAGGAGGGGTGGGAGAGGATGGGAGATGAAAAAGTGGCTCCAGTTCTCAGCACTGGAATGAGATCACCTGGTGGAAGATAAAATGCTGATAATGGAGAAATGTGGAAGTGTCCCTTTGGCCTGGGGTGTGTGATGGTTGTCTCACACCTACAGATGTGAGAGATGGTACAAGGGGACTCCAGCTTCATATTTTTGTTGTGATTTAAACTTGCATACCCATGAGGCATTTGTTAAGTGATTGTATTAGCTGGTATTTCTGTATTTCCCAGGTCATTTTTCCAACTGGGCCGTTCAGGGAATGCTGTCCCTAAATGTGGAGCTGCCCAGACAGAAGTAACTCATGGGAGGCAGGTTGGGCACAGCAGGGAAATCACCTGCCTTGCAAAGGGCGGCTGCTGTTCGTGCCTTCAAGGGCTCTTCAAAACATACTTTTACAGAAGTTTGTTTTTTTTTTTTTTAACCTGACTTCCTAGAGCCTGTACCAGCAGTGTTTTCTATTTCTGTGCTTCATTTCAATGCCCTTTTTTTTCCCTCCCAGTGATCTGAGAAACTTGTGTTTTGTCAACTTTGCTCTCTATAGTGAGGTTGTTGCTGAACTTCAGCTGCTTCGTGTGCTCAAACTGATTTGTGGTTAGTGGAGCTTTGGCTGCTGAGGGAGCCAGAGGGTGGGGAGAGGAGGGTTTTGATAACAGGCTGTTTGAAAGCTGCTTCAGACAAAGTAAATTGTACTTTATTAACCCCGGTGGAAGGGAGCAGAATGTAGCGTTTCACAACTTGGTTATTTTCCACTGCTGCTCTTACAGGTACTGAGTAAAATTTGGTCTCGGGAGCACATGGAGTGAAACACCTTCCTCTCTCCACAGACACAGAAATGGCATTTTAAAGTAATTAGCAAATTGGATGCTGCACAGCAGGATGTCTTGATGGGAGTCTCAAAATAGACCTCTGCATACATAGTTTGCCATTCTGATATTTATGTCTGCCATAAATAGCAAACACTTTCCAGAAAAGTATAAGACTTAAGAAAATCTTAGACAGGATGGTAAGTTTAATTTTGGTATAAAAAATTAACTTGGAGTACATTTCAAGTGAGGTTTGGACCTTGTTTTTATTTTTGCTGCTATTTTTTGAGACTTTGTACATGGTGGCCTGGGTGGTTTTAAGTAAATCATAATGAGAGAGCAGTGGGGGTAAACAAGTTACATTTATCCATAGCATCAATCTTAAAGCCACATTTTATTTTTGAATTCTTTAAACATTAAATATAGCAAATTCTTTAAACTTTAAATAGAGCTGTGGCCAGACTTCTGGTAGTGAGAGTTTAAAAGTTTGCATTCTTGATTAATCAGTGTTTCCATGATGAAATGTGATGGTGTGAGTGGTTGGATGGCGTCAGTCTCGCAGCAAATATGTCTTTATCATTGCCTATAAATAGACCTTGAGCTACTGCAGAAAGCACTTCCTTGAGAGAAAAGGGCTCTGAAAGAAATGAAACTCAGCAGGAAACTGGCCCCTGTCAGTGCTGTGTCATTGTCACTTGATGTGACAACGGTCACCCGAGGGACACGGCTGCAGAACCCGCTCCCAGGGCTCCTCCTTCTCCGTAGCCTTGTGGAAAGGCTGGGAGGGATGGAAACCTTCAGGTTGGAGGTGACCTGGACATAACTTGCAGGATTAGAGCAGCTGCTTGCCCTGCCCAGCAACACCAGTATCGACACCAGAGCCTTTCCATGGGGAATGCACTTCACCCAGACAGTGAGCTGGGAAATGAGCATTGGCACTCGTGTCACTGCCCAAGTATTTGCTCATAAACCTGTTAACGCCTGGTTCGTGATGTGTAATCTCGCAAATCTTAAGCCATCATGAGACTGCTACAGAACTAAAATAAATAATAAAATACACTATAAATGTGTTTTCTTGGGATACAGCCACTTGTGAGTCTCGTTAACTGCTTTATGGCCTCCTGTCACTCATAGGGATGAAAAGCTGTGGGTTTTACTGTGGCTTTTGTGAAGTTTGATTGCAATTGTTTTTGGGAGTAACAAGGAATCGGATGAAAATAGATTCTAGACTATTTTTTTTTTTTAAAAAAGATCCTCACAACTCTCCTCTTAAACACTAGGGAGCTGTGTTCACGCTGTTGTGGATGTTTGTGCTGAGCTCTGAATGCTCCAGTCTTATCACCCAGCGTGCAGCAGGAGCTGCAGTGACCCTCAGTCCCAGTGAACCACGGATAACCCAAATCCCCATTTCCTGCAGGTGTGGTCCCACTGAGCAGCTGGGAGGCACCAGCTGCCCTGGCTGGGAGCTGGATGGCAGCACTGATCCTGCACCTGGAGTGCTTTTTATTTATTTAAGCTACTTATTTTCACCAAGGCTGCCCATCACCCTGGCTGCCAGCGAGAGCCAGGAACTCACAGGCTACTGTGCTCACACTGGGCAGGGGCTGATCTGGGCTTTGTGCATAATATATATATAAAAATATAAAATATATAATAATATATATAAAAGCATGTTATATACAATATTTAAATATGAAAATATAATTTTTGTATATAATTATATAATATATAATTACCTATTATATAGTGCACAATAGTATAGATAAAATATGCAAAAATGCACATATAATTATAGAATTATTATATACCAATTATATAATAGATGATAATCTATTGTCTATTAAATTATATATAGTGCATAAAAGTATAGATACATAAAATATGCATATATAGAGAGAGAGAGGCACAGGCAGAGCCATAGATACACATGACTTCCCATATATAGAGAGACAGGACTCTATTTATGTGTATGTATTTATGCACATTTTTATACACACACACACACACACACACATATATATATTTATGCACATTTAGTTAATTCCTTCGAGGCACTTCACTGCCTTTCTCTGCCCCACAGAGCTCAGGGCCAGTTTGCTGCAGTCACCAGACCCCCCATGCCATTGACTCCCTCCCCACCAACAAGGCAACACAAATGTATTTTAAATATTTCTCCTTTAATAATCTACATCCTGGTAGTTGCTCCAAGGGAAGACACAGCTGACAGGATTTTGATTCTGCCCCCGCATCTCTCCACATCAGTAATTCCTTATTGCCGCAGACTTCTCTATCCCCCGGCCCCCGTAGGCCATGGTTAGATTAAATTCTGCTAATTATCTTAAATATAAAACATAATGCAACTGATCCCTTGACATTGCTGTAGTAATAAAAAATAGAAAAGGAAAAAAAAATAAAAATGTTTGTATCCTTATTGCCAGTGTGTGTCAGTAACTGCTTTTCCCTTAAGAAAGCCCTGCTTCCCTTCCTGCTGAGGGCTGATCACACGGCCCAAACAAAGTCAAATTATTCCTCAGGCTGAAAAAGAGGAATTTTAAAAAATGGTTGCAAGAAAAGCCCAACAGTTTCCTACTGTAAAAACAATTCACAGTTCTTAGAAAGGGTCTGAGCAGTACAGTAGAGCTACATTTACTGAAAACTTCTAGTGCTGATAAAGTCCTTAAAAAAAAAAAAAAATTAACCCAAACAAACCCCAAATTAAATTAAACCGGGAGAGCCAGTTGGCAGGTGAAGAGGAGGAGGAGGAGGAGGAAGAAGAGGAGGAGGAAAAGGAGAAGAGAGAGGAAGAGGAGAAGAGAGAGGAGAAGGAGGAGGGCACTCCACGCTGCCCAGGGAGCACAGGGAGCCCCGCTGCTCTACGGATAGGAGCCAAAAAAAAAAAAACCTCTTAAAAAATAAAACATATTCTTTAAAAAAACCATCCAGTTTGGGTTTTTTTCCAGGCCGGGCGGTGAGGAGACCCCGCGCGTGAAGGCACAGCAGCGCGAAGGCAACGTGATCCCAGGGACCCCCGGCAGCCCCGCTGGACGTGGGCCCCGTGAGGGGGGAACGGGGCCGGCGTCTCACTCGGGCTGAAACGAGAGGGGGGACAGGACCAAATATCAGTCACTCGTGCTGGGAACACCCACCCTCCCTGATTTATACCCCTCTCTGGGGTCTCTACCTCCCCGTGGCCGGGTTTCTGGGCGATGGGGGGTTTCTTGAGGATGCCTCGTCGCGGGGCCGGTGCCGGCCTGGCCTCCTCGTCCTCTGCTGCCGCGTCGCAGCCCCCAGCCAGGACGTAGTGCTGCTTCCTCAGCTCGCCCAGGCGCACCCGCTCCCCCTCCAGCCGCTTCTCCAGCTCCAGCACCTTCACCTGCGCCCAAAGAGCCCTCCTGGCACCCGTGCTGGGGGGCAGAAGGGACCCGCCGTGTGCGGGTCTGGATCTGTCCGCAGCCGCACCGAATCCACCTCATGGCCGTACCTGTGTTTCCATCTCTTCCTTCTTCAGCTTGATGAGGGACATGCCCGAGAAGTCCATGGTGTCTGTGGAGAAAAGCAGGGCTGCTCACTCAGTGCACCCTCACACACCAAAAGTGAGGCTGGACGGACACCTCGGGGGGTTCCCCGGGCCGGAAAGCGATTGGGGTGTTTTTTTCCTACCTTTTCCTTGCCAAAGCCTCACCTTTCTCCTCGATCTGCTCCTGCCCCGACTTGGTGGAAGCCACCACGTTGGCTGCCATCTCGTTGACGTTGCGCGAGCACTCCTGGAGCCGGGCCAGGTTCCTGCTGCTCTTCTCGGCTTTCACCTGCAACGGGCGCAGCGGGGGCTGTGGTGCCACCAGGGCACCTCCACCCGGGTGCTCCACACTTTGGGGTGCCCCAGGCAGAGACACCGAGCGCCCCATGCCAGAGCTTGGGCACGAAAACCCGGGGGGTGGGAAGGATGGATGGACAGATGGGGAGGTTTATCCTCAGTGATCCCATCGTGGCCAGACAAGGTGATCCCTGCAAAGCCCTTCAGCCCCAGGGCACCAAACCAGCTCTGTTCCCACCTGAGCCAAGCACACAGTGAAGACACAGCTATATTTTAAAAAATAATTTTATATTATATATAATATATATATTTTAGTTAGATATATAATTTATATATATTTAAATATACTATGCATATTAATATACTATTATATTTTATCTTATAATTAAATATAACCTATATTCATATATTAATTTAGTTATAAACAATTATAATATAGTCTATAATTTATAATTAATGTATTATATTTACATATATATACACTGTAAAATTAAAAACAATAATTTCATAATCATATTAGAATTATATAACATACAATGTATTCTATATACTATATTGATATATTTATTATTATATTATTAGATGTTATAAAATAGATAGTAAATGGTATTATATAGTAATATAATTATAAAAATTATATATAAAATAAAAATTATATAAATATATTAAAAGGTGAATATTATATTAATATAATTACCTATAACCTATAATATAATAATATATATAAATATATATCTTAAAAATATATCTATTTTTAAAAAGAAATTTTTTTTTTACACAAATGCATGCATTTTAAAACCATCTGCTATAAAAAGCCTTATGGATCCTCCTCCTCCCCACCTGCATCCCTGTTCACTCACTGAAACCTCTACCCATCACTTTCACCCACCCCAATAGGGAAGGTGGCAAGACCCAAATCCACCATCCTCAATTCCAGCTCCTGCAGCTGCTTTTTTGGATTTCCTGTTAGTTATTAACATTTTCTTTACATAACAAGACAGGAGGTTTTGCACGTCTTCACTTCCAAGGCAAGCCCTGGGTGTGGGAATATTAATGCAGGTGAAGACACACTGGATTAAAACCATGGACTGACTGGAAAATGGCAAGAGCTTCCCTTCTCCCTGCCCCAGGAGGCTGCATTGCTGGGAATGCTGTGGAAAAGAACAACCTATGGCTTCGGGAGACAGGCAGAGGATCCTGCTGGGACACCCACCTTGGAGGCCGCCACGAGCTGCGCCGTGCTGGCAGCGATTTCATGGGAGCAGACGATCAGTTCCTCGTACTTCCCCATGTGCAGGACAACTCTGTCTGCCGACTCCCTGAGTTACAGCCAGAAGGGAGATCATATTAGAGACACCCTGCACTACAAGGCAAGTGCAGATTATTCATCTCCTGCTAATATCCCTACAAATCAGCACCAGACCTGGATCCAGCAGCTTTGTCTGTAATTACAGAATCACAGAATCATTAAAGTTGGAAAAGACCTCTAAGATCATCGAGTCCAACCATTATTAAAGCTCATTTACAAAGCAATTATTCAAAGCCTTGATCCAGACATTTTGGACAGAGAGAGGATTTTGTTTCCATAATGAGATTTTTAGAGCTTTGTCCAAAAGACTCCCTGCATTTCCTGCACAAGGATACCCTGCCCTGATCCCAACCACCCCATCCACAACCATCTGAGCAGGAACCAGGACATGGATTATTTGATTTCATATTCTGCAAACTGGGAGGAACTTGCACCCCTAACTGGGTGCCTGTGTGGTCCCACCCAGGCTATGATGGAATTAGCAATGAGCCAAATGAGGCTCCATAAGGAGTGAGCAAAGATGCTCCACAAGGGATTAGTGATGGTGCTCCATGACGGCTCAGCAGTGGGATGCTTTGGATTATTGGGTGGTGGAGAAGCAAGAGCCAGCTCTGGGTGCAGCACATGGAGCTGTGTCCCAGAGGAACATCCCAGTGTGGGGGTACCTACACGAGCTGTGTGGCTCCCCAGCCCACGGCCTTGGAGGCAGAGATCAGCCCTTCGGTCCAGCGAGAGTTCTTGGCATAAAATTCCTGAGTTGTTGCTGCCCCCTGTTGTTATGAGAATATTATGGCCTGGATTAACTTGTGTCTAACATACAACAATATATAAATCCATATAAAATATCCGTATAAAGTATAACAATATATAAATTTCACATATAAAGCCATAAATCAAGGCATCAACAGCATTTCTGTGCACTTTATGCTGCTCTTACTGACCTGCTTAAATAATTACCAAGAAAATCAGTGTTAGAGCCCCATGCCTGCAAAGTTGGGCTGGGTTTGGTTTAAACCATGCAAGTTTGGGCCATAATCTTTGGATGGACACGGTTTTGCAAGGGCAATAATGATAATGTGTGCAAAGAGCAGGGGGCTGAGCAGCCCATCTCTAGCAAAGCACTGCCAGAGTGCTGCTAACATGGGAAACCAGGAAGTCCAGAGTGTTTCTGCAAAGGGGGGGAAATTCTCCTGTATTTCATGCCTGTG
>JAWWLV010000038.1:11330756-11368767 GCA_035041135.1 Platyrinchus mystaceus | reverse complement strand
GCTGCTAACATGGGAAACCAGGAAGTCCAGAGTGTTTCTGCAAAGGGGGGGAAATTCTCCTGTATTTCATGCCTGTGCAGAGGGGTGAGGGGAGGACTTACCCGGCCACTTTCTACTATCTCCTTCTGTAGGTTCGTAGATGTTGTTACAAGAAGCCTGATAGCCTGGAATGAAGGAAAGCAGGCTTTGGTGTTTGATGGGGGTTTTATAGAGAAGGATTGATGCTGTCAGTGGTGACAAGTGACAGTTTTGTGCAGTCTTTGACAGCCCAGACTGGTTCCTGCAGTACTGACCTTCATTAGATCCGTGCAGGAGTTCAGAATCCTGCAGGGAAACAAGAGAAGAGTGTTCAGCATCCCCTGATGCTGCATCCAGGGAAGGGGGCTTTGTTCTCAATTAGAATGCGGGTCTTTTTTTGGAGACCAGCCAGCCTGGTTTGGAGCACACTCCAGCAAGGTACAGGCATGGGACACAAACCTACCAGTGGCCATCACGTGTCACCCCCCAAAACTCACCGCTCGTTCACTTCCAGCTTAACACCAGAGCTCTCGTTCCTGGCCTGGCTCATCATCTCCTGTTGGGAAACACAAGAGGAAGGGTTGGATGCCATGGTGCTGTGAGGGTGAGCAGGGTGGAGGAGCGATGGACATTCTGCTACCCCAAGGCACCAAAGTGGCTCATCCTGCAGCTTCATCTCACCTCTATCCGCCTGACGGCATCCTCGATCGCCTCCGAGGTGGAAGCCATCTCCTTCTCAACCATGTCCCCCAGCTCTTCTTGCTTGATGTCTAAGCTCTTGGGCCTCAGCTCCTGCCAGAGGAGGCAGCAGGCATCAGCAGGTTTTAGACAGAAGGGAATATTTATAAGGAATAATTACAAACCAAGGTATCCGACTCCCTTTTTCCCCCCTAAATAATTAAAGCCGCAGGAGCAGCATTCTGCAGCCTGCAAGGGTGAAGGCACACGTGTCACCAACTTGCAGCAAATGTGGCACAGGACCTCAGAGGTAAGAAACGCCCCAAATCAAAGTGACAAAACTCCATCACAGGAGCAGTTTTGGCTCCAGAGGGCTCTGGAGAGCTGACAGCCTGTGAATTAGCAGTGGTGTACGGGAAAAGACTAACAAGGGCTTCACAAGAAGAAATATCTGAAAGTTGGGAATTTTTGTTCCACCGGGGTTACTGGCTGTGAGACTTCAGCTGATCTGAGGGTCTCAGGCTCTGGGCACCACCAGGAAGGGTCTCAGCACTCGGAGCTGAGACAGCTCAAGAAAAGCACCAGAACCTGTGGGTATGGGGGGCAAACCACCCCAAAGTGCTCCCTCCAGCCCACCCTGCCCCCCACAAGCAGGAAGATGGGTGCACTGGGCTCCATCTCCTACCTGGGCCAGCTGCAGGACCCCCCTCAGCGCTCGCCGCACGTCCCCCAGCTCGGCACGGCCCAGCCTCTGCCTGTCCTTCAGCTCGCCCAGGTAGTCCAGGCTCCGCTGCCCACAGTCCCGGCACATCTCCGTCAGCCCTGGGGAGAGGAGGAGTTGGTGCCAGGCCCCTCGCTGGGCAAGGGGTCCCTCCCCCCCAGCCCTGCCACCCCCCTCCCCTCGTCTGTGGGGATAACGCTGAGCATCAGCAGCATCCAGCAAATTTCTTCTAGGCGGCTATAAATGTGTTTCCAGGAGCAAAGTGATGTCCCTGGCTCAGCAAGGGGGACTAGAGAGCAGGGAACGTTGGGAAGGGGAGCACGGGGAGCTGGGGGGATCATGCTGTCCCCGGCAAAGATCTGCCCCGTATCCAGCCCCTGGCAGAAGGAGCTTTGGCACAGCTTCCCGAAAAAAAAATCCCCATGAGGAAAAATTCCCCCCAAGACCCTCTGCACCCCTGCACTCACGGTCGGCGTGGTCCGTGGGGGCCAGGTGGGACGTGGCGCTGCCGTTCACAATGGTGTCGGCCGTGAGGTGTGAGAAGAGGGCCAGGGCCCCCACCAGCCCCGCAGCATCTGCCGGGACAGGACGGTGTCAGGGACTGCAGCTCTGAAGGCACTCAAGGATCAGTATAAGAGCTTGGAGAGGTCACTATTGACCCCTCCAGCTTGAATGAACACACGGGAACCCACCGCCCCCACCGTGTCCCTCTGTCACCAGGGCACTGCCACATGCCAATGGCCCCGGAGCAGCTGGGGCTGCTGGGTGTATGGAAACACGAGCAAGCTGAAGCGATGCCACCAGGCCCCAGCCCCAGGTACCTGCCATGGAGGCCACGTACTGCGCGTGCCCGTTCTCCAGGGTGTCCGTGGACTCCAGCGCCGCCTGCGCCCGGCTCAGCAGGTAATCTGGAATGAATCCAGCTTCGTTAGCACGGCCAGGCTGGTGAGGGGCTGAACGAGCACGAGCGCTGACTCCACTGAGTGGGAGCCAAACAGCTCGAGTCCTCATGGCCCTGGCTGGGGAACGGCACTAAAGCCTGAGCAAGTTCTGAGAGTTAAAAATTCATCCTGGGAAGTCTGACCCCAATCTCCTTGGGCATGATGGAAAAAATGCCTCAAGAAAGGAGGCTGCTGAGATGCAGCGTTATCTCTCCTGGAGGGAGAAGGGATGGTGTGTTTCTGCCCTACCTGGGGAGCTGGTGCAGCGGACGTGCAGGGGGTCGTCCAGCTTGGCCACGGCGTCACGGAGAATGTCCTCTGCCTCCCGCACCGTCTCCTGCAGGATGCTGAACTGCTCGTCCAGCAGCTTCTGCTGCAGGTTCTGCTCCTGGTTGCTCTGTTGGGCAGGAGGAACAGGTGAGTGGCATAACTGGGACACAGGACCCCCATCACCAGCATTTCCCTTTTCCAGGATTAGAGCCAAGCATCCCATTACTGCTGGTGCAAGTGATATCCCACCAGCTACATCAGTGATGGCTTGGCTGAGCCCCCCAGCTGCTCAGCATCCCCCAAACGTGTCTCACCCTGGCAAGCAGAGGGGCAGTGGGCTCTTCACACAGCACCTACCTTCTCCAGGAGCCTGCCCTGGAGCTCTCGGATCTCCCTCGTGGCCTTATCCGCCTCCTGGCTCAGCTGCAGCTCCTTCTCCTCGATGAGGCCACGTGTGGACAGGAGCTCACACTCCTTCTCGCTCACCGACCGCCTCAGCACCTCCTTCTCGGCGTGCAGGGCCTCCACCTGCGCACTGAGCTCCACACCCGCCTGCCATGGGGCCAGGACAGCCCTGTCACTCACCTGTCACCACGCTGTGAGCCCGAGACACCTGAGGACATGCCCTGCTCATGTCCCTTATGAGCTGGGCCCACGTTCAGCCCTGTGATGGCTCCTTGTGCTGCTGCTGCACCTCTGGCTCAGCAGTGGCGGCAGGAGCATCGTCCTGCACGAGGGGGGTTTGTGATGGGGATTTGGGCTCATCCTAAGCCCTGTACCTGCTTGGCCTGGCTGAGCGAGCGCTGTGCCTGGTCCAGCTCATCCCGACGGGCATCCAGCTCCTGCCGCAGCTGCTCCATCTGCACGCTCTGGTCTTCCAGCTGCAACCACACCCCGTGCCGGGGGCTCAGCCCCTGTGAACACGCTCCGGCCCCGCTCGGCACCAGCACACAGCCGGGATGGCAGGAATGATACCAGCCACGTTCTGCAGGGTGGGGGTTTTGGGGTCTTGGGTGTGGGGGGGTTATGTCCTGGAAGGGCTCCTTTCCCCACGGCAGGAATTTTGGGAGCAGCTCCCTAACTTGGGACCAAGAGAACGAAAGCACCCAAACCCACCAATTTGCATTGAGGCATTTTCTTGGCAGAAGGAAAGGCAGATTTAGGCAAGAGGGAATGAAGTATGTATTAAAAAACACCTTCCTGACGCCAACTTTTTTCTGGATCAGGGACTGACATCAACAACAACCCCTACCCTTTGCACCCAAACTGTGCACAGCTACTGCGTTTCCCGGGCTGGGAAGGGCTCAGTGCTGGCAGGGAAGCAGGGAAGGATCCAGAGCTGTGCCGGCTCACCTTCATCTCAGCCTCTCGCTTGACCTGCTCCACCTGAAATGCCAGCTGCTCCTTGACACGTGCCACCTCCTCCTGGCTCTGCTGCGTGACCGTCAGCTGCTTGGCGGTGTCGGCGTTCTGTGTGGGGACACGGGGCTCACCAGGGGACCCTCACCATCGCCACCCTCGTTCCAACCAAACACTGGCTTAGAGGATAACTCCAAGATGCCTTTCTCACGGCATCCAGAATGCTGACTGCCAGCGGGCATGGACTCAAGGGGTGCCTCCCCAGCCATGCTCAAAGTTCTCTGGGTGCAGGGCGATGGGACCGATACGGGGGGCTCTGGGCAGGCAGGAGCCCCCCCAGCAGCGGCAGAGGGACCAAGGCAGTGTCAGTCCCTGCCTGCACAGAGCATTACCTTCCTCAGGAGCTCGGCGTGCGTGTTGATGAGCTCGCTGTGCTTCTCCTTCAGCTTCGTGTAGCGCATCTCGGTGGCGCTGGCTTTCTCTGCAGGGGTGAGAAGCCCCTCAGCACCGCGGCACAGGCGGCCCACGGCCGATGGGCACTGCAGGGCACCTACTTTCGGCTTCTGCGCAGAGCCGCTGGGACCTGTCGCTGTCCTGCTTCACCCTCTGCAGCCTCTCCAGCTCGTCCCGCAGCTGCTCGTTGTCCACCAGCGCCTTCTGCTTCTGCTTGCGCTGCTCCTCCACTTCTCCCTCCAGGCTGTTCACCTGTGCCTTGAGCTGTGTGATGTATCGCTGTGCCTGCAGGACACCACCGTCAGGCACGGGGGCACAGCCCTGAACTGATGCCCTCCCCAACAACCCTATCTAGGTGCCCCACAGCAATTTGGACAAAGCAGCCACGGGATGCACACGAAAGCGCTCCTGTTTGCCCCTGCAGCTGCTCTGTCCCCACTGATAAAGCTGGTCATGACAGCAAGGGACAGGTCTCACATGCCTCCAGCCCATCTCCATCAGGAGTCAGGACCTGGCACTGGGAGAGGTCCTAACTCACAGTGCTGGATGCCAGGACCCCACTCCTGCTGCATCCCCTTGGGGTTTCCTCCACATTCCCCACACCAGCTACTCCCCAGCCAGGCTTTACCTCCAGTTTGATCTTCTCCATCTCTGCACGGAGCGTGTCCAGCTCCTTCTTCAAGCTCTCTATCTGTGCGTCCCTGTGGAGAAAGGCAGGTTGGTCCCACGCGGTAGCAGCCACTCCCCTCCGCCACCGCCGAACCCCCCCCCATACCTGTCATCCCAAACACCATTGGGGGGCCCAAAGGTTTGCTCAAATAGATCCGAGGTGATCTGAGGAAGACAGAGGCTGCTGAGCTGAGCCAGGCTACGGGTGCCTGTCCCCACTGTCAGCCCATCCCTGCGTCCCCACTCCAGCCCCGTGCCCCCACCTGTGGCTCCGTGGTGGAAGTTGTGCTGATCTCAATGAGGTTCTCTGGCTCCTCATCCTCAGGGGCTTCCTCAGGGATGACGACCACTGGCTTCACGTGCTCGGCCAGTGCAGATGCCCGCAGGAAGTTTGGGGGGCTCTGTTGGGGCAAGAAGTTCTGGTGGTATCACGGAGGGTTTTGGGAACTGCAGGAGGCAGAGTGCCAGGGAAGAGAGGCAGCCAACCCTGTGCTGCTGACAGAGCCAGCAGGTCCCTCTGCAGTGTCCCCAGACCACAAACCCATCCATGGGGACACCCTCGTGCACCCTGAACCCACACGATCTCCAAAGTATCACCAACAAGCACCCCCCCAAATCCTGCCATACCTCCGGCAGCTGAGGGATCTGGATGAGCCGCTTGAAATACAGCATGTCGGATGCTCTCTTAAAGAAGTTTTTCAGGCTGGAGAGGAGGGAAAGACAAACTGCTCACAGGGGAGGGGCCTTAGCAGGAGGGTGGGGACCTCATCACCCCACCTTGGCCTGGGATTACCTGCGGAACTGCTCGTGGAAGCGATCCCGGTGGCCCTGCAGCGTGTCCGCCGGCAGACCTGGGAAAAGGGGGACAGCCGTGACTGATCCAGGGCTGCACATGTATTCACGTGCACCTGGAGCCCTCCGCTGCAAAATCCAGCGAGATAAAGGCCAGGTGGGAGTGGGATGTGAAGGGTCAGGGTGGGAGTAGGGGTACCCCCATCCCTGGCACAGGGACCAGGGATGTGGTGCAGGGAGAGGTGCGTGTGGCAACCCCAAAATACCCACACGATGCCACTGGCGCTGCGCTGCCCAGCAATCCTGTGCAGGGGGCTGGCAGGCCAAGGCACATGGGTTTGAATTAATCAAGGACAAGTCCTTCTCATTTATCTGGAACGTCTACATGGGATGGAGCAGGCCCTTAGAGCCTGGCTGGGACATGGCAATGGATGCCTCAATCCATGCAAGCCTGATCCCCAAATTCAGAAGCCCAACCCTGGTAAAAAACCAGCACGGAGCACATCCCGGGACTCACAGGAGTGCAGCTTGAACATTAACTTGACGGAGTAGTGGTAGAGGTGGCTGCAGTCCTGGATGACCTGGATGAGGGGGGCCAGGCGGCACTGCACCGCCGACATCTGCGACACGGCCATCGACGTGTTGAGCTGCCTGAAAACTGAGGGGTTGAGCTGCGTGAGGCACCGGCCGTGTTTGCAGAGCCGGCCCCCTCCCGGCCACCCCGCTTGATCATTAACCACGGCGGATGTGGCTTTGCCGGGACACGGGGAAAACGCCAGGGTGCTGCCCGTCTGTGCCGCTGAGCTGGGAACAACTCACCCCCCCCCCTCCCCGAGCAAGACAAACACCCAAAGGGACCACGGTGGCAGAGAAAGGGGGTGCTCAGCTCTGCCCTGACCACAGAAAGGAGGGATTTAATCCCGGGACGCTGCCCTTGAGCTGATGCAAATAATGCAGCTGGGGGAAGTGAGAGGTTTTGCTCCATTCTATTTAATCATGAGAGGATCTGGGAGAGGATCCCAGGGCAGGGGACGAGCTCGCCGGCACCGCAGCCTCGCCTGCCCCTGCTCGGAAACAGATCCCTTCCCCTGGCAGGAATCCAGGCATATCCACCCCAGCTTCTTCCCCGCTCAGCTTTAAAGTATTTATGAATATAAATTCTCTGTATAACTGGGTCAGGAGGAGAAGCAGGAGGCTGACGGGAGCTGGGAGCACGGTCTCGCCTGCTGTGCCCTGTTTTCCAGGGCAGCTCCGTGTTCCTGACTCTTGTCAGAGGAAGAATCCACCACATTTCTAAGCCATCTAAAAATTCCTGGAGAAGGAGGTGAGAGATGCAGATATGGGCAAGGGTCTCCAGTCCTCCCCGGAGGCATTTCAGTGAGGGAAAATGAGCCTTCAGAAAGAGGTACAGCCCCATACTTTGCTTCTGGGGGACAGAAAGGATTTGGGCAATGCATATGATTAATGTGGCTGTACCAATAGGAAATAAAAACAAATTTCAGAGCGGCACACTCTGCATTGCTCAGGTAGGCTCAAACCAGTCACATTCCCTAAATATTTTCCTACAAGTGCCCCTGCAGAGCATCAACAGGGAAATCCAGCTCAGAAATCTCATGGGAGAAGGAGGAAGGACTCAAGCCTCCAACCTCAGCCTCCCGGAACTTTATTGCCGACCAAAGAGCGAAACTATTGCTCAAGAGCCCTGGGGCAAGCGGGAGGGACCTGCCGCCTCCTCACCTGACTCCGACAGCTTCAGCTCACAATCCAGGTAGTCAAACAGCTCAACCGTCAGCTGGAAGCTGCCAAAACAAACCAAAACTCCATCACTCCCTGGCAGAGACATCCTTGCTCCAGCTGCTCAAGTGCACTGAGGGTCCTCGTGATGGCAAGGGCTCCAACTGGGGGTTTTGCTCCCTGCATTTACACCCCTCACCACTCTGCAGGTGCCAGCACACTCACATGTTGTTCACATCCGTCCCTGCAGTCTTTTCCAGCACCTCATCTGACACTTCAAGGCCCGGGGGGAACTCGGGATGCTTTGAAAAAGGAAAAAAAAAAACCACATCAGTTGCTGCTCCTGTTTTTGCTGGTGCAACACATCCCCCAGCAAAGCCCCATCCTTCTGGTACAGCAGGTGAGAAGGTGGACAGGGTCTCACCTTGACATGGAAGGAGATCTTGGTGAGCAGGAGCCGTGTGTAGATGCTCACCAGTTGCCCATATCTGTCATGCAAATGGCCCTGTGGAGACACAAGGGGAAACATGGAGAATCTGGATGCAGCAGGGCCCACACGTGGCAGTGAACCTGCACCAGCCCTATGGCTCTTGTGCCCTCCTCCATGGACACAACCATCGCTCCACGGGAGCAGACAATGGGGTATCTGAAGTGGTGCTTTACCCTCTCTGTGCCCACAATGTCACTCAGCATCAACTTCCAGACCCCCTGGGAGGCACAAACCTCCACTTCACCCCACTCACCCACAGGTCTCCCGTCTCTCGGATGTTGCTGCGGTACCTCTGGCAGTCCTGGAGGACCTGGGGGAAAAAACAGGAGGGATGTGGCACAGCGGGGCTGGCACAGGCCAGCACCTGCCTGCCTGCCCTGGCACTGGGAGGAGGATGGATCCAATCCTTACACCACTCCAGCTTTGTGAGAACTTCCAGCCTTTCAGTGGCACCCGAAGGTCGGGGCTTTGTGCAGGGAGGTTTCAAAGGTGCGAGATAAGAGTGCCCTCACAGCCCCACAGCCTGGGAAAGGTGTCTGGGACAGGGAAGGGAACCCATCCTCCATGCAGAGGGACATCTCAAGAGGCAAAAACTTCTCCCACCAGCAAAGCAGGAGGGATGTTCCAGAGGGGACACTCACATTGGGGTGTCCGTCACGCAGGACCTTGTGCAGGACATGGCAGAACTTCCAGCTGAGGATGGCGCTGCTGGGCAGGGGCAGCCCGATGGCGTAGGACCAGAAGGTGAATGCTCCCTTCTCGTGGTGTGTGCCCAGGATGATCCCTTCCCTGCAGTCAAGGCCAACTGGATACACATGGAACAGGGCACTGTTCTTGTTCAACTTCCATTGAAAAGGGGTGCACAGAGATCACCAGCATGATGCTGCACCCACAGATATGACCTCCATTCATCTTTCTCTTGCACCTCCCCCTGCCCCAGGGCACACCAGGACCCTCTGCATTTTATTGCCAAAGGATCACAATTTTATAGGCTCTTGTTTGCCTTTTCACTGATGGATGAACCCACATGATGCCACCCCTCAGCCAAGCTCTGCATGTGTCTCCTGCCTCCCAAACCTCTGCAGCCACAAACCCCTCCTGCCCCAGCCCAGGATCTCCTCGGTGCTCTCCAGGAAAGGATACGGCGGGCATGTTTCTCCTTCACTGGTGCTTCCTGTGTGTTTATAGCTTTGCTGATGCTGATGGCCTGCAAGAGGAGGGGAGAGCAGGTGTCAGACACAGCGTGACCCCCACGGCTACCCGATACTCCCCAAAGTGCAGTGCTGGTGCTTTTGGGGAATACCCTGGATTTTAGCACTCTTAGGTCACCTTAAAGTCATTTGCAACACACCAGAATAGGCTTTTTTATCCTCAAACAAAGCAGCCCACGACACACCCCCATCCCCAGCAGGATCCGTCAGAATCAGCCCCCTCCCATCCGCTCTGCCGGTGCTCCCGGCTGTCCCTGTCCCAGGAAACCAATTTTTGCATTTTTGCAGCTTGAACTCAGCGCCGTGCCCAGGAACATTAAAGCACGACAGCGAGATGCCAAATTCCAGGGTTGTTTGTGTAATCACAAGGAGCCTTTGAACTAAGGGGGGGGAGTGGTTTGGGGTGTTTTTTGGCTGCGTGCAAACAGCACGTGGGGAAATGCAGCCCCCGAGCAAGGAGGGAGTGGCGGCCACAATGCCCATCTTGATGGAGCAGAAATCCAGAGCAATGTGATTAGCAGAGTAGGATTATCTATATTTTGATGTGTTTGATCACAGCACACGTTAAATTATTAGTTTATTCCAAAAGATGACCCTAGAGAGGGGTCGGTTGTCTCTCCCATGTGAGGATGGGCTATGAAACAGAGTTGCTGTGTTTGATGAGGATCTTCCTCCTCCTCACCAAGTCCCTGCAGATTCAACTAAGCTGCTTCACCCTGACAGGAGTACTTGGACCGTGCCTGTGTCCATGAGCCCTCTGTCTCCAGCAGAGGAAAAAGGTCCCAGCTGGAAAGGCAGGAAGTGGCCCCGCCACCAGCATTCATGCCAGAAGAGAAACTCAGTCAATCCCTGCAGCCCCACAGTCCTAAAACCTTATAAAAATCTCATCTACCCTCCTGGGGAAAGCACCTGCTTTCATACAGCTGCTTGTCCAGGGATGCCTCTGAACTGAGGCACTTTCCTGTAGGAGGAGGACCTTGATGCTGAGTTATCGAGCGCTCCTGACTTATGCAGGAGGAACCCGATGCTGTGCTGAAGGGGTGATGCCAAAGGTGTCAATGCACCAAATCTGCCCCAAAAGAGTCTAAAATAGCTGTGCCCATGAACTGGGCAAAACCACCATGAATGCATCCCAAAAAATGAACTTGTTCCAAAACTGTTCCCCCAGCTGCTGGGGAAAGGGGTTGATTTTGCTTTTCCTGCACTGGGAGAGCCCCGTGTTACCCTGCCATGTGGGGCCGTAAAGCAGCAGCAGAGTTAAGCCGGTGACTTGCTGTAATCCTCTTATCCCCAAAGGTTAACGAGCCTGGAGCGCCCAGGAACAGGGAACAGGCACTTGCAGCACAGCTGCCTCTCCTGAAGTGCCTCCACAGCCACCTGAAAGCCTGGAGCCAGCGGAGAGGCTGCGCCCTCGACCGCAACTCAGCCAGAGAGATGTCCCACAGATCCCCAGGGGTGCCAGCACCTCCCAGAATGACACCAAAGTGAGGGTTATTGACAGAAAGGAAGGTTTATCACAAAAAAGGGAGCAACAAGGTGAGAGCTTTACAAGGCAGGGCTTGGAAATGCATCTTGCAGCAAAGAGCTGCTGAAGGGCTTATTGCATCTTATTTAGGTGCTTTGCATGGGGTGAGTGGGGCAGACACTGCTCCCAAACCTGGATTTTTGCTTCCTGCCATAAGCAGAAGTAGGACAATGCACTCATCCCAACCCATCACACTTGTCCCAAACCATCACACTTGTCCCAACCCATCAGTGGGACCTGAGCCCCACAGGTGGAAGGGCCAAAGTGCGACACAAGGACAGACCCCCAGGAAAGGAAACATCCTCCCACATGCCCAGGGACAGGAGCTCAGCTGCTCAGTGGGATGGGACTAGGGCTGGGACCCACTGGCCTGTCCCAAAACCGAGCTGTAATTCCTGTTGGTGCTGGTGGTTTTATTGGGTTTATTGCCCTTAATCTCATTTCCAGACCAACCAGCCAAAATTCAGCCCGGGAGCTGTTGGACAGGCTGGTTTCATCCTTGGTGATTCAGTGCTGAGGTTTCACTGAGCCATTTTACGTCCAGCACATGGACTGGACCTGTGCAGGGGCAGCCCCAGCCCACCCACAGCACTGCCATGACAGAGACACCATGTCCAGCATGGTCCTAAATAAATCACAACAGCACTGAACCAACACCAATCCCTCAGCGTTGCTGTGTCAGTTGTGCTTCCTCTGCCTCCAAACATCAGGCTGGTCAGGAGATACGTGACATTGGGATGGTGGGACCAGGGATGGGCGCAGGGCGATGCTGCAGGCAGGGACACAGGTGTCTTCAGGATGTCCCTGCTGGCTGCAGGGCTCTGAAACGGGGAGATTCATCCTTGACACGACCTCTTGGGACACCACCAGCATATCCGGAGATGGGCAGGTCCCTGCTGTCACCGCAGGTGCACAACCAGCCTCAAAACTTTGATGCAACCCTGTGGACTGTTCCCGATCCCTGATGGGGAGCGGTGCAGCCCCAGCCCCGCCAGGGGTGGGGGTCCGACCCCAAAACCTGCCGGGCCGGGGGCTGTGGGAGCCCACAGGGTACAGCCCTCACTCCTTACTCACAGCCCTCACGTACCAAGCCGGTGACTAAAGCCGGGATCAAAGCGCCCAAATGAAGGAGCACAGTTTACATCCACCCTTTCTTTCCAGGCTGCTTTTAATTACGGCTGATCCCGCCGCCCACGGCTCCCCGAAGCCCCGGCATCCTGCGGGGCCACAATCCCCACCTGGCAGGTGGACGCCGGGTCCCACGGCAGGGAGAGATTTTCCTGGCAGCAGGATGTTGAGCTGGAAACCTCCCTGGCCAGGCGGCACGAGGGCTGTCAGAACACCTGAACTAGAAACAGCTGCTCCGGGGTTCCCTTCCTAACACTGCTCCTTCCCAAATTACACCAAGGAAGCGCCACTCAGCAGTCACAGACACTGTAATCCTGGAGGCTCGGGAGATCACTGGATTTTTAACCTTTTTGTTTCAGAAAAGCAAAAACTGGCAAGTTTTGCCTCCTGCCAGGCTGCCGAGTGGGATGGTGGCTTCCTACTTCCCACACGAGGCTGCTCGGAGGGGAACATCTGAATCACCTCGGCACAAGACCTGGAAAAGCATTTTCAGGGAAAGCAGGAGACCTGCACATCACCCACGAGCACCTGGGGGGGTTGGGGGATCACAGCAGGGTCAGCAACCTCCATCTCTACCCACAGGCATTGCCCTGGCCTTCACAGGGGAAAAGGTGATGGGGCTCTGGATCCCTGCAGCATCCTTCTCCAGGATGGTAAGAAATCCTGGATGGATGCACCACTGGCATTTCCATGACACAGAAGCAACCTGTGGCCAACTCCAAACTGCTATAATTAGAGCTAAAAAGCAGATCAATACCCACGTACTGACACTGGAACAGTTCTGCTCTCACTGAAGCACCGCTACAGAAACCACACCAGGATAAAGCTCCTTTAGAACAGTTTTTCAGCAGCTGCTGGGAAAAAAGGGTCAGTTCTGGGTGGTGAATGTGACTGTCAGCCAGCGAGCTTGGGGTCACAGAGCTAAAACCTCTAATGGAGAGCGACCACCTCCTTGCCCTGTACACAGCTTTGCCCACAGCACCCCTGGGACTGAGCGAAGTTGTGACTGTGCACAAGTCCCACTGAAAAGTCCAAAATGCCCTGGAAGGGCTGGTGGGAGGAGGGACACGTGCAGCCCTTCGGCGCACGGGGCAGCGCTGCCGCCGCGATCCTTTATCAGCGGTGCCCAGTGGGACGATTGAAGGAGACGCGTCCAGAGGGAACCGGAATTGCCGGTTTTCTCGTGTTGCTCCCCAAACCCAACAAGCTCCATTTCCTACCCACCATGACCCCGTGAGGCCTGGAATTCCCACCTGTCTTCGCCGGCGCCCTCCTGGGCCAAACCAGCCCAGGGGTCAGGGAAGGACCAGCAAAGCAAAGGGGCAAAGGGGAAAACACCTGCGATGAATGCACCGCCTGCAAAACCAGAGGGGTCAGAGGATGCGTGCAGAGGACACTGTTATTTCTGCGGGGACAGCAGAGAGCCCGTCGCTCTGTCCATCCCTCTGCCCATCCCTGCCCACGCTGTCGGAGTGATTCATTTCCCACCAGCCATATGCCAGCCCCGTGCCCGAGCATCGCCCACCCTGCAGGGGCAACAGGGCTACGGACAGTCCGGCCAAGCCAGACACGACACGGCACAACCACATTTGGGCTTTGTTTTAGCTCAGCCACCCTCCGTGGGTTCACACACCGCGATCCCCGCGGGGAGACCCCACGGATGACCCAGAGCCGCGGGGGCTGAAGGGAATCCACCCCACGGTGCCAAACAGCCCCCGGTGTCGTTGCGGCCAGGACCGGGACCGGCAGGGATGCGGAGATGCCCGTTCCCGGAGCGGTGGGCGCGGGGGGAGCCCCGGGATGCTGCGGAGCCCCCGACTCGGCCGACAACGTAAAACTTTCTCCGTGTGCTCCGGGCCGTGTTTACCTGCGATAAGGCCCGGGGGGTGCGGGGGGGACGCTCCGGCCGCCCATGGCCCTGCTGCCCGCCGGGGCGGGGGCGCTCGGTGGGGCTGGGCCGCGGGTTCGGGGTGGGGGCGACGGGACGGGCCGCGGTGCCCACGCGGGACGGTCCCGCGGCCGCGGCGGGAGGAAGCGGCGGCGCAGGTGGGGGCGGGGGAGCGCCGGCATCGGGCACGGACGGACGGGCGGACACGGGGTCGGACAGAGGGACGGTGGCTGCGCCGCCCCACCGCGGGAGACCCCCGGAGAGCAGAGGGATGGGGACCCGCGACCCCCATCCCATCCCATCGCCCGGGAAGCCCCCGCGTTCAGCGCGCCCCAAGGCGATGCCCCGCGAAACGGGCCAGGACCAGGACCAGGATTAGGACCAGGACCAGGACTAGGACCAGGAACCAGGACTAAGACCAGGACTAAGACTAGGACTAGGACCGTGCCCGCAGCCGGTCCCGGGGCCGCGCCACCCCCTTCCGCCGCGCTTGCCTGGTTCTTGTCGAACTGCTCCCGCTCCGCCTCCAGGCTGTGCCCGCCGCGGCGGTTCAGCACCCGCGCCGGCACGCTCTTGATGCTGTTCATGGCCGGGGCTCCGGAGCTCGGCGCTCCCGGCTCCGCTCCCGGTCCGGGTCCCGGTCCCGGTCCCGCTCTCCGGGCGGCGGCGACCGGCGCCGCCCCCCCCCCGCCCCTCCCGGCCGCGCACTGCGCCGCGCGCGGGGGCGCCCCCGGCGGCCGCGCCCGGAACTGCAGCTCCCCCCGCGGGCAGGTGCGACCCGCGGCCCCGGCGGGGACACGGCGGGACACGGGCAGGGGACACGGACGGGGGACACGGGCAGGGGACACGGGCAGGGGACACGGGCGGGGGACACGGGCAGGGGACACGGGCAAGGGACACGGGCAGGGGACAGGGGCAGGGGACACGTCCCCACTGCCCCCGCGGGCACCGAGACGGTTCCCCAGCTCAGGGAACAGCAGACACGGAGGGGACGGCCCCGCGCGACAATCCCTTCTCATCCTTAGTAGCCTCTCGTCCCCTCGCCCAATACACTCGCACACACACACACACACACACACACAGGGCACGTTAAGGACCCCGGAGCTCCATCGCCACCTTTTTCCCTTTAGGGAAGTGGCGAGCAGAGCGCGCATCCACCCTGCGGAAAGGCCGCGGCTGAACAGAAGCTTTGTTGTCTTTAATAATAATTCGGTCCGAGGGTACAATAGCAAAGGGCTCCCTGGAGTATTTAAGCTGCTTCCAGAAATAAGGCACCGGGTTTGAAGTGTTTCCATACGAGCCTCAGAGTGTGGTCAATAATGCAGTTGTCTTGTAAGTCAGTTAGTGCTGAATAAATTAACCCCAACATTCCCCTTCTTTCCATTCCACAAAACCAGGGCAGCCTCGACACAAAATCCTAGAGCTCTGCAGATCCTTGTTGCACTGCATGAGCTCAGTTTTCTGTATTGATTTTAAAGCCATCAGTGGGGCATTTTAAACTCACAAGGGGTTTAAACTCAGAATTCATCCAGCAAACTCAAACACATTTAAACCAGAGACCACAGCTCCCGCTTGGAAGTTGCACCAATTTCTCTGTTGCACCAATTTCTCTGTAAAGCTGCTGGGCAGCTTCAGAGTGAGCAGCATGGTATTGTTATCAGTGGCTTTTTAGGGGGAATTTTTGTCATAGCCACAGCAGGAGATTCTGAGTATGGAGCCTGGAAAGGTTCTGTGCAGGTAAAGGAATAAATGCACTATAAAGGCTTGTGGAAACTGGAAAAGAGATGGAGCAGCTGAACTCTCTCTGGCAGCAGCTCTGATCAGAATTGGTTAAGTAATTTTGGGGCAATTAGTACCTGAAGGAAAGGCTGTCATTGGGGTAATTAAAGAGAAAGAAGAAAGTTACATGAAAGAGTTAACAAGGGGAGTCCATGGAGTGTTGTGTTTCACTGCAATTAATTGGTGGTAGTGGCTGCAGCCAGAAACTCCCACCCTTGGCTGCCCCCACGCAGGAAAAACACTGGCACAGCTCTGGGGACTTGGCACAGGTGTCCCCAACTGCTCCCAACCTGCACAGGATCGAGTAGCCAGCTTGTGTCTGTGCTCAGAACCATCAGGAATTAAGTACTAAATATGCTGGACAGTGTGTTAAACAGGCAAAAAAGACACAGCAAAGTATCGCCTTTATTATCTTATTCGATCTTTTAGTTAAAAAATAAGTTCAAGTTCTGATAACAGGATGTGTCTTGCTCAATAAGCAAAGATAAAACCAGGTTAAATGCTAAAAAAAGGGTCACGTGATGCCAGAGCCCATACACACCTGATCCTATAAACTTCTGCTGGAAGAACCAGCTCCTGAGTGTGAAAGAACTGTTCTGCCCATGTTGTGGGTGACAGCTCTCCCATTTCAATTCATTTCCTAGTTCCTGCTTACAACACTAATTGGGAACTTCCTATAAACATTATTCATCTCTCTCCACAAGGCAAGAAGTCCAGAACAAAAACAATATGCTAACAAGAGAAAGAAAAAGCATACTTGGCTGTGTCATACTCTATAAATATTTCTGAGGCACCATAAAAAGATTTAAAAAAAATAGTTCCTATGTTGTAACAATTACACACTTCAGATTCTTAAAAAACAAGCTAGTGTTTAACCTGAGCTCTCAGCTATAAAAATAGCTTTGTTACTCTTGGCATCATTCTGTGTTTTATTTCAAGATAAAATACATTCCCGCAGAGTCACATCTTTTCACCACTTGTGGGTCTTTCAAACACTCAGAGAACCATGTTAAAAAATGAGGTAACTTTCCATTGTAACTCTGGGTTTGATCTTCAGTCCTCAGAATCACTTCTGTGTTAGAAACTTCTCAATCTACTACAGAAAATTAAAAGAGTTTTATTAAAAAAGCAGGAACATTTCCTTTAAAATATATAAAATATATAAAGCAACCACCTGTACGTCAATTTAGTACACACATTTTTGCACTGTAAACAGAATAAGAACACAGAGCAAAAATATAAACAGGAGAAAGGTAAAAGCACTTGACAGAAAGACAACAGTCTCAGGGGTACCAAGGGGGTGTTTGGGAACAAAACCTTTCCAGTTTGCTTTGTGAAAAGGAGTGATCTCTGTGTCCCTGGCCAGCCCTGAGTCACCATTTAGGAGCAGTGGCACATGCTCTGTTGTCCCAAACTGAATATAGCCCTTTACTCACTGCTTTCCTTCTTCAACTCTCCCCCACCCAATCTCTCTCTGAAGACAAAACAACTGACCGATGAGAATGGCTCAATCCCTGGCAGCCAGAGAGGAAATTACCCTGACGTTTGTCAGTGCACCTGCCCTCAAACGGTTTCAAAGCAATTTTAAACCCCAACAAACACAACCAAAACCAATTCAATCACTCCTGTGTATGAACCTGCACAAATGTTGTTATTTCTGGACCTGCTACCAACTCTGCTTCAGATTTATCTGATCACAGCGATTCAGTGCCTTTTAACACACAAAGAACTAACTCTTGTCATGGATGCACAGTGGATTGTGGGTGCATTTGTTCCACTGGCTCTTTCTCACTTGAAGCAAATGGGATTATTTCTGTAGGCTCAGCACACACTCCCCACTCTGCTGCCTCAGCACAGGGCTCAGCACTTTTGGGGATTTGCTCCTGAAACTTTTGAACATCAGTGGTTTCAGGATGCCACTCACAGAGTAGGCTTCGACCTATAAAACCTCCGGCTGCTTTTACCTCAGGGCTCTTTTTAGGAAAAGAGCAGCTCTGCACAGGAGCATTTCAGCATTCCAGCTACTCAGCATCCACCTCCTCCCAGTGCCCCATTAGCTGCATTCCACAGACCCGATGGATTTTGGGAGAAGACTCAGTGTCTCCGGGCTTAATGCAGGAACAGCAGAATATGAGAGTGCTACAAACCACCCCCACTCCCCAGGGCACAGAGGGTTTGGCCCCTCAAGGGAGAAGCAGCTCAGGGACTGCAGCTGGAATATCTGAGAGGGAACTGAGCACCAGTTCCCTGCTGGATCGAAGCTGATCCATATGAGAAACCCAGAAAGCCACAAAGCTTCACAACCTGGCTGGCTGTGTGATACCCTCCCTCTGCAGGCAGGAGGTTGGTTGTGTCAGCACTGGAAGATTTCTTCTTTTTTTGCCAGTTTTATTCCTCATTGTTGCTGGTTCTTATTCAGTTTCAAGTGGTGTTCAGGATTTTAACCATATCTGGTTACTCTTTTGTCCTCAGAACCAGACAATGTGGTGCCTATTGCAAGCATCCAATCCACATCAGGGGAACAAATAATCAGAGAGTGAGAAATTTCCTGATTCTAAAAGAAAAAACAATCTGCTGTGGGCAAGGCTGCTTGGGATATTCTGAAACAGCTCTATTCAATACAATCTACTTTTGGGGCTCTGAGCCCAGGAACAATATCCTAAAACAGCCCTTGGCCTTGGCCCTGGAAAACACTTCCCAGTCTCTCGTTCAACAATGTTCACATCCTTGATCCTGTTATCTATAACACACAGAAGGGTTTTAACTACAATAAACAGCCTGCAGGTACTGGGGAATGGAGCTGGGAGATCTGACTGCCTAGAGGACGAGCTACACGCTTGAGGAAAGTTTAATTATTTGACTAAAGGAATTATTTGCTGCCTTAATATCTGTTTGCTGTTACAGTACTCACAAGAATTTTACTGGAAATGCACTTAGAATCCTGTGCCAGGCTCATCTCAGAAATCCATAACGTGTATTAATATTGCAGATGCATTTATAAAAAGGGAAGCAAACAAATAAAGATCAAGTTGAAAACACCTTCATGCTCATGGAACATCATAGAGATAAGAAGGAAGCTTAGCATCTCTTTCTTCTGCATCAGATTGTTCCCCTGTCTTTTGTGCAGAGTTTCAGCAAGTTCTGTTGTCTATATTGTAATGCAAACCCCCTACCTGGAAATCAAAGGACTCAGAGAATAAAAATTCCAGAGCTGCCAGGTTCAAGCTGGCATTCTCAATTCCCTCTTCTCCTCCCTCCCCCAAGCAGGGCACAGAATCCAACCCATACAAATTCTTACTGATTAAATTCTAAGGTATTATGTTTTAAAGCTCAGTTTAAAACAGCCTCAGGTAAGCCTGGTTTTAAGCACAGATTAGTTGGCCTGCATAGATTAACCGAAACACGAAACACGCTTGACGAGTTTTCACCCAGAACTGCTCTGAAAGTAGATCAAAGTTCCACAGATGTGGCTCAGGATCTGCTCCCCCAGTACCCACGAGGCTGCTTTATGTTCTGTCCACTGAAGCCCCAGTTCTGAATGAGAAGCCAATGTCCAAGCTCAGAAATGCAGGCTCAGGCTCTAAAGCAGAGCCATGGGCAGCCCGAGTGGCCGAGCTGTGACGTGCCAACCAGTCAGCAGGAGCCAGACAGCTGATGGGGCTGGGCAGGAGCCACAAGCAAGCCCTGTGTTGTAGGGAGCTTTTCAGGAATCCTCCTACATGGATTTGCAAAAGACTAAACTGCTGCTGTCTTCCCTGCTGAATGAAATCCTGCAGAGGAGCTGCCGAACAAAATCTCCTTTCAGTTCATGCAAACGCTGGCACAACAACCTTTACACTCACTCAGTCAGTCCCAGCACAGCAAAGGGTTTATGGCTCTGAATGTTATAAAAATTGCTTTGTCTGTTACTTACAGCAACGTTGTTCTGGTCAAGTTCATCTGAGGCTAAAAGGAGTCCAGCATTTTCAGAGGGAGGTGATGTGTGAGGAGAAGGCAGCCTGCTCTAAATCCAAGAGCCTAAATCCTCCCTCTGGGATGTGTATCAGCACAAGTGGACTCATTTCTAGTGACAAATGGTACAATGTCCTTGTCAAACAAGGTAGAAATTCTTATGGATATTTATGAAAACAAGCAAGTGACTCCTTCTCCAATTACTCCTTCTGCTCACATACCCAACAGGAACTCCCTATCAGTGCTCATGCTCATAAAATAAACTGCCACACAGCCACATCCAGGTTTTTTCTTTGACCACTGAGTATATATTCTCTGGCCCTGCAATGAAGGAACTAAAATTATTAACCCACAAATTTATTTAAGCTGCATGTCTGGTTTAAATTCATACCCCAAACTATCCCATATAACACCTATTCCCTATATTGCCCTCCTTTCCACGAACACAATAATAAGCAGTTCTGCCTGTAAGCCTCTGGGGCAGCAGAGTGGTGAGTGTGCACTGAGATTGAGAAATCATCCCAAGTGCTTCAAGTGAGAAAGAACCAGTGTTCACTGTTTTCTAGGCCTCCTACAGCTTGCCCCAAAATGAACTTCTTCCTTCCATCTGTTTAGACACATGCAAAAGTCAAATCCTGTCACGACCTTGAGGATCCTCTAAAAGAATCCTATAAAAAATTCAGCTAAGGCAGGCAGGAATTGTCTATAAACAATATCCCCCTCGTGCTTTGCTAATGGAGTGCAAGTCAAGCCTAAGGGATAGGATGTTCCCTATCAGTATTCCTGAGCACCTCAACCTAGTCCTGGGAGAACAATCTATACTATATCCATGTGGCTGCTGTTTGGAATAAGGTGAGGGCTCTGGGGGAGAAGGCTGAGGTTCAGACGAGCAATCATCTGTCCAGACTCGGCCACAGCACGATGCAGCTTCATCAGCAGGGAACCAGTGTCCTGGAGGAGACAGAAAGGGAGACAAAGTTACCAATATGGAATATTTCAAAGGGTTATAACACACAGGGGATCAGCGTTTTAATCTCGAAATGTTTCAGTTCGAAGTACTGCAATGTAACCGGCCCTGTATAACTGCTGTTGTTTTTAATAAACACAGAGCTCTTTCCCAGTGCCAGTTTTGTAGCAGATTTTCACATGCATTTATACAGAGCACACACCAGAGCAGTACTGCAGGGATAAAAGGGAGAACAAAGACATGAGAAAGTGGGAAAACCAGGCAGAACAGGAAAGAAACAGTGTCCAATGGCTTCTGATAACTGTGGCCACAAGTACTCAGATACTCAGTGGAATTACCTGTTAGCCAACATCCATTCTCCTAAAGCTTTTCATTCCAAAAGCTTATATATGTATTTTTAAAACTCATTTATACTTATGCTGTCCAAGACATATTGAGACAACGAGGGGTTATTTTGAAAAAGTATTTTGCCACCTTTGCCTTAAGCCTGCTGTCTCATCACTTGAGTCCCTGCTTCCTCCACGCCGGGAGACATTTGCAGTCATAATTCCCCTTAAAATCAACCAAGGGCATTCTGCAATAAGATACTGACTGTGTCCATGGCAGTACTGCAGCATCTGTTTGTTGGCTGAGTCACTGCCAGGTCACTGATGTGCAGAGGGGAGTCTTGACCAGAGAATTCCACAGATCTCTGAGACGTGTTGCTCTCCCGGGCGGTTGTCGAACGGGGAGAATCCAAGTGGTAGAAACTCACCCCCACGTTTTCTTCACTGTTAAAAAAAAAATTAAGACATATTGGCAGAAACAGTATCACCATCCTTTTTGAACTTTCAAGGGAAAATCGTGGGACAACATAAATAACAGTGGGCCCTGAGCCAAGAAAACCATGGAGCACTGGGGATTACCCTGTTCCTCCCAGTGTTCCTGTGTTTAACAGCTTCCTTAGATCACTTTCATCCCCTGAGGACAATGGTTTGACATTCAAACAGTTCCAATCAGCTACATGACCATGTGCTTGAGTGTGTATTTAACCTTGCAAAGAGCACACAGAAGGCAGTGCTTGTTCCTCCCAATACTCTGCTACTCCTCTTCTTTCACACCCAAGTCCCTTTTTGGTTTTAATCAACCATTAGGCAAATGAATATTTGTAGGTGTACCTTTCAAGGGAATTTCACAGTCTTTTACAGTCCTCATCTCTCCTCAGAGATCACAGGAGAGCTTTCCCAAAGAGGCTTTACTTTTTTTGTTTTTAAATACAGGAGCAAACTGTATTCATCACAATTCTGAACGCAACAGAAGCACAGTCTGGATCAGTAAATAATTTAAAAGGATGTGAACTTTGGAGAAAATACCATCTCTGAATTGATAACATTTAATTAAATATTCTTTAGATACCTATTTTGGCGTAACAATGCATTCCATACCTGGCAAGACTCTTACAAATAGGTGTATTTTTGAATGACATTCAATCTAGGAAAAAGCCCTCACGAGAGCGGCCAACTCACAAGTGTCTGCTGTGTCCCGTTTCACTCCAGTAAAACACTGGGATACAACAGGCTCTCTTTTAAGAGAGAAAAGCTCATGTTTCTGTGCTTCTGACAGGGAAAGGTTCTGTGGAGACGTGAGGGAACGAGCTGCAGCAGCCTGGAACAGGGATGGGAGGAGATGTGATGGGCACAGCTGGTTTTGGAGAACACACAGCTTGGGAGGGAGGGGGGAAGCAGGTTTGATTTGGAGGCAGAGAGATGGCTCAGGAACGGGTGGCTTAGTCCAGACTGAACAAGTACCTGCTGATGCTCCACCTTTAAAATGAGAATTGAGGTAAAAATCCAAAGGCAGCAAATGTTGGTCCAACACAAATGAAGTCACCAAGTCAGAGCACACAGAAACCATTCCTGCACTCTGGGATTTCACAATCCCCCTTGCTGTTGGAGAAGGTATTTAATAGCCTTCTTGTTGGCTGCTCCAGAATTCAGGAACTCATGTCAAAAATATTTGCTGGGCTGACAGGGAGGTGCCAGCACCCTTCCCTAACACAAACTACATCATCAGCACTACGAAACCAGCAGTGGAAAACTGGAGGATCCAGATTCAAGTCCCAGGAGGAATGTTGTGTTTGGTCTCTGCCATTAATCCCTCCTCAGAAGCAATACTCCTGCCTTCCTCCCGTTTACAGGGAGTGGATTTATTCCCTGGCAAATCCAAGTCAGCAGAGGTTGGAGAGCAGACAGTCTGGGATTTGCACTGAGTCAATCCATCTCCAATTAGCAGGGCCCCAGGACCAAGTGTGGGCATCAAGGAAACTGGATAGCTCAGCAGCAAATCCCAAATGGGCAGCACAGCCCCCCCTCACTGAGGGATCTCTGCTCTATAAGCACTGCCTGTGTGGAGTTTGTTCCTTTTCCCCTAAAATTCACTTAAGGACAAGACAAATAGGAAAGACAAGACAAAAAGTGAAAGCAGTTTTCATTATCCAGCCTCAGAAGGGATTTGGAGGGATGGCAGTGTGTCATTGGTGCTGCTGGGGGAGTAGATAAGAAAGGTCAGGGTAGGTGTAAGGGGAGTGGAGTCTTCTGAATGATTTAGAGACAGTGGAAACCAGAGAGAGCCCACACCACACATGAGGCTCAGCTAAGCCCTGGGGGAATGTGCCAGGACAGCATTCTTTTTCAGTGGCTGCCCATTCACCTTGTTTCTGAACAGGTCTGTCTCACTGCAGCAACGATTTCTGTATTTCTTTTTTAAAAGCCACACGGACTGAAAGCATCCATACATCAGATTCCCTGCTCCATAACATTAATCTGGTTGGATGTAGGGCAGACTTGCTGGCAAACATTCCCAGCAGGTTTAAACAGCTGTTCATTTACTGTACTTGTCAAACTACCAGCTGGAAAGATTCTCCTCTGGCTAAAAGGCAGCTACAAAATCTCTGTAAAACTTCAGAAATCCTTCTATAATCGAGCTGGGAAATCAGTTTTTTGAAAGGAGATAAAGGAACCAAGACAACAAATCCACAGCAAGTCCCAGCTCTGGATGCCTTTGCCTGTGCAGGCATAAAGCCACTCCTGTAAATGTGAAGCAGCATTTTTATCTTGGATACTTTTCAACACCACTGAGACACCTGAGTCTTTCTCTGACATTTCTGAGCATTAGAAACCTCCTTCTGCTAATCCCCCACGTGTCCTTTTCCTCCCCCAGTGTAAACAGAGGGATAGAGTCCCACGAACTGGAGAGTGGACAGATTGCTGTCCTTTCAATCTTGCCATCTCTTTTCTTGCCCTGAGTGAGGCAGCAGCCTGTGCTCAGAGCCTGCCCTAGATTCGTGCCCAGCCACGGTGTGATTTCTCAACAGAAATAACACAGTCACCAAAGCATCACACAAAACCTGGATCCGTTTCTTGCCTCACAGCAACGCCACTGCACAACTCTGGGCAGAACATATTTTACCCACCAGAGTTACAAGCAGCATCATAAGATTTTTAAAATCTGTGTTTTTCTCAATTAGTTTATTTGGCAAGTTCTGTGGTGTTGCAGCTTCTCTTGCCCACACAGCTCTTGGGGATAAGAGATGAGAAAAAAACAAATGCATAAAAATAGAATCATGATACTTTAAGAGCTATTTTTATTTTAAAATCGCTGCTTTTCAAGTTGGTAGACTAATTTTTAAACAACAGTTACTTTAAACATCACTTGAGATACTACTGAGAGCTTATACACCCAAGCTTCTACATTAACTACAGCTTATACCAATCTCTTAAATGTAAAAAGCTCATAACCTTTATGAGCTGGCACATTTCATCTACAGTGTAGAATCCAAACAGCTGCAATCTTTTCCACTGCATATGCTTCCATCTCTTTCTATGGGTTGGAAAATCTCCAGCCATTCCTGATCTGACATTGGCTTCCACTGGGTACTTCCACTCGTGCTGGAGTTTCCAGTGCAGGAGTCAGACTCAGACTTGCGAATCACAGAAGTCCTTTTTTGGCCAAACTGAATTCCAGGTCTCTCTTCCCTGGTTTTGTTCTTCTTACCAGCCTTGTCAGCCGTGGGGCCGTTCTGGATCAAAGTACTTTGCAAATCTGCACGAGATCGGATGTTAAGCCAACGCTCATATGAAGGTACAGATGTCTCAAAGGTTTGTTGGTCTCTGCTTTCCACTCCCTTGTCACCAATTTCCCTGTTTCCCAATGGTCTTGTGCTGTTTGCCTCACGAAATATTTCACTGTCTAGCTCATCAAAGCTTGATGCAACATCCTGCTTTCCTCCTTCTTCCGTGGGGACAGCCAAGCCTTTCACAACTTTTTGACACGGGTTTAAGAAGGCTGAGGTAGTTTCCTCCAAGTCTGATGCATTCAGTAACTGTCTATTATCTACTCCACACATCTCAAGGGTGGATTTTACCCTACTTTCTGGAAATGGTGCAGTTCCCCACTCCTTGTACATCGTGTGGCTGCCCTCAGTCCTACCCATGTGTGTCTTGCCGTGGCTTTCAGAGGCAGAGAATGTCACCCCTGTGCTACAACGGCACGATAAAAACAAGTCAGAAACACTGCAGGTAAAGAGCACCCACCACTGCACTCCCAAAGCTCTACACTCACACAGGCTGCTGCCACGGCTCTGTGGGAGCTCAAGTGCCAACAGGCAGCTGTATCCTGCCAAAACCCGACAGAACTCTGCCCAGCTTTGGCTGTTACTTTCCAAAATCAGTCTGAGAGTTCCCTCGTGTTTTATACAGCGTGGTGATTCTGTCTGAACCTCCAGGGTGTGCACCAACTCCCTAATTTAACGTTTACTTCCTGAAATAAACTTTGCTTTTTAAACAAAACCAGGAGCAAGCCAGATTAACACCCCTACCACCAGATTACTTCATTTTCTAAAAAATCATGAGCTGTCTGGCCTGACACAACGCTTCAGTCTGTGACTGATGTTTATGGTGTCTCCTGACCAAATAAAAAACAAGGTATTTGAGAACTTCACTGGATGTTTGTGGTCGAGTCCAGCAAAGCCATCCTGACCCAGCACACACCTCTGGGAGGATGTGAGTTGTGTTTGAACAGTGAAGTCTCTCTATGAGAACACACTATTAAAAAAAAAAAAAAAAAAAAAATTACTTTACCTCCTTCTGCTTCCCATCTTTTCATGCTTTTGCCTTGAAGCCTGAGGGCTCTCTGAGTTGCCATGAAGGAACTGTAAGTCACTCTGCTGTTTTACATAGACCTGGTAAAGACAGGGATGGGCATTAGTGAAAGTCTGGGCTGCAGGAACATCGCTTATCTTCCAAAAAACATCCTCAGTTGTTTTTATAAACCAATACCCATAGTCAAACTATTGTCAAAGACTTAAAAATCTAAGAGGACATCTCTGCATCTATTAGGAAAATAACATTTTGCAGCAATAAACAGGATTTCTATTAAAGAATTCAGTGCTCTTCTAAGATAGAACCACGAATACAATACCATTACTGTTACCTGGTATTTAATACATGTTGTTATTAGGTTGTTCAATGTTACAGGATTACAGGTGATCAGGGGATTTTGCTTTCACTGCAGGGGATTTTTTTGTGAAGCTAATGCAGAAGATAACACACCTACCAATTATTTGCAATTAAAAAAAATGGAACATGCCTTGAGAACCTCAACTGAGAGCAGGTGAACACACAGGGTTTAAGTCTCTCTTGATCTGTCAGCACACCATGTCCCTCAGTTCACCTTGGGCAGGTGTGAACACCCCAGTCCTGCTGCCCTTCACGTGCCTTCCCCAGCCTGGCACCACGGGCTGTCCAGTCTGACCCCAATAAACGAACATTGCACAGCGACCCCAGCAAGGCAAAACCAGAACATTTGACTGTTTTCCTTAATTAATAATTAATAATAGCCAGATCTAACTTTTTTGTGCTGTTCCAGGCAGGTCTGATGTTCCTGAAAATGCTTTCACAACCTGAGGGCAGGAACAGGATCAGGGCTGTACCTGTCGCAAACTGGATAACTCCTTTTCAATCCGCGCCTGTTTAGACTTGGCAAACTGATAAAGTTCATCCTTCCTCTCGGCTTTCTCCACTGTTTCAAAACACAGACAATTTCTGAAGTACTTAAAAGTGAGTAGACACATTTTGCTAATGCTGTGTAGCAGTAGAAGGTGGTACTGAACCAAACCAAAAGCGTTTTCTTGAAACCAACGGGATCTGTTTCCCCTCCAAATTAAAAAGAGCATAAAACCCATAAGACAACTGAACAATCGAGTATTTTCCTTCAACTTTTCCTCAGCACCTGGATTTATTTTACCAGCAGCAATAATGTGTTTCACTGACTGACTTATTTAACTTTCTCAGAAAGGAAAGGGGGAAAGGAGAAGACATTAAAGTCTTAAAAGTTTTCAAGAGAGAACCATTTATTCCTCCACGTGTAACCACTTTGGTGAACTTTGTGCTTTCACAAGATTCTATAAACTGTCCCTGCAGAAGCCCCAGATATTGCTTTCACACAAGAATGGCACAAAGGGATATTCTTTTATTAAACTGCAAGGAAGGTAGACAAGAAGCTGCCTCCTTCACAGGTATTAGTGAATTGCTGTCTAGGAGTCCCTGAGCTGTTGAAAGCTAAGGCATGAAAAGCCAAGTGCCCACCCCTACCTGCCAGTGCCAGCTCACTCTTCAAGCAGCCATTTTCGTGTTTCAGGTGAAGGATTTCTTCGTGCTGCTTGCTGTTCTCCTCCATCTTTTCAGAGAGGACATCTACAAAACAAAATGTGGTATTTCCCAGAATGAAAAGGTACCGTGCTGGTCTACACTAAATTAGCAGCCCAGAATAAACATTTACCTTTCAGCTTATTTGTCTGAAGCATTAGCTCTTTCAGTGTCAGTCTGAGCTCCTTCTGTTCTCTGTTGAGACAGAAATCCTCTGACTTCACTGCACGCAATGCACTTTCCAGCTTTTTCAACTTGCATGTGAACTCATTAATGTGATCAGTTGTTTCAATTAAAGCATTGTCCTGAAATAGGAAACAGAATGTATTCCTAATTTTTTATATTATGGGTGGATTTTGACAAACCAATAGTGCATCCTACTGCAGTAGTTACAGTGACTTCACAGATTTTCTTCTGAATTGAGGAACAAAAACCAAAATCAAAGCCTGGAAATGGGCTTGTTTATGAAAATAAACCAGTTTTTTGTTTGTTGACCACTTTCCCCTTCTCACACAAGCCTAAGATTTAAACATGAGTGAGATCAAGAGTGACAGAACCCCCGTGGTGCAGTCACCAACAACTGCACTGCAGAGTGACCACACTCAGTGCCCATGAGAGGACAGGTGTTACCTTCAGCCTAAGCATAGTGAGGAGCTCCTGTTCCCTTGCTTGCAGTTGGCCTGTTTTAACTGACAGCTCCAAAACTGAGCAGTGGAGATCCTGATTTTTCTCCTAGAGAACAGAGATAAGTGTCAGCTACTGCTTCAGTGATTCAAAGTCAGTATTTTTTTCCAGCAAATGATGTTATTTAAACATTGTGAGTGGCAATGTGGGATCCTGAGCAAGCTGGGGAAAAGAGGGCTGGAGTAAAAATTGTTCCCCACTTTGCTTGTGATCGAGGGTCTTAACATCCTGCATTTCTTAGTTCAATTAGACAGATAAAATGCTTGATAAAATACTGCTTGACTTCATTGCATAAAGGGAAAATTAGCCCAATCATACAATCATTGACAAATCACTCAAAAAAATTCTAGAACACCTGAGGACCAATTATTTCCATATCCTTAAACCAGTTTCAGAATGTCACAGTTCATCACAGTAATCAAGCTCGAAATAAAACCTTCTGGAGCTCCCTGTCCAAGCACCCAGTGCTGCTCTGGGGACAGCACTGCCTTCTGCAATCCCAGTGCTGCCATTTCTGGAGGCAAGTTGGTTCTGAGCAGGGCTCCCCAAAGCTAAGCAGACACACAGCAAACTCCAAACTGTAGCTTAGAAAAGTTTTTCCCCCTCACCCTTTTTTTTTTTACCCAACAAATCGGACCTTTACTTTGATCCTACATTACTGTACTAAAAGACAAATGCAACTCAGGAGCCTTAATTATTTTTGGTGAATTATTTATTCACCAGTGAAATTCCCAAATGCCACTGGCATCCTGTACATGCACAGACTGTAAAACCAGACCATTACTCAACCCCTACCTCCAGAGCCTGGCAGTGAACAGATGAATCTGTTACTTTTTGACTCAGCTCTTTAAACTTCTGCTGTGTATTTTCAAGTGTTGCCTGACTGTCATTCTGCTGAGATTCTAAGAACTTCAACCTTTTGGTCAGTGATTTTATAATTGCATTTTTGTCGTTCAGCTCACCTGAAAAGGAAGGAGACAAGGTTGTCTGTGAGAAAACAGCTCAGAGACTGCCATGCAATTTTTTAAATCTCAGAAATATTTTTTTTTTTTAAATCTTGGAAATAATTTAATCCAGTTGTTTTAAAATCACCTGATTCAGAAATGAACAACTGGTCAGAGCTGCCAGGTGTTTCATTGGGTGGTTTGTGGGTGATGTCAGAGCTGTGCAGCATTAGCTCAGGGCACAGGACTCTGCAGCACACCAGCACGTTGCAAATTGTTCTCTCCCCCCACATTTATTTAATCAGATTATTTTTTAAAGAATCCACAGAAGCAATTTACACATTCAGACGAGAAAGAGCCTTCTGATCACCACACGCCCTCCAAGACCAGATCACTTCAGTACCATGGTGGAAGTTTAGATCTCGGAAAGAGACAATACAATTTAAAGGCTGAAGGGTAGGAAATGGTTCTTCAAATGATGCAAAGCTGTCACTGAGGGGTAAAAGCACCTGAATGTACTTTAAAGACCAAAACCTTACTCTTCATATTCCCAACACTTACTGGTCAATAAGCTGCATCGTTCTGCTAAAGTCAGTATTTTGTGGCGATCACCTTCCCAGGCCTGGATGTGTCTCTGATGCACAGCAACCATGTCATTGAGCTCCCTGTCACGCTCCTTCAGTTCTGCAATTAAAAGCCGGAGTTCTTGTTTCTGTTTCTTAATGATGCTGTTCTCATGATCTGGGATAAGTGTCTGTAAAAGGTGAGATACGGAATGCATTTCAACACAAGCAAGCGACAAGTTCTCTGATAATGAACTCGAGGGTGTTATTTTAAGTTGAAATACGTTTATATTATAAATAGAAGCCATTCCAAAAAGTTCCTCACGGTCGTGGCCCTTGCCTTGAAACCCTCCGCAGTACAAAGCGGTACCACCTGTGGTCCATGACTCAAGCGCCGTCGGCAGCACAATGAGTAATTCCCTACCGAAAATAGAGCGGATTGTTAACGGCACTTTCGTGTTTTACCTGGGACGAAGAAGAGCGCAGCAGTGATGAACTCATGGGGGACCGGGGGCCAGAGCGCTGCCAGGCATTCGCGGACACCGGGACCTGTTCGGGGCTGCCACGTCCACCATGGAGGCTGCTGAGGGCAGCACCCCGCGGCTGCGGGACCGACCTGAGGGACGACAAGCGCCGTTGAGCGCGGACCGAGGCGGAGGCGGCCCCGCCGGGGCCTGTGAGGGGCCCCGAGGTAGCACCGCGCCGGGCGGGCCGCCCTCCCTCCCTCCCCGGGGCGGCCTGCGGGGCCCCCGCGCTGTCCCGCACGGCTTGGCCGGGCCCTCCGGACCCTGAGGGTTCCCGTGCCCACAGCCCGGCTCGCCCCGCCCGCTGCCCCCCGTTACCCCCGACCCACCAACGCCGCCCGCCGTTGGCGGAAGCTCCGCCCCGCGGGGCGGCGGGTTCGAGTCCCGGGGCGGCGGGTTCGAGTCCCGGGGCCGCGGGTTCGAGTCCCGGGGGCCGCGGGTTCGAGTCCCGGGCCGCGCCAGTGGGGCTGTGGCCGCTGGAAAAACGCGGTAATTAATAACGTTGTTAATAAGGTAAGGCTAAGAGTAAGAGCCCAGCGGGATGGTACAGGCTGGAGTGTGACCACCCTGCATGTCTTGGGTCAAGGCAATTAGATAAAATGCAGAATGCTGCTTTAATTCGTTGCATGCAGAGGGAAAATTAGCCCAATCATACAATCATAGACAAATCACTCAAAAAAATTCTAGAACACCTGAGGACCAATTATTTCCATATCCTTAAACCAGTTTCAGAATGTCACAGTTCATCACAGTAATCAAGCTCGAAATAAAACCTTCTGGAGCTCCCTGTCCAAGCACCCAGTGCTGCTCTGGGGACAGCACTGCCTTCTGCAATCCCAGTGCTGCCATTTCTGGAGGCAAGTTGGTTCTGAGCAGGGCTCCCCAAAGCTAAGCAGACACACAGCAAACTCCTCATTTCAGCTAAGAAAAGAATTCTAGGAGTTGAATGGGACAACTACAGAGACAGTTTTCTGGAGATACACCATTCCCTACTGCAGACATAGTTATCTCTGGAGATTCACCTTTCCCAACTAAACCAAAGGTTTATAAACAAAGATCGCTGAAAAAACAAACTTTATGGGTGGAGAACAGGGTTGATACTTCAACCCCTCGCTTTTCAACTCACAGTGACAGGAGAACGTCACTTCCACGACTGTGCCACCAGGGAGCATTTACTGTTATTAAATGGAGCAGTGAAATAAAAAGCACCAAATTGATGCTTGAGGCTGTTTGTGAGAGTACAGAGAGCAGAGTGTGCAGCTGAAACCCCCTCACCTGCTAACAGAGCCCCTGGAATATGCTCACTATTAATTTGTGATCATTACTACCATTTTTGAACCAGCCTTATTCAGTTAAGCTCAGCAGAAAGGACAGCAGATGAAAACCAAACTTTTAATGACTTAAATTCTTCTTTTCCTGTAAGATAGTTCGAGGAAAGTACATGTAAAAAAGCCCAGAAACTGTAGTCAGTGAGGAACAGGAATTTTATTTAAATCTACTTCATGCGTAAGCATGGTAGAACCCCGATTTAACTTTGGCAAATATCACAACAAAAAGAAAAAAATAAACAAGCAGCCTATACAGAACAGTGAAAATGCCAAGGGTGTGGGTTCTCCACAGTTTCACTGCAGAGCAAATGGATTTAGAAGCCTCACTTTGGCTATATCATTTATAACCATTTAATTAAATAAAGGTAGTCTTTCATTATCACTTCTTGACTTCTCCAAGGTCTTCGATGCTGTCATCATCCACCTAGGGAAAAAAAAAGCAAAACACAGCAAAGTAAATGTATTTTCTTCTTACATGTCTCATTTAATATTCACCCCTGTAAATGTAATGAAGTGTGACAAAGTAAACAGAACCATCCCAGATTCCCTGCTGAAAATTCTGTGAGTGACATGTGCTCATAGGACACAGCTGAGCCTACAGGGCTTGGAATAAAAACAGGCCTATGGAGTTATTTCAGAAAGAATTCCACTTGGGAAATACCAGGACAAGGGAGAGTCAGAGAAAGCATTTGCAATTACAGCTCTCAAAGATCAATTTTGGTCCAATCCCAAATTATCTTTTCTTCTGAAGCACAAGTGTGTAGGGCTTGGGTTTGTTTGTTTGTTTGTTTAAATTTTGCAATATCTTAAGAGGTGTTGAAAAAGAGGATGGCAATGTCAAGAAATGGTCCCAAAGAAGCCACAGCTGGACTTACTCTGACATGCCTCCCTCACTGTATAATGGGAATGCAACAACTGCTCTTTTATTTTTGTGCAACAATCTGTGCTGCCAAAGATGAAATCCTTTTCCAAAATCATCAGAAAGTCACAGGTTATTGTGGAAAAGCAGAGTCCTGACAGAAGGAAGGGTTTATTACCTCGGGCCACTTCTCCTGGATTACATCAATAATGTCATCTGTAAAATCCCCCTGAATGATGATTTCATCTTCTCCCGTTACTGAGGCACCGCAGGAAAATTTCTGAGCAAAGAACCTTTGTGCTTCCTTAAGATCGATTTCTGTTGAGGGGAAAACGGACAATTTAAGTACAGTCACTGACTCTCAAGTTTAAAGCCAAAATCTTGTTTTAACTGTTGAAAAAGTAGTGGCAGTTTACAGCTGAAGCTTTGCTATGGTTTCCATTGAAAGCAAAGTCTGTTGTTTATACCCAAAACATCTGACTCTACAGATCCAGCAAATGCTTCAAGGTAAAAACTGCTGAATGTCCTCTACACGTTCTGTTCACGTGGGCCTGTGCTGCACACACTCACCAGAAAAGCACATGCAGAAATGTTTAAAACACACCTCCCACTTCTGAACAACTCCTATGGTTACTGAACAAGTTTTTCCATCGAGGTGTTCTTTCCAGAAACGTGTCCCAACACTTTTTGAGACTGGCTTCCAGCACAAAGATACCCAGTTGAGACCAAGGTATTACTGATCCCTCAAGAGATTGGATGATATTCTCATGGAGGAAATATGGGACACGGCTTGTTAATCTTAAAAAGGTTAAAACTTACCTTTTTTAACAGAATTTGTGATCAATGTGTGAAGTAAGATGTTACAAACACCAAGTGGTTGTTTGCAGCCAAACCAAAGCTATGCAGGACAGCATTACATTGGTAGAAAGGCAGTTCAAGCCTTACTTACACAGTCTCAAGAACAGGTGAATTTAACTGCCAATAACATATTTACAGATTTGATGGAAATAAGAGGGTTTTTTTGAAAATAAACATCTTTATAATTAAAACCAATAGACTAGTCTGAAGTCTAACAAGTGAAGCCCTGTTTCCAAAAACCCACAGCCCTATTTGTTTGAAAAAAACCACGGGAATAAGGACTTGAATAATTTATCCCTGAGGGAAGTCAGTGTATCTTTGAAAGTGCTAAAAGCACCTTGGGACTTTCACCTCACACAGACAGAAGCAGGTCACCCAGTGGAATACAATCAGAAGACACAGCATGAGGTTAAAGGCAGGTTAAAGTCAACTCACCAAACGTTGCCAGGCCACACACTCTTGTGACATATTTTTTCTTTGCTCTGGGAATTTTAGCTATCGTAACTTTCTGTGGTACAGTCTTCTTTTTCTGTTTTATCTGACCTCTTCCACCTTTGAAAGAGAGCATAAGGTTACATGATTAGTTAAATAATGTCATACTTCATCAAAGAAAAAAGCGTATAAGGTCAGATTTAATCCCTGTGAACAAAGAAACTGTTTTCTCCCCAACCGTGTTGGTAAAGGGCTTTTCCCCACACTTCACTGTCACTGTGCTTGGTCTACATTTAACTGCTCTTTCAGGAATTGTTCTTTGGTTTGTAGTCTGAGGAACAAATTGTTATTTTAATGTTTTTTTATGAGTTTAACATCCCCAGGGTCTGTGTCCGAGGCAAAGCAACCTCCTCACGTTCATTTCCTGGGGTTACACAGCAGATGAAATTCTGGATGTCCAAGCATGACCCCAGAACGAACCAGGCACTGACATACGAACCAGCAGCAAAGCCCACACCTCTGAAACGAGGCAAAACTGCACATGATTGAACATCAGCCTTCCTACTGGCTGCTTCTAGGCCAACCTGTGGGAACACTTCACATATCAGGCATTTATTAGTCTGAGCAAAGCATGGAAAAGTTACATTCCACTAATTAGGATTCCTCAAGGCAGATTAAGATCTCGGCTGGCTTTGTGTACAGTCATCAAGTTACTCCAGGGTAACCAAAGTTTGATGTTCCTGAGCCTTCTCAGCATGAAAACCTAAAGAATTTAGAACAAGCAAACTAAGCCCTGGGACTGTTCCTTTTCCTAACACACAGCACTTTCAATTCTATATTATTATAAAACTGATATCTGATAATTTTAAAGGCAGCACATTTCTGTCTTAAAATTGCCTCAGCAAATTCCTGCAGTGTCTTTGTAAGTTTGTTTTTCCTCATCCTCTCTCTTTGCACTGAGTCTTAAACCATCATACTTACCACCAGACTGGAAGTTTTCATGAAACTTTAGATACTACTAGAAAATCCCTAAATATTTTAAACACTGTTATTTCAGAACCAAAACCCAGACTGAAGACTAACCATAGCACCACACACAATAAATTAATGCTGAAAGAAAATGTCCTGAGACCTCTGGGAAAAGCATCCAAGCTACAGAACATAAATCACTAATCATAAAACACTGCCTGCTGGCAAGGCAAACAAAACTGGTTGCCAAGACACAAAAATAAAACCTCTGCAGTGATGTGTGGCTTAAAGTGTGAATCTAACTTGGTATTAACCATAATTTCTGAAGCACTAGACACAACTGGCACTGCACAGGCAAATGTCTATTAATAACAATCCCAGCACTCTGATTTATGGTGGAAAAGTATGTTAATTAATTAAAGAGCAAGAACTCCAATGACAGAAGATAAAAGTGCATTTAAGTAGTTTCATATAATTTTTTTATCTTCCAAAGCTGAGTTTTGAAAATGTTTTTCATTAGTATTGCTGGGAAGAGACGTAGCTCTTAGTGCAGACAGCCCTGGTCCAGACCAGCAGGTGAGAAAGGGATGCCCCAAACTGCTTATAAATCAGTACCACAATCAACCATTTAGACCTTGCCTCTCTTTTGCTTCTTCTTCTCTTCTTCTTCTCCTCCCACATTTCCTTGGCCTTCTCCAACCCCAGCTTCTTGTTTAGGTGAATTTTCTGAAATGCATCAAAAAGGAGTGAGGGGAAAAAGAACAAAATTAGTGGTCAGACACTCACAGCCTTGCAGGAACAGGATGGTGCAATGGTATGTTGCTAAATCAGTAAACTCTGCTGAAATGCAGCAGCCCCTTGACTGATACGTGTTACATCTTCATTACAGTACTTATGCAAATTAAATAGATGTTAATGTTAATACTGGAATCCCAAATGCTAATGAACAAGTTCCCCATTATTAATGACCTTTTCTCCAGCCATCCACAGCAGACTGGACAGACATAAAATCCAATGAACTAACTTTGATGGGAAACAAGCACATGGGTGACTGGTTACAGCTGAAACCTTAAGAAAGCTCAAATATTATTACTGAAACTACACATTGATTATTTAGTGTTTTCTGACATTATCAAACATATTTCACAGCATGCAAAAGCATGATAGACTCCTAAGAAAAGTATTAACTTCCACATGATACAGCAGGAAGAGGGAAGAGATGAGAACTGGACAAGCTCAGAGATTTCTGAATATGTCTGAGGGCACATATCAGCTGGAAAGCAGATAAGATTCTTACCTACTGTAAGTTTTGCAAACTCATCTGGAAAATTCTTTTCTAACCATTGTCTGCATTTAGTCACATCAGGCATGTATTCACAGTACTAGAGAAAAATCACAAGAATGTTGTTAGTGGAGGAAAGACAAAATACATCACAAATACACCAAAATATATTTGCTATTCAGCTCAGCTGTTTCTCCTTAATATGACTGAATATAAATATTAGCACATAAGAAACCTCATGTTATCCTAAGGATGACAGTGGCTGGAGCACAATTATGAAAAGACAGAAAATATCAGGAAGAATCATCATAGTCAGGAATCACAGGACAGAAAGGAAAAAATTCAGACAACAAAATAATTAACTCACCTCTGTTGGCAACGAACAGACTGGAGAAAGAAGGGAAAAAAAAAAAAAAAGAACAGATTACAAAAAGAAGTTCTCCACTTACAGCCTCAGTGTTAAACTCCAAATCAAAGAATCAGAGAACATTCTGAGTTGGAAGGACCCACAAGGATCATCGAGTCCAACTCTTAGCCCTGCTTACATCAGAACTTCTGGTTATAATCCCACACTGGCTCAAAACTGTATTGATGCCACTCCACATTTTAATTCCTCTCTCATTAGACTTGTGCTCACATGCTCTGCATTAGGATTAAACCACCACAGCAGGAGTCAGTGAGGGAAGGAGATGCCTAAAGATTTGAGAGAATTTACAGAAAGAAACACCAGTTCTATCTGAGGTAAAAGACATACCCAATAAAATACCACATGGTTTGGTCAACTTTCCTTTTTCCAAGAGCTGCCAAAGTCCCAAAGAGGGACTTGGCCCCACAACCACCCAAACCAACGTTCAGACTTTCACACACAACAGGGACTGTTTCCTAATCCCCTACAGCTGTATTCAAGCCCAATGCAAAATGACAAACCTACCTAAAAAACATACCTAAATTGTTTACTTCCCTTTAAATTTCACCCACATAACTACAAATGCAATAATGCTACACACAGTGCAATTACTCCCATGTATTCCATTTTTTACTGTCATACTAAAGCTCAGAGGCCTTTTCTGTGCTTTACTGCCTTTCTGCAGGGAGAGATCTGAGCTCCCACTCCTTTCCCACCCAGAGAGCTGTCAGTCCTCCGTCTCTCAGGGTGGAAGATCCCTGCACTTCACCAAAAATGCCTGGGATAAAATACACAACAAAGCCGTTTCAGAAAGACAATCAGAAAGGTCAAGATGACCGTGGTCCAGCTTCTCAATAAAATCTGACCAAAAGAGACTCTCTCTCTCTCTCTCTCTCTCTCTCTCTCTCTGCCCTCACAAACAGTAGGGATCAGGGACACCTGCCCTTCCAGCACTTGCCTCCGCAGTAGAGGACCCGGAGGGGGTAGTCGGCGTCTGACCTGGCGCCGCTCCTCCCGTCCCCTCTGCAGTCGGGGACCACGGGCTCGGCGACGTCCGTGGCCATGTCACACGCCTGGGGGTCACAGGACGGAAGAGTCAGGACCCCAGTTCTGGGTCTGAGTCAGTGCCATCCCCCCCAGCTCAACAAGAATCCCAGAGACTGATGAATCCCAGAGAAAAGAGGAGCAAGCGTAAGAGAGATCAGGGAGGAAAAAACAGGAGTCAAATAAAAATATAAAAATATAAAAATATATAAAAAATATTTATATAAAATATAAAATAAAAAAATATGGGGGAAATGGCTGCAAAAGATACCAAGCAGTATGGAATTCTAGCACATTACTGCCACAAAATGCAGTGAAAATGAACGAAGACTTTTAGGAAATCCATATGGAATTACAGAACACTGGATTAAGCACAAAGTGAGTTATCCTGTCAGATCAGTGGCATATGAACAGTGGGGGCACTGGGAAGCAGGGGAGGGACCTCTCACATACTAGGAAAGAAAAGGGGTAATTTAAATCCGTGCCTGAAGAATTGCAATCCAAGGACACTGGCAAAAAGCCTCAAACACCACAAAACAAGCAAATCAAACTCGGCCCACTAATAGACTTAATGCTGGTTTGCACACACAGGTTTTCAGTCCAGGGGCTTAGAAAACAGGAGTGAAGAAGAGTTTGGAACACACAAGAAATCCCCCAGGGCGATGGGAGCAGACAGGACGTGTGAGGGAGCCTTGGAGCCAGGACAAGCTGTGCTGGGCAGTGAGGAATGCTGAGGGAAAATGCCAGGGCTCCAGAAGGGGTGAGGTTTGGGGTAGGCGGACAAGGAGAGCCAGGAGATGGTCACGGCGAGGGGAAGGATCCTGGGGTATCCATGGAAACCCCAAATGGAGGAGGGAGGGT
>JAWWLV010000038.1:11320128-11330656 GCA_035041135.1 Platyrinchus mystaceus | reverse complement strand
GGGGATGGGGGAGCAGAGATGAGGGGATGGGGGAGCAGAGATGAGGGGAGGGGGGAGCAGAGATGAGGGATGGGGGAGCAGAGATGAGGGGATGGGGAAGCAGAGCTGAGGGGATGGGGGCACAGAGATGAGGGATGGGGGAGAAGAGCTGAAGGGATGGGGGAGCAGAGATGAAGGGATGGGGGAGCAGAGATGAGGGATGGGGGAGCAGAGCTGAGGCGATGGGGGAGAAGAGCTGAGGGGACGGGGGGGGGGGGCACAGCCGAGGAAATGGGACTCCGGGTACCTGAGGAGGGTCGAGCTCGCAGCGCGGGGCGGTGCCGGGGCTGAGGGAGCGGCGGGCTCCGGGTACCCGAGCGGGGAGGATGCTGCGGTACCGGCACCCGGGGGGGGTCCCTGCGAGCGGCCCTGCGGACGAGGCGGAGCGGTGCGGGAGGCGCCGCGCGGGGTCGGGGCGGGGCGGGGGGTCCCGGCGGCGGCGCTGTCGGTACCGGAGGCCCCGTCGGGCCTCGGCGGGTCCCGCTCCCTCACCCCGCGCGCACGTGCGCCCGCCCCAGCGCCGCCGTCTCGCGAGAGGGGCGGGCACGGCGTGGCCCCGCCGGGCCGCCGTACCGGAGCTACGGGGCGCCGCAGCGGCCACTCCCCGCCGGTGCCGCCGCCATGCCCCGGTACGCGCAGCTGGTGATGGGCCCGGCGGGCAGCGGGAAGGTGAGCGGGGAGCGGCGGAGGAGGGGGGGACGGCGGGCGGGGGGAGGCCCCGGGCAGCCCCTGACGGGCGTGTGTGCCTTGCAGAGCACGTACTGCTCCACCATGGTGCAGCACTGCGAGGCGCTGGGCCGCGCCGTGCAGGTGGTGAACCTGGACCCGGCGGCGGAGCTGTTCAGCTACCCCGTGATGGCAGGTGAGCGCCGGGGGACGGTACGAACATCACGACAGCGTCTGGTTCCCGTACCAGTGAATAATGCCCGGTCCTGTGCCCGACAGTGCTCAGCACCTCTGTCAGAGGTTAATGTGTCTTGTAGCGGCGCTGACTCCCCTCATCGGGGACTGATGGTCTTGTGCCAGCTGGTGCTTAATCCCCGTATTTACCTGGGCTACTGATTAATATCTACCTGCAGATGTCATAGTTTTGAGAACAATGAGTGCCTACGCAGAGATGATAAGAAAAGTACATCTTGACCTGACCCCATACCAAAGAGAAGAGATTCATTAGCGGACCATGAAAGGAAAATCTGGGGAATGGGATGTTCCCCAGACGGCCACCAGGGACCCTCAAAAGACTCCCACTCATATCCAGATCTGTCAGTGGGAGTATTTAGCATATAAGTGTGCATTCAGGAAATGTAATGAATATTAGCTCACGAACAGAAGTCCCCGTGCACCCAGTGCTGCGGTGGTGGAATGTTGGCTCTCCGGCCTCCCAGGCTGTTTGGAGGGTTTATTCCCGGTGTTTGGTGTTGTCACAGACATCCGTGAGCTGATAGAGGTGGACGATGTGATGGAGGACGAATCCCTGAGGTTTGGCCCCAATGGAGGTTTGGTGTTCTGCATGGAGTACTTTGCCAACAACTTTAACTGGCTGGAGGAGAGCCTGGGGCACGTGGAGGATGATTATATATTGTTTGACTGCCCAGGTAAACACACGTCAATGTTTTGGTATCGTTTGGTATTTTATGTCACAGTATAAAATTTGCAGTGCTTTGTGTTTAGTTAGTTGTGATAATTCACCTTTTTTTTGCATTATTAAGAACTGTCAGAGTCACTTCCAGATGTTTCAGGAGTGAACTCGGTCCTGGGCTGCTCTGGGTGACTGCACTGGTGTTTGGTAGCAACATGTGGTGTGGGGACACTGTGGCAACTGCAATTAACACTTAATTGGAGGTCAAGGGAGAGGGAAAAAACCCTTTTATTTCTTTTCCACTTCACCAGTCAGAGTTGCCTAAAAGAGGATGCTTTTCTTACCCGTTTTTATTTATATTAAATGTGATTCCATGTTTATATATAACTGTGAAATACTCCTGTTGCTTCCCATTCCTACCCATTGATATCCTGAGTGTGCCCCAGGTCAGATCGAGCTCTACACACACCTGCCAGTGATGAAACAGCTGGTGGAGCAGCTCCAGCAGTGGGAATTCCGTGTCTGTGGAGTCTTCCTCGTGGATTCTCAGTTTATGGTGGAATCTTTTAAGGTACCCATTTGAAAGCTGTTGGAAAAGTTCATACTGATAAAGAACAAAAAGTCTGGGCCGTTCAGGGAGCTGGGTTTGCCTGGAGGAGAAAATGCTAAGCCCAGGGAGGTTTGTCTTCATCTGCCTCAGACATGGGTTGCAGCAAAGGGTATCCCAGTTGGATGTAAAGAAAACCAGCACTGGGAGAATGGTCAGACTGGAGCAGGTAAAGGGATGGTGCAGTGAACGTTCATGGAGTCAAAACCTGACTGGGCAGCCTGGTCTGACTTAGAAGCTGCTCTGTTTGAGCAGTTGGAGGACTCAGATATCCTTCAGAAGTCCCTTCCAATTTAAATTCTTGGAATCTCATGTGATTCCACAAGAGCTTTCTCAGATCTGGAGAGTGAGCAGGCCACTTTCCCCATTTAGCAGGAACAATCCCTGGAAGGGTTTGGGTTTTCTTAATGCCCTTTCCAGTGGCAGATGCAGATCTGCAGCTCCAAAAATAGGTGGGATACTTGGCACCTCCCTTTCCCAACAGGAAACTCTTCATGTCCCAACTCCTCATATGGCTTTGTGTCCATGTTCCATATATTCATCACTACATTTGGTCTGGGGTTGAGTGTCCTGCGTGTTGGGTTTGTGTTTTTCTGTACTTTAATACCTCATTTTTCATTCTCTTTTCAGTTTATCTCTGGAATTCTGGCAGCACTCAGTGCAATGATATCTTTAGAGATTCCACAGATTAACATCATGACTAAAATGGATTTGCTGAGCAAGAAAGCCAAGAAGGAAATAGAAAAGTAAGTTCCAAAAAAATTATTTACTCTGTAGTGTGATATATTGAGGCAAAGTTCACTCAAAATTCAGTCTAATGTTTCCCACAATTTAAACATCCTCTTTTGGAATGGGACAAGATGGATTTGGTTTATATTAAACATAGTCTTTAAAACAGCTGAATAGGATGCTTACAGTTTAGTCACAGTCAAAAGAACAGCTCCATGTTTGTACTGATCTCTGATTTTTCTGTAAATAATCATCTTGGATCTCTTGTGTCATTCTAAATGACAGACTTTCAATGTTAATGATGACTTTGTTTCTCCCAGGTACTTAGACCCAGACATGTATTCTATGATTGAAGATTCTACAAATATATTGAAAAGCAAAAGGTTTAAAAAGCTGACTAAATCTATATGTGGATTGGTAGGTATAGTGCTTTGAACTGGTATCCTTTAATTCAGTATCACTTTTTGCCTCTTTTAACTCAGCTCTTTATTTTTTCAGATTAGCATAAGATTTTTGATGCCATTGATACTACACTCTCAATATCTGGATTGTAGCCAATGCATTTTCTGTGAATCCTTTGGGAAATGGCTTTTTCTATTGCGTAGACCTCAGATGTTCTGCGTGGGGAATTGCCACCGTTTTGCAGCGTGGCTTTCAGTGGTATTTTAGCAGTGCAGACAAGTGTGGTTTAAGGAGGTGGCTTAGAGTGCTGTGACTGAGGGTTCACTTACTGCATTTTGGGTTGACTCCTCCCCCCAGATCGATGACTATGGAATGGTTCGATTTCTGCCTTTCGATCGCTCTGACGAGGAAAGCGTCAACATCGTTCTGCAGCACATCGACTTCACCATCCAGTATGGAGAGGATCTGGAATTTAAAGAGCCAAAGGTAAGGGTGCTTCTGGTGAGATGAAAAAATTTAAAAAGGATCCACAATATCAATATGTTCTTGCTGATAAATTCTTGTCTCAGGACGGTTCAAAGCAGGCCACCTTTAGTCTGTTGGTGGCAATGCCTGGATCATCTTCGTTTACAGTTAAAAAAGTGGAATTCTTTAATAGCATCTTGCATATGCAGATTGATCAAAGGGTTGTGTTTAAAAGTGATGCTTTCGGTTTTCAGCATCAACAGAATTTTAACTTTCAAATGTCAGAAAGGACTATTGAGATCACTGTGACTTTTTCCTGCCTGACTGTTCAAACTCTCCTGATAATTCCTGTGTTCAACCCATGTGTTTTATATGAGATAGAGATTAGAAATAAATTCTGTTGTGTAAAATACATCATAGAAGACTCTGTTAAACTCTGTTCCAAGCCCTCTCTAGTTTTATTATTCAGCTCATAAAACCTAAGGAACAAGGCCAGTGCTTTTATTCCATATTTAAATTCATTTTTGAGTCTTCTGTACTGCAGAATACTTGGATCTAGATTTTGACTTATATATAAGGCTTGTATTTTTCTGTTTTCTCTTTGGCAGGAATATGAAGAAGATAAATCTGCTCTTGTGGATGAATACTTTCAGGATCATGTGGATGAGTAAAAAAAAATACATTGAAACTGGGAGGAAAATACTTTGTGGTAAAAAATTAAAAAGGAAAAAAAAAATCCCAACCCCTACACAAACACACTTAATGTTTTATCTGTAAGATAACTAATATTTATAGTGAAGAATGAGTTATATGACCTCAAAACTATTTTAATAAACGGTTTTTTTATTCTTGTGTATGTGTTATAAAATATATAAGCCAGTGTTAGTACATATAAAAGTTCCCTTCATATAGATATATCTCATTTCAGCATAGGAATGCTTGAAACAAATGAATGATTTGCCAGATAGGCAAAGCTGAGTCTAAGTATGTTGCTTAGTAGTTAGTTAAGATGAGAGAAAGAATTGTTCTAAAGGGTGAAAGTTGTATTTCATGAACTGAGCCTGAATTAGAGAAAGTGATGACTGGCAACTTCAAAGGGGCAGCTGGCCAGGGGCTGGTCACCCACCCTTCTTTAAGAAATAAGTGTTTTACTTTTTTTTTGAAGATTCTAGATTTTAAACCTTCTTAAAGCTGGTTTTTGTACAACTTGCACATGACTTCAAGTGGTTTATTCATCCATAACATCTTCATTACAGTGTAACACTTAAAGAAAATCACCTTAAAGAGAACTCAGTGATGACTTTGTGAAATTGATGTCATTTTGTAGGAGCAGCTTGGTCAGCAGATGTCTGAGTGCAAGGATTCCCCTTAATGGGAACCAAACCACGGAGTGAATACTTGGAGGCAACTGCACTTACCTAACCCTGGGGGGAGAGCAGCTTGGCAGGGTTGAGCTTTGTAGTTTCTTGCTTCTAGTCTGGAAGGTGTAATTTTTTTCTTATTCAGGGGTAGGGTTGTTCTTATGTCTGTTTAAATAAAAGGTTCAGTATTGATATGTTGCTTATTTTTGAAGTAAGGATCTGCTTTTTCCAAGCACAGCCAGAACTGGGAGAGAGGTTCAACAGAGCAGCAAATCCTGCATGTTTAGTGGAAAAGGGCTCCCAAAAATCCCTGTGTGGCAGAACTTGATCTGACTGAATTAAACCACTCACACATTGGGGCAACTTGGGTCACTTAACTCACCTCCAGACTGGCACATCCTTGGGCCAAGTCACACTGGTGGTGTGTTGAAAGGACAAAGCCCAGCCCTGCAGTTGGATTACTCTGACTCACCTTCCAAACCTCCCCATTTTTTCGCCCCGACTCATGCCATGAATCATTTACCAGGGGGCAAATTCAGCATGCTGGGTCATAGGGAAGGTTAGGGCTTGATAGTAACAGGAGTGTGCACCTGAATATTTTGTATCCCTTTGAACACAATGTGTTTGGACCCGTTTTGTCCTTCCTCACACTGGGGCAACCGAGTGCCCCGTGCAGCCGGCTGCCTTTGCACCAGGTCAGAGCAAGCGCCCCCCAGGAGCTCTGGAAACGCGCAGGGCAGAAAACCAGCTGCGAGCAAAGCGTCCCCAATGCGCTCCTGTGATGCTGACATCGCCGAGACTGCAGCTCACCTCTCAGATGTCAGCGTGGCTGGAAAAGGGTGGCACGGAGTGAGCGAGGAGGGGTTACTTGCAGCGCTGCCCACAGCAAAGGCAGAGAGAGGAGGGAAACCCCATAGGGTGGAGAAAAGCAAACAAGTACCCAGCAAAGCGTGCTTTCAAAGGCCCTTCCCAGTGCGGGCAGCGCCCGGGCAGAGCGGTGCCTCCCGCGATCCCTTCCTGGTGCGGTGCCCCCAGGGCGGTGCAGGCTCCGCTTCCGCGCTCGCACCGCCTCTGCCGCTGCCTCATTTCCTGCAGCGGAGGCGGAGGGAGGTCCGTGCTCGCTTGCTTGGACGTTCGCCCGCTCCCCTCCCGCCCGGCCCCGCCGAGCCGCCTCCTGCCCTTCGAGATGCCGGTGAGCGGCGGGTGCGACGGCGGGCCGGGGGTCTGACCGGGGGGAAAGAGGGGCTGCAGCGGCGGGGAGCCCTGCGGAGAGAGGGGAAAGGCTCGTATGGGAGGCTGCTGCAAGGCCAGCGCCCTCTTCTTCTTCCTCTTCCTCCCTCTGGCAGGGATCCACCCGCAGCCGGGAGGGTGGGACCCGGCGCCAGCCGGGCAGAGGGTGGTCAGAGCAATACTTGGCTCTGCCTTTGTTCACACCACCTTCGCCTGGGTCGAATAAACTGCTTTTTACACCCTGTCGCGTCCTCCTCTGCACCCCACAAAACCTGAGCTGGGAGGAGGTGAAGGGTTCCCAGTGGGCTGGCACAGCACGGTGGGAACATTTGGAAAGTGCCCCAAAATAATCAGTTGAAATCGGTTTTCCAGGAAGAATCTGTCATATGCAGAAAGCTTTTTTTTTTTTTTTTTTTACTTAAACGAGTTTTAGAGTGCACAGAAAGGCCTTTATTTTTGAGTGTGCTAAGCCTGGCTTTATTTATAATTACCTACTATTATTAGCTAGACATGGAAATAAGATATATAATTTTTAAAAGACCCACTGATTTTCAATGAGCTACACAGGGCCCCCAGGATGGGATCAGTGAGCAGGGGGGATGAGCTCTGCCTGCAGATCAGCCATATGGGTTTTATCCTGTCTCCCACCACCACGACTGCAAGTGGTGCCAGTGCTGATGCTCTCCTGGCATTGATCAGAATGGCACCAAGCTCTGAGCCTTATTAGAAACCAGTGTTTGTGCAGGGCAGCATTGCTGGGAGCATCATAACAAACTAGACTGTGACTCCTGTTTGTGGAGACACAGGGGCTGTGATTGGACACGGAAATGTCTATTTTCAGTAGGATCAATAACCAGCTTTCCCCGTGTTCTAGGCTTACCACTCCACATTAATGGACTCGGACACCAAGCTAGTTGGGAACATGGCACTGTTACCCATCAGAAGCCAGTTCAAGGGCCCAGCACCTCGGGAAAGTAAGTTTATAATAATGTCTGAAAACCTGCCTGGCTGTAGCTCCTCATCTCACGGGTTGCTCCAAGAGCAAGAGCGACAAGAGGAGTCAGCGGTGGGAAACGGAGAGGTTTGAAGTTTGTAGAGGAGGAAAGAAGTTCTCAAATAGTTAAGCTGTGCAAGTTGAGGGTTTTGGGGAGGATGTGGTGGTGTGAACCCTCCGTGTCGGAGGAAATGGGGGTTCAGGTACAGAGATCTCGCTCTGGGCTGTGGCTGGAGACACTCGGCTGCTCCGGGGCTGAGGAGTGGGACAGGCAGCACTGCAAGAATTGATCCCTTCATGCTCTTAAAACTCTGATCAGAGTTACTCAACTGGTAGAAAAATGAGGAACTGCTGAATTGCTGCTGTTTGTGAAGTGAGATAGCACAAGGGAAGGAGAATGAGGAAGTTAAAGCTCCTAATAAGAGTAGGAAGCTTAAATATTACAGTCTGAGCTCCCCAGTGTTTCACATGTTCTCTGTTACATAGTCCTGACTTCTGCTTTTTGTATTGCCTTTACAATAATGCTTATTTATGTATTTCAGTGAGTAAAAGTTATGACAAATGAAGTATAACAGCACACTAACTCTGTATTTCTTTTTTGTTAGCTAAGGACACTGATATCATAGATGAAGCCATCTACTACTTTAAAGCTAATGTTTTCTTCAAAAATTACGAAATTAAGGTAATTTTTTTAATATACTGTGTATGTAGTAGTTCTTTGGAAGGTTGGTGCTGTGAATATACATTTATTTTCAAGGAAATCTATTAGATCACAAAATCTCCCCTTCAACTTAATCTTTGAAGTTGGGTAGATGTGAATTGCAAGTCCCTCTCTCATGAGGAAACTGGGCCAAAATGGCTTGAACTCATTCCTGTTTTAGACTTTTATCAGTTCCACAAAGTCTCCCTTAATCTAAGAGTTCCTGGGCTCTGTGCTTGCTCTTGTTGTGCAGAACGAGGCTGACAGAACACTGATCTATGTAACCCTCTACATTTCTGAGTGCCTGAAGAAGCTGCAAAAGGTAAGAAAAGTGAATTTCTGTGCAGGAGGGAAACAGAGTCTGTTCTGGGGATTGTACTCAGGAAAGGATTTCCTGATATTCTCCTCCCTATGGCACAAAAAATCGTATTTACCCCAGTCCCAGCTGTCAGAGCCACAGATACTTCAAGGCTGTGGATATGCTGTGTTGCTCTTCTTCATGAGTTTTTAAGTGTTACAGATCGGTAAAATATTTGGGTCTAATGCTCCCTCAGCTTTTGCTTATAACTGCTAATCCATTGTTTGCCTGGTTCTTCCAGTGTAACTCCAAAGGCCAAGGAGAGAAAGAAATGTACACACTGGGAATCACTAACTTCCCAATCCCTGGGGAGCCTGGCTTTCCACTGAATGCCATTTACGCCAAACCTGCCAACAAGCAGGAGGAAGGTAAGGCTGGTCCAGCCCCTCTGAGGGCTTCCCTGGGCTCATTCTTCATTAGCTGCATTTCTGTGACTGCAATTAGAAAAATTACCATTAAAACTGAATTTTCTAAATATGTGGTCTGTCTTCTGAAGGCAGCACAAGCTGGATTTTCTGACCTCAAGTGACTCCCCTGGATCCATGGATCCAACAGAACAAATTTATAGGGTCTAAGAATACCTTTTGCATCAGAGCTCATCCCTAGTACTGGGGCCCAAGCCAGAATAGGAAGCCCACAATAATAAGCAAAGGTGATTGAGAAAAGAAAACAGTTTGGATGATTCTTTTTACTGGTAAAAATACCATAAAAATCCCAAATATTGCTGTAAATTGAGCAAACCAACTCAGCCAGCTGGCGAGCACCTGCAGACGTGAAACTCTCTGCTGAAGCAGTGCTGATGCTTCCCTGTTAAATCCAGTTTGAGTTGGTGCTCCCCAGTTCACCCTGGTTTCCCTGTGCTGCTTTCAGAGGTGATGAGGGCCTACCTGCAGCAGCTGAGGCAAGAGACCGGCCTTCGCCTCTGTGAGAAAGTGTTTGATCCTCAGAGTGACAAGCCCAGCAAGGTGAGAGAGTTCAGAGGGACCATCACGGAGCTCCTGAGGTTTGGGGAGCGTTTCCAGCAACGTGTCAGTGGGGGGAGGGTCAAGTGTGGCAAATTATTTAGGCTAATTTAGTTTCAAAGGCACAGCTTCCGGATGCATCTACTGTTTATAGTTATATTGAAATAAAATAAAACTAAGAGAAATAAGAGAAAGTAGAATTTCCCACTTTAACTGAAATTCCTAAATTATTAATTCCTGTTGTCTAGTTCACCTAAATTCCAGTAGAAACCAGTGTGTAAAACTATGTGCAAAACTGGGGCCTTAACACTTTTTATGTGTCAGAGGTTGAATACTTTAAAATCCCAATTGTATCGATCACGTGGAAAACACTTTTGCATATTTTCTGACTCTGTACTTCCTTTTGCAGTGGTGGATCTGCTTTGTGAAGAGGCAGTTCATGAACAAGAGTCTCTCAGGCCCTGGGCAGTGAAGAGGCAAAGTGGAAACAACTTTTAAGTGTTTCCACAGCAAGATGTTCACGTCTTTTGCCTTTGTTTTGGATGCATTTTGAACCAGGGAAGAACTAACTGCTTATGAAGAAAAAAGAAAAAAACCAAACGTGTCAATGAGGGGTGAGGGAGGGGAGAGAGCAAAAGGATAAGTTGTGTAAGCAAAAAATTATTAAGCTGGTGCTTAATAAGTGATTTTCTACATGCTGTTTCAGATGCAGTCTGCTTTGTTATTGTGGCTACAGCATCTAAAACAGAACTGGTATTTAAGAGAAGAAATGGACCTGCTGTGGGGCAAGGGAGCTGTGTCATTGCTCTGCTGGCTGGAGTCAGTGTCAGTGTCCAGGGCAAATAGACCTCTCATGACGTATTGTCCATGAAGTGATTTTTACATTGTATTCATTAAACTTTGCTTGTAATTAATGTGGTAAGTACTGTGTTGTCTCATGGACAATTTGCAGGGAAATCAGAGAGATGGGTTTTTTGTGAAAGGACCTGTTCTGGTGAGACCCCCCCCTGCAGAGCTGCCTCCAGCCCTGGGGTCCCGGCACTGGAAGGACATGGAGCTGTTGGAGCGAGTCCAGAGGAGGCACCAAGGTGATCAGAGGGCT
>JAWWLV010000038.1:11272377-11320028 GCA_035041135.1 Platyrinchus mystaceus | reverse complement strand
GGGTGTGTGGAGGGATGAGGGGATGTTGGACAGGGATGTGTGGGGGGATGAGGGGATGTTGGACAGGGATGTGTGGGGGGATAAGGGGATGTTGGACAGGGATGTGGCGGGTGGTGAGGGCATGTTGGACAGGGATGTGTGGGGGGATGAGGGGATGTTGTGACTCTTTCTCCCTGTGCCTGTGATATCCCAGTCCATGTCCATGGTAACTCCTGGTTCTCCCTTGACCCCACAGTGCCCAACGGCCCCGTGTCGGTGCCGATGCCGCCTCCCCCTCCGCCCCCCCCGCCGCCCCCACCGCCTCCTCCACCTCCTCCTCTGCCAGGGCCGGCTCTGGACTCGGCTCCAGCAGCTCCACTGCCCCCACCACCCCCTCCCTCAGCTCCCCCCCTGCCCGGGACGGCCTCTCCCACCGTGGTCTTCAACTCAGGCCTTGCAGGTAAAGCTCGGGCGCGGCTCCTGCGTGGGGGTGAAGGGGAGGTCAGGGCAGAGCTCTGGGGGGAATTCAGTGCTCAGGCACACAAATAGATCCCATAACTGGTGTAATACCAAGCAGTTTATGGGAGAAAAGAGCATTTAAGGTTCTCCAAGGTTGGCCAGAGAAGCTGTGGCTGCCCCATCCCTGGAAGTGTCCAAGGCCAGGTTGGACAGGGTTTGGACCAACCTGGGCTAGTGGAAGGTGTCCCATGGCAGGGGGTGGGATGAGATAATCCTTAATATCCCTTCCAACCCAAACCATCCTGTGATTCTGTGATTTATCAGCCTGACAGCTTTGGTTTGGTCTGGAAGAGTTGGATTCTCCAGTGAAACAAAGCACGTGCCAAAAGCGCTTTTTAAACATGCACAGTTTTGGCTTTGAGCAAACGAAATGGGGGTTTAAAAGGGACTTGAAGCTTCATGGGTTGGATTTCTTCTGAGAAGAAATGTCTGTGCAAAAAAAAAAAAGGGGCAAACTTTGGGAAATTTTTTGGAAGGCAGAACAATTTGCAGATCTTCTCTGATCGTGTTTTTAGTCGCTCTCTGGCACGTGCCAAGTGTCTCAGGCAGTGAGTAAATGCTGACTATCACCAGAAGCCTCAAGTGCAGATAATGAGTCCAAAAAAAAAAAGAGACTGAGGAGCTCCAATTAAGAGCTTTTTTAAAGAGGAAAAATCTGGTTAAGTATTCCAGCCTTTAAAGCTTCCTCTGAAGGCCAAAAGCATCCTGGAAGTAGAGGGTCCTGGGGGGGATAATGAAAAAATGAAGCCCAGAAGGCACAGCCCTGCTGAGGGCTGATCCCTCTGGATGGATATGGGAAAGGGGTGCTGGATGTGGCTGTGGGGGCTGCAGGGGGCACAGGAGGTGCCTTATCCCAACACCCCTGGGTGTTAATTTGGGATGGGAGCAGTGGCCAAGCCCTCCTGGCCCAGCTCCTCACTCACATCTGGGTGAGAAGCCAGAGCCAGGAGAGCTGGAAATCCTGTTCTTCAGTGGGCTAGGATTGGGAATGGGAGTGGAAGTGCCTTTTCCTGATGCAGTGGCTCCTCAGGAAGGAGGGTTTTTAGGGCAGGAACCTTCTGGGTGTGAGGGGAGTCGGGGGAATAACAAGTGTTGCTTTTCTGCCCATCACTAACACTGTTTTCTCTGTTCTCTCTGCCTCCTGCTAAGATGGGCCCATCAAGCTCTTCTGTAGGTTGCTCCCTGCTAAGTATTTGTTATTCCTGCTTTTCCCTCTGTGCTGTGTCCATGTGTGTCCAGGGACTCGTGTGGGTGGGCAGGGGGAGGCCCTGGGGATGTGCCACCCCTCGGGATTTGGGCACCAGAGCTCTGGAATGGAGGAGGGAGGGAAATCTGGAGAGATTTTGAGCTCCATCAGGACCTGGCCTTCCCTGTCCTGGAATAACCCAGGAGCAGTTAATGAGATTCTAATTTATGCACAAGCGGAAAATGTTTTTTTTCATGGGTGTTCAAAGCTTTTTCTATTTATTTTAGGAAGAATTATTTTAAGCCACCTCATTAATTAAGCAGAGTAAAAAAACTGTGTAGTGGAGATGAGCACAAGTTGGTCACGTGGGTTCCTGCCTTGCAGTTGGGTACATTTAATTCTCCAAATACACAGTGGAATATTGTGGATGTTGCCTGTTACCCACTCGTGGCTCTTTGCTCCCAGCACTGGAGAGGAAGGACCAGGGTTTGTGTTTCATGTTTGCAAAGAAACAGTTTATTTTTTAAATAATTCAGGAGCAAAAGGTTGATTGAGCACTTTAATGAACACCTTGATTTGGTAGCAAGGCACAACTTCATGTTTACATCAAGGTACAAAGAAATGAGAACTGAATTACAGAACTTATTCATTATTCACCTTCCAGACCTGTTGGAATAGGAAAATAGGAATAGGAAAGGATTGGGTTCATTGCTCCCATGTTGCTTTTCCTACTCTGTTCACGGCTTAATGAGAGTAATCAAGTTTAATTTTCAGGTTTCATTTTTGTAGCTCCTCTGTTGAAGTTCCTAATTGACTGTAAAGTTCCTGAATTACTTTAATTTACTTTAATTTACTGCATGTGCACAGCACAGGAACTAAAACCTGTTTCTTCCCCCCTGTTAAGTCCCAGGTGCTGCAGCCCAACCCCTTTGGCTCTAAAACACAAACCCGCTGGGAAGCAGCTCTGCCCCACTGCAGTTTCCCCAAAACCTTGGGAAAAAGGGCCTTTTTTTCCTTTCTTGTCACCTGTTTTGGGACACAGCTCCCGGGGTGTGTGACACCGCTCTGCCAGCAGCAGGACAGGCCTAAGTTCAACCCCCCTCTCCATTTTCTGGGGTGTTTATAAATCCTGGGCTTTTAAATCAATCCAGGCAGCTTGTGGCAATAGGCTAATCCCAAATTTCCTTTAGGGGAGTTTTCACAGCCTCTGGGGGTTAGGCCAGGCCTGCAGAAGCTGGGCCTGAAGCAGCTCAGGGCTGGGTGACACCGTTTGCCTCTCGAGGTAGTGACACCTTTCCAGGATTCCCGTGGGATAATTCAGCTCTGGCCAGTTCTCCAGTGCTGAGATGCCAGCTGGGGAGCTGCCCTCTGGGAATGTGGGGTGTTCTGCAGCCAGTCCCTCAGGAATTCGTGGTTCCCTCTGCCCTGTGTGTAGCTGTGAAGATCAAGAAGCCCATCAAGACCAAGTTCCGCATGCCCGTGTTCAACTGGGTGGCCCTGAAGCCCAACCAGATCAACGGCACCGTCTTCAACGAGATCGACGACGAGAGGATCCTCGAGGTACCTCAGCTGCTCCTGAGCCTCCCTGTCCACAAGGCAGTCGTGGAATCAGGGGATGGATTGGGTGGGAAAAGCCCTCTTAGATCGCTGAGTCCGTCTGTCCCCCAACACAGCCCAGGCCACCCCTGACCCCCGTCCCCCAGTGCCACATCCACATGGATTTTAAATCCCTCCAGGCCTGGGGACTCCAAACCTCCCTGAGCAGCCTCTTCCAGTGCCTGACCACCCTTTCCAGGGAGAAATTCCTCCTGATATCCAACCTGCCCCTCCCCTGGCACAGCCTGAGGCCGTTCCCTCTCCTCCTGTCCCTGTTCCCTGGGAGCAGAGCCCGACCCCCCCCGGCTCCCCCCTCCTGGCAGGGGGTTGGACAGTGAGAAGGTCTGCAGAGGGACAGACCATGGCAGTGACCTTGGCAAAGGGCTCATGCAGGTCCTGGGTGTTCTCTGTGGGCTGGATAAAGCACCAGCTCTGGCATGAATGTTTTCCTGATCTTTAGAACATCTAAAGGGCTCTTGGGGCTGGATTTCTGGACTCTGGCCAGATTTCCTGATCACCAGTTCAGGAGTGAGTGTTCCTTCCATCCCTAATGGAAATACTCTGGATTTCAAGTCCAGGCTGGGTGGGGTTTGGAGCAACCTGGGCTAGTGGAAGGTGTCCCTGCCTGTGGCAGGGGGTGGGACTGGATGAGCTTTAAGATCCTTTCTAATCTGACCCATTCCATGATTCCATGATACTCTGCTCCAGTCTCAGCCCCTTTCCCTGCAGCTCTGGCCCACGATTAGGGACTGGGTTCGGTGCTCCCTGCAGGAGGGATAAATCATTTCCTTTCCTTTTTAGGATCTAAACGTGGATGAATTTGAAGAAATATTCAAAACAAAGGCCCAGGGCCCAGCCATTGATCTGACCTCCAGCAAGCAGAAGATCACCCAGAAAGGCTCCAACAAGGTCACGTTGCTGGATGCCAACAGGGCCAAGAATCTGGCCATAACTCTCCGGAAAGCCGGGAAGACGGCAGACGAGATCTGCAAGGCCATCCATGTGTAAGTGAAACACTGGCCAGCCAAGAAACCCTCAGATTTACTGGGGTGTTTAGGCAGTGGAAAGGGTTGGAATTGGCAGTTGGTGCATCTGGAAAATATCCAGGGGTAAGGAGGGAATGGTTCTGAATTCCCAGAAATCAGATTGCCTTGAACTAAAATAAAAACCTGGCAGCTTTATGTCTCTGATCACTGCTGAGGCTTAACAAATTAACACTTCTGTTATTAAAGCAGCTAATTCCTGTCTGTGCACAGGACAGTGGATCCATATCCTGTACCCTGTAGTTTGCCATGGCAGCTCTCCCTCTGTTTGCACAATGTTTTCTGTTCCAGTGAGCACCCAAAAGCCAGAGAATCAGGAAGAGGCAACTCTTCTGGTTTGCTCCATAAAGGATGAGTTTAGTCCAGGTGCTGGAAGAGATTTTGCATGGAATTGGGTTTCTGTAGTGGCCTCAGGCAGTGCAAAATGTGGGTGTCCATGGGACTTGTCTGTGCCCCATCCCACCCTGATCCAGACCCTTTTCTGCTCCTGGGGACTGAGTGCAGGTGGAGCTGCTCCTTGGGGCTGATCCCAAATCCATCCACACACCCTCTGTGCTCCTCATGGCCATGACAAACATCTCCCATTCCTCCAGTAAGGAATATCTTAAAAATGTGGATCAAAAGCGTTACCTTTGGGCTGGAGGGTGACCCAAACCTGCCCCACATCGAGGCAGGTTCAGCTGTTGGAGTTTTACAGGGCTCTGCTCCAGTTAAAGAAAAATATTTGCTCCTCCCCACCTCTTTTCTCTTACAAAAAGGGCTGTGGCCATGGAGGGATGTAGGTGATGGCCACATCCTTGGGATGGGAAGCAGAGTGTCCAGCAGCACCATTCCCATCAGCCCAGTAACCTGTTCCCACCTCTGTGCAGGGAGCTTCAGGTGCAGGGCAGCAAGGGCTTCACAGTAGAGCTGAATCCCATCCTGGTTTGGGTGGGGAGGGACCTTAAAGCCCATGCAGTGCCACCAGGGACACCTTCCACTAGCCCAGCTTGCTCCAAGCCCCGTCCAGGCTGTCCTTGAGCACTTCTCCTGCTGTCGTGCCGCAGGTTCGACCTGAAGACGCTGCCGGTGGATTTCGTGGAGTGCCTGATGCGGTTCCTGCCCACGGAGAACGAGGTGAAGGTGCTGCGTCTGTACGAGCGGGAGCGGAAGCCCATCGAGAACCTGTCGGACGAGGACCGGTTCATGATGCAGTTCAGCAAGATCGAGAGGCTCATGCAGAAAATGACCATCATGGCCTTCATCGGCAACTTCGCCGAGAGCATCCAGATGCTGACCCCGGTGAGCCGGGGGATCCGGGAGCGTGCTGGGCTGGGGATCGTCGGTCCCAGCCCTGCACAGGCACCCCGACAGTCCCACCCTGTCCCTGAACCCTCCTGGAGCTCTGGGCAGCCTGTTCAGTGCCCCACCACCCTCCAAGAAACACCCACACAAATGGAAGAGTGGTTTTCTGGCTTTATTTTCACCTCTTAGTGACTGTGTATCCCAGGAGCTGTTTGTGTGGCAGCTGTAGCCTGGGCTGTAAGGGACTGACTGCCTCATAGGCCCCATAAGCCCTATAGGCCTCACAGACCCCATAGGATCCACAGACCTCACAAGCCCCATAGAGCCATGGGCCCATTAGGACCCATAGACCCCATAAACCTATAGGCCTCATGGGCCCCACAGGCCCCATAGATCCCATAGGCCCTATAATGCCATTAGGTCTCATATGTCCCATAGGACCCAAAGGCCCCACAGGCCTCAGGGACCCATTAGGTTCCTGTTGATCCTGGTCCATGGGCTCCTGGAACTGTGTCCCACCCAGCCCAAAGCACCTGTCAGAGTCACAGGGATTGAAATGTGAATCCTCTTTGTCCCACCACGCCTGAGGGGATAAATCTGGTGGGCAAAAGAATGGTTTGAAATGGTGTGTCAGGTCAGGGGAACATCCACAGAATCACACAATGGTTTGGGTGGGAAGGGACATCAAGGATTATCCCATTCCACCCCCTGCCACGGGCAGGGACACCTTCCACTAGCCCAGGTTGCTCCAAGCCCCGTCCAGCCTGGCCTTGGACGCTTCCAGGGATGGGGCAGCCACAGCTTCTCTGGGCAACCTGTGGCAGGGCCTCCCCACCCTCCCAAGGAAGGATTTTTTCCTAATATCCAATCTAAACCTCTGTCAGTGTGAAGCCATTCCCCCTTGTCCTGTCACTCCAGGCCCTTGTAAATAGTCTCTCTCCATCTTTTGAGTAACAGAAACGATTTCCTTCTTCCAGGGGTGCCCTGTGTACTTCATGGCTCTTCCCTTGAATCTATAGATCCCCTTTGTTTCTCAGCTGTCATTTTACTTTTTAGGTCTCTTTTGAGTACTGTTTGAAGCCCAAATCCCATTCCAAAACCTTGACACTTCCAAAACCTCTGCAAACATACTGGGAGTTATAAAGAGGGTTTCTAAAATGTGGGAACACAGATTAGGATCAGGATAGTTGTACAAGGAGCTATGTTGCCTTTTAAACTTGAGTACATTCAAACAAAACTCTAAAATATGAACGAGCACAAATGCTGGATAATAAAATGGTCAGTAAAATAATAATACTAATAAACAGAGATGAGTAAATCCTGAAAGTTGACCCAGTGTAACCACTGACAGCCTGTGGTTTGCTGTGGGAAGGATGGGGGCAGTGGCCAAGCAGCCAAACACTGAGCTGTTGTTGCTGATCAGGTGTCAGGAGCAGCTGTTCCGTTTGTTTGTTCACAGATAAAAGAAATTGGTGAGATAATCCCTGTGTTTGGAGTTAGTACCTGTTACTCAAGGGTCCTTCCAGGGTAGTAAAGAAGCAGCAACAGTTGGAATTTGAAGCCAGACAAACCAGTGCTGCAAATTTGGATCTGAGAGGTTTTGGTTCTTAAGCAGCCAGCTGATCTCAGCCTTTCTGTTTGCATTTCTTTAGGGAACTGTTTTCACCATCTCAGAAGTACCAGCTCCTTGTTTATCACGCAGACTCTCTGTTCCATGACAAGGAATATAGGAATGCTGTCAGTAAGTACACGATGGCCTTGCAGCAGAAAAAAGCCTTAAGTAAAACTTCCAAAGTAAGACCTTCCACTGGGAGTGCTCCATCAACACCCCAAAGCCAGGTATTTAACACTGATAGAATGCTGTGTAAAGTGATCGTGTTCCCCCTTACAGTTAATGTTGCTGGCTCAATATTCACAGAGTTACTGAGACTGGAAAAGATCCTTGAGTCCAACTCTTATCCCAGCAGTGCCAAGGTCACCACTCAACCCTGTCCCTGAGCAGCACCTTTGCATGTCTTTTCAATAGCTTAGATGGTGGATTTACCTCATCAAATAAACCTGACACTTAAGGCTAATTAATAACATCAAATGTTTTATTTTCCAATGGAAGACTTGAAATAGTCTTGAACATGAAATTTTTCTGTATGTGTGGCTCATGCTTTTCATTTGAAGACAGGAACAATATGAACTAGCAGGAAGTTGCATTGTTGACTTACTTGCACTGGATATTTTTCAACATAGTATAAATATTTTATGAGGAAACCTTAATAATTTTTTTTTTTTCCCGATGAAACCAACCTTGTATAAAATCTTTTTTTTTTTCAGTGTTTACCATCAGAAATTGAAGTGAAATACAAAATGGCTGAATGTTACACAATGCTGAAGCAAGATAAAGATGCCATTGCCATTCTTGATGGGATTCCTTCCAGACAGAGGACCCCAAAGGTTGGTTCTGGCAGGTTTTTGTCACAGGTTCTTGGTCAATGTCTGGTCAAAAAAGAATATAACCTGTAGGTATAATGCTATTATGTCTTGATATTTGCTTTTGTTGTGTGGTAACATTTCCTGATTTTAAATTAGCTTATTTTGAACACATTTCTGTAAAATCAGACTAGTTTTGTATTCTCTCTGTTAGAAAGAATTCAGAAAAGGGAAGGGAGGTAAATGCTTTGTGCATCTTTATTAATTTTTTGCATAGTTGGAGCAGTGTAAGATCCTTGGAAGGCTGGAGACTTTGGCAAGTAGAAGGTTTGCTAGTGCTCCATCTTTTAAAATCTTTTAATCCTTTTAAAGCACAGTTTAGATAATGTTAAATATTTAGATCCCACTGTGGTCTGCAGTGCCAAATCTGTGGAGTCTTTGCTCGTTGGCTCCATTAGTCATAAGGGCTTAAAAGATTAACACATCGGGTCAGTCAAGTGTGTTTCATGTTAAATTGTCCTAGAAGTGTACATGGCTTAGACTCCAGCCAGTGTCAGAGTGTTCTGTTCAAAGGCCAATTTACAGAACAGAGAGAGAAGAAGAGATTAAAAAACCAAACTTTTTGCCTGCACACACCAGTAAATGAAAGTGTTGTAGCAGAAACCAGCTACTGGTGTTGTGCAGAGCTCTGATAATTTCTGTCCTTTAATCAGTCATGGCTTCATTCAGAAGCTGAATGGAGACTTACTGTGCCTTCCTAAGCTCATTCTCTCAAACACTTCCGTGGATACAGAGAGAACCACTGGAAGTGGCTGATGCAGTGGATACATCCTACCTAAACACTTGCCCATCTCTTGACTTCTTATGTGCAAAACACAGGTTTCAAGATGATCTGAGCAAATACAAAAGAATGTGGATTTTTGTCTCTGTACTCGGAGAGAAGCCACAATTTTAATCTTGTACTGTGTGGTACATCACAGCCTTCTCAGAAGAGTGAGTAATTCTGTCTTCTGCCCAGAACAGAAGGCAGACTTGAGGACAGGGTTCTGACCTTTCTTAGTTAGTCTTGCTCCTTTCTCACACTTGACTCTCCCAACATTTCTGTTGTTTGTAGATCAATATGATGTTGGCAAATCTCTACAAGAAGGCGGGTCAGGAGCGCTCCTCTGTGACGAGCTACAAAGAGGTGCTGAGGCAGTGCCCTCTGGCCCTGGATGCCATCCTGGGTGGGTGTCTGCAGTGTTGAACAGTGCTATAATTTGAATTATGCTTGGGACTAGGTAACTGTCTTGCATTTGCATGTGGTATATAATGCCTAGATTATGCAAATTTTAACAAGCTGCGTGTTTATGCATGTCAAGGGATGGAGTTTCTGGCCCTCAGACAATTAATTTGTGTCAAAAGCAGTTTTTGGTGGCTGAGATTGATGTGTGTACTGTCCTGAACAGGCTTGCTCTCACTGTCAGTGAAAGGAGCAGAAGTGGCCTCCATGACCATCAACATAATCCAGAGCATTCCCAACTTGGACTGGCTTTCTGTGTGGATCAAGGCATATGCCTTTGTGCATACTGGAGATAACACAAGAGCAATAAACACCATTTGGTAAGAGAGGAAAGAGCATGATGCAATGAAATAATCATATATAATGCAACTGCAAGTGACATTTATAAATAACTGGCATTTGTCTCTCTTTAAGCTCTTTGGAGAAGAAGTCCTTGCTGAGGGATAACGTGGACTTGCTGGGGAGCTTAGCAGACCTGTATTTCAGAGCTGGAGATAATAAAAACTCTATCCTAAAATTTGAACAAGCACAAATGCTGGATCCTTACCTAATAAAAGGTGAGCAAATCCTAAAAGAAGGTTGACCTGGTGAGTAACAGCCACGTGCAGTGGAGTGTTGTATATTGTTTTACCAGTTCAGAACTGACATTCAGAAGCTGCGTGTCTTGAACCACTACCGGTAATTGCACAGGTTAAAGTAGGTGTTTGTGGGTTTGGTTCTGGGGGGTTTTTTGCTTGCTGTGAATGAACTTTCCATTTCTTGAGGGTTGATCTCCTAACATGTCTCTTTAGGGATGGATGTGTATGGTTATTTATTGGCACGTGAAGGTCGGCTCGAGGATGTGGAGAGCTTGGGCTGCCGCCTCTTCAATATTTCTGACCAGCATGCAGAGCCCTGGGTGGTGTCTGGGTAAGTTGGTTTCTTTCCTTTCTTACCTTACCCATAAATAGCTATTTTGGTTCTTCTCTGCATCTTTAAACCTACTGGAGTTACAACTTCAGTGCAATAACAGTGATATATTGAATAGCTGTGACAGTTCAATATTCACACCTTTGTTTTTAAACTCCTGAAGAATGTTTTTTTCTGAACATACATTCTTAACTTCAAATGAAAAAAATTCAACAGTTACTTGTAGTTTCTTTTTTTTTTCTTTGTGTTTTTTCTTTTTTTGTGTGTGTGTTTTTTCTTGGCATTTTTTTCTTTTTTTTTTTCCTTTAATTTTTTCTTTGGGTTCTTTTTTCTTTGCATTTTTTCCCTTCGGATTTTTTCTTTGCCTTTTTTCTTTGTTTTTTTTTCTTGATCTTTTTTTTAAATTTGCATTTTCTATCTTTGCTTTTGGGGTTTTTTCCCTGTGTTATTTTTTCCCTTTGCCTTTTTTTTCCTTTGGTTTTTATTTCAATTTGCTTTTTTCCTTTGTTTCTTTTTTCTTTGCCTTTTTTTCTGTTTTGTATTTTCTTTGGTTTTTTCCTTTCTTCTTTTTCCCCTTTTTCCTCCTTTTCCCCCTTTTCTCCTTTTCATCCTTTTCTCCTTTTCTCCTTTTCATCCTTTTCTCCTTTTCATCCTTTTCTCCTTTTCATCCTTTTCCTCCTTTTCATCCTTTTCTTCCTTTTCATCCTTTTCATCCTTTTCCTCCTTTTCATCCTTTTCTTCCTTTTCATCCTTTTCTTCCTTTTCATCCTTTTCTCCTTTTCATCCTTTTCTCCTTTTCCTCCTTTTCCTCCTTTTCTCCTTTTCCCCCTTTTCTCCTTTTCCCCCTTTTCTCCTTTTCCCCCTTTTCTCCTTTTCCCCCTTTTCTCCTTTTCCCCCTATTCTCCTTTTCCCCCTTTTCTCCTTTTCTCCCTTTCCCCCCTTTTCCCCCTTTTCCCCCTTTTCTCCCTTTTCCCCCTTTCCCTCCATTCCTCCTTCCCTCTCTCCCCCTCCACCCCTTCTCACAGGCCCCTCAGACAGTCCATGTTTCCAATCCCTCGTCTCTCTGTAGGTGTCACAGTTTCTACAGCAAGCGCTACTCCCGTGCCTTGTACTTGGGAGCCAAAGCCATCCAGCTGAACAGCAACAGCGTCCAGGCCCTGCTGCTGAAAGGAGCCGCGCTGCGGAACATGGGCCGGGTGCAGGAGGCCATCATCCACTTCCGCGAGGCCATTCGGCTGGCGCCCTGCAGGCTGGACTGCTACGAGGGTCAGTCAGAGCTGCTCTGCTCTCAGGGTTGGGGTCGTGGCGATGGGGAGGCAAAGGAACAGCCAGGAGTTCCGTCCTCCTCTTGGCTTTCTGGGAAATCGGTTACCCCAAAACCCGTCAAGCGGTAGAAGTGCTCGGGTGAGAGATACTGGAGGATGTCTGGAATATCTAGAGTGGAATCTCTCCAGAACATCCAGAGAGTATCTTGTCTAAAGATACCAGACTCATCAATGTAACAGAGATGTTGCAGTCAGGGGATTTACCAGGTCTGTGGGAGTTACTAGGGAATGTATGGGCCTGTAAGAGTGATTTTCACAAAGGGGTTTTCTTGCTTTTTTATTGTTTTGTTTAAACTGGATAGAAACAGACTTGGGTGTTCTGGATCATGACATGAACTGTATGGTTAGTTCTACTGGGAGCTTTGTTTTCTTATATTTATTTAAGTATTTAAATCTTGTTGATCTCAACAGCAGCTTCAGTGAGTTGTGAAGAGTCCAGGTGAAGTATTAACATCTCAGTATTGGAATTGGACAAAAACGTTAGATTAGATGTACTTTAGAGTTTGGGGTTTTTTTCAGTCCCTGCCCATAAATAAAAGTGGTGAAATCTGTGGAATGGGTATGTTAACATGTACAGAGTCCCTTTCTCACTTGCAGCTGTGTTTCTTTACTGGAGTGCCAGCTGGGCAAATAACTGAGGAGGTGAGTGCACTGAAATGTTTCCACTCGGTGTCACCAGGTCTCATCGAGTGTTACCTGGCATCCAACAGCATCCGTGAAGCCATGGTGATGGCAAACAACGTGTACAAAACCCTGGGAGCAAATGCACAGACACTCACCCTGCTGGCAACTGTCTGTCTGGAGGACCCCGTCACACAGGAAAAAGCAAAAACCTTACTGGACAAAGCACTGACACAAAGACCTGATTACATTAAAGCTGTGGTAAAGAAAGCAGAACTTCTTAGTAAGTGCCTTTTTTCCCCATGTTGGTTTATTTAGAGGTAACTCTTGTACGTGGAAGAGTGTTCTTCAGACTCGTCAGTGGGAAGGATGTAGCACTGATGTTACAGCCCAAGCATTGATCAGTTCTATCCTGAAGGGAAAATCACAGGGATTCATTGCATCCAGCAACTGATACTACATCACACTAGCACTTAAAGCATTTGCAAACAGAATGTTTGGACTTCAAAGCAGGTGTAATTGGGAGTGTAGCAGGTATTGCAACAAAAAGCCATTGTTTAGAGTTAATCTTGCAAGAAGCAGATCGCTGATGCCCTCCTTGCTGACAGCGCTGAAGGGACAAACTGTCTGGTGTTGTGATGACTCTGTGAACACTCTGACTTTATAGGTTTGTCTCAGCTATTAATTAAAACTGTAGTTTTGCCTGTGAACAGGTAGAGAGCAGAAGTATGAAGATGGAATTGCTTTGCTGAGGAATGCACTGGCCAACCAGAGTGACTGTGTGCTGCACCGGATCCTGGGAGACTTCCTGGTGGCTGTCAATGAGTACCAGGAAGCAATGGACCAGTACAGCATAGCCCTGAGGTAAAGCACACCCTGAGACTGCAGGAGATTTCTAGGAACCAGTAATCAGCTTGGCTAACTAATTAATTAGAATGAGAATCAGAGATGGCTTTACATCACTCTCCCTTAAAACAAACAAAAACTTACAAATTACATCCTTTTTATTAATTAGTTGGTCTTAAGGCTTTGATCTGAGAAGTGCACAATGTAGGGACTGCATTAATACTAAACATGTCACTAGGCTTGTGATTCTTCAACTAACAAAAGGTTTAAGGCATGAAATTATTTATAGATATTAATTAATAGTCAGGCACCTTAAAATCTATTCCTTTAGACCAGAAGATGCTATATAAAAATGAGCTATTCAGTAAATTTAAATAGTGTGATTCAACTTAACATAACCTAAATGTTATTTTAGGATGTTACCATGTTAAGTGTTCCCATGTTTTGATTCCAACAGCTTCAGTGTGCCTTAAATCCAGCACATTATGTCCACTGTAAACTTGTATAGCTTAAATGGGTCAGCTGGTTTTTGCTTGCATATAATATATTTAGTCAGAATCATTTAAATTTTTACTGCTTTGCTGCCACTTTATAATTAGTATTGTTAGAAGAGGTGACTAAGTTTTCTGGAAGAGTGGGATGTTTAGTTAAGTGCATTCTTGGGGATCAAAACTGTTTTATGTGGAGATTTAATACTCAGTGGTAAAGTCACCCTTAGGGGAAGTTGCATCAGCTACTAAAATAAACTTCTTGATGAAGTTAAACAGGAAGTGCAGACAGCAAGATGAGATTTTGTTATTCTTCTTTACACTAAGGCCACAAATAAAGAGAAAAAAAGCTTCAGGACAATGCTTTCTTTTTCTTCCTTTCTTCAGTTTGGATCCAAACGATCAGAAGTCACTGGAAGGACTGCAGAAAATGGAAAAAGAGGAAAGCCCAACAGATGCCACCCAGGAAGAAGATGTGGATGACATGGAGGGGAGTGGAGAGGAAGGGGACTTGGAAGGCAGTGACAGTGAAGCAGCTCAGTGGGCAGATCAAGAACAGTGGTTTGGGATGCAATAAAGGTCTCACCTGCTGCTTGTTGTGGCACTTGAACACACCACTAGGGCCATTCTTCTTAGAGGAACAGAAACTATGATTTTTTTGCAGTAACAAAGGACCTTTTTTGTTTTGGTTTTTTTTTTTTAATGGACTCTGAAACCATTTAATACTCCTGTACATCTCAGTACCATGAAGATTCTTGATGCTTCTTATTTATTAAGTATAAGGGACTAACTGCATCCACGGTTATATTTGCAACTTTCATTTTGAAAAATTCCTGCTAAATCTAAAACCATCAGAATCTGAGGTGTGTAATGAGCCTGTTGGGATGAAAACAATGTCTGAATTCTGTGCAGGGCTAAGCGTGCTTGGAGTTGTAAATACAGGGGTTTGTACTCCTTGCTGGGAAGGGTCTTACTCTTCTTTGTGTGCTCCTGTTTCGGCTCGTGCTCCTGTTGAAGTCTGGAGTGGTTGCTTGGATGTGACTGAAAGCAGCACTTTTCTCTTGCTGTGTTTGTTGAATTCATTTGTCTTTTTCCAGGGCATTACCTGTGCTGTCCAGGAGAAGTTTGGGACAATAGGCAACCTGGACTTACAGGACGTTTTCTGTAGCTGACTGATTTCTCTGTGTACAGAGTTGAGCCAATGGTGGAGAATTAAAGTCATTTTCTCAGTCCTTACTAAACCCTGTAATCAATTAAAGTCTGTACATGAGCATTTATTTTAAAATGAAGTTTAGTTTTATTTCAGGATGTTCCTAAAAGCTTTTACAGCAGTGACTCAAAGCACTTCACATTCTGTATACAGCACTGACATTTAAAATGGTATAAAAGGAATCCATCCCTCTTCCTTTGCATTGCTGGAGAAATGTTAAATTATGCAAATAGCTGTATTGTCCTGGTTTTTCCATGTTTATGTACTTCCTGGTTTTGTCAGGTAATACTTGAATTCATGTGTTTTCCCCTCACCTTTTGAAGCAAAGTCACTTCATGTACAAATTCTCAGCATTTCAAGGGTGAGCTGCTTTGGGCAATCTAGAAACTGTTGCAGTTCTGTGGGCTTGATGTGTGGGAGGAGGAATTACTTATTTTTCTTACTGTTCTGATTGCCTTAGTCTTTACCAAAACATGGGGGGTTTTTTATCTTTATATTGGCAATTTAATTCCTTTTGTATTTATTCTGTTACCACAGGTATGCTGGAGCACACAGACTTTTTTTAGAAAGCTAAAAAATAGTTTTGAGTATCAGTTGGAGGAAAAAAAAATGGCTGTTTGATACAAATACATGAGATGGAAAAGAAGCTTCTCCCTGTAAGGCAAATCAGGATAAAATATCATCCCTCTGTGATGTTGTATCAAAAATGCAAACAGAAAGAATTGGCAGATTATGGGCTGTTTTGGAAATGTTTTGGTATGTCTCATCTAACAAAGGAGGAGTCTAATAGTGTATCCATTTAAAAAAAAAAAGAAAAGAAAACAGCTGGGTGCCTGTTCTCTCTGGAATTTTGTGGGCTCTGAACTTTCCAAAATATCAAACTGAACTGTGGTTGTTTGAAGGTGATTTGGGAAGAACAGCAAAGCTGTCCTGGGGGGTGGATGGGCATGAGCTGCTCCTGCCCTTCCATTGAGCAAATCCACCAGATTTCAGGGAGAGCAAATGTTTTTTTAATGGCTTTTTGGTGGATGAGAGGCCTGATCCTGTTCTTCCCTTGGACCATTGCTGTGGGATGCAGTGAACAGATTTCAGCTCATCACATGTCTCATGGCAGAAATAATATATGTACAAGCAAATTCAAAGCATCTTTAAAAAAAAAAAGCTTTGTTTTCTCCTCTCAGTCAACATTCATCTGATTCATCTGCAGCTTTGTAGTACTGCAGACCTCTGCTGTGGATGAAAATGGAGTTGGTTGTGGTTTGTTCTTAGATAATCTGATAATCTGTGTTCTTAGAACAGGCAGGAAACTAAAACTACTTCAAGATGAGTGTGTTTAGGTGCAGCTTTAACAAGTCCAGGCACACCTTAGGACACCTTGAGATGGCTGTTCAAAATAGAGTTGGATCCTTGCTGTGTTGGGTTTCTGAGAACTTGGCTCCTCACTGAAAATTAAGTGGCAGATCCTGCAGATGAAACCTCGGTGAGCATCTGATGTGTTGGGCTCACGTAGCTGGTGTGTAATCTTTGCTAGGAGTTGTACAGTAAGGGACTAAGGAACTTCAAGGTGCATTTGAGATTATATAGATATATTTAGCACTCACTTCAGAATTCCAGAGGGATTCTTGCCTATTAATGAGCCTTCATTAGCGCTCTAATTTTAGAATGTGATCTCTGGTTTTGCAGAGATCTTTTACTCTCCAGTGCAGTTCTAGTTCAGGGAATAGAACAATTAGCCCTTAATGAGCAGCTGACCTCATTCCCTCCCTCAGTCACGTGCTGTGCACCTTGGAAGAAAAGATCACAAAGCCAAAAACTGAAGTTCAGGCTTTGTCAAATCAGGGATGGAAGTGAAACAGTTTGTGAGGTAAAAAAGCTGTTGCCATCCAGTTCTGACTGTACAGTGTTGGCATGACTGAGAGGCCAGTCTGGAGCTGGGTAAGGACAGACTGCCCAAGTTTGCTTGAAATCATTGAATTTAACTCACAAATGTAATTTAAGTTTTAATTCTTTCCTGTTTTGTGATAGGAAAGAGAAGAAGTGATGGAAAGGGACCGACTTCCTTCAAACCATACATTGACTTGGGTAAGGGCTAAAGGGCTCAGTTTAGCAGAGCTCAAAAGGAGCACAGATTCAGGATGTGGCTGGAAATTGCCTAAATAATGCATTTACTCACACTTTCTCCTGCCATGTGGTGATAACACCTGAAATTCCAGCAGTATTTCTAATTCTGATTTCCAGGTCTTAGGAATTCTAGAATTGTGAAGCAGAGATGAAGAAGGGACTGCTGGCCCATATCAGTGTTTGCTGTCCAATTGAGGGGCTTCTTCCTTTCCTGCTACTGCTGATTATAGAGAGATTTTTGATTAACTAGCAAATTCTTTTTCCCTTTTAGTAACTGTCTTCCTCATTAGGCCTCTTTGTGTGGTGATTCTTCCCTCCTTGCTTTTCAGGAGCTCAGTGAGTGGAAATGGATCCATCCAGGGCAGAAGCAGGGAGGATTTCTGATTCAGCCAAACTTCCTCCCTCCCTTAGATCTCAGTGGTAAGAAAATCTCAAAGGCTGCATCTGCCACTGTAATTTCAAGTTACACAAATACACCACATCCAAATATCTTTGAGAAAAACAGATCTAATTCAGTGCAGTCTGCAGGGGTCTGAAATCTAATGATCTTAGGTGGGCTTAAAGTGAGTATAAACCTACGATTTCAAACTAAATAACCTTAGGCAGGGCTTAAAGTTCTAGATAAGCTGTATTCAGTACTGGCCTTCAGTAAATTGGTACCATTTTATTTAGTGCCCAGCAGAACTCAAGCACATTGCAGTTGGTTTTAGTGTAGTTTCTTCATGGAAAGGATCCAGTGTGGGTCAAAAAAATGATTCCCTCTACCCTTTACATTTCTAGACTGCCAAGGGGACAGTTTTAAAAGTAATCTGAATTGAACATACCTTGAAATTCCCACTCCCTTCCCATCCTTCCTTAACTCTGCAATCCTTTTTGCTGCTTTTTTCCTACTGTATTTATAATTCCTGTATCTGTTCACAGCCCTGCAGAAGGTTTGGTTTAAACTGTTGAGGAGAGGGCAGGAACTGTAAGGCTGTTGTTGAATTGCTGGAGCCCAAGCCTGAGGCCTTGGTCATAATGAACATGTTTGTGTCAGTCCAGGAACCAGATCTTGGAGGGAAGGGCAGCAGGAATGCTGGCCTGGAAAGGGGCAAATGGGGCTACAGCTGCAATTCCTGCTGCATTCCTGTACTGGCAGACTGGCTAAGATGTCCTTTGGAAGCTGGCCAGGAGGAGGCAGGGAGATACATAGGGTGTGTTGGGGGGAAAAATAATAAGTTATTTTGGTGCAAACAACTCGGGGAAAAAGTAAAATACTCACCTGGGGAACTTCAATATAACAATTTCTATATTAAGCCCTTTGGCTGGTCCATGGCTGTCTCTAGATGGCAAGAACAAAACAGAAAGAATAATTATTTTTTTCCCCACTAGTTTGAGCCCTGTGCTTGCTTTGAAACCTTAATGGCTCTGTGATGGTGGGTGTGGAATGTGCCAGGAAAGCCCTTACTGGGGTGGGGCCCTCTGTACAAGCCTCCCTTTCCAAGAGCTTCCCAGAGGGGCCAATGGCTTTGTGAGTTTGGAGATCAGATGCCTTTTCCCCCATCAAAACACTGATGGTGGCACCACTGGGATGGTTTGCTGGTCTAACAAGGGCAGTGCTGTTCCCGACTTGGGCATTTTAAAAGGGAGTGGATTTTGTGTTCCTGGCCATGCACAGTGCCATTTCCTCCACTGAGCTGCCACCTGTGCCCTGGGCTGTGTCCTGCCCACCGTGTGTCCAGCACAGGCAATGCTGCCCTGGCACCCTGAAGTGCCTGTGGACTCTTTTTCAGCTGTGTGGCAGAGCACTGGGAGCCTTGGCAGGAGGGTAAGGAGAAAAAAAAAATCCCATGTCCTGAGACTTGGACTTGTTTTAATTTCTTGAATATTTACAGGCAACAAGGAGTCCAGTTACGTGGCAGTGGCTGGAGGGGCAGCAGGAGCAGCACTGCTCAGCTACTGGAGATCAGGGATTTGGAACATCTCCCAGCTGGACTCCCGGGCTGGGGGAGTTCAGGAGTTGGCAGAAATGAGCTCCTTACTTTAGCAGTTGATCCAGGAGCTTGGGTTGATCTGGCAGCACAAAAGGGTCTGTTCCAGAGTGTGCTTTGCTGGAAAAGGCTGTTACGATGCCAGTTCTTTCCCTGAACTATTTAACTGTCAAAAAATGTTTCCATTTTTTTTTATTCCTGCTTTATTCCCTTGCATTGAGTGTGTGCTGTGCTGTGTTACTCCTTGATGTGCAGTACGGTGTGATGGGTTGAAGCTGCTAACTTGGCTTCATCCTCTTGGAATACTAAGCAGTTTTCCAGGAAAGTGAAGTGTGATGACATCAGCAGGGCAACAACAGCAGTCTGTGGCTACACAACTTCCTTGGGCTGCTCTGAGGAAGCTGCTGTGCATGTGGTTCTTGGGATAAATGTTTGTTGGGAAGCCAGTAAAGCTTGGGATTTGGGACTGGGGAGCTGCTGTGCCTCGTAAAGCTTGATGGGTGCAGAGGGGACAGTGTAGGAGTGGGAAGGTGGTGTAACCTCAGTTTCTGGTTTCCCTGCTGAGGTCCCTAGTGAAAGTGAGATGGGAGATTTGTGTGGATTGATTGTCAGTCTGGAATGTTGGTGTCTGTAACTAGCACAGGGAAAGTTTGGCATTACTCTGATAAAAGCAGTAATTCCTGTATTAGCCCAAATTCTCTCTGGCCAGGGCAGCTCCTGGATTCTGGCTGTGCCAAGAGGAGGGACAGGGTATGGAGACAGGCTGTCACCTTTCCTCAGCTCCCTAGGAGAGCTTTTAATAGGTGAGAAAGCAGGAGGTGGCTCCCACTGACCTTTCAGTGTCGGTTCTGCAGAGGGTAACGTCACACTGAAACTCAGCCAGTTTGATAAAGCTGGAGGTCAAGTGTTTGCTCCCCTTGTGGAAATACTGGGCTCTGAGAAGTTTTAAGGACCCTCCACCCAGCTCACTGGAAATATTTGAGTTTTTGGGAGAGGGATTTAACCCTTCCTGTGCTGTGCTTTGATTTCTGCTTTTGTTGCTGCTGCTGCTCTTGCCTGACAAGGGGGATAAGGAAACAGATGGGTTTGATCTCCTTTTGTGCTGGGATTTACTGTCCATGCAGTAAATTCAGAGGCTTCACAGGGTGGCAGGAAGAACATCCATCATCTGGCCTTAAAGAGGTGCAGAGAGGTTTACAGATTGGTGTGGGGTTCTGTGGTAGGACACCAAGGTGCTGTGTGATGAAGGGATGTTTATGGCCCAGTCCTAACCCCAGTCTAGTCCCAGTGCCAGCCCAGTGGGCAGAGCCTTTCCACAGGGTAAAAGAGGAACCGAGAGGCTTGATGGGATACTGCCAGCAGAGCTTTTACCCAGATGGGAATGTCTTGGAGAAGACTTTGAAGACTTGAAACTGCCATGCAGCTGGTGAGGGAGCTCTTAATCCCATTAGGATTAGGGATCAGAGCATCAGCAGCTCTGTTTTGGGAAAGGTTGGATGCTGTTAGCCTTTCAGAGTAAGTCTGCCCAGCCAGCTGCTCCAGGAGCAGGAAGGGCATCATCCCTATGGACTCGGCTGTAAGGGAATTACTCTTATGGGTTCAGTTCCCACTGTGTCTAATGAAAGGGCAGGGCCTTGCCCTGATTAGGTAAATCCCTGGAGCCTGATAAATTGATGTCTGAAGTCTTCTCTGCAATTCCATGTGGGTAAACTGTTGGGATGTAGTATTTTAGAAAACCTCTTCAGGTGCTCAGAGCTCTGCAGACTGAGCAGAGGGGAATTGCTGCTCTGTCTTTTACAGTCCCAGGATTTTCCTGTGGCTTCTTCCCAGCTCAGTGGGGAAGAAAATTTGCCATCTCCTCTCCCTGAGGCTTCTCTCATTTCTCGCCCACCCTCCTGGGGGTGGATGTGGGCTCTAATCACACACAAATTCACCTCACCTAAAAATGGGGTTATTTCCTGCCCTCTGTATTTAGAGTTTGATGTAATGTGCCCATAATGCCTCATAACTGATCTATGGGGAGCTGCTTCCTTGCTCTGCTGTCAAGTGGCTCATCCATTTGATGCTTTAGAGCCGGGGGTTGCAGGGAGAGGAGGAGGAGGGGGAAGATGAAGCTGTTGATTTCAGCATCTCTAACCACACACTCTTGCACTGAGTACCTTGGCAACCCACTGAGCATCACGTTCTGCTCACATGGCTGAACCCCCGAGTGCTGCCTCGGGGTCACTTGGGGGACTCGCTCTGCCTTCAGCTTGCAGATCATCATTTAAGGAGATGTTTAAAGATCGGGTGTGAGTTCGTGTCAGTTTGCTCGGAGAGGCGCTGTCTGAGCGCAGAGGTGCTGGAATGTACCTCGCTGTGACAGCAGCTCGAGCTGCTCGCTGAACAGTGGCTTTGCATCTCCCCGAGCTTTACACTCGGCAGCCGTGCTGGGGACAAGAATTTCCCCAGGCTGAGAAGAGGGGCAGGAGATGGTACATGCCAGGGTGAGATGTGAGCAACACTTCAGCTGTGAGGGAGCCTCCTTGTCCCTTTGGTTGCCTCCTAATCGCAGCCAGGCTGAGCCCGTGACAAGAGGTGCTACCGGGGCGGTTTGTTGTGATCCCTCAGCCCAGGGTGTCCCTGGGAAGCGCAGACGGGAGTTCTGTGCTGCCCCAGCGGGGAGGGCTGTGCTGGCAGAGCTCGGGGTGTGCGCTGAGGCTCCACATGCAGCCCCGGGAGGAGCTGCAGAGGAGGTAAGGAGTGTGGAGCCGGGGGTGAGAGCAGAGCTCAGCCTGCCCACACAACACTACCATAGTAGGAAGCAGCCACAGCAGCTCAGCGCGATGCCTTAACACAGCCTCCACCATCCCAGAGTTCTGCTGGACAATGGAATTCGACCTCTGTATTTTTAAACCTCACACTGCGGTGTTTGAAGGGTCTCAGACGTGTCACCTCATTGGGATAAGGCCGTTTGCCAGCACGGTGCTGCCCCCGGGGGCTGAGGGGCATTTACACCTCATTTAAAGCACATTCCTCAAGTTGCCTCTTATTCCAAACCAAACGTTTGGGCTTTGGAGCAGAGCATTACAGGACACTTGGAAAAGCCAGCTCTTCCCCTTGAGGTGCTTTAGCCTTGCCTAACTCCTGCACTCTGAGCTCCCCTGGGGTGGGGAAGGGAGTGAGCCCAAAGTGCCAAGCACTCCCAGCAGGATGCTCGTGGTGTGGTTTGGAACAAACACGTTTGGTTCATCTTCCTTTTGCTTACGGAAGGGGAAGAAAGACCAGGAGCTACTTTAGGCTGGGGGGCAAAAAAAGGATAAAAAAAAATAAAAAATAAAAGATGTAGTTGGGAAAGAATTGTTTATTTTACGTTTCTCAGAGGGATTTTACAAACAATGGAGCATTTTAAAAAAACTTGAGTGATCAAAATACTTGACAGTGTCCCTTAAACACACACACAAGCCCCTGGACAGAGGAAATCACACCAGCGAGGAGGTCAATACTGCCGAGGAGCAGCTGCATCTGCATAGTTCTAGGAGGGAAGATTGTGGTGGTGCTAAAAAGTGTCATCCTGGCATTAAAATAAGAGCACGGACCTGCAGGAAACAAAGTGCATCAAATACCACGCCGATTACGTATTGGAGAATAAATTTATTTACCTGATACAAATGAAACTAGGTGTGATGCTCCTTTTACTGTCAGCATGTCAATAGACAATTGATCTTATTTACAACTTCTAAAGGTCACACATGCAGCTGTGGGAACTGGCTACGTCGTCGTTGCTTTTTAGATAAATGCATCACGATAATTTTGTATTGCACCAACATCTGTCTTACTGCCTTAGATTTAAATAAGTTACATTACAGTGCAAAAGAGGTTGATTTGCACAGATGATAAAAAAAAATCCAAAGTTATGAAGTGGAGGCTTACGGTTTAACATTCATCTGTAATCGTTTCCATGGATTTATAAATAGGAGAGCATTGTACAGAAGCTGTTGGAGTTGGATGTTTGGATGATACAATACAGAGAGATCCATCTACAACCCAAGGCATGCATTATCTGATATTGTACATTGTATAAACTGACATTTTACATACAGGAAATATGGGAGGATTGGCTGACAGCTCCGTGATTCTTGTTCAAGGCAAACCCAACTCTTCTCCATGCAGCACAGAAACCAACCTTCTCTGGAGAGAGTTCCGCCTCCAAAAAATCTATATTGCACGTTTGTACATCTGTATCATGGAGTCCTAATGGTACCACACATTTCTTCCACAGAGAACACAATGAGTTTTTTGTTTTTAGGGAAAGCAAAGAATCTTTACACGATACATGCAGAAGTTTTGGTAGATGTGTTGCTAAAAACACATGCACGCAACAAAACAACCTTACATTTCTGCAAAATTGTTTAGGAAGCGATTACTCCAGTATTGCTGAAAAGGAAAGAAAGAAAAGGCATCAGTTAATGAAAGGATGAATGCTCAGTTATCATTATACAAGCAAGACTAAGATCAACAGTGACAGAAGAAAGAATGTTAAGTTTGGTAACTGGCTGCTCTGTCGTTGAAGGGACACTCTCAGGTTACTTAGTCCTTAAAGCCCAGGCCCTCTGGATCGAAGCTCAGCTCCTCTGAGCGGAGCTCCCTTGATCACCAGCAGAGCCAGCACTTCCTACCAAGGACTGCAGTGAAAAATAATCAAGACATTTAATTAACTTTTGCCTTTCTCTGCCTGATCAGTGGCAACAGACAAGTCTCGCTGATCTGGAATTTTTACTTTCAGGTTTCACCCTACACACGTGGAGCTCGAGGTTTTAAGGGTGTTTTTCTCATCGAGGCATTATTCCAAGTTTGGTCCCCAAAGTGACCTAACAATGTCCCTTTTCCAGGCAGCTTGTTCTGGGAAGCAGTAGGAAAGCTTTGAAGAAGTCATTACACTCCACAGATTAACGTGTAGGCCAAGGGGAGAGTACAAGGTCCTAAAGCTCCCGCTGTCCTTCGCCCCCACACCACAGCGTAAGGTCAGCCCTGTGTCTGGGAGAGCCTGGGGTGCTCTGGGGCCCTACAACTCCAGGGAAGCTCTTCCAAACACTGCTTCAACACTGTAAAATTTGGGCTCTCCTGCTAAGATTTGAAAATGCATATTAATGCAATTAAGGATGTAATTAGCAGAGATTAGGGAAACAGTTAATGGTTAGAAGTGCAAAAAAGTAAAACAAGACAGGTGCAAGAGACAGACGACTCTGTATTGGTTTTACCTCCCTTCATCTCAGCAAATTGAACCCTCTTTAGGCTGTTTACCATGAACTGTGGGCAGGAGCTGTGTTCTCTGAACAGAACTGCTGTACTGCATTCTATCAGCAGATTAAAATCTCATTTTCGTACCATTAAGCTCCCAACCAGCCTCCCTGCAAACACGAGCCCTGGAGCACTTGGACAGACTGGTGTATGTTTTTCTGCAGCCTCTTTCATCCTCATTTATTTGCAGTAATGTTTTGGGAAACCAAGTATGAACTATTTTTATTGCTTGGATGGCAGCAAGAAGGAGCAGCTCGTTGTGTAGCTCATGGACAGCACTTTGGATCATTCATTATGTGAAAGCAGAGGGAGCCCAAGGTGCTGCAAAGGCAAAAGCTCCTGTCTAAGTATCCAATGTAGGGCTGCAGCTGCCTCAGCATCCTCCTTGCTACAGAACCCTGGATGCAGGAGGAGCTGCTCTCATTCCAAACCCCACTGGGTTCCCAGCACAAGCCAATATCCTTCCTGGTGTTCCCAGCATAAGGCAGCATCAATCACACGATTGATCCTGGTCTTACACACCCCTCTCACACTAGAAAATAAGCAGCGACGTGTGAGGGCACCAAGGAATCCAGAAAACAGCAGAGATGACAAAGCTTGGTGAGATGAGAGCAAAGAGAAACAAAAAATATGAAGTTATTTTCTAGGAATGGAGTGGGAGATCAAGCCTGGGGAACTCTGAGCTATTTCTGCTTGAGGAAGTGCTGCTGTTTGTGTGTTCTCAGGAACACAGGAAAATAGGAACAGGAAAATAGGAGTTACCTATTGCTACCCCAAGTTACCCTATTGCAACCAGGGGAGGCTGGAGAGGAAATATTTGGGACCAAAGAAATTAAATGAGAATTTCAACTTCAAGATGTTGGCAAGTCAGCCTGTTCTGAGAGGTCCTCCCTTCCTGGCTTCTCCAGATGAAAGGGCTGAGGCTGAAGGATGCCAGGATCTATACAGCTAAGGTAAACATTTGAGTTAACACATTTCCTGCAGCGATTCCAAACCTTGCACTGCAGTTCTGTACTTTCTAGAACAGAAAAGCCGTCAGAAAAGCTGCCGCCTTCTCTCCTACTGCAACTCCCACCGCCTGCTCAGCTCCCAGGGTGGAGCCCAGACCCACAGCACTCCCTCCAGGATCACAAGGTTGTGATTCCAGGGCAGGATGAGCTGCCCAGGAGGAAGATCATGGTAGGTCTTAATATTTGGCCAATCCAGGCCAGACAAGGCTGGGATTTACAGCACATGGAAAACAGAAATCCTAAAACACAGCACAGCTGCCACCGAACCCGAGACCTGCACCTGCTGATCCTGGGGAACTCTACTGCTCCACTTCTGCAGGAAAATTTGGACAAGACTGGCAGAAACAAAGAAAACCAGGGTAGATGAAGATTGCTTGGGCTCTGTAGGAGCACCTTATACAAGCTGACTGTTCCTGTAAGCTCAGGAGCCTGTAGGGATGGATCCCACTCCATTCACCCACCACTCATCCAGCTTTCTAGGGCAAACTGAAGGAACACAAGGCCCTATCCCAAGTGCCTCCAAGACATGAGCAAGCTCTCAGATGTCTATGGAAATCCAGGACAAAAGCAGCAAGATTCATTTTCAACACAGACAGGTGTTGAAGACTGAATTCTACTTATCAACAGTCCTTTTCCCCTTCATCTTCTTAGAGAAGGAAGAAGGGGATGAATAGCAGGATCATTTGGCATAAAAGACAGGAACAGGACTGTACAAGAAGCAGCATGACCCATGGTGGCTTTAAAAAGGCCACCAATATGGTGCTCTGGAGGTTCAAGAGAACCAGTGCTCAAGGATTCAGTGGCATTCCTGCCCTGGAAAATGTCTGTCAATGATGAACTAACTTGTTAGTATTTGTTTCCAACAAGGAACATACTGGGACATATTTTGATCTCAAGGAATCCTGCAATCACATCAACTATTATTTTTCCATTTCAAGAAACAGGAACAAGCCTCGTGCTGCTCATTTGTTATTGATACAGCAAATGGCCAGTGCAGGCCAGTGGTTTTGTGGAATGCAAAACCTTAGTTTGGCCCTTCCACGCTAAAAAAGGGCATTCAAGAGGATTTCAAATGCTCACAGTTCAGCAACACACCTACTACATCATCAGGTCAGCTCCTCTGAGCCACTCCAGCAACAACTCAAGACAAGCCAAAAGTCTCTGTAAACAGAGCACTCACAAATGCAGTGGAATTTCTGATAGAGCCTGAGTGTTCTGAGGGGAGAGTCTATATTTGAGAGCCTAAACCAAGAGAATGATGTGTGCTCACTGGATTCCAGCTGGCCCCAACAGGACACAGCCTGGAACTGTCCTGTCCCTCCAGGAGGGATCACAAAGCTGCCCGAATTTGGTTACTCAGACCGAGCCAGCGCAAGATAACACAGCACCTGCTGCTCTGCAGACAGTGACCCCAGGACAGGTTTCAGAGAACTGTCCTGCTAAGCTGAGACTGTTCTTTTGCCTTCTCAGATGGCCACTGTACAAATAATGAGCTGCTTTTGCCAGGAGCAGCACTGCAGGTACCAGGGATGAGGGGAGGGTGGGAGCCCTTCTTTCAGAGCAGGGAAAAGCTTTGGAGTAAAGCAGCACCTGACCACGAGTACCAGAGAGTTTTGGACACTAAACATTCACGTTCACAGCTGTCAGGGTCTTAAGTTTGAGATAAAATTAGACAAATCTGTAACTTAAGACCAAAAGCTGTAAGACCTTGGGGCACAAAGGCTCCCGGGTGCTATAAAACAAGACCCTAAAATACACTAAACCAAAAGCAAGTGCTTTGCCTTTGGAATCAGTAATTTGAGCTTCAGACCACAAAACAAGAGTCTAAAGTGGTGATAATAATGTAGCACAGCAGAGTTTGACAAAACACAGCATGGGAATGAAGGAAATTACTATTTATTCTTCAACATGTATACATCATAATGCTATTTTACAGCAAGTCACCACTGGCAGGGTGAAATGGAAGAGAAATACTCACTTTAGTCGATGAAAGTTGGAAGGCATTGGAGAAAAACACCACAGTTAGGACTGTTAATGACTTACACATTGTTGATACAGGACTGAATTTGAAAACATGCTTTAACATTTACCGTAATAATGAAGGTGGTTAGTGCCACATCAAAATAAAAATAGTTCTATACAATATGTTCAATTTGGTCATGTGCTATTTACAGATTTTACAAAAAACACACACGAGCTTGTTACTTCAAGTCAGGCTTACAACAGGCCAGCAGAGTAACCCCATGGATACAACTGAGCATTAGTGCCCTAAGTGTAGGAAATCTAATTTCTACCTATGCAGTGCAAGTAATTTTTCCAGGTCTCATTGCAAATTTTGATCTTAAAGGGGGGAAAGAAAAAAAAAAGAAAGAAAGAAAAGAAAGGCTCTGATGTGTAAATAAAAGCATTAAACCCCAACTTAAACCCTCTTTTGAATTCATAGGGATTGTGTTTGTTAAAAAGGCTTTAGATTTAAGGAGACAGAATTAGCCCTCCCTGTCCCTGCAAAACGGGCAACACTGGTAAAATAAGGTCTTGTTACAATAAAATACAATAGACAAAATAAATAATCTTAAAAAAAACCCCAAACAACCCTATGTGTGTTGAGAGTATGGAAGAACCCCAGCAGGCTGCACCTGGAATGGTATTTTCTGCACGAGCAAGATTAGGCATCACCTCATACAGAAACTGGTGTAAACAAGGCCAGTCAAGAACCAAGAGTGAGGGAAGAGGGGAACCAAGAAGGAATCCTGACCGAGGGAGCAGGACCCTCTACCCAGTGCAGAAAGTTCTGCTCGTGAATCAAACCTGACTTTATGACAAATTAAGTTTGGATGATCATGCAGAAGACAAACAGTTACATGCTTTTTTAGTTTTAGACAACACACATTCATTCCCTAAAATCTGCTGCCAATTTAGTCTGATAGTGTCCGCTGGCTCAAAACAAATTGACTTTTTTTTTTTTTTTACATGATGAATAAGACTATTGAACAGAACACTGTACATGCTTTTCATCTACAAAAAAATATTTGCATAAAATAGTGTTAGTTCTCTGTACATGTCAATGGACACTTTAACTGTGTATAAAAGAGGAATATATTGCCCCCACTGAAGTCAGAAAAAGCAAAAAAAACCAAAAATCTAGATTATGAAACCTCCATCACCGGCAAATATGTTCATGTGAAAATTCAGCAGAAATAGACAGTTGCTCTAAACAATAAAAAAATTAAGTTAAACTCTTTTTTTTTTCTTTTTTTTTCTCCTTTGAATGTAAAACTCGTCACCATGTCAGTCAAGACCAGAACATATCACTAAAGTTAGTGTCTGTGCTGTAAAGCCAGATAACCAAGGGCATAGTAATGAACACAAACGGCCAGGAAACTCCTTCGGTGCATGCTGACAGAGCACAGGGTTTGGTGGCAGGCCTCACACTATCTTTACCAGGTTCCAGGTAGTTACGGGCCACATATTTAAGTGTTTCATCCAGCAGAATGACAGGGAGGGAGATTTTCAACACCATCAGCCACTGAGTCACGTTCAAGGGCGTGATCTGGAAGATAATCTGAAAGAAAAGCCGAGTGTTACAGAATCCCAGGATGCGCCGAGCTGGAAGGGACCCACAAGGATCATGGAGTCCAACCCTCAGCCCTGCACAGGAACATCCCCAGGAGTCACACCCTGTGCCCCAGAGGATCATCCAAACACTCCCTGAGCTCTGGCAGCCTTGGGGCTGTGACACTGCCCTGGGGAGCCCAACCACCCCTGGGGGAAGAACCTTTGCCTGAGATCCAACCTGACCCTGCCCTGACACAGCTCCAGGCCATTCCCTGGGGTCCTGTCTCTGGTCCCCACAGAGCAGAGATCAGCACCTGCCCCTCCTCTTCCCCTCACTGAGTCTCCCCTCAGCCTCCTCCTCTCCAGCTGAACACACCAAGTGCCCTCAGCTGCTCCTCATACAGCCTCCCCTCAAGGCCCTTCCCCATCTTCATGGCCTTCCTCTGGACACTCTCTAATGCCTATCTTTCTTACATGGTGACCAAAGCTGCCACAATATTCCAGGTGCCTCTCTTCTCCCCCTCCAGCCCTCTCCTCAGCCCCACACAGGTTTGTGCTCTATCTCCAAGGTGGGTGTGAGACACGTGCACTTACTGGCAGTGGTTCCACATAAAGGATAAGGAAGTGGAGGGACATGGACAAGCAAATGGCTCCCACCAGCCAGATGTTCTCCCACGGGGGCATCCTCATCAGGGACTGGTTTTCTGACAGGCTGCAAGAGGAACATGGGACATGTGTGTGTAGGTGACACCCACAGGAAGCTCCATGAACCAGAACACCATCCAAACAGCACAGCAGCACGACAAGGCACAGGGATCCCAGTCAGGGAAGATCCCAGGATATGGTTTATATGCATGTTGCAACTTTAAACTACCCTGAAAGTCAGCCTAGAAAAGCAGTCAGTCAGCCCCACATTTAATCCTGAAAGCTCTTGTATGTTCTGCTCATTCCTGATCTGATCCATTCTTTTCACTACGACCCCAAAATCCTCCCTGTAGGAAGGGCAAGGGAAGGATGGACATGGCAGCATAAGAGAGAATCCACCTCAGTCCACTCAGTTCTTCTGAAGTTCACTGAAAGACTGACAGAGGGTCAAGTATTGGCACCTTCTTTAATCCTGCTTGTGATTCCATCTGCATTTAGGCAGAAGAGGCTGAGATCCAGAGCACTGGATGTAGAGCAGCACCTCACTATGTAGGACTACACCAGTACACTTGTATTTGAAGTTTATTTGTTTTTAAATTAACTGACCTCTAAGCTATTTGAAGAAAAATACCCTTGACATTGTGCTATTTAGTGGTTTCCATTTATAATCTAATATTAATTGGCTAAACCCACACTCCCTTAGGGCAGGAAAAACTATTTTCCATATCTTCAGCATTCTTATTTTAGTTCTCCTTGATATCACTTTATACCAACATAGGAGGGGATAATCTGATTGATTAAGCTTAGATTAAAAATAATGGAAAATATTTCAGTTGCTTGTGCTTAGTAAAATACCAGAGTGAATTGGCAGCCTTAAAAATATACCTTATGATAAGAGATCTCAAATGTTATCTCAGAGTCATTTTGTTTGCACTGCCAGGACTGAGAAAGGAAATGTGACTCATTCTTTGTTAGCTGAGCTGTCCACCAAGAATCAAATTGCACAAAAAGCAGGATTTTGGATGAGTTATGCAGAGGGCTCTGCTTTCCTGCCTGGACACACGAACCTGTTGAGAGCATTGCACATCTCTATGGTGACGAGCACGGACAGAGCCATCGTCATCGGATACGGGGACTCGAAAACCACGCAGTCGACCCCGAAGAAATCCGGATTGTCCTCTTTGCACTGCAGAAAATGGCTCTGGAACAGAACAATGGGAGCTCACTTTTACAGCTTGTTAACTTGAAAAATTGTAAAATAGGCAATTAGGCATAGTATTATAGAAAGAGAAGTTTCCACTGTGACTCTCAAACCCAAAGCTTATAAACTTTTGCCCACTTTAGAGAAATCCCCTTTAGGTTTTTACTTACAAGACAACAATTAAACCTTCAAATTGTTAGAGGCTCAGGTATCCCATACCCCTTTACTATTTAGCTTTACTATTAAGACTGATTAATCATGATCAAATGGTACAGTAACAAGTCTGAAAGTGTTCAATTATATAAATGCCTGTAACCTACCAGTTTTCTACAGTCATTTCAAGCATGAAAGCAGCAGGTATCTCCCCTCTCCCCCCCAAAGAGATAAAACTGAGCAAATACCAGCTGGTAAAAAGAAACTCTTGGACCACCATCAGCAGCAATAAACCACCAAGCAGCAGCACCCACTGTGGCAGCACCAACGTAGCCTGGAAGAAAACAAAGTGCTTTTCTCAGCACTGTGAACTGTACACAAAACAAGACCTCACTCGCCACACGTGAACTTCTACCTCAAGACTTCCAGCACTGGGGAAAAAAATGAGTTGTAATTCCTGTCTTAAGAGTTTATTTAAGGAAAAAAAAGCCATTAGTACTCACATCCAATAGCCAGGTAACGGAAGAAGAGCCACCCACTGATCAGGGGCTCTTTGGGGTTGCGCGGGGGCTTGTTCATGATGTCGAGGTCGGGAGGGTTAAAGCCCAGAGCAGTGGCAGGGAGACCATCAGTCACAAGGTTTACCCACAGCAGCTGGACAGGGATTAGAGCTTCAGGAAAACCCAGGGCAGCAGTCAAGAAGATGCTATAAAGAAACCCACCAGTTACAAGCTTATTCATGTAAGTCGGTCCTTTAAGGTTTAAGCCTAAGCCTGCAGCACCACTTCTGTTCTCTCATCCAGAGCTCTCTGCTTCAGATCACAAGCTGAGTATTCACAATCAGAAAACTAAAACCATATCCAAGAGCAAACACTTCTAACCACTAAAGCATGTAAGCTTTGAAGCATTGTCTTCTTTTGGTAACTTCAAAAATTGAAGATTTTGCTTTAGGCTTGTTTTTCCCCACTCTACTTGTCTGTATAGGTAAATATATATATACATACACACACATATGGATAAAGGCGTGCAAGCCACTTTCTAAAAGACATTTTAGCTCAAATGACTAAGCTGCATTTCCCTAGATCACTGCTACTCCCTGCAGAAGTTTAATGAGCATGTAGCTTTTGTGGCTCCAAGGCTGTGTGAATAAATAGAACAGAAACAGGGGCTGCAGCAAGAGCCGTATGAAGGACGGCTTTAAAGTTGACAAGAAACAAAGCAAGACAATTACTGTGTTTTATTCCACTCTGGGAGAAAGTCTGCTTTGAAGTAAGGGCTGTGAGGAGATCAATATTGACATTCTGCTACCAGAAATGCATTCTGTGGTGCTGGGTCACCACTGCTCCTCACAGAAGAACACAAGACCTGTAACCTGAGGTTAAACACAAACATCAAAGCTTTGCCTGTGACTAAGTTACCTGAAACTCCAGATCTTGTAATAGCTGATTAAGGTTTTTGTTTTCCTGTTCTAGAGAATTATTCCAATCATAGAAATAATTGGAAAGTATTATCTACTGAGCTACAATATTCTGTGTAACACAATGTGCAACTCTTGTGGCCAGCTACAATTCTTCACTAAAGACCAGGCCATTACATACAACAGCCACAATGATTGATTACCTGGAGAACCTGTTCCTCTGGTTTTCGTGAGAAATACTGAAGTAAATAACCAACAGAAGACTCGACCATCTCTACTCTAGTTCAAAGAAAAAAGAGATTTAAACCTACCAAACAACCTCCCCAACGTTGGAGGAGATCAGGTACCGGATGAACTGTTTCATGTTGTTATAAATGGCACGTCCTTCTTCCACAGCAGCGACGATCGTGGAGAAATTGTCATCTGCTAAAACCATTTCAGAGGCAGTTTTAGCCACTGCAGTGCCAGAACCCATAGCAATTCCAATTTCTGCCTTCTTTAGTGCAGGGGCATCATTGACACCATCACCAGTCTAAAACGAGAGTTTAGAGTTGGAAAAAACAATTAAATAAATGTGGTGGGGACTTGTGTACAGGGCCAGAAAGGAATGCTGCACTGGGTGTGGATTTGGATCCTTAAAAATCACTAAGTGCAGAACTATCCTGAGGCTTTAGAGTTCAAGGAAATGTGGAGACAAGTGTTTTCCAGAATGGGGCATCAGTCTGAAAGGGCCTAATTAGGGTTTAAACACAGTGGACCGGCTCCATCGCTTACCATGGCTGTGATCTCATCGAAAGACTGGAGAAACTCCACGATCTTGGATTTGTGGGAAGGCTCCACCCGAGCAAAGCAGCGGGCATGGTGACAGGCATCTCTCTGGGCAGCGAGGGAGAGCTCATCGAACTCCCGGCCCGTGAAGGCTTTGGTGGAAACATCCTCGTCCTCCACGAAGATCCCGATGCGGCGGCAAATGGCCACGGCCGTGCCCTTGTTGTCCCCGGTGATCATGATGACCCTGATGCCAGCCTGTCTGCACAGCTTGATGGATGAAGCTACTTCAATCCTGGGGGGATCCAGCATTCCCACACAGCCCACAAAGGTCAAGTTGGTCTGGAACGAGACACAGCAAGGTTTTAGTGCAAGATCCTGTGGATTCCTTATCTGACAGCAGAGAAAGCCTTTTGCTTGCACATTACGTCTCTCTCAGTGTAGTGACATCTGTTTTTACTCCTTGTTCCAAACAGATTTTGCTTCTAATGCATTAATTTTCTTGGCTAAAACACGCTCTAGTTGCCAGCCTTGCAAATTCAACCTGCAAGCATTGAGTCTTTCATTTTGGTAATCAGTGCCAGGAGCACGGAGCACAAGCCAAAAGCTCTCATGCAACTGTTATTTCCCTCCCTCCAAATACCAGATACAGATTTCATTGGAAAATTACAGAGCAGCAAAGATGATAATCATGGACTGAGCCCCTGCAGCTGACAGCACATTGCATACAATGGCAGGTATGTTCCAGCACAAAATCCCCAAGGAGCTCTTGCAGTTGGGCAATGCCAAACTGAAAACCACCAAAGCTGAAACCACAGTGCAGTTTTGGGAATATTTTTCAGAGTCAGTCTTTGAGAACAGCTGAAGGAGTTATGATCCTGAGGACCCATCAGTGAAATATTTCAATTTGCAGCTGGCTTTTTAACTTCTACCAGCCATCAACAGTTTCTTCTAAAACACGAAGTCTTTTCTTAAACTAAGCATTCCCTCCACACACGTGGGTAACTATTGTGTCTGACATCAAAAATAACCCGAAAGTTCTCAGATGTAACTTCCTCAAGGAACAATCAGACATAAGGAGTTCCATTCTCCAGTTTGGGAGAGGGAGAAGTGCCACCAATCCTACCTCATAGTTAATGAAATTTGAGGAGTCCTCCAGATTCATCTCCTCTTTTTTGGGAGGATTGTCGTGGGTCGCCAGAGCCAAGCAACGCAACGTATCTCTACCAGTTCCCCATTCCCTAATGACAGACATGATTTTCTGCTTAATTCCTGGGGTTAATGGTATTTTAGCATTTCCAACACGGACATGTGTACACCTGTCAATCACACCTTCAGGAGCACCCTGCAGAGGCAAAAAAAAAAAAGAGTTGTTTAGCTTAATAAAACCCTTGGTTGCTTAAATTACAAAGTCCTTCCTCCATTTTCAAGCTGCAGTTCGTTGTACTGTAATTTTTAAGTGCTGTGCTGCTTTGCAGCCATCCCACAGCTCCAGGTTCTCAGGGGAGGAACTGACCTTCACAAACATCTTGCTCATGGACGTGCGGCTCGGTTTGTTGGGTGTGCAGTAGACAGACATGGACTTTCTGTCTCTTGAGAATTCCAGAGTGAATTCCTTCTTCATGAGTTGTTTTATCACCTTAAAAAAAAAAAAAGACAACAGCATAAAAATGCATGCAGATAATACACACTACAGACCTCTGTCCCAACACCATCCCAGCTCATGGAGCACTCACCGAGTTACAAGCGTTGGCACGTTCGATTCTAGAAAGTCCTTTCAGGTCTGTGTCAAACACATTCATCTTCTCCACCAGGCAGGTAAGTGCTGTTTCTGTGGCTTCACCAACCTTCTCATAAACTCCCTTAGCCTTTAGTTAACACAAAGCAAACAAAAACACAAGAGTTTTAAACCTCACCTGGAACCCACCAGAGACAGAAGTTCAAGTTTCACAACGGAAAAAAAAAAAGGCTTAACAAGATTTACTGTGGCTTATGAAACAAGGAGAACTATTTTTAAAGAGCAGCTTTGAAGAGTATGATTTGTAGGAATTTGAAGCCTTTGCTCTCAAGAGCAGCAGAGAAAGATGTCAGTACTTTTCATCAAGCATTTAAGTCATTATGAGATGTAGCAACCCTAAGGCAGAGAGGCAAAGCAAGAAAGCAGCAGGAGATCTTCAAATTACACTTGCTGCTGCATTTACTTTTCTCAGTATTCAACAAACAAGTAGTTCTCAGAATTAATACTTCACAGGACCTAAATACTCTCCCCTCCTTGATTAGAAGGGGATTTACCATGGAAAAGCACTACAGAGATGAGAACAAACCATTTCTCCCCATTCTTGCTCTCCTGTGTTCCAGGATATGTTCTTACCTCATTGTAATCCAAAGAGGAATCGTTGCAGAGCGCACAGATCGTCGCAAGTTCCACAAGTCCATCATACTGACTACATTTAATGAGTTTGTCATCTTTGTGCCTTTCCAGAGGGAGAAAAGGGGGAGAATCAAGTTAGATATTTAGTATGAGCATCTCACCTTTTCCTCCAGTGACAGTCACACAGCAACGTGGGAAGGAGCCCAGTGAGGAGGCACAGGAAGGCAGGATTAGAGTGTGTGCAGGGCTTGGAGGGGAGTTCCAGGAAGGAGAGGGATATTGTTGGATACCTTAGGAGTTCAGTTGTCTTCCTACTGTGTATTCTGCAGATTTACTGCAATGCATGAAGTGCATGCACTGGGCAGGTCTAAAAGCAGATTTCACCTCTTCAATTTCTCAAAAATCAATCTGTACTATATGTGAACCTCCTAAACCAGTGAAAAGCCAACACAGATTCCACTAGAACAGAAATACCTTCCTAGCAGTAATACACACTCAGTGATCAATATCTCAGGTCTTAAGAGAGAGGGAAGATACAAATAAAAAATAACTGCTTTGCTCTCACATTTGGAAACAGTTAATAATTCCTTTTCTGGAGCACTACCATGCTTCTACAGTGAGCATAAAAGAACCAAGACAGCGTTCAATACTCTTATTTTCCCCCCTACCAAAACCAGCACGACAGAACTAAATATATAACATCTTTTATTAAAGCTCTCCAGGAGGGAAATAAAAGGCCTGATGGTGGAAAGATGTGGATCACTACTCCATAAGAATCCACAACACAGACTATGACATGTCCCATTATGTAACCTTTTGTTCACTTGTGGTGCTGCAAACAAATTCCAGTGTTGTGTAACAAAGCACGTGAACAAAATGAATTTTAAGAAAACAAATATGGGTTCAGCATTTCATTTTGTGTATAATTCAACAGCCATAAGCAATGGCTTTGAAGTGTCAACTCTTTAACCTTCTCAGCAGCTCTTGGGTTGTCACCCCGTCTATCCCAGCTAAAACTTCCTGTTTTCACCTGTTCTGAACTCAAAGAACATATTGGAACATCCATAACTTGTTATACCATGGTGGGGATTTTATCAAGTTGCTCTTTATCAACAATTTCTGAAGAATGGCAAAGGCAGAGTGTGAGGTGCTGGGATCAGTTTTGGATAAGGGAGTTGTTTTTCCTTCCAGCTTAAGGCTTTTCAATTAGCTAAAGATGAACCCATTTGAAGGTCAAATGCAATCTCTGCCAGCTTTTGCTGCAGTTCTTAATTACTGTAAATTTTGTGCTCTCAGTTTGCAGTAAGCACGTGCTGAGACGTGGCAAAACTACTTCAAACTGTCTGACAACCTCTAACATCCCTGGGAAATAAATCAGCATGAAATTTGGGGTTTTCCCTAAGATATATTTGTTATTTTATATGCTGAATACAGCTTAGAGGAGAATTACGTATCAAATATTTTAAGAGTAAATGAAAAATTACTGATTTAGTGCAAAAACCACTTACTGGTTATGAAAAAGAACAAGCTGGGGAAAACAACAATGTCTGAAGTACAAAGTAACACGTGTCAGAAATGGTCCATATCTGGAGCAGGTCCTGCTCTGGGGCACTGCAGGGGAACAAGTGCCTCTTAACCCCCCAAAACATCATTTTCGGTGACAATTTGTAATCCAAGGTGAAATCAGTCGCTTCAAGTCCCTGCAAAGGCCCTGATTTAAAAGCTGTCCACAAAGGCAGAAAGAAATGAGCCCTAAAGGTTGGAGAGTTCAGCTGTGTGTTTCCTCTGACAGCCTTTCTGAGGCAATTTCCCTCTCACAGAACCCTTTGTGTAGGTGAATGCAGCGTGTTTAACACACTTGTTCACATTTCCCTGACTCCAGCAACTAAAAAAAGAACATTAAAATATATTGATGTCTGTCTCATTATACTCAACATCTGCCACCACACTATATTTTATTATTTTGTTTATCTAGAGCTCTTGTGAGACCAGATAGAGCTCAACAGTGTCTGCAAGGTCTGGAGTGTCACCTTGCCCGAAATGAAAGCATGAGCTTTTGATAGCAATTAGCTTTGAAACAAAAAAGAGAATTGGGGAATTAAGAGTCCCAGCTGCAGAGAACACCAGGCTCTTAAGTGCTATGGAAATTAAACAGATAATCACTACTGAGATGGGTGAGATGGCAGGAGGCAAACAGCGAAACTGCACAAGGCTGAGATGTTTACAAGAACTCAAGCTAAATTCTCTTCTGCAAGTAAAACTGAAGAAGAAAAACACATCAAAGACTGACCAAGTAAAAGGAGCTGTAACAACCCAGTCGAGAAGCAGAGCCCTAAAAACTCCTGAAGTTGTCAGGATGAACCACCTACCTCACTAGTAGAGACTTGCAACTGGTAAAGTAAACCAAACCTCATTCCTTTCCTAAGGGACTGGGTTTAGCACCAGCTCAAATACCAAAGGCTGAGACAAACATACACATCTTGGCAAGTAGAGATGCACCAATAAACTACTGAGGGCAGGGGACAGGAAGTTACAGTAAATTTAAGAATTAACTCCAACACATTCAGAAGATACTTTAGAAAAAACAACTTCCACCTTTCTCCAAGGCAGAGCAATTAGAAACACTGAGTTCACAGATTAGCAAAGTCTCACCCCTTCAGATTTATCCAGTTTTTAAATAAAAAAGTAAACCTCATTTTGAAGCATTGGGATAGACAATCTCAGCCCAGTAAGACTTCAGTACAATAAATCCTCTCTACCCCTAATTAATTTTTAGATTATCAAAGGGCCACTGCAATATTGGAGGCTGTATTAGGCAAGTTTTATGAAGGTTTACTCTTCTAGAATTTACCTGTGTTTTCCTGTTAATTACTTTTCTCCCAGCCCTTCAGTGTGTACTCACTGGCTGACCTTTCATTTACAACAATCACTATTGAGTATCACATGCATCACTCTTCAAGACTGAAGTAATAGTTAATGCACAAACAGACAAATATTTAACTTCAACAGAAAACTTACACTTCTCCCATGGGAGCATATGTTGAACCAGTTACAGTAAATTCGTTCAGGGAACAGCTGTCTCCTTCCACTCTGTCCAGGATAAACATCTGAAATTAGAGGGTTAGAATTGTTACTATCTTTGAACAGTAATTAATGCAAGAGATTTAAACAGGCCCCGAGCAAGAAGGTCCAAGAGGCAAGTTCAGGTTGAATAAACAAAGCAGACAAAATCTGATACCCTGCACTTCAATCCCCCCATGTTTGAACAGCTCCATATTCTGAAGCACAAAGTACAGAAAACAGCCCTTCTGCTTTCAAAACTGCCCTGAGACACAAGGACAGCAGAGCTGAAAAACATAAACTAGGTGCACTTCACTTCAGCTGTGGAGACTTCCCACACACCACTTGACAATCCTGACTATACCCAAGCTTTTCCTAAGCTTCAGACCTGTGGATTAATTCTGATGGAACATGAATCAAGAATTACTTCTCTGCTTTGAAACAGCAGTTCCAGTCAAAAGCAGCACAGGGCAGCTTGGAAACTGATAATTCCTGCCAAAGTCAAAATAAAAGCGCCTACAAATAGGAGAAGCTGTGATATCTAAGAGGTGAGGATTTAGATAAGAGCCAGACTATGGCTACACCAGGCTTAAGTGAAAGTGTTTCCTGTCCTGGTTTTCTGGTTACAGGGCACTTTACCACATGGTGCACTGGTAGTTTAAACCATTCAGCCAGCTCCAGTGCTCTCCTAGCACTGGTGAAATAACATTTTCAAAGTAAGACACCAATCAGAAGGATGCAGTTGTACCCCTGAGAGACCTGTACCTCACTCTTCCCTTTGTCTCCCTTCTGGGAGAGCTGCAGGCAGAACCACATCTGAGAAGATACAGATGAAAACTACAGTGCCTGAAGCTGCCTTACTCTTCATGGCTGGCTGGAGTGGTAGTGGAAAAGACAATTTCTCACTAAATGATGGTGTATCTTAATGGAACTTCTCATCCACTGGTTAGTACAGCCCATTTTGTCACACGACATTTTAGCAGTGTCTCCCCCTCCCCTCCTTGTGCTGCCCTATGTTTTAGATGAGCATCCTCACAAAATACAGCCTAATAAAATAAACTTCATTGTTCCAGGATTAGAGTTTTGCTACATTTTTGCAGAGTCTCTCAGTTCATGTCATTTTGCAGCTGCCAGAGGTTAACGAGGAACCAAGTAAAGTTGTACTGCACAGGATCTAAAGCATTTACCTCTAAATAAGGAGTAGAGCACTTTGAGCTTTTAAGTAAACACAACTTAAATGATGAGTTAACCAGGAAGCCTCCTGCTTTTGGCATCTGCATGATGAAAAAATCCCTGCAAAGACTAGGGCAGTTATGCAACTCTACTGCAAGTAACCTCCTCTGGAATACTGATGAGCAGCTGCTTTGTGTCTCTTAGGTATAAATACTACGATACTTAAGGAAGTAGAACAAGTCACCCACCAATTAGGAAGAAAAAGCCATCAATCACATGAGAATAAAGTGCCTGGGGCTTACAAACTTTGGCCACTGGTGTGCAGTGCTCACCACTCACTCATTTGGAATTCTAACCCAATGTAAGGAGACTCTGAACATTTGATGTCGGAGCTGCTGTGCCACTGAACTTCTACAGTCACCAGACACAAGAACTCAGTGTTTTCTCCACAAAATCCCTGCACAGAAGCACAAACTGGGACCTGAACAGGCATTATGTTAAGGGACTAGCTGTAAAAGTCCCAAAATAGCCAACACTAAAAGAACATTGGGGGGAAAGGAGGAGGGGGCACAGAACTCATGCTCACCTAAAAATACACCAAACACTGAGGATGACCCTGGCAATGCTGGCAGGGCCAGCTGCACCTCCAAGCTGCCAGATTAGTCAGACAATGCTGCACACTGAGAACACCACAGTGATCTACATCAGAGCAGTAAGAGCTACTGGAGATAAGATAACCAAATAAAGGTGGAGCCACTCAGCAGTGAATACACCTTTGACTACCAAAGCTACTGCAGTAAATCTACTTTTCTCATACTAAGTTTCTCCACCCATGGTTATCTTTCTCAATTAAAGAGGCAAGTGTTTAATGCTTACACACATCCTGTTCCACTGTGTAACTTTCTGAAACAGGGCACAAATCCCACCAAAAAAATTACCAATAACACGAAAGGCTCACAGAACAGTCAATGGAAAGCTGCTTGCAGACAACTTTCTCTTCCATCCAGAGCTATTTCTGGCCATGACTAAATAAGGGAAGAGATAAAAACCTTCAAGACTGCACAGTGGAAAACTGAATTAAAAGTGGAAGCTTATCTTAGGAAAATAAAGCTGGATTTTGATGAGATGAGAACCAAAAGACTCAGGATCAGAGGAATTCCAGCAATGCTGACTATTCAAACAGAGTGGCTGAGGAGAAGAGGAGAACCAGAAGAACATACCCTGCACACTGACATCTGGTTCGTGGTCAGAGTACCAGTCTTGTCAGAACAAATGACTGAGGTGCAGCCCAAGGTTTCCACAGAGGGCAGACTCCTGACAATGGCATTCTTCTTGGCCATCCTGCGAGTTCCCAGAGCCAGGCAGGTGGTGATGACAGCGGGGAGACCCTCGGGAATAGCAGCCACAGCAAGAGCAACGGCGATTTTGAAGTAGTAGATGGCACCTCGGATCCAGGAGCCGCCGTGAACGGGGTCATTGAAGTGACCAATGTTTATTATCCAAACCGCAATGCAGATGAGGGAGATGACTTTGGACAGCTGCTCCCCAAACTCATCCAGTTTCTGCTGCAGGGGGGTTCTCTCCTGCTCAGTAGCCACCATCTCATCACGAATTTTCCCAATTTCAGTGTTCACTCCTGTTGCAATAACCACTCCCATGGCCTTACCAGCAGCGATGTTTGTACCCTGAGGCAGAGAAAGACAAGGGAAGAGAAAACTTGTAGTCAACCTATAAACAGTTTGTGTTTGTGCTTGTTCTCATTTTAAACAAAGCACCACGAAAATACCCTAAACCACCTTATATAGGTCCAGACTGTGTGTCAGCCTGGATGTAGAAAGAAAGGAGACGATGACACTGCCCCTGTGTCTGTAAGGGAACATTCTGGTGTGGAATTTTTCCTTCCAGAACAGGCTCAAAATGATTCAATATCGATCCCTCACGAGCAGCACAGGAGAACTCAGCTGCTGAGCAAGCACTATGGATTTCAGCTGCAATCTTAGGTGTGGTTTTCCTTGCTTCTTTTTTTAATTGGGACTGTATTTTGCCAGATTTAATGCTATTTACTATGAGTAATAGATGTGTTCTCTGGGGCTCCCCGTGTGAACAGACGCACATGAGAAAGAACAGTTAAATTTTCTACAAGCAGCCTGCCAGCAATAAGAGTTACTTTCTTACCTGAAAGGTATTTAATGCTTCCTTTGAACAAACTGGAACAAACTGTTTCAGTCCTATACAGTTTTCAATTTTAGCCACACAATACCACAATTTGTGTGGGCATTCTTATCACTCATAAGAACTATCACTTTAGGTAATTAATGTAGAAGCACTCTAAAAGTGTGTGTGCTCCAGCTTTCAGAACTTCCCTGTGAAGGACAAAAATAATTTTCCTCATATAGGTTTCATCCAGCATCTTCCCCGAGGACAGCTTTTATTAAAAGTTAATTCTAATTTTTAATTCATTTAGTACCTGGAGACACACATAGAGATGTGTATAGAGAATATAACAAAAGTCCTACAGCTTTTGGGGGAAGATTTAAATTTCTGCACAATTTTTATCAGCTTCAGAATTATTTTGCAAGTGATTTGAAAACTTCAAAACTTACAGAAAAGAGCATGTTCTTCTTGTCTTGGTTCACAGCACGAGGATCAGGCACGGGGTCAGTGTGCTTAATAACAGACACAGATTCACCTAAAATAAGAAAAAGAGACTGTACATGTACCTTGAGTCCTGAGGGAATCAAAAGGTTATAATCCTCAGTCCTAAAATTTCTAAGATGTTAAACTTCTTTCCTCAAGTGATTTTATTTAATTGCTTAAGTAAAACAGGGAGTATTTCAGTTGATCAAGAAAACTGAATGGCTGACTTGGAATGAAGATTATGTATCTGTTTCTATGAATATGTCACAGGTATAGAAAGGTTCCTTCTCTATAGAAACAGATGTTTGTTGCTGCATCAGATTTCACAAGGTGGTGCTCTCAGCTCCAGGCACGGAGTTTCACTACTCTGTGCAAACTCAAAGGTTCCTACTTTTAAAAACTTTTTGTTAAACAGCATCTTAGACTTCAGTTCTACTCTGGCAGTTAGGAGGCTCGAGCATCAAGTTGGCTGAAAACAGAATTCTTTAAAGTAAGAATTCTGTTATTTAAAGAAAGGCAAGGAATCATTCCCTTTTTATAGATTTCTGGTGGATCATTTCTTCTACTTATTTCAGTTCCAAACACGGAGTGCCTCCATTTTCTTCTGCTAAACATCACTAAGCTTGATCAGTTCTGTGCTATTCAGGATCTGTACTAAGAAGCTCTGGGGCTTCAAGGATGAAAAACAGCTTTCCTATGAACACTTTACTGTTTTAAAATTCAGAGCTAGTTAACATTAATTTACGCTACCAAAACAGGGCTGACAGATCTTCATGTTCCAGCTGAAAGCAAACTGTTGGACCACGCTTGGTTGATTCCCAGCTTCTTTCCTATATTCAGAAGTACTTCTACTTTGTTTTGTTTTCAACAAATCTGAAAAGGGGCTCTAAAAATAGCTCCTGCACTTGAGGGCTGGTACCAGAAAACACATGAATGTGAGTGCACAGAATTTCAGCAAATAAGGCTCGAGTGTGCTGGGCCTTTAATAACAGCAGCTTAAATGCTGCCAGTATTGCAGAGAGAATGGAAGACTGGTGCAGAAGACATTTAGTAAGATTTACTTTCATATTTGAGTGGTGACAAGATGTTCAAGCCTAGAAGACTGTGTAAACTAGAAGAGAAATTCTGAATTTTTTATATTTTAGTTTCCCACAAATTACTCGTGTCTGTGCTGGGGGGGGGTGAAGAGACAATCAAAAAACCATCACAAGTCTCAGCAAGAATGTTCATCCCACTAAAGGAACACAAAGCCAGTGATGAAGCAACACATTCAGCCACTCAAAGTTACCAGATCAGAACTTTACTGCATTGAATGCAGAGTAATTCAACAGCTGCAGGTTTGTTTCTAATGGATTATTCAAAATGAACGGTGCAAAGGCACTTCCAATTATGCACATAATTATACAAAAGTCACAGAAATACCTGTGAGAATTGACTGGTCTACCCTTAGAGTTGTAGACTTGATGGAAGTAATTCTTATATCAGCAGGAACCTTGTCTCCAACTACAAAGAAAGGACAGGACAAAGTTAGAATGTTGCTATTTGAGAGACTTCTAACCCAGTGAACTATTACCTTTATCAGCCAGAAAAATGACTTTCCAGTACCTGTTCAGATGACTAAAATCACCAACAGTTTATCGCTGCTTCTGTGATCTGCAACACCCCAATTTTCGGAGTATCCAATTTAGATCTGCCCCTACCTAATCTCAAAGAAAGCAGCTGTAAATCACTGGCTTGTTTTTCTAAGCACATGGCCCTTTGAAAGGAAAGGGAAAACATTCTCAAGAGCAAGATATCCATTTCAGAAGACGTTATTTATAAACAATCAAAACCCGTAGCCAAGGTGAATCGAGCTCCCTTTTCAGAACAACTGGTCCTGGAGAGTCTTCTGGTTGTTTTTCTCTGTGCCCAAAGTGAGTCCTCTGCTCTCCAAAGATCGAATTCTCCACATTTATTTATTTAGAAAACTAAAAGAAGTTGTGTTTTCCTTTTCTTTGGCACCAATTGTGAGAATAACGTGCTTCTGCAAATATGCTCTTGTAATGTTATACTTTGAATTCTGCCAGATGTTTCAGAGTTGGGAATTCATTTCAGATCACACAGTAGCTTTATTTTTCCACTAATGCTGCTCTATTAAATACACCACAATCCACATCCCAGTTACAATTTTCACACAACTCTCATGTTTATCTTACCATATATATTTCTACCTTACAGAAGAAAACAATGGAGAAAAAAATAAAACAACCCACAAACAAAAAAACATCCGCTAACAAGTGTTTGAGACACCAAGGTGGATGATGACATTTAACAGCTCCTAAAAATGGCAGAGTAATGAATCCACAGTTGCCTCCTACCTCCCTACTTCCTCTTATCCAGCTTTTCCTAATTTTTAAGAATTTTTAAGGAAAGAACTAAAGCCCCACCATTTTGTGCCTCCTGCAAATAAATGGCTGCATGCAAATTCCCTTGCTAAAGAATATTAATGAGGCTCATTTCTGACTCATCTGGAGGGATTCTCCATTCTCCATTCTGCATGTCAATATTCCACCGAACACACATGACTGAACACTCCTGATGTAAAACCTGCAAGCACTCAAGTGTCAGCTGTATTATTATAAAATAATGCAAAGAAACAAAGAAGGGAGAATAACTAACTAAAGGCAGCTGAGCTGAGTAGATGGAGTGTGTGTCCCTGCAGGAAAATTAAAATAAGCTGCAATTCCTGCAGGAACTGCTTATGCAACCAGCAGCAATAATGCACATTAACAAATAATACCACGAAAAACTCAACAGTGGTGTCACAGCCTTGGATCATCCAACCACTCACACCCTGGAGTGGAAAACCGTGGAGCAAAGCACTGCAGAGGAGAGTTAAGTGTGACTACAAACATTAGGAAAACCTGCACCATGTGACTTTCTGTAAATTCAGAGAAACTCCAAGCATTAAAATCAGCAGAAGATTGCGTAGTTTTGCTTGTAGACTCAGACGTGTTTTTGTGAGTGTGTGTGTACGAAGGGACAATAAAAACAGCCACAAATTCCCTTTTTGCATCATTATACCATGTGAACACTAATTTAAGCCACAATGCCCTTGAGCAGCAAGAGAAAATAGCCTGAGACAAACGGTGACTTAGGCCAAAAAAGGCAAAACTATTCAATGTGCTCTCCTGGAGGCTGAGGAGGGTTCTGTGCACACACAGGAGCAGCTGCATTTCAGTCATCCCTGAGCACCAGGCCATGAGGTGAAACGCTGCCCATCTGCACCACCATTTCCAAAGAGCTGGAAAACATCAGCCAACTCCTCCACCACAACTCTGGGAAAGACTTGATCCCTCCACAGCACAAAAAAGCTGCTGTTAAAAAAACCCCTCATCTTCAAGCATTCAAGGAACTGGACAGAACATGGCAAAGTTTACAAGTGATTTTTGAACCTACTTCTGAGCTGCTCTAAGTTGTTCGAACTCAAACATAATATTCCCAATTTCTAAAGTGCTTGCAGAGAACCCTCTAATAATTATTGATATTTAAGCAGCAGTATTTCCCTGAAAAGTGCTGCTGTCATTATCAATTGCCTGAAGCACCAGAACTGAAGTGTCAAATTCATTATGATAGTGCAGCTTTCTAAGTTTATCTCAACAATTTAAGATAAGACACATTATTCACTCCCCATTTCTGTCTGAGAAGATTGTAGTAAAATATTCAAGGCATTTCCAATAGGCAGAAAAGCTGCACATCAGGGTCAAATACAGAGCTATTTTAAGCAGCTCTTTGCAAAATAACAGCTATGGCAATAAGTCATGTATAATCTGGAATATACTTTCATGAGCACAACTGAAACTGAATATAAATAGGAAATCATCCCATGATTGATAGGAACCACAGGAAACTTTTAGTGAGCAGTCCAGTGCACATCTCATCCACAAGTAGAAGGTTTTTATCCATGTGCTTTAAAACAGGAAAGAAATTGGTGTTTTGCTGTTGGTTTGGGGGTCTTTTTAAAATTTAATTACATTTCAGTCCACAAAAAACAGCAGAATTATTACCCAAGGCTTGGAAGACAACAAGAACTTAGAAGGTGAATATGTATTTGTGTTGCTCAGCACTGAGCTGATACAATAAATAAATATAATCCCATAGTCTGACATCTAAAATAGTCAGTTGCAGAAATATTTTCATCTCTTATTTTCAAAGTTTTTAATCCTAAATAGTCAGTTGATTTCCACAACAGCTCTGAAGAAATCAAATAAGCTGCTTTCAAAACTACCCACATATGTTCTAAAGTATAGTGTAGTCAAATATGTAACTACTGATTAAAACACCCTTCTAAATAGAACATTGACTGCTGTTTGCAAGGGTGTAAGAAGGCTTTGGTTTGAATCATTACAGCTTTACCCACAGAATCCTTTTATTCATGCACAGAATTCTAGAATTTTAATACTGAGCCTCAGCACACAACAAAGGAATCTGTTTCAAAACAACCTGGTCCCTGTAAGGGAGTAAAAAAGAGCCAAATACTCATTTTATTTAATTGTGCATGAGTCTATACTGAAGCAGACAACTTCCAATTCCCACTCCTTGATAGAAACTGGAGTGGTATTTAGTTGTGATATGAATTCTGAAAGTTTATGTTAATTGTTTTAAACACTCCCTCACTGAAAATAGGGATAATTTAATATCTGAAAATCTGGGTCCTTCAGCCACCCAACCAACAGTGTTATCAGCCAAGATTCCCACTGATTACACTCCAGCTCTTCTTCTCGAGTTCAGAGCTCCCCACACCTTATCTTACACTGCTATAGGTCAAGTTCCCCTCTGTTTGAACAGTCATTCACATACACAGTTGATTTTCTGTGCAGTACAACCCTTCTTATCAGCAGAGCTCGGCACGGACTGAGTGTCTGCAGAGCAACTGAAGCTCCTCAAGAAGGAGCCTTTAAAGGACAACCCAGGGCACAGATTGCCCCACTCAATCTGCAAAGTTGCCTTGAAAGAGAAAATCATTCAAAAGTCTCCAAGCCAACCTCAAATATAGAATACATTGAACAGTGTTAGCCCCAATTTAATACCTGGCAGTGACCAAGTCCTACAGTGAAACAATCAACTCATCACCCGGGTGTTTCATCTGAGCACTGACATCCCTTCAACACTTCACCAGTTTCCAGCACAGCAATAAAACTAAATATTTAACTTCAGAATTCTGTCAGAATGTGGTTTGAGACACTCCCTGGGAAACCTCTACAGCCAAAATCCAATATTAATGCTGCAGGTGAGACCAGTCTGTGGTTTGAGCTGCCCGGGAAGATGGACAGAAGTGATGGGGCACATATTTTATGAATAATGAAGATGGAAGGAAAATAACTATTAAAGCTGTGTGGATTTCAGTCCCTGTCATAATTTAGCTACTGACAAAGAACTTTAGACTACAACAGGACCTCATCTTTCAAGTCACAAATTATTGAGGCTATATCTATATTCTACATCTTCTAATCAAAACTGCTCGTGACAGTAAGTTCAGGAAGCAACATTTTAACTTTACCCCCAAAAGCCACTATGGTACAGAACAGGCCTCAAAATAAAA
>JAWWLV010000038.1:11219680-11272277 GCA_035041135.1 Platyrinchus mystaceus | reverse complement strand
GACAGTAAGTTCAGGAAGCAACATTTTAACTTTACCCCCAAAAGCCACTATGGTACAGAACAGGCCTCAAAATAAAACTACTAATTTAAACGTGTACTTTGAACACTGATATCAGCCCTATTAACTCTTATCCCTCCCACAGCTGGAGATTTGCTCAGAGGGGATTTACAGGCAGGTACAATACAAAGAGGGAAGAGTTTTGTTTCTTTTTTATGTTAATGTGTCTTAAGAACAATTCTTCTTCTTAGCAAAGAACCCGAGTGTTTGCAAAAGGTCCCTCTCCCTGTTCACAGCAAATGAAAGGAATTTTTCCTGTGGAAGTCAGAATGGCTCTTCATACACCATATGTACCTCACACTCTCTTATTGATGTTTATCATTAACCAAAGCCAGTGCCAGCCTGGATTCTGTTATCAGCAGGTTGGGGGTTGGAACTGGACTTTTGCAATAAATATTATCTCCAAACTATTCTATAGTTGAACAGTTTAGGAACACAAACAGTTCCTGAAACCTGAATGCAAAAACATCCCCAAACTAATTTCCATAAAATACCAGATGGGGAGAACAAAGAAAAAAAAAAAAAAGAAGTGTTTTAATATACTAGGGTTCATTGTTGGCACATTCATGTATTTTGATTTACAAGACACTATGGTTTTTCTTCTGCTTTTTTACAATGTTCTCATCTCATCAGGCCAGGGTAGAAATACTATCAAATTCAGCCCATACAACCTGCCCCCCACTGCCATTAAAACATCTGATTCAAAATACATGGGGTTTTACCATCAAAGGGGAAAAAGACTAAGTATTTATTAATTCTTTTGACAAAAAACATTGTTAGCAATTTTCCAACATGACATATTATTATGGGTACAGTCATTTAAACCACTTTTCCTAACGAGATTTTTAGTGTCTTAATTTCAGAGTCAGTTGTTTCAGTCTCCTCTCTCACCCAAAAATAAGTTCCTTATCTCCAAATTAGAGGACACACCAATGTGTGGGTATTTATTAATAAACTGAAGCAACAGAAACTTCCTACATGAAGTACGGGAGTCAGCTTAAGCTTAAGGATTGAAAGGAGTAAATAACACATTTACTCATTAAATAGCTTCAAATAACACTCATGGGATGCTACAGAACTGAGGATTTTCTGAGTTCTGAGCGAGTATTGAATTGGAATTGCTGGGGGATTTTAACAGTTAAGGTGGACACATGATCAGATTGTGTATGTTTAGAGGCAGAGCTGCTCCAGCACAATTAAGTTTTTATATTAAACTTCCTTAGCACAGCTCAGCTCCTCTCCCCCTCCCTGCACAGCCAATCTTGTCTTCCCATTGTGCCCCATTTCCTCAGACCATTAGAAACTTAATTCTTCTTCCGTAGTAACAGGTTTGAAGTATTTAACACTTCCTGAACGGGGTATAATAAAATGCTCCCAAAAATCAGAAGCTCTATAAAACAGGAAGATAATTGAGTCCAACTACACTTTCATACAAGGCCAAGAGTGTCAGTATGTCAAAATTAGAAGAGTTATGACGAGACACTTTAAGTCTGAGTTTCCACTCCAAAACAGTGAGATTTATTTTTCAACAAACACAGATTAGGGCAGCAACAGTCCATCAGTTGTGAGCACACCAGTAAAACAGCACTTGCTTTTACTGACAAGGAGACAGAACAAGACATTTAAATATGTTCATTCTTTGCATGAAGCAGCCTCTATCATAAACCTCCTGCATTCTGGACAGAAAGTAAAATATCCATGGAGTTTTGTGTGCAGTGTGTGCACAGTGTGAGTATCCTCAGCTAAGAACTGTTAAAGATAGAGGTTAAAAAATTTCAAACAACACACATATATTGCATTAGTATCAATGAAAACCAAAAGGACAGAAAAAGTTTTGCTTTCTGGGATAAAAACATTTTCAGGTTGGAACCATTTTCCAGGAAAAAAATGGAAACTGAATTAAACAATACATAAGACTTGAACTATTCCTATTTTGTTCCTTCTCATTCCATAAAAACATGCTCTTGTCATTCTCTCTGAAGAGGGCACCAGAACATTAGATAAGATGTGCCCATGCACAGGGACCCTGCTTGTAAGGCTGCACTTATTTCTAATCTGAATTTGTCTAGTTTTAGTTTTTAATTAGTGGATCTATTTATATCACTGTGCTCTAGATTGAAAACTCGTGTGATCAGCCTATAAAGACATCTAACAACAAAAAGAATGGACTGTAAGTTAAGCCTCAACTTCTGCCAGATCAGGTGGAGAGTAATCACATCTTCACACCAAAGTTTCCAAGTTATGCTGGATTTAGGTAACATAAGAACACAGAGTAAGAATTCTGGAAGTGCAAGTTTTCTTTAGCCTTAAAAAACAAAAAAAAAGCTTGCTTTGCCAGGGTGAAATGGTATTAACAGAACATTACCTTGATGTCCAAGCATTTTGCTCAGTACTATTTGTGCTTATAATAAAACCCCACTCGGTGTCGGTTCTATCGGAGCACGGAATATCAGATACGTTCCCAATTCAAACCAGTTTCCCTATTTTTACTTGAAAAGTTTGGCAGCTCTGGAGGAGAATGCTACAGGAATTGAGGAAAAAATGGGAAGTGTGTTTTGTAAGATTTCAAATGTGTGTTAAAAGTGACACAAGTTTAGGCTGTGCCCTGAGTTGAACCTCACATAACTCCAGACTCCAGTCAAGCCTGGAATGGAGTTTGGACTGTGCCTGGTTATCTCTGAGCTGCCTCTGATGTGTTGGCCAAAATGTTCACTGAAGCACAGAGATTTATGCACTACTTGTACATGTATCTATTAACCACTGATGTACTTTCCTAAGTCTTCTGGTTCAAAAGCAGTCCTTTGTGAAAAAAAACAAAATATGTGCTTTAAAAACCAAACCTGACAAGGTAAGGAAACACCCACATCTTTTGCAGCCCATTTGTTTCCCCACCAAGAGAAGGTCTCAGCAGTTTGCTGTAGAACAGCCTCCAGCAGCTCTCTGTTCTGGACTTCAGCCTTACTCCATCCTTTTCCAATCTCAATAATTTCCCAGAAAAAGTAAACCTGCATGTCTAGCACAAAGTCTGAAAATTGATTCTAGTTATTAGAAGAGTAACAGGGCACAAGGACCCAGATGTGTTGGAGGAAGATCTGCAACATCAATGTTTGTTTCCTGTATTACCAGGGAGAACCTGGAGCTCTTCATAATCCCAGGAGTTTGAATCTTCCTTCATGACCTTCTCAAGAATCTTTCTTCATGACCTTCTCCACCCCAAAATTTATCTTTCTTTCATTATAAAGCACCCAAGTGCTTTACCAGGAGTCTTAAAGTGCTCTGCAGTTGGAATAAAAAGCCTCAGAAAGTAATTCCTGCTTACTCTATGCCAGGTATAAAACTAAGTCCTGTGGAATATACACTGATTTAATGAGCAGCAGCTTCTGGGAACTCTGTGTGTATTTTTAAGCTTTTGAGTACTTACAGATACAATAACAGATGACAAGAACCATCATTCAATTCCTCTTCCCAATTCAGGGAAAAGAGGAACTACTGTGACCGTGCTTTGGTCACTCACTGACTGCAACTAATGAACTTTCATTTATTAAATTATAGAAATGCAGATACACTGTATCTAAACCAGAAACTTTTAGACAGGAAAATACAACAGAAAGTGAACAAAGCTCACTTCTGTTCCCAAATGTGCTTCCATAAAAAAAAAGTAGTGATTTGCAACCAGTTTAGCCCAGTTTGTCAGGCTGAACTTCATAAAAAAACTTCCAAGAACCAAGGCCACGCTGGTTTAAGTTTCTCTTTGAAATGTTACTTTAACCCAGCAAACAAAAACTCAACTAAACCAAAGTATATCTAATCTATTAAGATAGCCCTGGTTACAAGTTTAGAGTGCACCCTCCAGTTAAGTTCAACTTTTATAGCAGCATGATAATCCATTTGAAGACAGGCAAACTGGAGAGCCATGTGGGGACAGCATCTGGATGGTTTTCAGTTCATCAGTTCTGAGAAACAAACCGTGCAGCTCAGACACCCTCTCACCCACTACAGCTCTGAGAGCAAATTTAAGGCACACACCCCAAACCTGTGACCCCCAACTGCATCCCAGAGTTCCTGTTCATTGTGCAGGGTCTTTTCCACCACTTCTGCTTAGGTGGACATGGAAGAACGTCCTCCTAACAACAGGTAGTTAAGAAATTCATGTCTGCACAGTGTCTGAGCAAACAGTGTCTGCTACACCTGCAGAAGGTGGAATTTGTTGGCTACCAGGCACAAGGAAGGGTAATTGCTCATCCAGTGCTCTGCCCTATCACACTGATCCCAAGAGACACCTCAGACAGAAGGTTATTTATCACCTGAGGGACAGTTTAATTCAGGTTACTCCATATTTACTGCAAGGTGACAATGCAAACCTGTAGTTTCCCCCTATTACTTCAAGTCAAATAAACCAGCATCTGTTCCAGAAGCTTTAATTCAGAAGGCCCTGAGGCAGATGGATAGTCTATATAATGAACCAGTCAAACCCTACAAACAGCCTCAGGAGCCAGAATAAAAAGTGATAATATAAACCATTATTGCACTGTCTTTGGGTTACACTGAGCCACAAAGGTTATTCTTTAATGGGTTCAAAGCTACTGCAAATAACAAGTAGTTTCAGAAATGGTTCAATGCTACTTATTCTCAGGGAACTCCTGCTATGTAAATATTCCCCCACATCCCCCAAACTGCAATATCAATCTAACAATTCCTGTAAGAGTCATCTCTGTGTCAGACCCATCCACAGCTACTTCAAATTACCAAAGCTGTTACAGCATTAAATACAACTATTTTGGAGTGGAAGACTTGAATAAATTTGTTCAAAATTAGTTATCAGCACAGGGGAAGAACCTGTCACCTGGCTGTTTATACCACTTGGTTGAAAGATATTTGCCTGGACACACAAATGTCATTGGCACTTTGCCCAGAATTCCATAGCCAGATATGTATCCCAGCATGGAGTGCTCTGTCACTTCCCTACATGGTCATCTTTTTGCAAACACCGTGTCAAAGGCCATCAGAGTCCTCCTGCTCTTGAGGCACAGGCCTGCACAGAGTCTCCCTCACCTCCAGGTCCTGACACCAGCACTGGTACATCATGTGTTGCTCTTCTCTACCTGCTCAGGAGCTTTTCCGAGTTCGATTACAATGAAAACTTCATCCTAGTGCAGCTACCAGAATTTATTATTTCAGTATCACAATCTGTACCACACTGAAGCACTTAATTCTCTACTGAACATCCTCATGACTTACAATCAACTGCAGCTTCAAGTGAAGGTAATTTAAGTGTATTTGCCATTACAAGAAAAATATCATGAGTACTTAAGACTAGCTTGGGATTGTTTGATCCACCAGTTAAAGTGAGTATTTTACCCACAAAAGATTCTTCAGTCCATCAACAAGCCAGACCACCCATCTTAAAGGACAGTCATAAAGTTTGGATAATTTTTGTTTCTCTACATGAACTTGCCCTTTCTTTAAAAAAAAAAAAATAAAAAGGAGTTCTACAGATGTTGGACTGTCAGACACTGTTCTACAAGCAGATTTTAAAATATTGCAATAGTAACCCTATGACAAAAAGAATACTGTGCTTGTTAAAGGGAGCCTGGTGCTATAGGCATGCTAGTCAGGGGTTATTCCCAAATCATTTCTCTCCTTCAGACACAGACCTTTTATAGACAGTAATTGATTTTATGGATACTGACAATACAGAGCAGGTAAGTAAAAGCCCACACATCCCCCAGGTGTTCACATACAGAACAAAGGCAAAGCTAAATTTGTAAGATGAAAATGCAATCTGTACCTCTTCTGAAATAGCAAAGAATGAAGGAGAAAGTGTTCTGTGCTCTTGACACCTGGCAGAGCAGCAAAAATCCAGCGTTTCTCCTCAGTGAGATCCCCCAAACCCAGTGCAAAATAGAGTTATCAACTTGCAATTCTACCAATACTTCTTCAAAACACCAAAACCCACAAATGTATTCCTATGACATTGACTCCTTCCAAAACTCCTGCTCCATCAGTGACAGGGTAAGGATTTGGAGTGGACATCTCCTGCAGAATCTGTAATTTATACAGCCCTGTTCGCCTCCAAAGGACACAGCAAACGTCAGCCTGAAAGCAAAGCTCCTGTGCAGAGCAGGAACGGTGAGTCAAAGAGCACAGCGAGTGACAAGGTATCACAATTCCCCCCTAATTTCCTCTATCAGCCCTCTGGATTTGTACTTGGAGCTGAATCATCCTGTGCACAAAACGGAGGCTCGAGACGGGGCTCAGCGAGTGCTGAAGTTTCTCAAGGAATGAAAGCTGGGCTGGCAGCCAACACCAACTTCATTTTGAGTGCACACTCTCCCTGCCTGCTAATTAAAACAGGAGGATAGGCAAGTTTAAGGGTATATATTTATCTCCTCTTGAGACAGCTACCACCTCTAAAAAATCAAAGTGACACTTGTGAAAAGCACAAGGTTTGATGTACACCCTGAATTGTTCCCAAAGGAACAGTCACTCAGTTAACAGTTGATAATGACCCACAAAATATGAGGGTGCAATCACTCCTGACACTCAGCAAGAACCACCTACATTTAGCTGGGAAGGAACAGGAAACACTGAAGTCATCAATAAGCCCAGTTTGGAGAATGAATTATTGCTATGTCATTATCACCAAAATGATGGAGCTTTAGCTAACAGTGTATGACACTTATATTTTTGCACTCCTTCCAAATAAAGACACACCTTTTAGAGCAAATCTAAGATACCAGAACGCTCAAGGCAAAAGTCCAGCCTCAAGACAGTCCCTTCAAATGCTTGCACAGGAGAAATAGGAAGCTCTACTCTAAATAGTTTATCTGTTTGAGATCTCCTACACAGCAACAGGCAAAAGAAGCACTAAAGAATGAAGAAAGATGAGAAAACAGTGATGTCACGTGCCAGTCACACCAGCTGAGAGGACAGAAGACATTTGTGAAGAGAAGTTCAAAGGCTCTGCTACTGCAAGTGTAAGAGTTGGAAAAACACATTCAGTGAAAACTCAGAGCATGACTAAAAAACCAAAAAATCTCAGCACTCCCAAACCCAAGGAAACACATTTAAAAGCAAGGAAAAAGGTATTCCGTGATAGAAAACCAGACAAATTGTAGGACACTCTGAAACCAGGCATTAGAAAACAACATTTTAGAGTTGTGACAAGTGTTAAAACCACCACTCCAATTAAGATGCTTTGCTTTTAGACCTACCAATTAAACTAAGTGGCAATTTGAAAAACAATCCCCTCAGTGCAAATGCACATTGAAGGTAATTACAGACGAACAGAAACAAGATTGTTCATAAGTGAAGTATATACTTAGGAGGCTCTGAAAACTTCCCCCCCCCCAGGGCCTCAAATCATTAAGACAAAGCCCCCACAAGAATTTTATATTAATATTTTGACACATGTATGTACTCCATAAATGGGTCTTACCTGCCACTTCCACAATATCCCCTGGGACAATGTCTCTGGCTTTAATCCTCTGGACACTTTTCCGGTCTTGTCGGTACACTTTGCCCATTTCTGGTTCATACTCTTTAAGAGCTTCAATAGCATTTTCAGCATTTCTTTCCTAAAAGACAGCAAAAAAAATGTGTCATTTCCAAAGCCCTCAAGGAAAAATAAGTAGGTCAGATGTGATTTTTCCAAAGCATTATCATATGAATACTACCAACTCAGCTCAGCTACAGTCTTTCATACACAACATTTTGTGACTCCCCCTCCCCTTGTGAGGTTGCTGACTGGAAATCTTTACAGCTCAATTCAGGCTGTTTGTGGGCAGTTAGAACCTCGAAATTGCTTATTTAAACCTTGCAGCATTTTCCATCAAAAACATCCCGTGTCATTGCAGGGAGGCCACACAAAGAATTCTATGTTACATCCATATGTAATGTATTTTTTGACATAAAAAAGCCCTAAACAGAATTAAGACTCGTGGATATAAGTCTTGGCTGTTCCTTACCAGCTGAAGCAGCTTAAGACTCAGACTGGAGTAGACAAGCACTTCTGAATTTCACTTACCAGCAGAAATCGAGGATCAAGTTAAGACAAACCTCAAACAACATAAAATCAACTTTGTTTCAGCAAATCAAGTGATTCTGAAGTGAAATTAAAGCAGACTAGAAACTTCCCCAGAATCTCTTAACAATTTACAAACTTGGGTGAATCCCCACATATGGCAACCTTTTTTATTTCCACTAACACAACAGCTTTCCTGTCTCAGCTGCAGTTTTCCCACTAAGCACTACCAGAGATTGGGATCAATATTGTGATGTTACCTGGATAAAGGACAACGTAAGAACCAGCAGCTTATCAGTGTTCCTTCTCCAGCTTTTGGAGAAGGAACTTATTTTCCATTTCCCTGCCTATTGACAAGTCCAAACGTCATTTAGCCCTGATAATTACAGATAATGGTAGGGTGCACATAGTTTTCACACTGTCTGCCCTTCAAATATACATCAGCTTTTCCAGATAATAAAAAAATTCCTCCTGCATGTCAAAGCAGAAACAGAACCATCAGAAATTCAAGGGTTGAAAACTTGGTACTTCCACATAACAGTGCAGCTGAAAATGAGCATTAACAGAACTACCTTGAGGAACTAGAATTTACATGGCACAGCTCAGGGCCAGGCAGTGCAGATACCAGCACAGACCCATAAAGCTGTAATTAATACCAGCCTCACATTCCACCAGGTAAATTAATTCTGCTCCTCAACACAATAATGCTGATATTGCTTTTCTGTGGATGAACTCGGAGCCAACATTAGACAAAACCCTAAAGTGCAAAATAAAGTCCTACAAATGGAAGGTGACTTCAACACAAGTTTTCCTTGAAACAGGAGAAATAAAAAACAATTCAACATGACCCAGGTGGCCAAGAAGGCCAAGGGCATCCTGGCCTGTAATAGTGTGGCCATCAGGACCAGGGCAGAGACCATCCCCCTGTGCTGGGCACTGCTGAGGCACCTCCAATACTGGGGTCAGTTTTGGGCCCCTCACAAGAAGAAAGACATTGAGGGGCTGCAGCGTGTCCAGAGAAGGGAATGGAACTGGGGAAGGCTCTGGAGCACCAGGAGCAGCTGAGGGGGCTCAGCCTGGAGAAAAGGAGGCTCAGGGAGACCTTGTCCCTCCCTAGAACGAGTGACAGGACAAGAGGAAATGTTCTCAAGCTGCACCAGGGGAGGTTTAGATTGGCTACTGGGAACAATTTCTTCACCAAAAAGGTTGTCAAGCATCAGAACAGGCTGCTCAGGGAAGGGACTGAGTCACCGTATCTGCAGGTATTCAAGACACACGGATGTGGCCCTTGGGGACACGGTTTAGTGGTGTCATTGGCAGCACTGGGATAACGGCTGCACTTGATGATCTGAAAGATCTTTTCCAGCCTCAAGGATTCTATGATTCAGCTGGTTCAGCCAGCTCAGTGTGCTACACTCAATCTCTTTGCTCCCAGTTTGCCTGGAGTTGTGGCAGCCAGACCATCCTGCCAGGCACTGAGGCACTCCCAGATGGCTCTCTGGGGACAGTGCACATGAGAGGAAAGGTTGAGGGCAATGACTCAGTTGCTCACATCCAGTACCTGTAGGAACACATACATTTATGGGTGGAGACTATGCACTGTGACTTGATTTTCCATGCCCAGTAAAACAAGGGAATGAGTCATTTAATCTGTGCAGCAACTCTTGTTTCACAATGAAGTTCACTGCATGTAGAAATATATAGAGAGGTATTCTTGGCACACTGTCTTGTCTGAAAAAATTGATTATTTCCTACAACAGGGCATACAGCTACACAAGAAAATCCCCAAGCTGTACAGAGAACTTTACCTTCCATTTCATGCTTACAATCTGCAGCTGCACAGTTGTAGCTCAGAGTTTCGAGTTAAACATTAACTCTTGCACAACTACCTTATGAAGACTTGAATATAAAATGACTCTTAAGGGGGCAGTGCTGCCACCCCTGGATCAACATGACCTCTTCCCTCCACACCAGCTCCAGCAGTTGTGCAGCAAGCTGGGAACTGCTAAAAAATGATTTTTTTGAGGAATAGTCTGCAGCCAGCTCACTTGGGCCAGCACAAAGCAGAGCACAGGTGGCAGCAATGCCATTTCTTCCAGCATGCAGGGTCCTCTCTAACATGTTTTAAGCATTAACAGGACTTCTCCCAATTTTTGTTGTTATTTTGGAGAGTTTGCCTTTTTTCCAAAGCATGAAACCTAATGCACTAAGATAGCCAGTAATTATGTCACATTAGCACCATCCCTTTAAAAACACAAACAAAAAAACAAAACCAAAACAAAACCCAACTGTACAAGTAACTTGAATGACCCTAAAAATCCTTGAGTATTTTTGATCTGCAGATAAGCAATTCTAATAAAACATGCCCTGTCTTTTTTTTTTTTAAGCTAAAATGATTAAGCTAAATTATTAAGCTAAAATGATCTGAACCACTTGACTTTGGCATCTCAGGAAGTGTTAGACTATGTTACTGTCTCCATGATTTATAAAAAGCCATTTAAGTCATCTCACAGCTTCTAATGTATGAAAAATTTCATGGTATTTAGATGTTTTCAGAATAAACTTCTGCCTTTTGACAGACGTGCAGTCTTTGGATGTACACTTAATAGGTACCATAGTAATTGAACTGGGAGAATTAATAGTGCATTAATAATGTACTGAAACACAGCAGTTGCCTCAAGAGACAACAGACAAGAAATGAGATTAAAAGTGCATCCTTTGTTCCTTAGTTGGGAAAAAAAAAACCCCAAGCAAGCTGATCCAATTGTTCTGAGCTCTGCAAGATCTGATTTGTTTGCTGAATTCAGGCCTTCATTCTGGCCTGTCTAGCTCGTGTGTTCATCAGTGTGTGGCCAAACACACTGATGGGCACTTTGCCTTTTTGGCAACACTTCTGAAGCTTTCATTTTACCTTTAAATCAACACTTAATGTCGAGAAGCTTTATGGTTTGCTGACTCTCAGGAATCTAAAGTTAGCAACACATCCTACTTGCTCTGTATGAAGCACCCAACACTACAGTGTACACAGCTTCCTCCTAAACCATAAAACCCCAAAACATTTGTGATTTGACGTTGGAAAAGTCTCTGCATACCTGCCACACTCCCACGATGGCATTGGCTACTAAAATAAGTAAGATTACAAAAGGCTCTACAAATGCTGTGATTGTTTCTTCACCTTCTTCAAACCAGGCCAGGACCTGTAAGAGAAACACAGTGATTTAAATTACTGATTGACACGGACACCTTGCAAACTTCACCCCTGCTAAGTTTCAGCCTGAGAGATTCAACTGCTTGGACTTGAGCAATCTTAGAAGCTTCAACCTACTAAGTTGTAGTTTTGTAATTAATGAATGAGTTGGCAATATGCAATGGAAAAGAAAAAGAATCTTTACTAAAGTAGTACAAAGTTCATTTTAAAGGCCACTCTTCTTTTAAAGGAGTAAACTATTTACTTGGGAAACAATTGCTACTGTTGCTTCAGAAGTGAAAGCAGAAGTTGTGACAACAGTTATGACAATGAAAAAAGAATAAACCCCTTACTGTATGAAACAGAATGCAGACAGATTAGTTTGTCTCCTTAAAACACAAACCTTGCCTGAATCTGAATTTTAGCCAAGTTTAACTGGCCTTTACCAGCAACTTAGACAAAAAAATTAATACAGCTTTACAAGTTTTTGTTGAGTAAACATGAAAAATAAGCATCCACTTATTTAAGTACAGGTAGTGTCTTATTGAAGCATCTAAGTGAATTCACTGAAGCTGAATTCTAAGCTGAGTAGCTGACAAAACTCAATTTTTAAAGGTGAATCAACTTGAGGACTTGCATAAAAGGCTCCACATGAATTCTATTTTCATTCATTTGCTTTACAAGTGCACTCTAGTTTTAGGCTTCTGTCATTCACTTGACTGTGTCAGGGCCTCTGCAGAGCTCTGCAGCTCCTGAGGAAGAGTCAAGCCAACATGACCAGAGAGGAAGGGCTTTCTCATCAACATGTTGAGCAACAGGAAGCCTGGAAAGTGACAGTAAATAGGAACAACGTGTTGAGATAATTAGGGCTGGTAGTCAGGCAACAGCACAGTGAATCACCGAGGGCTGCAGAGAGCAAACTGTTACTGAAGCAGCGCCATAATTCCCCCAACATGCTGCTCTGAGCTATTGCTCAACTGAGAGACACTCCAGGATGGGGAAAGGAAGGAGCAGCAGCATGAAAAGCCTCCAGCAGAAAACAGACTGTCAAGCAAATCCAACACTACAACGAATTTTTATTACAAAAGGATAAACTTGTGAGATCCAGGCTGTGATTAAGGGGACTGAGACATTCCAACTGGCAATACAATGTTTCGAGGAGCTGTGTAGTTCCTCTGGAGAAGGGCTTTAGTCAGGATCTCTTATGTTCTCCACATCTTGGTGTTTCTTCCCTCCTCCTACACCCCTGGATATCCAATCCCCCTCTAACACCTTCGGCTATTTGAGCTACAGAAGTCATTGGTACATTTTCAGATTTCTCGGTGTCCACAAGGTCACACTCTGCCTTCAGAAAAGCTGCTTGGTATCTATTTCTTCCCTCCCTTTCTTTACTGGAATTCTGTAGAGCCCCTACTTTGCTTCCAATAAAGCAAGTAAATTCAATTATTTGCAGATGTTCTCATCTGAGCAGGCACCTACAAGGTGAGCTGGAATAAAACATCTGCTTTACACCATGCTAAACCAGAATCTTTCCTGATTGAAGACCACGTGTGTTATAAAGTAACACTGAGAAAGGCCTCGACTTCCAGAGGTAAGGAAAGTAGCTGCAAGGACAGCAAGATCCAAGTGTGTCAAGGAGAGCCAAAATTAAGTTTTCAAGGGATCTTTACTTTCAATAGGCCATTATTTCAAAAAGAGCAGATGAACTCAAATTAGAGATCCTGAGGGTACAGCATATGATGGTTGTTTTTCTGGCAAAAGTATCGATCTGTGACAAGATTAAAATGAAGTATCTAATTAATCCTGGAAGCCAGCAATACAAATTTCTCCCCCCGAAATTTTCCACACAATTACTAACAGTGGAACAGTCCAAACTCTAGTTCTAGAACGTTTTAGTAAACAGAAACATCAAAATAACCAAATACATTGCTAGCTCTTGGTTTTGCTATAGCAGACCACAGCTATATTAACACTCCATTAGGATACCTGTGATACACAGCACATACTGCTTAACAGATCAGGTTTATTATTTGATAGTAGCCTGAAGTAAAATAAAAAACAACCCACAGTAAAAACAAAGAGGAAGCAGAACAAGCAATACAAGTATTTAGCTCAGCGTTTTTAGCAGCAACAACCCATATTCTGTAGCCTGGTAAAGACTAGACAATTCTTGTCCAAGTCATCGAGTCCTTGGCAAAAAGTTTCCACTAGCACACTTTTAAGACCCTGGAGAGGTTTACAATGAGAGATTTTTTTTTTTTAACTTCAACTCAGAAGGGCCCCCTCCATATTTCAGCCCTAATCACTTTAAGACTCACATGTAGAACAGCTTAATTTCCAGGTCATTGATCTCCAATGCACTGTTCAGGCACTACTGTCAATAAGTAAAGTCATCACATATTCAAGAAAGAGTAGGAAAAATAAGATAACTGCTCAAGAGAAATTCAAATCTAAAAACATAAGGGAAATAACAGCAAGACATAAGAGTCCCATATCAACAGCCAACATAAGCAGCTTAAAAGGACAACTTTCATTCAGCATATTTGCTTTAGGGCTGCCAGAGCTTGCAGAGCCTATTTTAAACAAAGCCTAATGGGGTGGACCTGCAGGACACTAAGGCAAAAGATACACAATGACAGGCAAACAGCACTTAGTTTGCAGGGTTATTTGGGAAAAGGGGGCAGAGGTACAATGCCAAAGTCAGCCAGCAATGAGGTGACCACTGCTGAAAACAGCTACAGCAACACGAGTGTCCTCACAGCTTTCTCCCCTTCTACCAGTGAAGTATCACTGTGTTGTCAGGTATGTTATGGAGATAAAGTTACCTCAGGTATCACCGAGTAACAAAACCAGAACTAGAGAGTGGAAGTTTGGAGGCAGGACTGTGTTGCCCAGCAGGCTGTACCCGCTCACCACCACCAGAGGAAAAGCAAACACCTCGTTGTCAGCGACCTCACAGGGATTTCTGTTTGGTTTTCATTTTGACAATGGAAACTCAGCATCAAGCTGGGGAATAAGACCTCATCCTAACAAAAAACCCTGGATTAATTAAAGCAGGCCATGTAAGATGTGCAGATTGCTTTTAAGAGAGCTTTCTTCTCACAGGATACCATGAATTAAAGTTTTGGTGTATTTTGGACAGAGTACCAACTACTGCTCAGAAAACCCTCTTTTAGCGATTTATCTTTTCAGCACAAAACAGCTTAAAATTAAGCCGATGGGAACTATTTTAGGAGTCTTCATACTTAGTCCATGTCAGTCATATTGAATGCCAGGAATTACTAAAGAAAAACCTCCCAGTTTTAGTTCCATTATTCAGCAGAGATTTTTGTTTGCCATACAAGGAGAGAGGAGGGAAAAAAAAAAAAAACCCCAAACACAAACCATGACATCTTAACCACACAGTTAAGTATAAAATTAAGAATTTTGTTGGGTTAGCAGATTGTGAGCACCCATCAGATATGTTACTCCATACTTCTGAAAATAAATGTACTTTTGTGTTTATTATAGAAATAAAGGGGGAGGGGAAGATACCTAGCACATAAAATGAAATCACAATGACTTCTCACATTTTTATCACCTTGTGCTACTGAGCAATCTAAGTTTAGCTAAAAGCATGTCAGTGTAATGTTCTACAGCAAAGCAACCCTTATCTTGTGCCACATACCCACTGCTGCTGACCTTAACAGCTAGCTTTTGGGGTGACTTCAGGGCAAAGCTTGAAACACTGTTACTGACACATCTTAGACTTCCTCCAGGAGGACCTTTGCTCCCCTTTTAACACAAGTTAGGTTATACTCATGCTAATTTACAGGCTAGAAAAATCTCTGGATTGTTTTAACAATATATTGTTTTAATCTGAACACAGATATCCGCCATTCCCAGAACATTTACTTCTAAGTCAGCTTAGGAATCAAAGCAATAACTGAGGGGAGGGAATGCTCTTAGGATGCTGTAAAATACTTCAGGTTTTGGTGGAGTTTATAGCCTGTGTCGTATCTTGTAGAAGGAAATCACAGTGTGATGCACAGCTAAGACTGCACAGCTCAGCACACACCACTGCCTAAAGCACCCACACCACGGGACCATCCCACATCAGGTGCAGCTAACATCTTGCAACCTGTCAAAATCGTTTATACAGCAAAGAAAGCTGTTCTTTTAAGTAAATACTGTAGATCTGAGTACATGCTACACATGCATCAAGAATGAAAAGCCATGAACTGCTGAGACACTCTACGGGTTGATTTCTGCAGAGGCTTCACAGATTCAACAGAAGACCGGGACGAGTCTATTCACAGATGCATTTACTCACCACCAGAAATTACTTATATTGTTTCTCTTCAAAAGCCAGACTTAAGGCTTGCACTACTCAGCACATCTGCAACAGCAGTTCTGCCCTGGAATGTGGGACGTGGTGCCAGCAGCATCTGCCCCCAGCCATCAGCCGGGGTGACAGACCCAGCTGCTGGTCTGAGTTGTTTCACTGACACATCCCTGACAAGGCAGAGAGGGAGCAGAGGCCACACAAGCCCTGAACACAGGAGTTCATACTGTAGAGAAGAGGGGATGTTTCTGCACAAAAACCTAATGCAGATCTCTGTTACAGATGGCTGTTTCTGAGCAGCCGGTTCTAATAGCTATAAACTGATTTATGACTGCAATATCATCACCATAAAAACTCCCACAACACAAAACAGTGACTTCAAGATCCTCTCTCTCATACCTGAATCGTCAACATTTTCTTAAATTGACAATATACAGCTGGTAAAGGACACCAGAATCTAAGTGATGTAATTACTTCTATTTTTGCAGTAATACAATCTTTATATCAACATATCCAACAGTTCTTTACAGCTACTGCAGAAGTCTCATTAAAAAAAAAAAGCTTTCATCAAGAAAAGTGTTAAAACCTAAGAAAACCAGACAGATAATCACCTTCTGATCAAGGAAAAAGCCAGAAACAAGTGCAAAGGCAAAGCGCTTTTGAACTATCAAAATCGTAATATATCTAGGGATTTTCCTACATTTCATCAAACAGAGAAAATCTTTACTACTGACATCAATTTAGTGTGAATCCATAACTAAAATAGGAGACAGGAAAGGCAGAGCAGTAGCCCAAGGTCATATACCATGTCAGCTGCACAGAAGCAGAGAACCCAGATCTATCCTACACTCCATCAGACTACAGTCTCCTCTTAATTAGATAGGAATATTAACCATACTGAAAAAAGCAATTGAATTCAGCCACTAATCAAGTTTTCCAAGAGGATTCAGCAGTGTATGTTCTATGACCTCTGTCAGCCTGGTCTCATACTTACTCAGATTGAGCAATGAAAGCTTAGTTTGGTGAATTTGATATTTATTTCACTTATTTGCTTAAAATAAAAACAAATAATGCACCTTGGCACCAAAGGCTAACAAACTTCTGCGCTGTCATTTGCCTCACGAGATGACAGCAACACTCCTGACTTTTCAGGAACAAAAATACATCCCCTTCTCAACCTCTGGGAGGGGAAAAGGGCAAAGAGGAGGGGGGGGGGGAAGCTTTTGAATGACTGTTTATTCAATTTTCTATAACCAGCCTGATTTCCTCTGCAGGAAACAGAACAGTGAATAAAGCACATCTGTCTCCATGGTCGAGATTGATGTCACCAGTCACTGCTCAGCTGGTAATGGGGTATTGCAGACCAAAACCAGAAGTGTCTCTGTGGGGCAAGTGGATCACCAGCCCAGCACAAACTGCAGCACCACACCAGGGCAACCTTCCCCCATCAAACACAAGTGCCTCAGAGCACATTCTCCTCTGCCCATCCTAATTGCTTTGCCCTCAGCTAAAGAGTCACCACAATTTCCACTCCCCCCAAGAGCTGCTGCATTTTTTTTTTTTTTAAGTAGTTAATTACAACTCCAGGGCAAAGTCTAGTGTAAACTTCTACTCCTACCTAAACAATTTAATATTCTGCACTCTTCTGTTTCTGTTGTCCAGTTCCCCCAAGACATACAGACTTCATCTTCTTCCTATACTTAGCCTTGGCTCAGTTTCCCAGCGAGCACATACCCATTACACATAATGCAGAAAGACAGCTTTCTTTTAAAAAAAAAAAAAAGTTAAAAATGTTCTTGTTCTTTTAATCCTGAAAGCAAAGGAAGATGTCCATTTAATGGCTTGACTATCCAAAGGTCAGTTACCAAATTTGGTCAACTGTGGTGCCATCACAGCCGTCATCATTCTTGTCACTGTCAAAAGCAACAACTGTCACCTTGCTATTATCAGGAAGGGAAGGCAACTGGAATATTCGCCATGGAGGTTCTATTTACAGTCTGCATTGCATCCAAAAATGTCTTCCAATGATTATACATTGAGCCTGATAACGATTAACCCAAAGGCAAGAAGAATGCCCAGTTAAACACTTACTTACTCAAGGTTAGTTTTCAAAGCCAACGAAAGCATTGGGAAATCCCACCTCAAATAAGTGAACTGGGTTGAATGAAAAGCACTTTTTAACATACCTGTCTAGTGTAGTTACGTGCTTATGACTCATGCAATGAAAAGAGTCTCCTGAAATTCTGTTTCCTACACAAACCCCATCGCAAAGAACAAATTTAAGAGCCAGCAATTTACTTTGCATCTCATAATTCTACCCCTTCAAAAAGAATAATTTTCTCTGTATACACTGAAACGTCATTCTGAGATACAGAAGCCTGTGAAATTAAAAAGAATAAATCATACTTACAAAAGATATGCAAGCAGCCAGCAACAAAATTCTAACTAGTAAGTCTTCAAATTGCTCGATCACAAGCTCGAGTAAGGTTTTTCCTGCAACACGTAACAAAGCCATTTAGTCATGCATGTTAAAAAAAAATGATCAATTCTCAACAAGAATTAGGAGAAGATTTCACAAACATGCTCACCTTCCTCAGCCGGCAACTCTGTCGGTGGAAGGTTTTTCCAGGAAGCATGTCAGAGAAAAGAAATCATTGAAGAAACACGTTAGAGCATTATAAGGCATCCACCAGGTATTGTTCCTGAATTACACACTCAGCTGGGTTGGATTTGACAGACACACTGAAAGCCACGTTAAGGTGGCTCTTTTCACCACAGTACGTGAACGGGCCCGAGAGTTTTGCGTTTTCAGACACAAAGGTTCGCCGGAATGTGCCAAGGGTTATAATTCAGCCAAGTCATCACTCCAGCCAGCTGTGGGGCTTGTGCTGTTGCTGCACACAAAGGGTCAAAGGCTCAAAACGCTTTTCAAACGCTTTCTGACAAAGCTTGTCCTCCACATTCACTTAAAAAAACCATCCCAAACCATCAAACTTGGTTCAAAATGTTTCAAGTTCTTTCCTCCATTTTAAGGGTATTTCCTTATTTCTGCTCTCCCCCTTATTTCCCCGCAACTAGATTTAGTAATCCAAGAGGCATAAAAGCAGTGTTAAAGCTAAAAAAACACCTCCACCGTATAATCTTCTCACAGATTTTCAATTTTACACAACGGCACGGGAGTTCAGAAGGGAATAGGACGGCCAAGCAGTAAGGATTACAAAAAAAAGAAACACCTTATCGGCTGAATTCTATGTCCCGACTGGAGAGAAGGATATAAAATAAGGGGCAAAAAGGCGCTGAAAAGCGAGGAAAAATGAAGGTCAAGACGGACAAAAAAAAAAATAAAAATACTAAACCCCAAGGGGCATCAATTCAGAAAGGAAGGAGGTTTCCCACCGTTAAGGTGAAAGGGATCGGAGGTGACATCCTCCATCCCAGAGCAGCCCTGCGAGCTCGGGATTGAAAGAAACCCACGAGGTGGAGTTCAAGTCAGCCATCTTCTCTCCCTCGCTCCTATTCCGGGTCCTGGAAGAGATGCCGGCTTTGCCAGTGCACACGCGTTAGGCCTCGCACAGGGCCCCGGGAAGGATGGGGGAGAGGAGAGAGGGGTGGGAGAGGGAGCCGAGCGGGGAGAGGGCGAGGCCGGCGGCAGCATCCCCGCGGCGGGGCCGCCTCACCTACCGTTGGAGCCCCATTTCTCCTTCAGCTTCTTGACTTGCTCGAGGCTGAGCCCGGTGCTCTCGTTGACGCCGAAATAAGCCAAAACTTCCTCCACAGTCTTTGTGTGCGCGTTCTCCATGGCCGGGGCAGGGAGCAGCAAATGGTGCCGTGCCTCGCCTCTTCCTCCTCCCTCTCCTTCTCCTCCTCCTCCTCCTCAGCGGCGGCGGGCGCGGCGGCGAGACCCCTGCTCAGCCCTCACCACCCCCGGGCTACCACCATAGACCCTCTCCCGCGACAGAGCAGCCCGAGCCCACCTCACTTCTCACGGCGGAGGCCGGGAGGGGCAGGAAAAAAAAAATTTAAAAAAAAAAAATCAGAGAAAAAAGGGAAAGCCGCCGAAAAGCAAAAAAAAAAAAAAAAAAAAAGCCCCCACCCCCTCCCACCCCACACGCCTCCGAGGGAGCCGAGCCGCCTCTCCGGCGGGGACCAGGGGCTTCGACCGGGGGGGAGCCGCGGGCCCCCGGAGCCGCTGTCGCCTCGGGGGCGCGGCGGGTCCCGGCGGGGACGGGCCGCGTCCAGGTGGCCGAGCGGCCTCTCCGCTCGCCTTCAGCGGCCCCGAGCCACCCCCGGCAACGGGAGGGCGATAACGGCGCGGCGCGGGGGGTGGGGAAGAACAAGGCGCAGCCGCCCCGCTGCCCACGAAGGGTCGGAATCACGCCCTCCCTTCTCTAGCGGCCCGATGCTCCCCTTGGCCGGCCCAGGCCGCTGGTCGCCCTCACGGTTCGGGCTCCCCCGCGCCCGCCGATGGCTCCGCTCGCTCCGGGCGCGCAGCGGCGGCGGCCGCTCTAATGTAACTCGGGGGCCGCCCGGGCCGCGCTCGCCGCCGCGGCATGTGGACGCCGCTCATTGGCGGGGCCGCGGCGCGGGGCGGGGCCAGCGCTGGGCCCCGCCCCGCCGCGCTGAGGCGGTGTCTGTGGCGCGGCCGCTGCGCAGCGCGGGCTGTTCTTCCTCGCGGCGCTCGGCGCCTCCCGCGGCGGCGGCGCCGCTTCCGCAGCGCACCGGGACGGCTCCGCTGCCCCCGGGTGAACCGCCCCCTTGTGCCGGCCTCAACCCGCGCCCCAGGGGGAGCGGGGCTGCCCCTGAGGGGGAGCTGCCGCCGCGCTGTCACGATAGGCGTCGCGGCGGTGCTGGCGCGTGTCGCGACGGGAGCGCCAGCCGTCCTGTGAGGGCTGCCCTCAGCGCTGTCGTGATACGAGCTTCATCCAGGCAGAGGGTGAGCGTGGGGTTGCCCCCACCTCAGTCATAACAGGGACGTCGTCCATTCGAAGGGTGAGTGTGGGCCTGCCCCCACCTCGGTCGTGACAGGAGCACCATCCAGGCAAAGGGGGTGTGGGGGGCTGGCACAGCCTGTCGCGACAGGAGCATCATCCAGTCAAGACTGGTAGTGTGGTGTCTGCCCCTAACTCAGACGTGACAGGAGCATCATGCTGTCAGATTGTGAATACAGGCTGCCCAGGGAGGGCGGCTCTCTGGACACATCCCAAACCCACCTGGACACGTTCCTGTGCCACCTGCTCCAGGTGACCCTGCCTTGGCAGGGGGTTGGACCGGATGATCCCCAGCGGTCCCTCCCGACCCCAGCGACTCTGTGATTCTGTGGGGCTGCACCAACCCATCCCGAGTGCGCAGGGGTGAGGGCCGTGTCCCTGCGTGTCCCCTTCCCCAGAGGTCCTGCCCTGCGCTGGCACCGAGCAGTGGCCTTTCCACAGCTCCCCCCGTTCCCGTCGCACACTCCTGTCCCAGTGACAGCACACTCAGCCCCGGCTCGCGCGGCGATAACGTGAGGAGGAATGAGCTGCAGGGTGTGATTTCAGCGCCGTGTGTGGGGTGAGATCCCAGCTTCCCTCAGCGCCGTATCTCGGCACTGATACAGAACACAGAAAACTGCCTGATCCCGCCATCCCACCCGGCAATTCACAGGCACTTCAATGAACACAAAACAGGGAGAAATCGGCGCCAGCTGACATTAATACACCTGCAAAACACACAGACACCCCACAGCAAGTAATTCAGCACACAGTGTAAATACCTTCCCTTTAAAACTTGGTGCCAAGAGACGTTCTTGTATATATATGTGTGTGCAAATAGAAAAGCTGATCCCTACATGTGTGCTGGCTTACATAAATGCAGATCCTACATACAATCTGCATTTCCATCACTTATAAACCACCCACAGCACCACGCTATAAGCAACTGTATGTCTGATCTGGAACGAAATACCTTAGTCTTGTCTCTGTGGTAGCAAAAGAAGGATGGAGAGGGGACACCCCATATAAAATTATGATGTTCTAAGGTATATGTGGCCCTACATCCTTTCTAACAAAAGTACAACTGCTCTAAAAGACTCTTCTCTGTGGCTGGCCAAGGTCCAGGTAAGGAGGACTCAACAGCCTACACTTCACAGGGCAGCTCTGAATGAAAATGCATGAGTTAGATCTGATGACCTAGTTCAGGTAAGGCAATTACTTATTCCATGCCATGCCCATATTAATTTTATCTTGCTTATCAGCAGGATTAATCAGCATGGCCAAATGTTGCCTCAGTACAGTTATGTTCCTTTTCATACCACAAGTTCACACTGCACCCAAATAGACATAGCCTGTTATAGAGGTAAAGAATGTCAACGTGGCAGTTGCATATAGTTCCTATAGTTTACTGTGTTTCTTAACCAGTTGTAATAGTTTTCTTGATATTGTATGAACAAATGATCCCATCATCCCTAAACCAAAACCAAAGTCACAAGGTGCACAAGCATCTGAAATTAAAAACATTTATCTTTGAAAATGTGCACTCAGTCCCAACAAAACTGCTGATAAACACCTGCCACAGGACTACCTAACCCACACCTGAGTTTTTAGTATCCTCTAACACACAAGTACATACATATGCAACATTAAAAAACATATAATTTCCACAGTGATCATATACAGGATTACAGCAGCGACTTGAATTAATGTATTTCACTGATTAACAGCACAGTACATCTATGTGAGTAGTTTCTTCCCTTCTACTAAGCTAATATAACCTGCATTATGTACAAGTTCTTTTTAAAAATACATTTACCACAGCAGTATTTTTACACACAAGCACGTTTAAAGGCCTTCATATACAAGAGCACCTGCAAAGGACTTGAAACTCCCACCTTTCATTTTCTTACTATTTTAAAGTGTTACAATTAAACATCAGTAGCAATTTGCAAAACAAAATGATATTAGAAAGAATGCCAGATCATATTTCATATTATTTCTCCCTGTGATGTACTTCTTATGTCATTCTTGGTTTCCTTTTTGTGCCTGTTTCCAAAAAGGCTCATGGAAAAATATTTTAAGCATACCAGAGCCATGGCATGTGCAATTAGGGCTTGGCAGAGTGTATGATAAAGTAGATATAGTGTTCTTTCAGTCTAACTTGTTAGCAGCAGGAAAATGCTGCTAGGAAGGCAAAGAGAGCTTGCATTCTAGTGAATCCTGGCGAACTCCTGGTATTCTCTGGGATCCACCAGTTCAGCCACAGTTTGTAAACTCCACTCGCATTGTTTCTCTCTCGTGCATTAATATTAGATGACTTCATTCTTCCCCTTTTTTTCCATCTTGAGCATAGACCCATCATAAAATCTGGAAAGATTCTGGACAGTCCTCTGCCTGTGTTTATCTCTGTCACATGTTGAGTTATGGTTCAGGGAATTTTGAGAGAAGAGTGACTGAATTAAGGACCGTTCTGCACTTCTTTCTCCCCCAGAGCAGAGTAACCTCTGCGTTTCCTTCACAGTTGTTTCCCTGTCTTTCCCCAGATGTGCAAGGCTGATCCTGCTGACCAGTGAGGCTTTCTTTGCAGGTGACACCTTCCAAATCTTCTGGCAGCTACACTTTCAAAGAGCATTTGCAGATACAGTGCTTGGTCTAGACAGAACAGTGCAGAATGCGCTACAAATACCCGTGTAGACGCTGCCGCAGAAGCAGTACCTGCTAAATTTGGCATCGCTTGATATCATACAAATTTAGAATTGTGAGTTGAAATCAGTGTTGTTTCCCATCGCTCTGCAAGGATTCATGAAGCTTCTGATGACATTTGCCTTGTCTCTTAAAGAAGATGGTTATCTTGACCCAAATCAGAGTGACAGCACCTCAGCTCTGCCTGAAGCACCGAGCCCATGAAAGCTCCAGGTGATTCATACTCCCAGCAGGTGCAGAGAGCTTTGCATTCTCCCTTCCTAAGGAAGGAAAATCCATTTATTTTGCCTCTGTGAAGCTGCAGTTTGTTTTTAGACTGGAACCCCTCGGAGCTGTACCTCAGGAAGCAGCACAACAAACTGGGGCAGCTTTGGCCTTGATGAAATTCCATTCACATAATGGAAGGATGTATTCAAACATTTGGCCTACTGTCTTTTTTCACCGTAATATATTAAGAAGAAGCAGCCAACACATCAGGCAGCAGCATTAAAACAGTTCCTATAATGCCTACTAATTGAAGTAAATGGGAATTTGGCCTGAGAGAGGACTGCAGGATGCTTTCCTTCAAATTGCAATAACATTAAGTCATCCCTATTGCTGCAAAGCAGATTCACAGCAGACTTACTGGTCCTAATGTGAATTGTCTCTTGCTGTACACAAAAACATACGTTTTGTAGCTCCATTTTCAAACAAGATTAATAGTTTTGAGTGGAGCTAAACACAGCACAGAAGGGCACCACACAAAATGCCAGTTGTTGAGCCAATACACTTGAATGCTGACCTGCAATAGCCTTATTATTTCAGGCCTGGATCTCTTTCAGTGCACATAGACAAAGTGATCATATTCTGCTTAATTGTGCCAAATTATGTCATGATTTTTGCAGCCTGGCTAATTGCCTGATAAGGCTTAGGCTGAGACCACCAAACTCATTGCTCTTGTCTCCCCAGCTGATTTCAAATCCAGAGTCTTCATGAGTGACAAATGGGGGCATTGTTTCTTCCTCCCACGGTACTATTTTATTCCTCTGAAATTACAGTTATTAAAATGGTTCAGCCAGTTGAAATCTACTAAGGCACATTAAAATGCTGCAAAAGTGCTGTATCAAAGTGGAAAGGTTTTAAATCTGCACTTCTGTCATAGGATAATGCAGTTTAAATATAGTAACTGTTTTTTCCAGTCAGCTTGCTCTTTGATTTCACGGTATTATGTCAAGGGGGTTTTTTTCCTCTCTCCCCCTTTAAGAAGCTTAAAGCTTAAACAGCAAAATGCAAAAAAAAAAATCCTGACATGAAACAATTACACAAAGCCAGCAGAGAAATCAGTGATAAAATACAAGTTTGAATGTTGATAATTAAGGTGATCTGAGTTTATTCTAAATCATTTTTATTCCTTGGCAGTGTGTGTTCCTGTAGCAGCAGCAGGTAGAATTTGACTTCCACAGAGACCAAGAGAATGTGAACACAAAGGATAGTGTTGCTGCTGGGAGATTTCTGGAACTGGATCACTGTTCCTGCACAAAGCAGCTCCTTGCTGCCTTGGAATTCTGATCTCAGTAACTGTAAGAGACCACAGTTTGGATTGGGACATCTCTTATTTTATTTCTTTATCTTATTTATAGTCATTTGGTTTGTTGGTGAAGGCTCCATTAGAGTATTTGCCACAATAATTTCCATTTCCCTGCTTGGAAAAATCTTTCTGTCTATCCCATTCTGATGTCAGTAGGAGATCTAAAAGGATGGGAGAGAGAAACATGTCAGAACCAAGATCCACTGTGCATATCTAAAAAAAAAAAATAATTGATCCATATTTGATGGCCAAGTTGTTTCTCTGGAAAGGGAATCATCTTGACTGTTGTCTTAAAAATCCACAACTTTAGAAATAAAGCACTGGTTGGTGCCCACGAGATTTGAATTCTTATCTCATCCTGACCTGAATTTTCCATCTAATTAAGGTCTAATTCTGATTAATTTGGCAGCTCGCTGCCATTTTTTTCCTGTGTAAATATTCCTTGTGGGCTTCTGGATCTCAGTTTTGCTCTCTGCAGAAGGAGCTGAGGATCCTGCTGAGCTTGTGGGGGGCTCTGTGGCCAAGCACAGTATTTATAAAATGGCTGTTTGTTGTTTGTGAGGTGTTACAGAATTGCTCTGTATTTTATATCTGCAACGAGTTGGTGGGTAATGGTAGTGTCATAGCTGTGATATCACGCTGTATAGTATGATCTGTAGAATTTAATAGCACAATCAAAGTTGAATTATTTTCCTGCAGGACATGGGCCACCACTTCCTGAGCAAAGAAGTTGCTTCAGTTTGGAAGCCCTTGGTCAGGAGAGCAGAACCAGTTTGAAATTGGACACGTGAACACACAGCACAGCCTTGTTTTCTTGCAGTGTTAAAATTATTCATTATTTGGGAGGGTTTCTTTTTGCGTTTCTTGAGTATGTCAGAGATACTGATGTGGCATTTAGAGTTCACCTTTCACTCTCTTCAGTATGTGTTTTACACTGTTGGGCCAGGTGAGCTCTCCTGGTCCTTAATGGGCTGATGAAAAGTCCTGGAAATTCCCAGCTACAATAATTGTTCTGGATTTATAGTACCATTGTATCCCTCTCTAGGGACACCATACATTCAAATTCCTTTCCTGCTTCACAGATATTCCTGGGAACAAAACCAGTTTTACACACTGAAAGCGAAACAGTGGATTGTGCTCATGCACACTGCTTTGCATGATCCCACCTAGGATAGGATGGATGAAGGGAAGGATGTCCAAGAAAAGTACAAGCAGCTACACTTCTTATATATTTGTATTAGTCTGTGCATGCTGATATTTATATTTGTCTGAGACCAGCAATGACAACCAGGAGGTAGCTCAGTAATGCTGGTTTTTTATCTTTTCACCTTTTATTTACTCAGGCTATGTGCAGTAATACTCCTCAGTTAAAGTGAACCATCTGAATGACTTGGTTTTGAAACTTTTTCTTTCATTTTTTAATCTCTTGACCCCGTCAGAGGCTGTAATCAAGGTGTTTATACAACAATATTTTCTCTTTTTCAGTGTTGTAGCACAGTAACATGAACAGTTCCACCCTGCCACGGGTGTCTGTCATTCCACACATTTGCTGAATCACAGTGAAAAGTCACTTGGTCTGACTTTCCAAGACTGAAGGGAAGAGGTGCAGGTGCACTCCATGTGAGCAGCAGTAATGTAAGATTGAAAAGCTTCCCTTAGTCATGCAGATGACTCCATTTTCAGCCATTGTTTGGGACTAGTGGCACATGTCTACCACTTCTCTTAGGTGGGTGACACTCTGTGATGTGACACAAGCTGAAGTTTCTGTGTTCCTTGTGGAGTATTTCCTCCAAACTCATAGGTAGTTGTTAGTAACACAGTGAAGCAACAAATTTCAGTTTTCAGACACTGATGAAGCTCTTGTGTGCCATCAAACAAGCTCTTTTATTGGTTATTTAATATAAAATTCTTTTAAGGTGATTTTTTTTCTCTCTTGTGAAATAAGGCAAAGTGAGGCATTGAAACCAAACGCTCTGTTTGGTTCACCAGTTAAATTCTTCCAGTCTGAACCCTCAGAAATCTGTGGAACCCGCAATCCACACGGGTTTTGCTTTTTTAAAAGGCAGTATTTTTGTGGGAAGATTAATGGGTACAATTACAGTGTGTCTGTCATCTTCCCCTACCTTTCCTAAGGCCTTCACAAGTGCTTCCCAACGTGGGCTGCTCAGGAGGAAAAGACAAACTGCTGGACTGTCTTCATTCTCTATTAATGTGACTCTAACCAAGCCTGAACACCTTTTTCTTTAGTGGATTAAATGTTTTATTGATCTTCTATGTTTCCACTTCCTCACCTCATTTCTACCACTCAATACAACCTGTATAAGTATTTCACAGACATGAGAGATTTTCAAAGAGGCTTTAACCTCCCAAATTACCTCTGGTAGTTTTTGGTCACTCACAGAACAAACATTCTTATGGTTTATCTCTCAGAGCTCAAGGCTTCCAATATGAGAGATCTGGTTTTCTCTGCTTCTTATGCATAGATTTATTATATGTCAGTGGTGTTGCATGTGAACTCAAATTATCCTGACCTACAATTCTCATTCTATTTCAAGGTTTTGGATTTCTAAAAGATTGTTTAACTCCTGGGTGGTTTTTTTTTTTTTTCCCCAATTCTGTTAGAAAAAGAAACCTCCCCTGAGTCATATTTTAAAAATACTTTTAAGCTCTTAAAGATGCTTCTGCTCCCATGTCACAAAGCAGTATTGAAAAGATATTCATTTTACCACCTACAATTGCTCAGATGGAGAACTTAAAGAATTCTTTTCCACTCCCATGTTGAAACTGTGCCGGCAGCATTCCTGTTCCTAGAAGTGAGCTACAAGGATTTTCCTGCCCTGTGCAGGTTGGGCTTTCCATGAGAACAATGCTATCAAGCTTATAATTTAATATTAATAACATTAACAAACATTAATATTGTTGTTATTAGCAGTAATAATACTAGTAGTGCCGATACCGTGGTTGCTGTTACTTGATTTATTATTTGCATTCTCAGCTTCTAATCTGGGGTCTGGAGCATTTCATAAACCTCCATGAAAAGCAAAATTGTATTCTAGAACATCCCTGAGAGAACAGGATTATCATCCCCATTTCACAGGAACGGGAGCTGAGGTTCAAAGTCACAGTCACACAGTCTATGGCAGAACTAGAAATAGAAATGGTCTCCTGGCTCCCAGTCCCCTTTCTTCTCCAGTCACCCTAAATAGTTTCTGGTGTAGTTTTGTAAGACATTTATCACATGATTTTCAAAAATCCTGTCCTATTTGTTAAGGAAAAAGTAAAAAAAAAAAATTCAGAAAAATTAAAAGCTGATGAAAAAAGAGACTATCTAATTTTTGAAAGAGGTTGCCAAAATGATTTTAGTGGACAATGCCATCCAAGTTTCATGAGTTAATCCTGACCATAAGTACACCTAAAATAGATACCTTTGCCTCTAGCTAATCAACAGGCTTACTGCCTAAATAATTTATGTATAACCAACTAGTGGAAACTAGATCTTCTGTGATTTCCCCAGACACATATTCTGCATGTATCATGTATATCCTTCTCTATTTTTGATATTCATTTGAAATTCAGTTGGGACATTTCAGAACACTTTTGTGCTCCAGCTGTATAGCTCTAAGAAAAAGCCAGCTGGAGACATAATACAGAATCTTTGAACTGGGCAAAATACTGTTTAAAATCCAAGTGCATGGTAGATGAAGATTCTGCCTTTTTTTTCATGAACAATGGATTTGAATTTAAAAAAAATACAGTTCTAACTCTAGCACTGGCCCATGTGGGCCCTATTTTCTTTCTGCCCTATTTTTGTAATAAAATAATGGCATTTAGTATCAAAAATCAGTGACAATATAGTGATAAGCAGACAAAGAGATAAATATGAGGTATGAGAGGATGATTAAATAAAATGAAAAATTAAATGATCTCATTTTCTTGTTTACAGCACAGGAAATGTGAAAAACATACAGTACATACAAGCTTTTTGGACACATTTGTGTAATGTTGCCTTCAATGGGATGGAGAAACAAAGCTTGGATTAAAGCTCACTCCACTAGGGAGAAAACAGGTTTTCTTTTCCAGTGTCTGCAAACAGAAAGCAAAAGCATTTTCAGATGTTGTCCTGCCTAGTTCTGACTGCAAATTCAAGAACCTGTTTCACGTCTATACCTGAAATGGAAGGTACGGTGCAAACTGTCTATCTGGAGCTCATAATTTTTATCCAGAATTCCTAACTGGAAAATACAGTCTGTCTCTTGTGGATAGCACTGCTGAAAGACAATTCCTGCTCGGTCTGCTCTGCTGTGCCAGGAATGCTGGGGATTGTTTACTCTACCTGTTGGGGCTTGCTGCAAAATTAGGGCCACGTTGGAGCTCCAGTCAGCGGCTCGGGAGGGGGAGGAGGAGCAGCAGGTACTCCAGGAATAACTGAGGTGTGGCAGCCAGAAATTCTGCAGCACTGAAGGAATACAACCAGCACTGTTGCTGCTGCCCAGTGGCTCAGCTGCACTGGTTGGTGCTGCCTTCACCTGGGCAGCTCCTGGAGGCACCGAGCTGGAGCAACACCCCTGGAGCTCTTTGTGCCCGTGCAAGGGGAGTGAGGAGCGCTGTTGTCCCAAAAAATATAATTTTCCATGCGAATCTGCCTCTCCAATCCAGCAATTCCCATCTGTTCTCATAGTTAGCAGTGTCACCATGTTCCCCTGTGCTGGTTTTGGCTGGGAGAGAGTTAATTTTCTTCCCAGGAGCTGGTGCACCGTGGTGTGTGAGCAGGGGCTGTGTGGGGTTTAGTGCCTGCTGGGTTAAACCACCTCCTGTCTTTGCATATTCCATCTCTGCACAGTTGAAATTCCTTCGGGCCTGAGCCTCGGGGCAGTGTGTTGAGTTCATGTACCATTCCCAAATGTGAACTTGATTACCTTGCAGATACAAGAGTTTGCTCATTTCAGATGTCACAGAAAAGACTTAAGAAGAAAGACGAATGAAAATCTCCTTGAGAGTGGTAAAGACGTGGATTGTTTCTGACCTGGATCCACGTAGCACCTGTTTGTGACAACTGTAGGAGGGGATAAGTGGATTTGCTAATTCATATTTGCCATGCAGAACTCCCTGCTGCTCTGCAAAGCAGGGAGATCTCCCTGATTAAACTGACCTTTAAAGGGAAGCACCACTTTTTAAAAAATGTCCAATCACTGAGCTGTGGGAATCTGGCAGGTATTCCCTCAAAACCTGGGGTTGCTCATCACCCATGAGAAAATTTGGAGCATCCAATATCCTCGAACACTGAGACAAGTTGGTTCTGCCTTGTGACATCCATTAAGGCCTCAGAATACTGGAATTAGCATTTTATGGCCATTTCATGCTGAATTTGGGTGCTGGAGCCATGAACAACTTCCCTTGCTTCTGTGTTTCTCTCTGTACAGACATCATGGCTGATGGGAAGGAGATGTCTGTCCGTGTGGCGTGGGATGTGAGCAGCTCATCTCAGTGCTTTATACATTAACAATTTTTGCTTGAAAAACTCTGGTCGCCACTGGAAACCAAGACTTGCCAGTTAAATCCTTTTGTTTGGTCCTGGCTGACACATACAAAGTTGGGGGTTTGTTACTATTTCTGTACATTTTGATTCCTTCTGAATCATCCAGACAAGAGGCCTGAAGGCCATGGTACACCAAAGCAGTACCAGTAGTTTGGTTTTTTTGCTGTTTTGGCTCAAAGAAGAATCAATTCAATTATTCTGATTAGAAAAGAGGTTCAGTTAAATTCATTCTCACTTCAGTTTGGGGAGAGGACATTCTCCCTCTCCTAAGTGTGATGAAATAAAAAGGAGACATCAAATGGGGTTTTTTTTAGGAAGAGAATATCAAAATCTCAGGCTATAAATTCACCATGACAGTAGAAATATGTGTCAGATTTTTGGATGGGTTGGCTTTGTGCCAGCCAGCAGTTCTTCCCTCTAGATCATATGCTGTCTACATGAACCTCTTTCACTTTATGCTGCCATAATCTTTATATGTCTGTCCTCTCACAGGCTGAATAAATGTCACACAGTACATTCTGTCCCATCTGTCACAAGTGCTATTGTGTGTCTGGATCCATATTGGATTAGGATTGATGAGAGATCCCGGGTATTTTATATGGAGTGAGTATCAAGGAGGATGTATAGAAAATACAGACAGGAACAAAGCTCTTTTGGAAGTAGCTGCACTAAAGCAGTCTGTTGAAACTTGTTTTGGAAGGTCATCCTCTTATTTCAGAGATGTTTGGGAGAGGTCTGACATTTTTATTAGTAATTGTTTATTCTTTGAGGTGTAAACCAGCTGTTGTGGCTTTCACATGACAAACTACGTAAGTATCTGCGATAAAACTTCCTAGTAATATACTTTCAGAAAATTCTAGAAAAAGCTGTCCCAGACATAGAAATGCCACAATGTCAGGTCCTCCCAGACCAAAAAAAGTAAGATGCAAGATAGGAGTCTCCCTTTTCTGAAGGCATAAAGTTTCCACATTTAGCTCTGGAGTTTCATGGCCTTCCACCTGCCACTGGGCAGAGCGGTGACCATTTGTTGGCTTGCAGGGCAGTGTCATTTCAGGAAGAAATTCCACTTGAAATGGAGAAAGTGAACGTTTTTGTGAGGTATAGATTCAGTTACTTCCATGACAGCTGTTTGCAGAAAGAAGCCAAGCACTTCAGAGAATGACTTTAAAGAGGCAGAAATTCTCAACAAACCACTCGGCTTTCTTTTAACTGCATTCCCACAGAAACAGCAAATAATTAATTGAGGACAAAATACATGTCATACTGAGTTTGCATTAGCTGGCAGTTCTGGAAATAATTAAGAGCAAAACTGTTAATGCTCCATTTAAATAGCTGCTGCCTATCTGTCCAGTCTGAAAGCCCAATCTGTTGTGTTCAATCAGCTTTCAGCTGCTACTTGCCAGCAGCCTAATTCCCCAGTCTTGTCTCTGTGCTGTGCTTGTGCATTCCACTACCTGCTAAGTTAAACCCTGCAGTCCTGGTCCTGCAGGGAGATTTCTGGTGCTATTCAAACTATCCTCACTGGGTCAGGATTTATCCCCAAACCTGGAGGCTCTGGGGATCCACACAGACACGCCTGGTTCCAGGGGAGCCCCCCGTGGGTGAGAAGGGGAGTCAGCAGCTGTGGGGTCCATCTCCCAGGATTAGGGCTGTGCTCATTCATACCATTCTCTGGGCATTTATGCACTTCTGACAAGCTCTTGACCTGCAGTGTTTCCACGTCTTTTTTTTAAGTGATCTAATGCAGAGTAAGTTGCTCATCTGAACTGCTCCTCACATGGTCACACTGCAGGTGATAACATATCTCGGTTTTCCTACATCTCTGTGTTTCTGTTTCACATTCAGTACTCTGGCTAATCATTTATATTGCAAGAAGATTTAAAAAAAAATAATAATTGAACTCATTATTGCTTGGCCTGTGCAAATTGAGAGTGAACTCTGCAGGGGAGTCTCTGCTTAGGCCTGGCAGTTCTAAAGCTGTGTGGGGAGTGCTGGAAATACAGTGCAGTGAAAGGTGTTTGCAGGTGCAGAGACGTTCTAAGCCTCAAACCTGTACCACCAGTTCTTTGCTGAGAAATGTGTATTAAAAATGACAAAGTTCACTGCTGAGGCATTTGGAAGGAACTCAAGAGCAATTCATTGACCTTTGCAGATTAAGTAATGCATATTGTCATAAGGAAGTGATATTTGAGTAGCAGCAGCAAAGGTACACAGTCATCCTCCAGTAACCTCTCACTGGGAGCAGGCAGGATCTCCTGACCCAAACATGTTCTTGGCATGTTGGAAATATGTTTGCAGTGGACACATCAGTTCTCTGAATGTGTCAGAGGATGCTTCGTGCTGTGCCTGCTTTTTTTTTTGCCGTGGAAATGTACCTGGGTGGGAAAGAGGGAAGGAGGCTGAGGAATGGGTGTGCAGGTGGAATACTGAAGGTCCTGTGCTCTGCTCTCAGGTCAGACAGGAGCCTCAGTTTTCACTGAATTAAATGAGACCAGTGTTTGTGTAACTTCCACTTAAAGGGAGCTACAAAAAGCAGTTTCACTGCTTTTGCAGAACATTTCTTTCACAGAAAGAGGACATGAATGAAAATGAGCCACGCTTATAATTCAAAATTTGAATGCAATAAAAGTTAAATATGCTCTTTTTTTTCTTTTCTAATTTGTTAACTCATTTATTTAATTTATGGGAAAAAATTTATAGGAAACTTTTTTTTTTTCTTCTGGAGAATGGAATAATCTGTTCAAGTGCAAATGAATATGTCATGTTTTTATATGACTTGCAAGAAGAATTAGTGGGTCTCCTTCTCCAGCCTTTCTTCCACATTTCTAGTTCTGCAGGAAGATAATTTTCAGACTCACTGTGTTGGTCTTTCTTTATGTGGCTTATTGCACACTGAAATAAATTTGCCATTCTCTTGCTAACTCAGTGTTTTAAAAACTACTTCTTTTATTTCAGTATTCTCGGTACAACATTACAGGTTTAAAAAATTATATCAGTGGACAGGAAAAAAAAAATCTGTTCATCAGTCTTAGCACTTGAGCTCATAATTGGGTGTCAGATGAAGAAAAAAAAATTGGAGCTCTCCAGAGCCCCTGGACAAGAGAGAATCACTTTACCTTGGGACATTGAGATAATTTATCTGGGTGACTTAGAAAAAATGCCAGATAAGACTGAAATTTGGAGAGGCTGAGCCATGTCCAGGCTCAGCCTTTGGATTATCAAGAATAAATCCAGCAACTGGCATGTGAATATGATAATGCTGTAAATTCCAGCATGGAAACAGGAAACTGTATTTATCTGGCAGAAATATATCAGAGATTAATTCAGTTCTATATATAATATATACATTTTACAGATACAAAATCTTTGCCAGAATGTGCATAATTTGCAAGTACACTGAAGTTAGAAAATGCCAGAATAAAGGTTGCCTTTCCATGTATATGCCCTAAAGGAATCTTTAATTACAGGATTCCTGGCTGCTTTTTCTAACGCTGAAATTTCTAATTTCAGTGCAAGCCTGACTTTGCAGCCTTAATACTTTCTCATTTAGATAAAGACTTTGGAAAGAATTTTCCCAGGTCTTAAAAAAACATTGGTAAATGATGATATTCCATCCTACCATCATCAGTTTATAACCTTTATGTGTCATGCCAGGAGCTTCCTGAGGGGATTTACCTGGTGCTGGTGTGATGGTGGAGCCTGAGCAATGACCCCATGTGTCTTCTGTGATGTGACATAAAGCTACAAGACTGAAAGGTAAGGGAGCACCTGAGCAGAGTTTTAAATTAGTTACTTATTATTGCACCCTCTCATCCTTTTCTCTTCATTATAGGACCTCCTGTGCAATCATTACCAGCAGCCACGTGAGCTTCCCACGTGCAGGTCATTTCTGCTCATGCAAATGAATGTAAAATGTTTCATTTCTGATCTGCTAACGTTCAAAAACTACTTTGCACTTGGTTTATGCAGCTGTGAATGATGGCACATAATGCTACAGCCTGCAAATCCAGGGCCCATGTGCTGAGGAGGGTTCCACTTGCAGCTGATTTTTACCCTGGAGTTGTAAGTCAGAGCAGTCACGGTGACAGCACAGAGGTTAATAATGATTTAGCACTCACTGCACTGAATCATTACTCCTTGTCTGCCTCTCTCTGTTGTGGATGGAAGACTTTTGATCAATAGTGGCAGCATGCAAAACCTCATAAAAATTGTTCATTTCCTAGAATCTACTTCCATGCTTAGACATTTTATATCTATAACTGAGGGGGTGATATTTCACTCTCTCTGTGCACAGTGGAAATGCCCCAAAATTAGTATTCACCTCTGCTGCACTCCCAAATTCTAAATTGTCATAGAAGAGGAGCTTTTAGGACCCAGAAACCTGACTCTAATGAGAGAGCTTCAAGGTAGGAAAAGGTCCTACCTGTGAAGATTCAGCCAGGGCGTGAGAGGGTTAAGTGCTCACTGTATGTTGCTTTTTAGTTGATTAATTTAAGCCAGGACTATGCACCTGGTACTGAAACTGCAAACTGAAGGTTCTCTGTAAGATCTGGAAACAGCAACAGGCTTGCTTCCATAAATAATACTGAAAGTTAAACAGTGATTTCACAAGGTCCAGGACGTAGTATAAATAAGAAAGCAGAAATATCCAGGAAATCCTTGGTTAACAAATGTTTTGTTTTAAACGTTATATGCTTTTCTTGATCTCTGAGAATCATCTTCACAGCAGACACTAAACTGAGAGAAGTAAAAAAAAATAAAAATTGCCTCTGACCTGAGCAGGATATTTTGTCATATTCTCAAGCTTTTCAGTGCTAATCCAAAAGCTCATAGACCTGACAAAAGGTAAGAAAGCAATGAAATACTCCACTGATGACACCAGGCTTGTGTCAAAAAGTCTAAAATGCCATATGCTGACACCAAACATTATAACATGCAGCAACTGCAGGAGACTGGATCAGTGCAACACTTGGAATTGAACAATCCCAAAGGATGTTTTAGGCATGTTGGGCCAAATTCGACCAGGAGGGAACTTCATCGACTTGAGCAGATTTATTCCCAAGGGAATTTGGGCCTTTTTGTTGTGGCCAAAATGCCACAACAGGTTTAAATTGAGCATCTGTTCAAAAGTTGTGATTCCTGCTTTTAAAGAAATAATTTGAAACAACATCCAGTTATTTCAGGTAAGCACAGGTATTACTTCACAACACTGATCCTGCTGCTTTGGCTTCTGGACCAAGCAGGGTTGCTGAGGAGTGAAAAAAAGGGAAATGGGAGCAATTTGGAGAAAGTTTTTCCACTTACAGTGTACTCCACTGGCTGTTTTTATGCTCTGATTGTCCTCAGGCCACCCCATTCTAGATTCAGGACCTGTTTCAGTCACAAGTGTTCCTGTTCTGTCTAAAGCATCATCTCTGTCTGGTATTTATTACACAGTCCAGTGGACTGAACGACCTGTGAACGGGCCAGATGCCAGAGGAAAACAGGCACAGGCTGAGGGCAGCCAAAAACCTGCTGACAGTCATTGAGGAGCTCTGAGGGGTTTTGTCCTGCTTTGCTTTGTTTATGTTTTTTTCCATCTATGTGGCTTTTGAAAACCACAAACTCTAGTCTGGAAAAGACATATTTTGGCTTTGGACAGGTTTCTATATTCTGTCCAGCCCACTCAGCAGAATATTAACTTCTGCCATATGATTTGTTTTTTCTCTTACAGTCTCCACGGGAAAAAAAAAAAAAAAGGTGTTGGAACTGAAGTCCTTGGTTTGTGATGTTTAGGTTTATTATTTCTGTGTTTGCATTACATGTAAATGAGGAACTGCATTTGGGAAAGGGTAAGGTATCCATCAGCTCCTGGGAAAGTTCAGGAAACCTGGTGCTTGTTTAGAGCTGGTGTGAAGTGTGGCAGTGGGCGACCGTTCTGTGTCAAAGGGGAGGATTTTCCTTATCCTGTCTCAGAGCAGTGGGGAGGCACTTCAGCAGCCATTACAATAATTTCTGTATCTCAGGAGGCTCAGAGTTGCTGTAGCAACCTTTTCCTAGATAGGAATTTGGCTGGTGAAGCCCCACAGGAATCTGCTCCCACTCCTGTCTAACCTCTCACATCACCGGTCTCAACTGCCAGGGAGAAACCCCAGCTGTGAACCAGGCAGGGTGAGGGACCCCTTTCCACAGGTTCCTCACAAAACTTTCCCCTAATTCCCAGGATCAGAGGCTATTTGGTGATTTCCCCTGGAGCCAGAGCTTTGCCACGTGTAGAGAGTTCTCTGCCTGAACCTAAATTGTAAAAATGGTCATAGTAAATTCTGTGCACACAACAAACCCTTATTCATGCACTTGCAGATACAGAAGCTGAACATGCAAAAGCAGGGAGTGCAGTTTGAGAGATTGGTGTGGGAAGTTCGACTGGGAGGCAGCAGTAGCTCTGGTGACACTAAAGAAGTATTCTAAAGTCACTGAGGGGATCAGGCAGATGGGAACAGACTTGAGTAGGAAGGAATACAGACAAGGTCCCCAAAGCCTGTTACTTAGATTTGGATAAAAAATGAAGTGTGAAGTTGGTCAGAGCATGAGGGGATGTATCACTGCTAAACCAGTTCCTTCAAGAGTGTGAAGTAATTTCTAGAGTAATGAAAGACAGTTTTTTGGCCTTCCAAGCTGCTGTATGGTTGAGAATAATATTATTATAGATAATTTTGCCCAACGGTTGTAGAGAAAAGACAGTTATTTTAGACTCTTGCCTTTTATTTCTAATTTTACAAATGATTTCTATGGTCAAACCACAGCCCTTGTATGTAAAGCGTAGAGAACAATGGTAGTAAAATGATAATTAAAACAAGACTGTGACATAATGCATAGTTCAACAAACAAGCTGCCCCATATCTGGTACTTCTGCCAAAAGAAGTTGTGCTCCCACCTTACACTTTGCTCCTGCTCTCCACCCCTTTATCCTCCATCACTGTATGGTTACAAGCACTGGAAAGTTATCCAGGGTAGAAAAAGTTGATTTTAACCAGGCAGATTCAGAGTTCAGCCCTACAAGCAGGTTACCAGTGTAGCTGGCAGACAGGGCAGCCACTCTGGGAACTGAGCACTGAACTCTGAACGGGGCTGGCTGACCTTTTTCCCTGAATTACTTTCCAGGTGAGTGGCTCCTGGAATTCTGCTTCAGGAGCACTGGGCCAGCATGACTGAGGATGGCACAGGGCAGGGGGAGCAGAGCAGGGACCCCACTGCAGTGCCTTAAACCCAGACTGAGCCTGCAGAACAGCAGCCTCGGTCTTTGGAGGGTTAGTTAAGCAAGCTCAGATCTTACCTGGCAGCTGCCAGATAAGTCTGGGTCTTGCTAAGACTGTGCTGCCTTCTGTCATAACTCAGCTGGAGGAGGAGGTGGCATAACTATTGCTTTCCTTTAGGGATTATTACTTTTGAATCAGGACATGTAGGGCCAGTTCATTGCTTGGTTTCTTGTTCGTACTCCCAGGTCTGCTTCTGTAATTCACTGTTAGTCTGCTTAGACTAAAATATCAGTCACGGAGCAGGAACCAAAATTGGTGGTAAGTTGAATTAATATTCTGAGCTGGAGAAGTAGATGGCTGAGGAGCCAACCCACACTCCTTTCTGCCAACTGTGGTGCAGGGCAGCTGCTTCTGGAGAGCAGAGGGCTGGGGAAATTAAATGTGAGCCTGTCCAGCAAGGATCGCCGAAGGGAGCTGTGGAGACCTCTGGGTTCCTGCTGTATCAGAGATGCACCAGCTTAACCAAATAGATCCTGAGTCTGTGAGGTTAAACCAGGTTGAATCCCTAATGCTAATGCAAGATTTAACTCTTGCAGATACTATTTTAAGTTGTACAGACAGGTCAGTGAATACAACCAACTGTGAAAAATCTAGTTCAAAAATGTTTGATTTGTGTATGTCTGGGGTGATTTTCACCGGTTTAAAGTACAGGTAAAGCAGGGCAAATTCCACGAGGAGACAATCTCTGGCTCGGATTTATTTATTTATTTTTAAAACAAATACCTTACAGTTTGAAACACTTTCTAATTCTGCAAAGGAGAAGATCCATCCTGGCAGGTTTCTTGGGCTGCAGAGAGCTGTTAGGCCTGAGACAGAAAATGGGCCCATGTATGGTTATATCAGCTGAACGTGTCGCTGAGTGGCAGCAAGGAAGGCGAGTGGGCTTTGCAAAGCTGAGTGATCTCTGTGCTCTAGCAAAGGAATCAAAACTGAATATGGACTGTGCCCTAGTTAGACTCACTCTATCTATCCAAGGCTGTGTGTCATTTCATGCAATTTGGGCTGCAGCCTGGGCTCTGTTTCGGGGGTGTGTGTGTATGTTTTTTACTGTATATTTTTAAGAGAGCGCCCAGTTATGAGGAATCTATTCCCAGCTAAAGCAGACAAGCTCTGGAAAGGTCAGAGAGAGGCATCTCTAGCTTTGGTAAATAAACAAATCTCTGTGGCTGGGATGTTGTATTAATAGCAGTAGATTTGGTTTCGCATTGTGGAGCTCCTCCTGTTTCATTGCTATTGAAGATAAGAGAACACAAAATGTTCTGTCACCCTCCCTGTGAGAAAACAAACCAACAGGCAGAGACTATTACATATTTAAAGATATTACTGAGGCAAAGACTTGGAGGACACAAACATTCAGGTTTATATTCAGTAACTACTGGATACCATCACTGGCACACCAGTAACCCAGCACTAGTTAAAGCCTTACATGAAAGAGTTTGCAAGACAAAGTCACTGCGTTAGGAATAACCTAAAAATAAGGGTTGAGCCTTAAATCTTCCCCTTTGCATTTTTCTCAGTGATTCAGTTGCAGCAAAAAACTAACAGGTCTTTTCTGCTTCTGAACCTGTGCACCAGTCTGCTACAATCAGGTTTGCTTCAGCTTGCAACCTGGAGTTACTCCTTCCTTGCAGGATACTGGGATTGAAAAAGTTTCTCCAAACAGCCCCTCAGAGGAAAAGATTTCTTGGGAAATTGTAAAATTCTCTAACTTGGCAGCAAGCATGTGTAAAATAAATTAGCTGAGCTGTACCCTGGAGCTTCTCTACACGAGTTATTTGGGAATAATTAATTCTAAAATTTCACATGTAGCATATTTTACTTTGGAATATGTGCTCCTGAGTGGAAGGCAGTTCTAGCCTAGTGGATAAGAAGCGTGATGGGAAGAAATGAATAATTTATCCTTGACTAGTTAACATATATGACACAAAGCATTGTGTCAACTTTTGCAACACTGGTCACCTATGACACAAGCTAATTAATACATTCTCAGGATGTCCCTCTCGTCCTTAGTGGCTCCTCTTGGGCATAATTCCAAGAAGGAGAATGTCTCCTCTTCTGCAAATAAGCATCTCCTGTTGGAGAGCAGATTGCTGGAGATAAGTAAAAATAAACACGAACCAAATCAGATAATTCTCCTCTGAACAGTATTTTTCCTTGCCCTTGAAATGTCATCCCTCCAGGTTTATTTGTTTCCCTGGTGCTCAGGTAGAGTTTGTTCTGAGGGAAGTTCTTCCTGCACGCAGGAGGCATTTTGTAAAGCTACACCTCTACATGGGATTCATAAACAAACCAAATGACTCAACAGAAAAAAAAAATACATGCAGTGAGATGTTTTCCTCTTGGAATATTTTTACTGCAAGAAAATAAAGAATATTGGCAGAAGACAGGCACTGAAATCCCCAAAATTGTTCCCTCTCCAGTCTGACCAGTCTGGAATTTAATTTTTGGATGTGGTGCTTGGTCTGGCCCTCAGGTAGAGTCCACCTGTCTGTCTGTCTGGGAAAAGGAGCCTCAGCTGAGGCTGAGGTGCTGCTTCCATGGAAGTGTTTGTCAGGGAATATCACTTCCCATCTGCTGTGCTCATTGCATTTTACATAAAAAAAGGATTAATTATTTCTTCCAGATCAGCACATATGCAAATTCCTCTAAAAAATTCAAAAGAAATTCTGGGCAGAGACAATGGACTTCCTTGACAGTTTCTGATGAGTCTTTAAGATGATTATAAATGTTCAGAGAAAGTAACAATCTTAGTAGTTAGGAATAAAAAAAAGGTAATTGTTCCATATTGTAGCTTCCTTACCATTTGAGAACAACCCCAAATTTAATTCTGCCATCACAGGAATTTTTGGCTGAGTTACATGTGAGAAAAGATTTCCATTTTGAGCATGAAATTTCTTTTAACTGTGATTTCTGATACAACATATGCCATAGAAATGAGGGAAAAAAACCCTGCAGTTACTGTGAGGGCCTCCTGATCCTTCTGAGGGATATTGTGTGCCTTGGTGTGTCAGTGCTTGAAAGGATTTCTTCTCAATGGTTTTGGAAAGGAATGAGTTTTATTTGTACTTGATACCAATAAGGTTTTCTTTTCCAAACAGATGTAATAGTTATCAGAGCTGTGCTGTGAACAAGTGATTCTGAATAAAATTAAAATGTTTGCATGCAACATTTTTCATCTAATTACATCATAAGCTACTAAAATTGAAATATTTATTTTTATTTTAAGAGAGATTGTTGTGGAATTTCAAAGCCATATGTAATGACTACATTTATGCACTGAAAAAGTAGTGCTAGAAACAGTGTCCCAATTTGAATCATCTCAAGAATATAATGTTCTTGAAAGGCAACAGATATTAAACACCCAATACATGAGAATAATAGGGAAATTCATTCATTTATAACTTCAGCATTGATCCAATTTTTTGGCTTCCTGAAAATGGATTAAAGAATGTCTTTGCAGCTGAACTTTTGGGTGGTGATTTTGGCAAATTGAACCTTATATTAAGAACTTAAATTGTTTGAACAGCACCTGAATTTTCCTGCAAGCTATAATAAAAGGCAGCAAGCAGGGCCCCAACTGTATAAGCAATAATATAACACAATGTAATTGCTGTTCTGCTTGACAAGGTCATAATCTGGTTTCTGATTACACATTAATGGCAACAAATTAAGATAATTCCAAGAAGATGAGGGTCCAACATGATTATTTTAGTATTCCACATATTTTTGTTTAAAATGTCTCTTTTCTTTCAGGATGAAGTCTGTTCTCTGAGCTGCTGGGGAACAAGGGCAGCTCAGGCCACCCCAAACCTCGGGAGATCGATGGTGTCAGCAGCTGATGATCTAATTTGGGATTATTTGGGTCAGACTCTTTTATCCCAGGTAGGTGTGACTTGATTGACTCAAAAGAGGTTAGTTCATTCAGTTCAGAGGGGTTATAGAATGAGGAAAGTCTAACAATTCCTATAAGCAAACATTTTTATTTTGCATGGTATTTTTAGGATATTGCGTGGATTGCATAATAAATTATGCATTTATTATTACATTTGTATTAGTTATGTGTATTTTTAATAAAGCTCAAGATGAAAGCATTTACTCAAAAAAATACTATTACAAATGTTTCCTTTGCAACTCACCTCTTTAGTTTTGCAAAGGCAAATACCCAAACCAGACTGGCACAGTGTGCAATCATTCCTGTGCTCATACCTTAAGCTGACCATAAACAAGACACATGAGGATAATTTTATTACATATTTTTATTTGTTTTTTTAATTACATATCCTAAATTTTCATTGCTTAAGAGACTGAAAAATGTTGTCTACTTGAATTACATAATAACCCATAACTGGATTCCAGTGTCTTGGAGTTTTCCACAGTTTCTTGCTTAAGCATTTTTTATAACCTTGTATTTTTGTGACCTTTTGTCTTTTACCTCATATTATCAATATACAGAACACGTACAGTGTGTCTGGAAATTATTGTAGCACTAAACAAAAGTCATGAAGTCCTGCCTTAACAGGAGCAAAGCTGAGTGTAAATGATGGGGTGCCCTGATCAGGGCAGTCTGATTTCTCTTTGCTTGCTCCAAAATTCCTGTTGAGGAAATCAGAAGGGATCTGTCCAAGACATTACATCAGGAAAGCGACTCGGGCTGATTTATACCATCGAGTGGGCGACAGATTTCCAGAACTTTATGTTCTGGTTTAACAGACGTATATGTTCTGTGAGGGGAGGACAATGAGTTTACGGAGAAAAAAGCATTCCCTGGAAAATCAAAAACCCAAATGATCCTCCTGCACTTTTGGATTCCAATTTTTTGGACACGCAAAGGAGAGGAACACGACCCCTGTGACAGAGTTAACCTGCAGTTATGAGCATTCATTTCCTGCCTTCCAGCACTTGTTGCCTGGTAAGCATTTCTTAAGTGATAAAATTTCTGTCTTGTTTTCTGTTGTTTAACTCTGTGATCACTCAACATCCCATTAGGGGAGCAGGTTTTGATGAAAGGGAAGATTTCACCTTGGCTTATGAGCTTTTTAATAAAAGAGTTGTTCCTTTCCTAATTTGTCTCTGGACTGTCTTGAGCTGATGCCTGAAGCACATTGAGGACAAAAGGAGCTGCAAACAAAGATAAAGCTCTGCAAAGCATTTTCTTTGAGTGGGAAGGCAGATTAGGAAGCTCCAGCCCTTGTTCCCTGTGTCCCTTGCTCCCAGCTCCCTACCTGCTGCTCTCCACCCCTTCAGCTGTGCTTTCACAGTAATTTTGTGGCTATAAAGTGAGCAACTGAGTTAATAATCATCTTACACCAGGATGTTGTGATAAGCCTGGCTGTGCAGCCCCACAGAGTTGTGCCAGCACAACTGAAAAAACCATTGTCACCATAGTGCCAGGCTGGTTTAGACTGAGATGCCACAGAGCAGGGCAGTCCCACCTCTTCCCTTGGCTACCACTTGGGTTTTCCTGACTATTCAGCACCACAGAATGTGTGAGTATGTGCCAAGTAACAACTCCAGCTAAAAGCAGAGTTCTCACTGCTATTTTACTGGAGGGATTTTGGCTTTGAAGAAGCTTTGGCTTAAGTTCCATACAGTCTATGCAGCACCCTGGATTTAGGAAGCTCCATCTAAAATTTTTTTTTTTTTTTTGGCCTTCTTTTAGATTCCAGGTGAGAATTATTGCTGGATTTAATCTCCTGGAAACCTACATCCTCGTTGTATTCAGGGAGCAACCACAGTGAGTGCAGTAAGAGGGCAGGCTTAATCCATGCTCCCTTAGTGTGTGCTTTTCCTCCAGCCAATAATCACCCCCAGCTTAATTAGCTAATGTTGTGTTTGGGGATTCAATATTTATGCATCAGTGAAGCAATAACATTGCAAACCACTCTATTTGTTGAATGCCCTTTATAAAAACTGGATGTACCCACATAGATTGTTTCAAACGAAGATAAATTGCACCGTTACGATGTATTTGCAGGTAAAATTGGCTCTGATGCAGCTGCTGCATCAAAGAAAAATTCCCTTATTATGAAACTCCAGAATCCACATCTTCCCTTGGAGGATAAACACTGTAAACGTTGCTGAGCCTGTGACGAGGAGTTAATCTGGCTCTAATGGAACTACTCAATAACAGGCTGTACATCTTCTAAGCAAGGAGAACATCTCCATCAAAGAATTTGGAGTTGGTTTTATTTCTTTTGTATTGACTAAAGAACCTGGTTATGTGGGTTTTTTTCCTCAAAGTCTAAATTTTCTTTTGAAAATTTTAACTTTGCATTTTAAAGTTGTGGGGCTTTTTTAAACACGATTTTTCAGGGTTTTTTAATGAAATTATGTGAACATTTAATTTTTTTTTCTTCCGTCAAGACTGAATGTTTTTGATAGGGAAAATGTTTTTACTCCCCTGTGGTATATCCTTGTATCAACAGAAGGTTTTGTTTAAGGCCAAATTTATCAGACTAAATAGGAGCTTTCACCACTGAGCGGGTTATTCATTAACTGAGGTTACCCTGGAGTTGTTCTCATATATAAAAACAAAATTTAGTGCTCAGGGATAAATCTGCTGCCCTTCTATTTGAGGTCTAATCCAGCCAATTCCAGCACTCTGAGGACAGACAAGCAGAAGCAGCAGCTTTGTCTGCAGCTGCCTGGGGCAATAAACCAGAAGCCCAAACTCTCTCATCCCTTGCCATGCTCCAAGCCAGCCACTTTTTCTCTTGTAGATCTTTCCCATTCATGCATCTTTACAATTTTTGAAGACAAGATGGGATTATAAAAAGCTCTCAGGGCAGGAGAAAAAATCTCACATTTCATTTTGTTGACTCCTTCAGCTCACTGAAGGTGCTCGTGATGCTTTCTGTGTTTGAAATTCCTCGTTAAGGGTTTAATTAAAAACTCCTTCAGGAGCTGTCTCTGCGTTTGTCTGTGTCCTATTTGCTGGTTTGTATCTGCTACGACCTTTCCAGTGAATGATCACACTGCAAAGGTACAGCCATTTCACTCCCGAGTTACTTTTCAGGCAGGGGAAGGGTCAGCTGAGGACACTCGGAGCGAGGACTCACTGCTGCACCCGCAAATCCGGTGCCGTTTGCGTGTCATTCCTTTGTGTCCCAACACTCCAAACCTCGGGGTAGGATGAGGGTTTGGGGGTCTGAAAAACCGTGCTCAGGACCAGAATCAGGGTGTTTCTCAGGGAGATCAGCTTGGGAATCCTGGGAATGCCCTGAGACCACAGCACAGAGACAAGGACTGGTTTTGTTTCTCTTTCGTTCCACGGTGGGGTTTGTTCATCTAGAAAATAACAGAAATAGCAGCAACTTGTTGATCTGGCTCCGTGGCCAACAGACTTACTGAGAGTTGTTTGTCAATTATTTTGGGATTCTGTGATGAAAGTTGCTAAAGCAAATAGTTTATTTTAACCTGATTTGTGCATATGGTAATGCAGTCACACAGGCTCCCAGGATCAGAGCCGCTTCTCTTAAGCTGCCCACAAATACTTTACATGACAATGCCATAAAATCAGGGAACTGGATAGTCTGGAGTTAGAACTTTAGCCATCAGTCACAGTCAGGGTGTAATAGAGCTATAAAAATGTGCATTGACACCGAGTGTGATCAAAGTAATATAAACAATATACTCCCGAGCAGTGTATTTACATGTGCCACTGTCAGATAGATTCCACTGGCATGTCTAGATTTAGTTTCCACATTATTTCTTGGATTTGGTCGTTAAGTAACACTGGGCAACAATATGGTTGAAGAGAATAAATATTGTGCAGGGGAAATGACAAGAACACTTACTCTGTCAATTCTCCTTTTATTCCCAGCAGTGAAACTGCATTATCATTGCCACAAACTTAATCCCATTTTGTTCCTGAGTGCAGGACGTCTGTAACAGAGCAATACAAATGAATTAAAATATATTGATTGTATAGAAAATTAAGTGCAAACTATTTAAAACACCTTAAGTGATTAGATGCAATAAAGTGTTACAGATACGATTGCACAGCTGGCAAACCCAAGTCAGGAGAAAACAATCCCCTGCTCCCAGTGAGAGAACCTGGCTCCCAACCTTGGCTTTTCCACTGGGAGCCTCACAAACACCGTTTGTGCTGTGAGGGCACAGGTGTCAGCCCCATCCCAGCATTGCCACTCCTCATTTAGACTTTATATCAGGTCTGTGTGAGCTCTGCCTTGAAATCACAGTTTTTTGTGTTTACAAGCAAAGGCAAACCCCTGTTTGTTAGCTCTGGTTCTAGAGGAGCAAAGGTGTTACATAAAGGGCTGCTGGTACTTTGGATTACACAACATTTTTAAGGGACACGTGACACGTCACAGACTATTTATATGTACATTGGAAAGTAACTCTTGATTATCTAAAGTCATTTTTATCCTAAACAGATCAACACTGCTGAGAATGTGCAGAAAACCAATTCTGCAATGGCATCAAAGAGAACTGCCCTGTTTGTGGGTACACAAAAGGATTCAGGAGTATAATTTTACTCTCTTAGACCAAATGAAGTCCTAAATTGGAAAAGCAGCTCTGTCCAAGGTCGCCTCTGTTGTTTCCAAAAATATCTCGAAACAAACGCAAGAGGGGCACTTTGTTGGGTGTTATCTGGACATATATAGTTTCAATCAAATTCTTCAACAAGTGTCAGAGTAAAAGTCCAACGTTTGTCTGACACTGCCAAGTCATCAGCAAGTGAATCCCCTCAAAGGCTGAAAATAAATTTGACACCAGAATGAAGGAAAAAGTTTGAAAATAAATTTAATAACGGAATTAAGAATCATGGGATGTCTTCTTTAAAGCCACGGTGATTTGGGATGGAATTGTAAACACCTTTTAGATATTTCATAAAAGGATTGTCTAATCCTTTCCACAACACGGGGTGAAGTGTTACAAGGTTGTGTTAATGATCCCAGGAAAATATTTATAGTGCTTTTTCCAGTATATGAGTTCCCCCTTTCCCTCTCAGCGTGTTTTACGATCAACCTTCGCTTCAATTAAACCAACAAGCAGAAAAGAACCTTCATGGGGTGAGATTTTAAACAGATGCACTTCCCATACAAATGATTGTGGAATACAGAGTACAAAGCAGAGATAGTAAATAAAAACCACAAAAGGAACAGTACAACAGTAAGAGCCCACTCGGAGTGAGCCACACTCCATCTCGGGGTTAAAATCCAGATTGCTCTCTAGTTCTGAGCTGTGGGAGATGTTTTCTGAAGGAGATTTAATGTCAGGATGATGCTCTCCCTGCCCATGAAGTAATAAAAGCCCAATTTTCTTCACTGCCCTGGGAACAATAGCTGGATCTCTCCTGCTCCCTGGCTTGGGCAGCACCTGAGCAGAGCCCACGTGGAGGAGAGAAACCCTTTGGGACAGGGGATGTAACGTGGATGTAAAATATTAGTGGAACAGGTTGTCTGTGGGTGACTTTCAGCGTTCTGATAGTTCTGTTTGCTTTTTAACGTGCTATAAAAACACTTCAGGCTTTAAGCACAAAATGAGGGAGATGGGAACAATGTTTTATAAATACTTAAAAAACCTCCACATTTGTAATGCTGCAGTTCCCAGAATGGTGGTTTAGAGCACTGCATCGTTTTAATAGCAGTTGGTAAGCAAAATGTATAATTTTAATGTGGGGTTTTTTTAATTTTAAATTGACCCATTTTTAGAACCCCAAATTAATCAGCCCTTTTTGCCTTTTTAGTGGCAATTTTTTTTTATTGGTAATTCTTCACTAATGGCTCTAAGATTTGTGTGATAATTGCAAAGAAAGGCCTGAACACCAGTTTAGTCACCAGAAAATGCTGCAGTAGTGTAAACCAAGTAAACTGCTGAATTATTCTTGTTTTATAACCTTAGAGTTTCAACTGCTATTTAAAATCCAGTTAAAAAAACCCAAACATTAAATCCCTACAAATTTTAATTGCAGAAAATCTTAATTTTTTTTTGGCTTTTTTTTTTTTTAAGTATGAACCAGTTGTAAAATTTATAAAGGAATTGGGAGATTAATTCCTTCATTATTTCCCTCACCTGCTCATTATTTGTATGTGATGTATGTCTTTATGGTTTTGTTGTTGTTGTTGCTTCCTAAGTGCAAAGCATATTTGCTATTCCATTCCAGGAAAAATAAATAGGGAGAGAGGAATGAATTCATCTTTGAAGACTGGTAAGATCCCATTTTCCATATTTCTATCAACTGCATTTTTCCTGGTATTAGCAAAAACTGCAGGATTTGGCTTTATCCTATTTCAAGAATAGACCTAATTAAGTGCTTATTGTATAAAGGAGTGGGTTTAGAACTTACAATAAAATTTAGAAGCTTAAAAATGACATGTTATTGTTCAATAAGAGACTGAACTGAAGCAGGAAAATAGACATTGGCTGGAGAAGATCCATTTGCAGGAAAAGAACTCCAGTTCTTGGCATTCAGCAAATGCTGCTTGTGGGTACCCTAATTAGCAAAACCATATTTTTTTATAACTTTGCAGAATGGAAGTGCAAAAAAAAAAAAAAGGTAAAAACCGCACATTTTTATAACAAATATAAATAATGCCTTTAAATACAAGGTAAAGAATACAGTTTTATTCTAATGATAAACACTATAAACACTTCAGCACTAGATTTGTGCAACAGCCTCTCATGGCTGCCTACTAAAAATCAAACTATATTGCTCAGGACTCGTTATTTCAATTGTTTGTGCTGGGGAAAACTTCTACAAACACTTAATTTTTGTTATAAATCAGGATGTGTCCAATGGAACATTGATTTGTGTCGGGGGGAATCGTCATTTTAGATAATTACCGTGATTTTTGTTCTCTCTGTGCTATAAATCTGGTGCTGGCCCTTTAATTCCTGCTTGTTCTGTCGGGATGAAGAACACGGAGCTAAATCCAGCAGACCTTATTTTGGCAAAACTCCCACTGAAGTCGGGGAGGGTTTTGTCAAAGTAAGGCTGGTGTGGTTTGTCTCACAGTTCCTGTGGGTTATTTGGAACATGTTTGCTCCCTCTCCAAGCCCCCAGAGCTCCTCACCCGGGGTGACATCACCAGGGAGCAGCCTGGAAACTGGAATCATGAAAATCAGCGTCATGAGAAATACCCTTTTCACCCACTGACCTTGGGATAACACGGATTGCCTCAGGAATTCGGAGGCTGCCACTGTGAAACTACTGCTACAGAACCAGATACTGGGACTTTGGAGAACCCGTTTTAAATTCATGCTGAGGATTTAAAGGACTCTTGAAACAAGCTGGAAATAGGTCAAATACTGATTGTGAGAAAACAACTACCCACATGGGTGTTGCCCAGACAGGTGGGACCTTGTGATATAGTTGTTGATTTGTGCAATACTTCCTCACTGGAACACTGGCACGTCCATGGGAATGTCAGTCCTGTTTCCATTCCAGGTTGCACAAGAGAGAGGCAGGTGAAGAGTTAATTGTGTTAATTCCTCGGCAGGAACCTGCGGCTGGGAGTGATAACAGCAGGAACACACAGGCTTCAAGTCTGAGCAAACACAGGGCCAGAGAGAGAACCCAGGTCCACCAAGGACCATCCCCAGGCAGGGTGACAGAATAACAGTGTCCCAGAATCACAGAACACTGAGTTGGAAGGGCCCACAAGGATCACTGAGTCCAGCTCTTCAGTGGACGTGTCCCCACCTTCCTCCCGAGGGGACACACCTTCCAGGTGACAGGTTCCACCCTCCATGCCTTGCAGTCAATCCCCACCTGCCTCCATGTGGGATCTGACTCCAGGCTGGCCCAGCACTGCCAGAGAGCTGATTTAGGAGCTGGACTGGCAGTGCCAAATGGCTCTGCATCGATGGCTCTCTGGGCACAGCCCCCAGGGAGCGAGCAGGGAGCTTTCACCGCCGTCCTTCTGGGCCAGGCATGAAATACTGGTCCAAGGAGAAGCAGCTCTGAACTGCATTTGCAGTTCCTGAACCAGCAAGTCACAGGGAGAGCAGATTCCATATTGATTATTGAGTAGTAAACTATCCCTGCTCGTTAATCACAACGTCCTCATCATGAGGACCTTTCCAGGCCCTGAGCTGCTGCTGAACACCTCTGTGCTCTGTGTTTTGGGACAGTGAGCAGCATCACACTGCTCACAGTAGGGAAATCTGATCAAGGAAGCTCTGGAAACTGGTGCATTTAAACATAATAAATGCAAATAAGGGCCTAACTTTTATGATTGTGGGCAACTATATGCATGTGATAACCTGAGTAATCATATCCATGGGAGTGAAGAGACAGAAACAAGTAATCCTAGATTTGGGTTAGCTAAGGAAGTATAACATTTATTTTAGTTATTATAGCTCAAATGGAAATAAAATGGCACCACTAATATAACCCAAATGATGTGATACCCAGATAGTAAATGACTGCTCCTGTAAGAGGGTGGATGTGGTGTTTTCTCATGCCTGGAACTATTTTATCTCTCAGGTCTATGTGGAACTTGCTGTAGCTCCAAGAACAGCCGAAATCAACATCACTAAATCCCCCAAAGCTGCAGAATATTACAGTAGTTTTACAGCTGGGTTGCTTCCACCTCCAGTTCTGGGTAAGGACAAGGAGAAGCCTTTGGAAACAAAGTGAAATGCTGCTCATGTAACTGCTCAGATCACTGTTCCAGCCAGGAGAGATTTGGTAAGTGCTGCAGCCCCAAATTTGCCCACAAACAACAAATTTGCCCATTTTTATTTATTTGGACCTTCCCAAAGGAAAGGCAGGTATTTTGCCATATGGGATGTTTAACCTTATAAGCCAGCCAGGCTATTGATAATAACAAAGTAAAAAAATGAGAAGTTAGCTTTTTGCTGCAAGATAGGAAGATAAAACTGTGAAATTCAAAGATTTCTGAATGCTCTCACCTGTGTGGAAAAGCCATTGAACAGAATCCATTAAAGCTGCATTTATTAAATGTCCACTTGTATAAAAAGCTAAAAATAGCGTTTGAGTTTCTCCAATTTTCTTTTGATAACAGTTATTACAATTTTCTGCTTCATCTCAGAAAGTCATTTTGCTGCTGCTGCTGCAGTGTATAATCTGTGTGCCCTTTCTTGGTGCAGCACAAATGACAGAGCACTAATCAGATCAGAACAACAATCACGTCATCTTTGAGTAACCAGCAATAAACTGTTTTTACAAGGGAGAAAGATGAACTATTCTTAGTTTCTCCAAACAGAAAAACAGAAAATGATTGTACTCAATCATATTCCACATCATTGCCATGAATTTCCAAGGCATTGCTTTTTCCTGGGCAGCAGGCTAATCCCTGTCATACATCTTTGTGTAAATGGCCCAGTCAAATAGGATTTCTAAGGTTTTGTTAAAAGTTTTGACTTGAAGTCTGTGAAATCCCTTTTCTCCCTGCCCTGTCTGGTGACTCTGAACCAGAGGCTGATTCCTAAGTAACTTAAATGCCCATTTTTGGTGACTATTCCACGTTTTCAGCATGTCTCATATCTTCTTGTCTGTGTTCTTTTACTGTTGCTGTCAAGCCTTCTGCAAACCCCTCCATTAGAAGTCCAGGAATGGGATTGTCATGACTTTCTCCAGCTCAGCAGCCCCGAGGAGCCAGGCAGGTGCCATGTGGTGATCCTGGAACGGGGCAGGCAGGTACAAAGCCTGTCCTGGGATCTGTGGATCTGACTCCACTCCTCACACTCACACTGCAGTGTGAACCCTTTGGGGGCATCTGAAATAAATGTCATTAAATGAGCCACTCAAACCTCTTTTTCCTGTGGCCCAGCCACTAACAATTTCCTTCTTTCACCTAAGAAATGTGAAAAAGAAGAAGACCACACAGTCACAATGTAGTTTTGCCAGCTTTTATTTTAGTCCTGTTAACAAATGTATTTAATGCAAAGACAAACTAGGAACTCTATAATTACCATACTCTCTCTGGATATAGAAACCAGCAGAAGATCTCAGAGTTAGGTATCAAAGAAAGAAAAAATATTTTTTTTTATATCCTGTAAAGACATTCTACTTCAGGCAGGAAAAACTATAAAAAACCCCACCAACCTATCTAGAAATCCAGCAAGCCAAAGGAGAGGGAGGAGACGACCCTCTTTGGGTGTGGGATCCCTTTGGAACCACCCTGTGCCCACAGAGCAGCTCAAAACATCCTCACAGGGGATGAAAAACCTCCACTTTACACACGGGCACCTCAGAAAAAAAATAAAGGAGGCAAATGTGCAAGAAAAATGCTTTCTGTTAAAAACAACAACAAAAGATAATGGAAAACGCTCAGAATCCAAGTGATTGTTCTCCAAAGCGACTCCTGACGCTGCAGCAGTGAAGTGTCTCCTGGAAGCACAATCAGCTGAACTGAACCGTGCAAGGAAAGTATGAGCAGGACAGTGTGAGCAGGGCTGTGAGGCCAGGGCTGTGCAGCTCCTGCAGTCACACTGCATGGAGAAGGACAATAGGGAAGGAGAGGGCCAAGCCAGGAGGGCCACAATTATACAATATCAAGCCCCAGGCCTTGTAGAAATGTAACCTTAGCGATAGAGAATGAGAGGCAGAGCAATTACGTAAGTTTTCCCTGACCCTGGAGAAGGATTTGTTTCCCTTTGATCTCTCTGCAGATGCCCTTCCCGGCCTCATAAACCACGGATTTACGAGGAGCTTCACCCCAGAGCAGCTCTTCCAACAGACCTTCCAACCACAGCACGCTGCCACTGAAACCGTGGAGGAGAAGCTTCCCAGAGGGGTCTGTTGTTCTCCTTGTTTATCCACCAAAAACAAACACTGCACAAAAATTGTAGGACTGATGAAAGCAACAGGATTTAGTACGAGTTTTCTGTTCAGAAGCCAACTCAGTCTTCCCACTTCATGTAGGTATTGGGAGGAAGAATTCATAACACAAGCCTGTCTTTACCACCTTCCTGAATGACCTGACCAATGGCTGCTTGATTTTGT
>JAWWLV010000038.1:11204868-11219580 GCA_035041135.1 Platyrinchus mystaceus | reverse complement strand
CCTCATAAACCACGGATTTACGAGGAGCTTCACCCCAGAGCAGCTCTTCCAACAGACCTTCCAACCACAGCACGCTGTCACTGAAACCGTGGAGGAGAAGCTTCCCAGAGGGGTCTGTTGCTCTCCTTGTTTATCCACCAAAAACAAATACTGCACAAAAATTGTAGAACTGATGAAAGCAACAGGATTTAGTACGAGTTTTCTGTTCAGAAGCCTACACAGTCTTCCCACTTCATGTAGGTACTGGGAGGAAGAATTCATAACACAAGCCTGTCTTTACCACCTTCCTGAATGACCTGACCAATGGCTGCTTGATTTTGTTGTTTCTGAAAACATTCTCTTTTACATTCCATTAACTGCTCAAAGTCCTGCCACATCTTCCTTTGCTTCATATTTGGCCCGTGACTTTCCCGTACAACCTTCTGCTTCTCTCGTAATTTCTGTTAAAAATACAAAACCCATTAGATTTCTGGAAGAATTGCTCACACAGCTTGGAATGACAGAGGTTTTTACATGCTACTGAGATATTGTTTTGTTCAAGTTGATAACACTCCCTGCAAGTGCTAAATGCATTCACACCTGGGACTTAGATCTTGGTACAGATTGACAACTCTTTCCATGGTTTTTAACTGTCTAAATATTAGTCTTATGTATTTGAGAACTTATGCTAAAAATCTGAGATCATTTCCACACAAAGCTCTTGCAGTATCAAGGTGCAACCTGCAATGGATTCCTATCATGATATTCTAACATGAAATCAATGTTTTACAATTAAACCCGCTCCTGATTATTAGTAGTGGCAGCCCAAACCTGTAACACCCCCCAGACTGACTCAGAAAAGGAAATTAATAAAAGCTGTTTGGTGTGACTTGCTAAGCCCAACCTTGTCCATGCTGATCTGAGCTTCAGACAAGATTAAAACTGGACAACTGGTTTTGTCTGAGGCAGATGATCCCCTGGCCTTTAACAACAGTGATAAGGTTGACAGGCTCAGAATTTATTGTCTTCAACAGGTTGCTTTATATACAACAGAAAATCTGAGCTGGCACAGTTCGTTATGCCCGTGTTTCAGTTTCTTATCCAAATGGTTTTCAGGGAATGTGCTGTCACATTGAGCTGTTTGACATCTTTTACAGCAGCTCATGCTATTCCCTGCAGGAAATCAAGCCCTGAGGAGTGAGCAGGATCTCTTTCCAGGGTATTAGTTACCAATGCCAGCAGTGATGGAATTTTCTTTGTAGGTTGCAATATGCTTTTTATAAAAGACCGACCACAGCCTTTGGGAACAAACCCCACAAAAATACAAACTGTCCAATGTTTGTACGAAGTAAAAGCCTCATTCTCACCTTCCCAAGGTTTTCTTGTTCAAGGATCATCCGTGAATACTGTTCTCTAAAGGAAATATAAAATGATTTTATCATAATTTGGTTCTACGTAACAGGACAGAATAATGATGCAAACATGGAAAATGATGGAAGTATTGGGAAGTCCATAGCACGAAGAAACCTTTTTGTTACTGGACAACATAATCCCTTGACATCAAGGATCAGGTCTCCTTGTCTCAGCTGTGCAGGTGGGAAAAGTGACACTGGATAAGATCTCTTACATTTTTGAAGCAGACATGATTACTGCTCCTTCCAGCTTGAAGGCAACAGTGAGTTCCTCCAGATAAGATGTACCTGATCCCTTGTGATAAAGCATTTATCCTGGTGATATCCCAGGTGAGCCACGGCGAGCAGCAGAGCTCACAGATCCACAGCCCTTAATTGCTGGGAACGCAGCGATGGAATGAGTGGGAAAGAACAGGAATGAAGGGGAATAGTATTTCAGCCCAGGTCTGACAACTCCAGGGGCTGCAATGGGACCGCTGTGCGTTCCTCTCTCAGAAAACAGCCCTCACATTTCGGGGCCTAAATATAGGCTGAGCGGCGTAACCGGTGACATTCATTACTAAAAGTCTTGGCTGTGCACCTTGGTCTGATCACTCTGACAGACCCGAACCTGACACATGAACCCTGACAATAGAACATGCAAACCACAACAGCCCCGTTCAGGGACAGCACTAGGACTTACCTCAAATTTTTTTTCAATGTCACAATAGGAAAAAAACTATTCACTGAGTCACTCGAAAAAAAATCCATTGTATTTTGTGGGTAATCGTTACATTCACGTGTGAGGGTTCGCTAGTGGAATTCAAAATAACCCAGCTCATCTACAGGACTTTCCAGATTGCTCAGGGTAGAAGACCTTTGTGTAGAGAAACCCTATTTTCCAGAAAGAAATGCCAGCCTTTGTGGTGCCAGAGTGTGAAGGTTTGCTGGAATGTGGAAAGCAGCCGTGTGAACTCCAGGCATCACCTTCCTTTATTCCTTCCCTTTCTACCACGTACTCTGGGATTCTGACTGGAGCACTTGGTCCTGCCTGCCACAGGAATGAAGCTGGATCACTTTATGATCTCTTGCTCTTGTACAATTCCAGCCAGGACAAATCAGAGCCATCCCAAGGCTGCTCCAGGTGCTGTGCTGTCCCGCTGATCCCCCAGAATCCTCACCCAGAGGTGAGGCTGAAGCTGCTTGTTTGCCCTGGCACACAGCACATGTTCTCACACATTTGGCCTCAAGAATACCCTTTCTTGTAAAAGTAGAGTTTTCAAAGTAATCATCAGAAGATTTTATGTCTTTTCTAGTAAGTTTTTTTTACTATTTATGATGACTGGAAAGAATGTAACTTAATAACTTCATTAAAAACCCCACAACTTTCTATTTTTAGAGAAGAAAATTAACTTTTCACATTCCTAAGAAGTGACTCCACGGAACAGAAAGTTTATATTCAATAAAGAGGGTCTGAATTAAGACATTTTTTGTTCAATACGTTGCTAGGAAAGTGCTGGTCTATTTATGGTTCATTTTTACTCCGTTTACATTCCAGTGCCTGCTGAAAAATACATTCAGGTTCTAAAGGGATGTCTAGAGACGAATGTTACTGTCTCATTTTATATTTTGCAAAGATCTCTCTATTGAACTTTGCTGTGATTCATTTAAATGAGATGGGTCTGTGACCTCTTAGAAAGGTTAGAACTGTGTCTCGTCCCTGTGGGAGGATAATTTCCACAGCCAGGGAGTGAAACGGGGACAGTGGAGGGGGTAACACTGTGTTCACATTCCCCTCACCATACCTGGAATTGCAGAGCTGGGCTCATGCTCCATTCCAGCAGTGGGCTCTGATGGCTGGTCCATGTGAACACTCACATCCTGGATGTTCATTTCCCAAGTATTTTTTGCTCAGCATTTGAGAACCAACCCAGCACCCCCTTCCCCACGGCTGCCTTGTCTGACCCCGCTGCCTCAGCTGCTCCTCATCCTCGTACATATTCACATCATCACTAGGGTTTTTCTCTTTTCATCCTTCTGCTTAATTTTGCTGTTTCCTTGTCCTTCATTAGACAAATCCTTTATTTCCTACAGCCTTCCATTATTTTGTGAGATGGGATAACATTCTCTCTCGTCTCTTCTCCCACCCTAACGTTTGTACTGTTGATTCTTTCCTTGCTTTTATTTTATGACCCAGTGTTTGAGCATTCTCATGCCCCAGATCCCTGCAGAAGGTCTCTGTGATGGGTATTAATCCAGTCCTTCACTGCCTGGTGGTCTCTGCCTCATGTTCCAGAACATGGAGATGCAGCTCCACTGGTACCAGTGCAAGGGGCTTCGGGACAACCTGTGGTTCAGGAAGGATGTGATGGAGGAAGACAACTTCATCTCTGAGTGTCTCCTGAGGGAATCCCTGGAGTTTTCTTACTGTTTGACACATCTCTATCCCTGTCAAGGGCCCCATTCCAGAGCCTGTAAAATTTTACTGGTCCACTGCTGCCTTTTTCACTCCATGAGTGAAGAAATTGCTTCTGATGACACCGAATGACATTTGACTCTGTACACTGACAGATAAAACAATTCTTCCCTCGTTGCTACCACTGCAAGAGAAAGATCCAGAAATGACTCTTGAAAGGTAGAAGTCCTAAGAGAACAGATATCTTGGGAAGACAATTTATTCTTCCCTCTCCTTTAAGAAGTGCCAGACAACTCCCAGTTCCCTTTTCCTTTGTGACATCAGAACACTGGATAGCCCGAAGCTTTCAAATGGAATGCAGAATCATTAATAACTATCTAATTGAGCAGTTCCACCTTTGCTTTGCCACCTGGTCACGTTTTTAACTTATTTTGTGAATGGGACAATTCTGTGCAGCACTTTGGCACTTTGTACAGGAGCCTGTAGGAGAGGAACAGCTCTGACACAACAGACACAGAGATCTGTCCTGTCACTGAAACAGAGAGATGGAAGAGGCCTCACATCAAGGAATTATGTTGCTGTGGCTTTTTAAAGTGCAAGCAATCAGTCAACAGCAGTTTCAGCTTCATTATTTTGCTGGCAGCAAGGATCTAAGATTGATTTTTTTCTTTTCTGGAAAAAAAGAATTTCTATTTTCTGCGTAATTCTGAGATGTTGAAAAACTAATTATGAAGAATAAACCTCAGGGATTTTGACACCTTTACCAAATGAATGCTATAAACGGTTTGGATTTTCCTGACGCTTAATTCTGATGGGGCTGAACCAGCTTGTTGACTTGTTGCTGAATTTATTTCAACTTTTATGTTGTATTAGAAGACTGAACATACACAAATTTTAAGCAGGATACTTTTACAAAAATATTTAGTAAGTGTAAAAAATCTCTATGACATGGCAATATTTAGACTTCTTAGCACAGATAATTAATCCAAACTATCTCATTCTCAGAAAACATTTCCATCTTTGGCAGGACTAAAACTACACCAAAAATAATCAGCAACTCAATTTATAGTATTTCCTGCTTCTCTCCCTGCCAGACAAAGGTGAGGGGTCCTGAAAAGAATCACAAGATGAAGCAAATGGCTTTATCCTGGAGTAAATGAAACTGAGGGTAACCATGGAGGTTCATGGGATGGTCAATTAAACCTCTCTCTGGGGCTGAAAATCTCCAGTGGGAAGGGAAAACCTCCTGGAATGTCTGAGAGAACTTGTAGGTTTACAGCAGTATAGACTGGAATCCGAGCTGCTTATTTTTAGATTATTATAGTGTTTCTAAATTTATCAGGTGAACTCCTCCAGTTCAAATGCCAGTGAGAAAATTCCTGACTTCAGCCTCAGTTTGTGGACATCCTTCATCCCACAGAGGGAACACACCGACGGACTCACCGCATCGCCTTCCGTCGCTCCTGTGGGTCTGGGGACACATAGGCCTTCATTTCCTCCTTAGCCCTCTGCAGCTGGACCTCCAGGGTCTATAAAAATACATCATTTAAATATATATATGTATATAAATATTGCAATCTTACTCCACAATGAATAATTTGGCCCCTCTTGTGGCCTTACCCTTTTCATGCAGTGAAGGTAGCGGTAGTTGCTCTCTTCCTGGGCACACTCCTCGAGAAGCCCTTTCACTTCCTGTGGGACAACAAGATTCCAAAGGACACAGTGACTGAAAGCCCCCAGGAGTTGCCCTGTGTTGCCATATGAACCGTGAGAGTTTATAAGAATAATCCTGAATTAATAATTTCTCAGATGTTCATATAATTTGGGCTTTTCAGAAGTCTCTTTTAAAGTGAAATACAGCTGATTGGGTTTAAATTTGCAGTTTCAGTCTCAGTCAGAGATGAGAGATGACTGTTAATGGGTGATTAATAATGACTGACTTCCAAACACTTCACAAGTGCTGCCAAGACTCTTGTTCCTCAGCACATCTGAAGTGCCAAATACAGCTGTGAACAAGCATTTCCTGGAACACATCTGCAAAAGGGATGTTGGAAGGTACAGACATGCTAATGGTATGTTAATGAGCAATCAATAATTATGTGGAGCACTATGGAGATAGTGGGTTACTCCCATCTCTACATGGTCCATTCCAAAAGGAACCCCAATAGTCCAAATGGATATTCCTGTTCTCCAGGTCACACTGCAGTTGTCGACTCCAGAGCTCTGTCACTGTGTGATTTTCACACCATCAGCTGGAAAACTGAATTCTACTCATGTCCAGCTCAATCAGTGGATGTGACTGTCATCATGTGTCAGAAAATGACTAAGAGTTGTCTGCCAAGAAAAAAAGCCTTGATTGCTGTTACAAGCCAGTTCTTATGGAAGGTTGACTTCACAGCAGCTCCGTCTGTGGATTCTTTTACCATACAAAGGTACTTTTAGTGCAGGAAAATAACTATGTATACGTCCACCCACACTTTAAATGTACTCCCCTTTTTTCTTGAAGTCTATTCCTTTGTGGGCAAAGCCTTGAAAGGCCAAGCCCAGTCAAAATTCACAGGAGGTGATCAAGTGAGATAAAGCAGATCCACATAAACATGTGGATACTGTGCCCACCTTTGAGGACTGGCCTGTTTTAAGAGCCTCCTTCAGGCAATGCACAAATTACAAACAGAAAAGCTCTTAGCTAAACCTGTATGGGTTTTTTTTTAAAAACCCTGTTGTATACAGGAATACAAGACAGTCCCATTTAATGAAGTCTCCTTGCCATCAATGTCAGTCATTAATTATCCCTGGGATTGGTTCCTAATGCAAAGAATCTGCTAAATGCATAGAAAGATTTGCTTGATAAATTAATCCTTATTTTGCAGTCAAATTCTTCCCTAACAGGTACTATCTAGAGCAGCAGGAATTCTGGCAGAAGCCCATCCTTGCTCATCAAAGCTGGATGAGGTACCCCCGAGTCCATCTGCTCTGTGTGACTGTAGCCACTCCACAGCAGCTCTGGCAGGATTTGCAAAGCTGGGGATCACCACTGACTCATTCCCCCTGAAGTGGATTTGTACTTCCCACATCCTGAGGGAAAGCAGTGGAGATATTGTGCCACGTTGCGTTTCCCCTCGTGCACATCCAAGCCCCACCTCACCTGTTCCAGGGCCGAGCGGCTGCTCTCCAGCCCGGCCGCGCAACTGTCGTACTGGATTTTCTTCTCATCACATTCCTGAGTTAATTCCTGAGGTGAAAAGGGCAAAAGGGCACATAAATGAAATGTTCCTTTGACTGACACGTGACACTCAGGCCAGAGACACTCAGGGAATGTCCTCTGTCCAGCCCATCCACGGCTTTACCGTGGCGGGGTAACAGGGCCGTGCTTGCAAGAAGAAAGGATGAGTAATTATAAAAATAGACATTAAGACAGGATCAAATTACTTGCTCCCTATGAAAAGCCAGATTTCTGGTTGTGCACACCCAGCTCCTTCACTGGATTTCATTTGCTGACACTTTGAATGGAACCATTAAAAGGTTCTCTGGGAATTTTGTTGATAGATAAATGCATCACCCTATTTCCTTCCATGGCAATGAGCCAAGTTATGGCAGCTGTAGACCCAAAAGACTTGTGTTTTTTTCAGCTCTCTGGAAAATTTTGAAAACAAATGGATAAATTTGTCAGTCTCACAGGACTTAGATCAATGTATTCAACTACTTGAATGAGATGTTATCTGCAAACCATTCAGAAAGGAGAGCATTAGTTGGGATCATTAATGCTGAGATGCAGAAATAGCTTTGGAACCAATCCAAAACTAACTTTGCTTTGGGTTTGAACTGTGATTTCTTAAATCTTCCCCGCTGTAGTAATTTTTTAAATTGCTACAATGGCCTAAATTCTGTGCCTGCACTGTCAGCTTGTACAAATTCCAACCTTTAGCACGTTGCCTGTTGCAAACACCGTTGACCCGTTGTGCTCTTCCCAGCTTTCCCTCAGAGTTATGTCCCTGTAGAGCACTACAGAGATCTGTAAATTGGACTTATTTGTGGTTCTGCCTTGATTTACACAGACAGGGAGGAGCATTGGTACAAACCTGGCACTTCTGACGCAGCTGCCGGAGCTCTTTGATGACAGGAGCAAGACTTGCCTTCTTCTCTGCCACCACTGCATTCAGCTTCTTTACCTGGGCAAGGGACAAAAGAACATTCACTAACACTAAAAAGTACATTCATGTAATTGGGGATGTGAAAAGAGAGGTGAGACAAACCAAAATGTGGGGAGAAAAAAATCTGTGATGAAGCCGTAATTATGTATGAATTATATATAAATGAAGGCTTAATTATATAACCAAAGTTCAGGTCTAATTAGGACAGGGAAAGAACCCATCTGGCTGTGGGATCATTCCCACAAATGAGACAAATTCTGCTCCCAGGACATCCCAGAGAATTCCAGGAGACAGCCCATGAGCCAGATACAAAGAGCTTAAGGAGTAGGGAAAATGAAGGAATTGCATAGAGGGAGACTGAAAGAAAGGGAGAAATCCTTAAGAAAACAAACAAACCTGCATAGGTTAAATAAAGCTTGAAAATGCTAAAACTGAGGCACACAGACATATTTATACTGAAAATTCAGATTTTATCCAGCTTTCTATTTGAGAGCAACTCTAATTATACCACTTTATTTTAAAAGTGCCTTAATGATTTAAAAAAATGCTATTTTGCTTTTTGCTCTTTTATAATATTTTCAAATTAGAAATTCAAGTTCTTTCTTGCTTCTACAGCTATGTGGGCAGGTAAATTAAAACATGACAGATCTAAGGGCAATTGAAAATCAGGCTATAGAGAAAAAGACAAGCTATTAAGCTCTTCAAGCATATTAAATATCTTTTTAACAAAAGCTGAACTCCAGTGATTTACAAACATTTTAGAAAAAGATTCTGTTACAGATTCAAACCATTCATCTCTTTCAAATAATGTACAAGAACAAATATGAAAGCACTTCTGAAATCACAAAAAAGTAAAAAATCAAAGACAACAAGACTTGATATCCCTGATGTTTGTGAAGGGGAGAAAAGGAGGATTTATTTGTAGGATTTATTTTTTATATAGTTCTTCTTCGCACATTAAAAGAAAGCACGTTTTAGTAAACTTTGTAAAGATTACCTTTGCAGATGTATCTGAATTTTATATATATATATATATAAATATATAAACAGAGATTAAAGGAAAATTATAAACCCCCCAAAAACCATTAAACTTGTGGTTATATGCTGAGGAACCAGATATTCAAACTGAGCAAATATAGTAGTTTAAGACAAAAATCACCATTTCAGACATATTATCTAATGTCTGGCCTTTCATTTCATCCATTTCACTCTTCACTGCAGAGACTCTTTCCAGCTCCTCCTGGGTGTAACTGTATCCAGAAATGCCTTTTTTCTCTTCAATCACTTGCTGCAGACACAAACAAGAAGTGCTGAATTAACCCCACTAAACAAGAAACAGCAAATTCCTTAGTGAAGCCAAAACATCGTAAAGAAGTGAAAAGGGTAAGTACTGCAATCAATTTAATTTATCAATTTATTATTATTAACCAATTTATTATTATTAATCCAGCTGCCAGAAAAACTATATTTTATCTTGTGCCTGTACAGCAGGACGACAACAACTCTCTGTAAATATAATGTTTGGTCATCCTGTGCCCAGAAGTTTCCACAAAGCAGAGTGGGTGTGTGGTCAGGCTCTGAATAAGCTCAGTGTATAAAATCCAGATGCTTCATCAGAACATGTAGCTAATTATTTTATAAATTAGTTTGATAACAAGAATACAGGTGTTGGAAGAAAACACCACAGACAGCATTCCTGCATTTGGGATGAATGTATATTCCCTGAATGCTTACAGTTACCCAGAGCAGAAATCCTGCTGCTGCTGTTCTGGCTTAGCAAACATTCATCCAGTTTTAAATTTAAATGCATTTTCTTCTAAATATTCTGGGGCTGGAATGTTTCCTTCCTGCCTGCTCTTTTTTTAAATACTATTCTTATATATTTTACAGCAGTAACTTGAATCCTACTCACTGTTGATCGTTTTCAAAGCCCTTACTACATCTCTGGATACCAAGAACTAATTTAAGAACCCAGCCTTGCTCTAACTGGAGTTCGGGCAGATTTACCACTGACTTTAATAAGCAGGGTCAAGCCCCTCAGCCTAAAAAGTAACTGCAGATCAGTGCTGACAGTTGCTGAACACAAAGTACAGCAGCTCCACAGTCAACAGATAAAAATACATTCTCTACCCCGCTGGCTCTGGGTTACAACAGACGATGGGGACGACGCACGTTAGAATCCCAACTGCATCCGTGGGATCCCACGGCTGCTGGCAGGGAAGGGAGGGCTGTGGGAGCAGCACACGCTCATGTTACCAACTGCTGCTGAATGGCCTCGTGGCGCTGCTTCAGAAGCTCCTCTGTCCTCTGGAGGATTCCATACTCAGCTGTAATTTCTGCTATTTCCAGGCGCTTCTTTTTATAAAGGGTGTTCTTGCTCCGGAGCTTATTAACGTACTGCTTGAACTGGGGGGAGAGAGAACACAAACTCGTCTCACTGAGAGCAAGAGGGGCCTTATCACAGCCTGTTGCTGTGTAAAATGTAATTATCCTCCTTGGCCTGCACGTTGAAGATGAAGTGTTTAGAACAGAGGGCTGGAATTCAGAATTCCCAGGGTCTATTTATTTTCAGCTCTGCATTTGTTCACTGGGTGAAATCAAAAGAACCAGCATTGCTTTCTGTCCCAGCGCACTCATTTGTAATCCTGAGATCACTCCCTTCTGCTCACCACCATTTGACAGCTGGAAAAGTTAAAGACTCTTTGCAAAATGTTATGAGAATCACGGATAATAAAAAAGTTAATGCAATAGTAATTTGCACTTGTAGCAGAGCCCCAGAGCTCTGCAGACCAAAACATGGCAACAGAGTGCAGGAAAATTGGAAGGGAAGAGGGCATGGGAAAAACTATCTTGCAATGTTCTCAATAGTTAAAACTTGTTCTCTCTCCTTGACTCTTGCAGATCTAAATATCACTGGCTCCGTTTTTTAAACCAGGCAAATAAAAGCAGAACCCTTGCACTGAAGCAGAGAATGCAGTACCTATTTCACTCAAAATCTAAAGTAATGGAGAGTTTATATTTTTATTAAAGACTAAGTAAAATAATACAAATTCTTACAGACCAAGAGCCTCAGCTAATTTACACCTGAACCTGTGTGTGTTGAATTTGTAACACATACCAAGTACCAGGTAATATTTTTCTCTGCCTTAATGTTTTCCATCTGTCGTACAGGCTTAGCTCTCACTCTTGGATTTTACATGACAGCTACGAGGTAAATGCCAGTCACAGCTCAGAAATGCACTCAGATCCAGAGATGGAAAGCAAATAAAATTTATTAGAGTGAATGATGTAAGAACAGGCTTCAGATCACCCCTTGATGAGGAGGGTTCAGTGTGTGTAAGGGGCACAAACCAGGCAGCCCCGGGAGGAGAAAGAATCCCATTACCACTGACACAGGTTTAAAATTGAAACAAAAACTACTTAGATTTTGATATTTACATGAATTTTTTTTCTTTTTTTGCAAAATTATCCCTCTCCCTTCTAAAGAATAAATCCAAAAACCCCAATGTGACCACAGGCTGAGAACCCCCAGAGTAACTGTACGTTCTATAAAAAGTGTCCTGGGCAAGGTGCCCACAGTGAAATCAACCCTGTTCATCTGCCATCCTGTGCAATATCTAGGCCAAAGCTGCCTCTCTCTTGCTACGCTCCAGAACTATTTTTAAAGCCAAAAGCTATAAACGTTTTTGGTGAAAGAACAAACCCACAAATTACTCAATGTGCTCTATGCAGATTGGCCTCTGTGTGGCTTTGGGATAACATCCTACATCCTGCTACTACCCAGGACAAGGATACACAAGGTCACCTGAGCCCCAGCGCGGCCGAGGCGGCTCCGCCACTGTCACACTCTTTATTTTTACTTCATGCACTCAAACCAGAATTTATTCCTTTTCCCAGCAAATTCAAGTATATCCTCTTAGTTAATACAAAAAACTTTTTTTAAATTGCTTAGACTGTACCAAGTTTTCTGTGATTTCTAAGGGATTCCAAAAGTATAAATGCAAGCTCTCCAAATGAGGAAAATCTAAAGGAAGCACAGTCCTGATCAGGCAGTTCCTGAGATATTTCATCTGACCAGTGGAATATAGTAAAGGATGATGTAAAGGATTAAACTTTACATGTGGCCACAGAGAGCTATGGAATCTGAACGATTCCAGGATGAAAAGCAAACTATTATTCTCTTCTCTTCTATAGCTACTTCTAAGGTCTTGAAAATAGCTCAAGTGGGAGGGAGAGTATTTGCATATTCAGTATTCAAAGCATGATGTATTTTACAATGGAAGTCAAAGGATCTTGTTGATTAATGAACCGACTCCACCACTGTTCTATTATTAGTTGATTAACTTAGGACTGTATAATACAAATTTTATCCAAAATGAACTACAGGTTGCTCACGGTGACAAGTGAAACCTGCTCATTTTAGGAGGTGGATGTCAGTCTTTGAGCACAACCTCTGGCTTTTTAAAAGCGAACTTAACCTTTCACACAGCTATTATTGCAGCAAACAAGGTAAAACAAGATAAAAACAATGGTAGCAAAATTATTATCTCTGTAGAAAATCAATCAATAGTTTGGCAAAAGACCTGATCTACTCCAAAGGCAGCACACATTAGTCCCTTAAAACCTCTCTGACTGAAGGCTCCTTTAGATCCAGGGCCAAATCCTGAGCTGGAATTCTTAGATTTTATTCTACTTAAATCAGCAGCTTGTAGGCATCCTATAATAAAATTAGGTTTCTTCAGTCTAAAAGCTGAGAATCATTCTGTAGGTTTCTAAAAGTCAAAAGTGAGCTCCTTGTAAAATACCAGTGTTTTCATTTGTGTCAGCACTGCTTCTCAGGCTTTATAAATCTCATGCCCCCACCTCTGTGGAGATGAAAAATTCAAGCCCTTACAACGCTATAAACCACTGCATTTTACTGTGGTAAAAGGTCTTTTAAATAACTTGAAGAGTTCATAGAGGAACTACACTGTTTGGCCACATCACTTTAAAGTTAAGTAACCCAAGGAATCCACTTTTGAGCAGCAGCATTTTCCCATAGACCAGGTCAGCTGCTCCCATGCCCAAACTCAGCAGGCTCATCCTACAGAATTCCCAGGGATCTGCCCGTGCCCGCAGTGATATTCCAGTCAAGGCCACGTCCACCAGTAGCTTTTCTTTCTCTCAAGTCATTTAACACAAACAGTTATTTGAGCTTCAAAGATTAAATGACTGGACAAGACCCAAGTGCTGGCACTGAGTGAGCAGTTGAAGGAAACCAGCCTGGAGCCCCTGATCAAGTCAGAGCCTCTCGAGGCACAAAAACCATCCAAAGGAAAGCAAGGAAAGATTCTGCTTTTTCACTCGGCTATTTTTATGGGTGAGTGTAACATAACAAGTGTGGAGTGTGGATTATGGAATACACTGAATGGAAGCAGGATTTTGATCTCTCACACAACGTCTCACAGGTATCCACCACCCCTGGGCAGATTTCCTGCACTGTGTTCCATTTTTACTGGAAGAATCCAGCAATGCACCTCCTTTATGCTTTTCTCCATTTATTGGAACCTCAGAGAGGGTTGGTATCACCACGTTAAGTCTCACCACACTTAGTGAAGTTATCAGATATGACAACAGTTCTAAACAGGACAAAATCAAATCAGGGATGTTCAAGTGGCTTCTCCAGGACCATCCAGAGCCTGGCAGGACCCCCCTCCAGGGAAGGACATCAGCCTGTGCTTTAGTGGACTGAACTGGGATCCCAACCCAGCTCCTCTAATGCTCAGCCTTGTGCTTTCACCACAAGCCCATCAACTCTTTAAAACTCCCATTTGCTCCACGTGAAGTTTTCACAAGGTTCTTACTCCAAGATTATTATTAAAGGACAAAATGGATAAGCTTGTTTTCTGAAAAGAGCAAATCCCAGATAAATCCCTCACTTTAGAGTCAAATCTTTGAAAATAGTATTTGCTGGATTAATGCAGCAATTTGATTGTGTTATTGTAATCAAAATATTCTTCATTCAAAAGTACTACCAAAAAAAGTAGTTTGTAAACAAAAATATTATTTGTAAAAAAACCCAGTATTTCTTTATGAAATACATAACCAAAGTTCCAAATAACCAGTTTTGTTAATAAAATTATTTGCATAAGCACAATACTTGAAGAAAATCTTAGCAGACAATCTCTATTTTCATTAAGAACTGAGGAACAGATGTTTTAATTTCTAACTAGACTAATTAACAGGATACAGACCGTCCAAAGTATTAAAATTCAGTTAAGAAAAGTTTCTGATCATGACAGTTTTCCATATTTTTTCCTAAGAGGCTCTAAATTTAAGCCAGTACAGGCACTGTTGGACAGAGTTAATAACTCATACACAGAATGAGCTTCTAAAAGGCACAAGCAGTAGGAACTCAGTCTATTAAAAGTATCCTACAGTCTGTTAGTGGCACAGCTCAGCCAGGAAAACTCTTCCTCAGCATCCAGTAGCCCGTGTGGAAGGAGCCCCTGACGAACTGGAATGGAACTGCCAGAGCCTGAGTGAGAGCTGAGGGAAAGGCAACAACTGACAGGACAATATTTCCTGGGTTCTGGCTCAAACCAGCCCACACTGATGGAGAGAGACCATTTACAAGGGCCTGGAGTGGCAGGACAAGGGGGAATGGCTTCACACAGTGACAGGGAGAAGGATTAGATGAGATATTGGAAAGAAACTGGTGGCACAGGTTGCCCAGAGAAGCTGTGGCTGCCCCATCCCTGCAAGTGTCCAAGGCCAGGTTGGACAGGGCTTGGAG
>JAWWLV010000038.1:11156162-11204768 GCA_035041135.1 Platyrinchus mystaceus | reverse complement strand
AAGTGTCCAAGGCCAGGTTGGACAGGGCTTGGAGCAACCTGGGATAGTGGAAGATGTCCCTGCCCATGGCAGGGGGTGGGACTGGATGAGCTTTAAGGTCCCTTCCAACCCAAACCATTCTGGGATTCTCTGATTCTATGAACATCTGAGTCATGAGCTCCTTTGCAGCTACTGTGATCAAAATCCACCCACCCAGTCTGGAGTGAGATAACTGTTCCTGGTGGATTCAGGTGAATGGAGAGTTTTTGAGACAAGATCTATGGTCTGAGGCTGTTTTCTCTGTTTGCAAATTGAAACACTTTTTCCCCGTGTTTTCCAAGGAGCAGGTTGGCATGGCCAAGCATTTGTATGGAAAAATAATTAAACTCCTTATGTAAATGAACATTCCAACCTCACACACCTGTTACAAAGTGAGAGGACTTTCTCTGCCACATTCTCAAACCCAGATTCATTTCAGGTCCTGCGGCTCAGCACAGCTCTGACACTGCTCTACTCACATACCTTGGGCAGCTCGAGGTTCTTGGGGCCCTGTGCTGAACTCTGGAAAGTACAATGGGTTGTGTAAAGAGCTAAAAATATCCCAGCTTTACCCAGGATTGCTTGCAATCGAACCATCCAGCCTTCTAAGTGTCAACATGTGATTCCCCAATTTTCAGGATCTGACAGCTGCAGTGAGGAGCCGCCAACTGTGCCCTGCTCAGTGCACTTGGCTTGAAGTGCTTAAAAAGATTTCACAATCCCCAAAGCAGACAATTTATTCCCTTTTTTTTTTGTGTTTGATGTAAATGAGTTGGTTATTCCCTGCTGTTCTGAGTTCTATCCAGGTGTAAAAGCTCTGGAACCCTGTGGAATGCTGTAACATTCCTTTTTATGACTATGGAAGAAAGCAAAGTGCTGGCAGCTAAAAAGCTAAGCCAGGATTGACCTTTTGGTGAATGAAGGGCTAGGAAGACCTCAAATGGAGATCCAAATGCTGGTTTGGGAGCAAAGGTGCTGATTCTTCCATTGCCAAGTCTTGGGAGTGCCATGATGTAAGAGGAGAGAGCAAGGTGAGACAAAGAGATTAGAAACACCGGGTACAGGAGAAATATAATGCCTTGATTTCCCTGTAGTGTTTAGATGGGATTAAAAATCCATTAAAAAATCCATTTAAACTTAAGACAGCAAAGCTATTTGTTAAAAAGCCTCTTTCTCCCTTCTGAAAATGGAGGAACTGAATGTAAAACGTGTGTGGCTGCAACAGGAAAGCGAAGGGAAGCTCCTGACTGTCAGAGTGCAAAGTGAAGGGTGAACGTCCAGCGGAATCCACGGATTGCAACAGTGACTCACCACGGCATTAACCAACATCTCCCTTGGTATTGGCTCAAAGCTGCAGAAACAGAGCACTGAACCAGGACATACAAATCCTAAAGCAGAACATATCAGAAATTAATCTACAGCCAGAGGTTGTGAGTGAGGAACCGAGGCTGGCACCGATGAGGGAGAATCCGCTCACGTCACTTTGGCTCCATCACCCCTTCCCTCTCCATCCCATCCATCAGTCCTGGCTTCCCACACCTCCCCTCTGAGGCAGGACTGATTCTGTAATGTGCATTTGCAAGGTACTTCGAGGAGATGCAAAACCTACAGTACAAGGCCCTGAGCAGCATTTCTGGCAGCAAACATTTCCAAAGGAATTAAATATCACTGTCTGCACTTTACAGATGAGGAAACCACGGCCTTCGAAAAAGCAGCCATCAGAAACCATCAAGAATTCAAATCCTTTCCTTGTTTTTAGCCATAGGAAACACCTTTTTTACTGCACTACACTGGTGCCTGTGAGTACCACTGCATTACACCCAAGGAAGTAATAAAAGAGAACAGGACATGGATGTATATATTGGCTTCCTTGCCAATATATATTTCCTTGAAGAAAGTATTTTACAGACCAGGAAATGCCTGTAATGGAAAGACAAACACTCCTGATTTTAAGCTGATGGTTTTCTCCAAATTGCTCAGTCATTTATCCTTCACTCTGCAAAATGAAGATATTTTAAAATTGAGAATATTTTAAAAATCAAAAGCAGAACATATTTGAACAAAAGGAACACAGGTCATGTCCAAAACAGGTCTTGTCCTTTTCCTGTCAGACAATGAACTTGAATTTTTCATTATTAAGCATTTTACAAGGTTCCTCGTTATGAGGTTTCCCTCCTACCCTATTTTCCTTGAATTTCTATGGATCAGATTTTCCAGTCCCCCTCAAGAATAGGCACAACAGGAATTATTTCTTACCTTACAGTGCGTGTGCAGATAATGTAAAACATATGCTGCTGTCTTGGTAATGCATTCTTGTTGATTAATTAAACAACTTCTGTCCATCACATGTCAGATTGTCAGGTTTCTGCTTTTATTTTTGCTTAAAAAGTTGTCAAAGACTCCAGCAATGTGCCCACTGGGGGCTGAAAACCTTGGAGAGAAATCTAATCCAGTGGGTTTCTTATAATTGCTGCCTAAGGAATGTGATACAATATGTGACGGGAAGAGAAATCAAGATCTTAATTTTTCCAAGTCCCCGTGCCATTGCTTCCACCTGTAGTTTTTATCCATAACTCACTTTACTCTTCAAGACTCTTTTAAAACAAAACTGGTTTTGTGGAGCAGGAATGTCCTATGGGATTAGGAAGGGAGTTCCTTCTACAAAGGGCGTTCCCTGTATTGAGTAGTGAGTTAGAAAAGCACAAAAACAAAGAAACAGCAAGCAAAGAGTGTGTTCCTCTGGATTAGTGATGGCAGGGCAAATGAAATGTTCCTCTGGATAAATGATGGCAGGGCAAACAAAGGCAATATGTGAGAGAATGAAATGATATATTAAGTCAGAGAATGAGGCAGCTAAAATACTCTTCAGTTTAGTGGCTCTGCCTGTGAGTGCCCTCAGCAGCTTCTCCCAAACTGGGGGAAATTATTGGCTGGAGAGAAGTCAATTTATTTTGGTGACAAACCACTAACAAGCTCCAGCTCCTTTTTTCTGTGCAAACTTTTGAAGCAGAAGAAGCTGAAAAAAAAGAGGGTCTGGGAAATCTGTTTTTTAAGGAAAAACTTTTGTGGAAAATAAATACCACAGGACTAACTGGTAATTACTGATATTATGCTTTATAGTCATAGAGACTTTATAGATGATTTATAACTACATTGACTTTTGTAGTTAGTTATTTCCCATCATACCACTGTGATGATATTTTGATCCAGAGCCTGGAATGTTAGGACAGCCCCACAGACTCGGCAATGCATGAGCTACAATGTGAATAATTGTAACTAATAATTTCAAAATAGTTACAAATTCAGCACTGTTGCAGCATAAATATTAGAAAGCAATATTGGACAGCACTGTATTATCTGCACATTTATAAAAAAAGTCTTCAAATATGTTAATTTTGGAATTTGACGACAAAAATGTGCATTGAAGAAACCAGAGGCCGATCTGTGGCAATGGTGGGGTCTGACAATGCACCATAAAAATGGGTGAGGTGCTGTAGAAGGAGCAACTGTGTTTGCAGTGTAAAGCTAAAAGGAAATTGTGGGTTAACAAAAATTGATCCATCTCTTTAAAAATCCCCTCTTCCCTTCTCTCCACTGTTTCATCCCATACCTCATCCTCTGTCAGGATTTCAGAGCCTTCCAGCTCGTGGGCCTCACTGCTCCTCTGCTGCACCTGCCTCTCCAGCCTGGACATCTCCTCCTTGGCAGCCTGGAGTTCTTCTGCCTTGGCTTCCTTTTTCCTGGAAATTATAGATGCCTGCAGGACCAGGAAAGTCAAAATTGCCTTGTTTAATCAGTAGCAAAATGGAACCCATCAGGTTTCAGGCCCTGCCCCACTGAAACCACATTTGAACTGCCAGGAACTGATTTTCATCAGGAAATGTGAGCACGTCTCACTGCAAAGGAAACACATCAGTAGATGTATATATCAAATACATCAGTTATATACAGTGGGTTAAACCACAACCTCGTGGAAGTTGGCAGCAGGATCCCAACTTTCTCCAGTGTGGATGAGATTCCCAGCACATACTTTTTACCCAGACTCAAGTGGATATATTTTACATTTCACATTTACATTTCTTCCCCTCATTTTTTCATCTTCATTGAGGAAAAAGGGAGGCATTTTAGCTGCTCCACTTCTCCTGCTTAGTCCCTTTCTGTGCATATGTAAGATACACCAACATGGCTTAACTGGAAAGTTATCCAAGATTTCACAAATGTCATAATACAGATTTTTATAACTCCAACCTACTCCAACCTACAGAAATATGTTACACTAAAGCAGAACTGAGCCACTAAATCTTGGCAAATAGCTGGAAGATGATGAATAAAGCAATACAGCACAGAAATAGTGTAGATTACAGATTATACTTTTCTTTTTGAGTCTAGAATATAAAGCATCTGAAAAATATTTTAAACAAGACTGCATATTTAATAATACCTGAGTTTTGAGCAGGAGCTGACAGATTTGAGAACATAATATACATTAGTTCAGGGATTAAAAAAAAGGGAATTTTATCTTGCCAAAGCATCCTGTTGAAACATATTTTAAAATAAAACATCAGGTTAATTTAGATGCACGTGCATGAATTTAGAGGCATGGCTGGTTTCTTCAAATGGAAGGGAAAACTCAAAAAAAAATGAAGCCAAAACACACCAGTTTTCTCACACTCAGCTGAAAGGACCAGCTCTATTCCTAAAAATATCTCTGCCTGGAGCTCTCCAGGGATCTGCAGTGACAAACTGGTACAACAGAGACGATTGTTCCGTGGAACAGAACCAGGTCCTGGCAGAAAAAAAAAAGCAAAAAGACCCCAACTCTGAGCAACCTCAACTCCTGGGGTGGATCCTCCTCTCCACCACAGCCCTTTGGAACAGCACATTCCAGAGCAGGATTTTCTTTCGGGAAAATTGGGATAAAATGTATAACGCAGTCCAGTCACAAATTCAATGTGAAACATTTGTGACACACTGAATTTGTGACTGGACTGCGTTATACATTTTATCCCAATTTTCCCCTCCTACTGATACATTTTGCTTGAGCTTTTTTATTTTTTAAACCATTCCCACCAGCAGCATCATGAAAATCTTCCATAAAATCAGCAGTTGTGCAGGTTGCCTGGAAAAGGACCCACTCAGGTTTCTGTGAGAGCTCTGAAAGCCTCCTGGTTCATAAATCCTTTTTATAACTTGTGAATTTACTAAGACTAGACCAACCAGCCTATTTTGTAGCAAGTTTATTTTATAACCTCAGGATAAAAAAAAAATAATGAAAATAAAAAAAAAATCAAAGAATTCCTTCTTAATAGATGTAAGGGGGAAAATGGCACATGGTCAGACACCAGGAGGGGATGGAGCTGCAGCAGGCAGCCTTTTGAGCATCCATCCACAGCTGGAGCTTTACCAAAATAGCTCCTCCAAAATGATCCTTCCAGAATTGCTGTGCTGCAAGGACAGCAGTTGCCACACATTCACCGACACCGCTTCACTCAGCCCTCAACACACACGTGTTCAACAGCTCTTTGTTTTTCTTTTGGTCCCCCATTATGATGCATTCCTGATTTATGCTAAATAAATTAAAGGAGAAAAAAAATAATCAGCATGTAAAACAATCAGTGACTGACTGACTTTCTCTCCTCATTCTGCTTAAAACACAATTTGTTCCCTTCTTACCTGCTGGCGATACATGGAAAATTTACTATCTGTTGGCTCATATTTCATCATTCTTTTCTCAATAAGCTGATTCATTTGTGCATTGACTTCATTTATCTGCAAGACAGAGCAGAAAACTAAGGAAAAGGAGCTTGATTTCTTTTTCTTCTCCAAGAATTAAATGCTTTGCAACCCAGATTTACCATCCAGCAAGTTCCTTTTTTAAAACAGAGAAACAGACCCAAAAAGCTCCATGAGTCATTAAGTATTGGCCAGGAAGAGGCTGTTTTTGGATTTCCAGTTCTGTGCCTTTATGATAAGGCAGAAACACGACGTTGGCCCTGAAAATGAAGTAAACTGGTGCATGTGGAGAGAAAATGCAGTGAACTGGCACAGGAAAAAGACAGACATTGCCACATGCTGAGTGAAAAATGCCATTTTATCAATATTAACTAAAATTCCTTTTCATCCAACAGTTTAACCATAAGTTCAAAGGGAAGCAAATAATGCAAATTTCATCAAGACTTTGAGAAATCACAGCCCATCATATTCCAGCTGTGTGGCACCTTTTTTCTCCTGCCACAAGATGCACTTGGTTGTCCCTAATCCCAAAACTGTTGAGCTTCATTCCAGCCAAAGCTTCAGAGCTGCTGCATCTGGAGCTCACAGCAACAGCAGCCTGCAGATTCCAGCTTTCCCAGTACACTGGGACTCTCCCCAGCCATGGAAACCACAGCCCTGGCAACCTTCCTTTAATTCTCTGCTCTCTAGATGGGAGCTGATAAGGCAGCAGGGTAAATATGTGCTGAAATCCCCTGGAGTCAAACCCTAACACAGGGACAGTGCTGGGCATCACCCTGACAGTCTGGGAGCAATATCCACGTGCCTGGAAAACCAAGTATTGCAAAGAAAGTGCTCAACAGGACTAAAAATACTCCAACACCTGTAAAAAAAAATCTCCAGTGAATTCTGTTCTATTAGTGGTAGAATAGACCTGAATTTGAAAATGGCATAAGAATTCCCTTGTGTGAATAAATTCCTGTGGTTTATATTCTAAAATGCATGATGGTAACATGCTTAGTGCAGTTCAGCTCCTTTTTAAGGCACTTGGATAATAAAAAACTGACTTAAAAAAAAAAATGCTGTCTAAGGCCGTGCTGTGATAACAGCCAAGTGTATGACATGGTTTTATTATCTTTCAAAAAGAAGATACTTCCAAAATATAACAAAACAGAGGTTAGCTCATGGAGAAAAAAACCTCAGAGCCTTTTAAACCATTGCCAAAAACCCAACAATACACTCGGAAAAGAAACGTGCAAAACAGGCTTTCAAGAATGTCTGAAAGACAGAACTGCAGCCACAAATATTGTTTTGATTAGACAGAATAATCTGGGAAAGCAGAGGCTGAATCACAGAGCTGGTTTATTATTTCAGCCCTAATCTCCCAGTTATTAATGCTGTCATCCCTAGCCATGGATACTCTGCTTCCTCATTATCTCCATTTCCCAGCAAAACTTGAGTTGGACATCCTGGAGTATTAAACACCAATTAGTAGGAGAAGACATTTAGGATGTAGGACCACTCTTCCTCCCTTGTTAACTCTGTTGTAATCTTCAACATCATCAATAGAAATACTAATAATTAGCATTCCTCTAAATTCTTCTAGAACATAATATTTAATCTTTCATTTAGGATTATGCAAATCTGACAACTTCGTTGAGTGAAATATATAAATGTACTTGTGTGGCAACAAATCCCTCTGCACATTTTGCACATATCCTACAAATAGGGATTTTTGCTCACTCTAACACCATTTGCTTTTAACTTCTGCAAAAATCTAGAAAGGTAAGTCAAGCATTTGATGCCCAAATTTCCTTTGGTCTTCACAACTAAACCAAACAATGCAGGTCTATTCCACAAACACTAAGGAGTTCTGAGCCATTGCACATGGATTAAGGCATCATATTGTGAAGATCCATCACTCAGGGAATGTTGTCCCCTCCATAAACCCTCTGTATGTGTTGGTATAAACACACCCCCCTGAGGTCTGTGAGAGTTAAAAACAAGCGAAATCTGAATAAAACCAATCCTTTAATGCTGAATTACCAGCTCTGCTCATACCATTCCAAACTGCCAACACCATTTCCTAAACAGCACCTAAGGATATGATTGGGTTTGGGGTTTGGTTTGGGGTTGGTTTGTTTGTTTGTGTTTGTTTTGTGGGCGTTAAAAAAGAAAACCAACTTATCTGAGAGTTTGCATTTAGTGATTGAGACATTATCCTTTGGTTTTACAGCTGGAGGGAGGTTCCTCTGGGAATGAAACAGTTTCTCAAGGCCATAAAGTAGGGATAAGAACACCAGAATGTACCAGAAGCTCAGCTTATGCTCCAGAACACCAATTTGGTGCAGGCCTGGAGCCCTCACCTCGCTCTGCAGGGCAGTGAGATCAGACTGAGTCATGGCTGGCTCTGCAAGCACCTTCTGCAGGAGATACACCGAGGCCTTTTTACTCTCAAGCTCTCTGGGCATTTTCTCAGTAACCAGGTAGGAATTGAAATTTATCTCCTCTTCCAGTTTCTTCATTAAACCTTAAAAACAAATGAAATCGGAGTGTGACTATAAAAGCAATGTAGCAGGTAATTAAGTTTGATTTCCCCAACACACTGGAGCTTTTAGCAGCTGATTACAATAACAAGAGCACAACATCTGAGTCTTCTTTTCAGTGCTCAAAGAAAGGGAGTTACTTGATTTAAATTTTTAATCTGGATGTTAAACAATACATGTTACTATGCACCCCTAACATGTAACTATAACTCCTTGACAGATTTTTTTCATAATAAACAAGTAAATCCCTGCTAACCTGAAACTCCAGCTGAATCAGATGCAAAATTCCACACACAGCACTGATATAAACAGCCATTAAAACTTTATCTGTACAAAAATCTCAATTTGGCCAAGCTCATGTAGAGGTTTCTTATATCCTTGGAGGTTCACCTTTAAAATAAAGCTTTTTTTCCATCTGGCATCTAAAAAGGCCTCAAAATTGGCATAGTTTAATGTGCATAGTTTAATGTATGCCTACTTTAAGGGTCTTTTACATTGCTGGGACACTCACAAATTGCCTCCCTGTAAATAACCACTATTTTTTCTTACAAGAACAAACATTTAATCTAAGGAGGCTTTATAGACTGAGAATGCAGAAAATAACAATTAAATATAAAAAGCAAGAAGGAACTCCTGAATAATGGCAGAAATTCTGTTGAGAAAAGAACCCTCATTATAAGCTTTGCCCTACACAAACCTGATGCAACTACACCTTACTGTGTAAGACTTGGCTCTTGCTACAGAGTAATTCAGTCTCCTTAAGTTAATTTATAAATAAACCTAAGTACATACAGCTAAGAACAATTCACAGGTAGAAAAATGCGACAGAATAAAAGGAAACATCTATTTAAATTACATTGCAGAGTCTCCACTGACAACAGGCAGTTTAGTGCAATTACTCCTCTGAGACAACTCTACCAAGGATTACAGGAGTTGGAAGTTACATGTCAGATGAGAGTGGGAACGGGTATTTCAGAGTATTTTTCATGATCTGGATGACTAAAAGGTAAGTACTCTTGGTTCTTTTGCTTTATAAGACAACTTGCTGGAGTCGGGGGTTTTTGTTCTCTCCGTATTTAGGAGAAGATGGAGTTGCAATGAAATGCCAGGAAAAACAAGAAGTTCACAATTTTCTTCTCTTTCATTTACTGCACAAGCAGAGAAGAGCACAGAGATACAAAAATACAGCTGATGTTGCTGAAACAGAGATGGGAAAGGATGTAGATGAAAGCAGATTTTGGTTCTCAGGCTAAAGAGCCTGACTGATAAAACAAGGTCAGAACGAAGCGAAACAGCCCAGGAAAAGGGGCCCCCTCTATTCTGCTGCTCTTTACCTCTCCCACTCTGCCCCTAGAGATCCTCCTCACCCTCTGCTCCCAGCCCAGCCTGCCAGGAAAGCTGCCAGAGGGGAAATAAGCCATTAGCTCTTGAGAAAACCTCAAGAACTGGAAGGAAGAAAGAAAACAGACCCTGGGGAAAGCAGCGCTGCCAACAAAGGCAAGTCAACACAAACTAAAAATGAGTGGGAATTCCTCTTTTCCTGCAGTTTAGTTTGTTGGTTTCTGTGTTTATGGGAAGCAACACTACAGCAGGACCTTCTCCCCTTCATGGAGAGGACAATTACCTCATGCAAAACAGCCCCCAAATTGGTTTCAGAGTGGGAAAACCAAATTACTCTGTGTATGGAACAGCCATCGTGTCCTTGGCACTGCAGCTGCACCTGAAAAACACACTGGGACTGACTGGGAGAGATTTCCCAGTTCTTTCTTTCACAAGAACTCCAGTCCAATCTTCCTCAGCCCACCACAGAGCTGGGCAGGAGGGATCTGTCTCACTAGAAATCTCCCACCTCTGCAAATGCAGCCAAGCTGCTTCCCACAAACCCTGGGAGCTGAATTATCACCTCAGAACTCACTGGAACACAACTCCCAACCTGATATTTATAACCAAGGTCTTTGGTGTGGAAATCAATGTGATATTGATTATTCCAATATGAAATATTAATATTTTAATTAAATCAAATGAACTTCTTGGTTTTCTTAGCAGCAAAAAAAAAAAATCTGCATATATAACCTATACTTTATTTCTTGTGCTGCTCCAGTTCTCTGATCAAAATGTACAGCCCACAGGATTTGTTGTAGATATGACAATAAACTTAGCAAAGAACCACAACAGCTTTGATAAGAGCAGGGACCTTTTGACTTCATGGGCTATAACCTTGATCACTATCTGATTTATTTCCCAAATAACCTCAGAGTTGCTCCCAACTCTTGTCACACCCCGACTGGTTCTTGTGCTTATTCCTGACAGTGCAATGAGCAACAAAGCGAGTTAAAACCTGACATCTTGGTGGGGAAAGACGTGATGTCAACATCCCTCATGACTAATGTTTCTTCCCTAAATACATTGGATATATTTTCCCTCCTCTTCAATTCAACACATGGAGAAGTAACTACCTAAAAGCTACTTTTGCTGCTTAACAGAGCCTTAAAAACCCAAACATGGAGCAGCTCCTGGTTCAGGGTTTTGGTTGTTTTGTTTTGTTTTTTACAGTGAAAAACAACCTTTTGCAAATTCCCAGGCTAGAGAGGGAAATAAAAAAAAAAAGCCAGCATACTTCAAATCTTTCCATTACACATATAAATTCTGTTTTTAATGTTTCAACATTGACTTATGGTTACAAAACGTACACACGTAAGCGGCACAGAAATCTGGCTCCGTGCCCTAAGGTTATTTTAACAAGGCTCTGCCAACCACATATTTACATGTGCAGAGCTATTCACAGCAACTCCTCATGTTTTCCATTCAAATTTTTTCATTATTATTATTATTATTGTTATTACTACAAAGAGAGGGATGGGAGAAAAGAGTTTATTCCTGCTTGCTCAGTCATGTAGAGCAGAGGCGACTTTCTCTGCATAATTCTGCTGGTGGACCTAAAACTTGGTTCACCTCACGCTCAGGTTCCCACTTGTTTTCCCACCATAGGGGTGCCAACTGCACATCCTGGACCAGAACCATTTGCAACAGGAATTCAGCTTTTAAAAGGGGGGAGAAAAAGAGAGAGGGGCCCTCATTTTATAGATTCTCTGCCAATACTTTGTTCAATATCACATTGGAAGGCCACGACAAAGGCACATGTGGAACAGACTTCCAACATCAAATCCCTTTCTGCAGGGACTGAAATGATTCCTTCCACAGCTTCCAATGCTACAAACTTCCAATTTCCCTCTGTTAAACAGGGGGTTTAAACAGGGATATTAAACAGAGGCCTGGGACATGCAAACACTGACAGATCAATCATCCCTGCAATATATCCTTGAAAATCTGAAAAGCTTCCTGAATTTGCCACTGTAAATTATGCTTTCCATGTTTATAATAATTATTAGAGCTCTCTGAAACCTCTCTGACCTTTCAGAGTTCTTCTTGAGTGTTGAATTGTCACAGGCTGCAGTGATGGACATCTCAGAGCCCATTTTCTCCCAGAAATAGATGCATGGATATCACCTCATTTATGTCACTGGGAGCTCCTGTTCCACCATTTTTACACCTGATCACAAGTTCTTTGCAGAGTCACTTCCTACGAAAGAGCCTCACATTCCATAAATACATTGCATGTACATTATTCCTGGAGGAATACCGTGGAATTTGGCTTTTCCTTAAAATAGAACCTGTTGGCATGGGCTTGGCTTCCTAAGTGATTCCAGTCACTTCAAATCAACAGTCTCCTTATTTTTCAGTCACTTCCCTATTTTTATTTCCACAGGGATCATTTGCTACTTTCTTGCAGGAATCTGGTGTAAATGCTAAACAGAAAAGAGCCAAACACCCACTGGGTGATGATTCCACTTCTTTCTAAACCTTTCACTAAACTCCTTGGAATCCTTTTAACAGAGGTCATGTTGAATTTTTGCTGCCTTGTTTGTTCTTCAAAATGAGGTGCAAGAGTCAATGACCTTAGAAACACTCCCAATCTTACCAACCAGACTTGTATTCTCACCAGAGATACCAAATTCTCCTAAAACTGCTTTACCCCCACCTTGCATCAACTGACAGTGACTTTATAATAAATAAAATCTTTTAAAGAAGGAAATAAAGTTCCACCTGAGCCAGTCTCTTTTACCAAATACTCCTAGAACTTTAATTCCAATGTGGTCTGCAGTTTTGGAGGAGATCATTTAACTTTGGAATTTTGGGGAAAGGTGGTTCTGTGGAAAAGAGAAACGTTAATGTTTTCTATCAAATGGAATATTTAAATAATAGCTTGCTAACTTTCTATTTTTCATCAAGAATGAAAGAAAATAGACATCTGTACAAAGCAATTCTTCCTTGACTGGTGTCTGTGAAGTTCTCAGTGTCCTAAATCTATTACTACACATGACTTTAATGAATTTTATAAATTACATACTTCACTGTTTATCAACAATCATTTTAACACATTCTTTAATCGATATTTTCAAGCTACTCGTCCACTTTTTTCACATATTTGCCCACAAAGTGACCAATAACGTCCTGTAAAGTGAACAGAGATGAAGAATTTCAGTCATTCAGTTCATTTCTTCACATTAACAATTTGTGCCAGCAGAAAGCAAAAAGGTGGCAATCCTGGAGAGAAAGCACAGGCTGGGTTATGGTTATTCAAACTGGTGGCCAGTGTTAATAAAAATATTACTCATATCCAGAACAACAACAGAAGAAAACCCTGCAGGATCTGCAAATTCATGTTATTTGGGGCTACATCCTGAATAGTACTGAAGTTCATAAACAGGGAAGGACAGAGGTTAAAAATCAGGGAAGGTTCTGTGAAGACATCATCAATTTTGGTCTCCAGAACAGCTCACAACAATCAATGATACAATACAAAGTCTTCTAAATATTATGTTTCTAGGAGTTAAGAACCTCCTCCACCATCAGCTGTATTTTCCTGGCACATTCAAGCAGGCTGATGCTAATTATATGCTAATGATGCTCAGGAATACATGGGAGTTGCATTCCTTAAAGAGTTCCTTCACATTTCTTTAAAGCACTTCATCCTAAATTAATTATGAAGTGATCAAACCCATAAGACAAACAACAAAGCTTCTACTCATGAACAACTTCTGTTTTATCTTACCTAGGAAGTAAAAACTGAAGTATTAAAATACTGAAGTATTAAAAATGGAAGACATTTCTTTTAAAGGAAAGGATCTGACTTCCAGTGAAATTCCAGCTGTTGGACTGTCAGCAGACAAACTACACTGATATGAGGGGGCAGCTGAGGTACCAAACTGCAGCCAAAGGGAATTTTCAATCTAAAATACATTGTGCTAACTGTAACCCAACAAAGCTTTTAAAATAAATGGAACCTGTGCAATGCACTGTGGTCACCTAATTTCAATTATTAAAAAAACAGTTGGCTTTCTGTAATTGCTGCTACAGGCAGTGCCTTTGTAACTCCAAGGGGGAAGAGTAATTACAGAGCTGAGTCCTGAAGTCTTTGTCTGGGCAGAATTTCAACACAAGTTTTCTTAAGTAATGACTCCAAGCTCTGCTTTGGAACATCTAAATACTTTTTGTTTTCCCCTGCAAGTAGGACTCAAGATAAGGAAATTAAATATGTTAACTTTATTTTCATCTCAGTGATGACATGACGTATTTATGGGCTTTTTATTATGTTACTTTTGCTTCTGTGAACTGAACCCATCAAGTTTCCATTGGCCTTTAAAAAACCCCAGGAACTGAAACAGAACTGTTGATACAGCTTTGCTGTATAAACTCTCTGATAGCTACTGCAAAAGAGGAGCAGTTATAAAATCCACTGCAGAGCCCTGTGAGTGAAGAAGATGGTTCAGATGCTCCTTTAGTTCCATTTGTGGTTCAGTGGCTGACAAGCATCGTAAAAAAATGAAAGCAAATTACAGAGTAATAACAACACAACGAGGTGGTGGCTGAAAAAAAACTTCTTTAACTCAGAAGAGCTGCCAAAGCAGTTCAGTGATGCAACTGGAACAGCAAATGTTCTTGAAAGAGTAGGACAATGACTTGGTTTACTAAACCAAACTAAAACTGCCAGGATAATCCTTGGTACATTTCCTTCGGAGTGATTAAATCACCAGAAACCTGGAGGTTGTCAAATTGTCCTTTGGAGACACTTAGTTACACATTTCTCCAGTAACTGCAACTCCTTCCACCTCCTGTTGTTACAGATGAGCATGTGGAACTAACTCACTCCACAAGGCATATAATTTATTTTGCTTTAGTTATTTGCAGTCTGAGACATCACTGAAAACAAGGAGAAGCAATCTTGCTGTTGTTAATGTCATTCAGCAACATACAGCTCAATAAGTTACAGTGGTATAGAGAGAACAAAGAATTTTCATAAACAAATATACTAAGGCTTCAATATACAGATATATCGAGTATCTATATATTTATATCTATATATTTATAATCACACACATTAAAAGTGTGTGCTGTGTATATAAATACAATTAAATATAATCTACAGTCTATTAAAAAAAGCTGAATTAGGAAATAGCTTTATTTTTGGTACCTTACAAAACTACAGCACAAAATTGCACTGCAATAAGAAACAGGCCTTAAAGCTTTTCAAACAAATATTTTATAGAAGGCAACTAGAAAAACAAGCCTCCACTGAATAAAACACAGTATTCAATGTATTTGTCCATTCACTGAGAGCATTTTTAAGGAGCAGTATTTCACCAATGCCCAGTTACAAACACAAAAGGCATAAAAGCTTAGGAAAGATAAACTTCTGACTGAGCAAGAGGTTTTGATTTCATTTGTACCAGAGAAGTGTAACCCCTTTGTAGATCACTACTTACTTTCAGGTTTTGAATCAGCTACTGCATCCTGCATCTCCTTCAGCTGCAGTTGGGCTCTCTGCAGCCTCTGCTCTGCATGGAACAGCTTTGGAGAGAGAATTGGACACACATAAGCTCATTCTTTGGAAATTCATGTTCAAACAACTAAGCCAAAAGAGCAAAAGAACCCCAAACAGAAAAAATGGCAGCTCTGAAGCATCTGGTGAGTATCTGTTTCACAAGGGAATGTGCCAGACCAAATTTTCAACGCTTGGCCTGGGCTTATTTGAGATTCCCTAATGTTAATTGGAGAGAGGATCCTTGTTCTCCCAAGTGATACTTTATGGCAGAACTTCATTCAACAATTTTCAACCAAAATTATAAGTGGCTTGAACATTACAACAACAGCAAGAAAAGGCAGAAAGAATCAGGATTGCAGCAGGTAACTGTCCTTACCCTACAGTCCCTGCAGTGCAGCTGAGCAGTCACAGCAATCCACTGTCCATCCCAAGAGTAGGTGGAAAGTTTCTTGCCAAACAACCCCCACCTGATCTGCCTTTTTATGATTTATGGAGATGTGGACTAAGAACTGGAATTAGCTGGACATCACATTCATTTTACTCGTGATCTCATTCAGGTTCAAGCAAAGACCCAACAGCTTGAGAGCTGCTAATTCCCATTGATCCACACCCAGACACAGACTGCAATGCAGGAAATCTGGGGGTTTTCCCCTTTAAATACAGTATTGCAGTTCAGGCTACAGAATTTGGTGAGATGGTGTAACAAAATGGCACTGGATTTTATGGAAGTACCTTGTTCTGACAGCATAGGTCAGGAATAAAACCCACCCTTATACTCGGGGGTGTTGACATCCAATGTGTTGCCAGCTTCCAGTGCTTCTCAGGACACCACTTTTGTCAAATTCAGGGACCAAAATCCCAAGGTTGGTCCTGAATACACATTCCCCCCACTCAGGGAGAAGCTGAGGTACTTGCTGTGCTGCTCAGCCCCTGAAATCTTGGTGCAGATGCACAGAGATAGAAATCAAACCAAGGAAACATTTGCTCACTCCCATAAAAATGACGAGTTCCCTTCGGGTGCTCCGGCAGTAAGTCATGGAACGTTTCCTGGGAACACTCAAGGATGATGTCAGTGGCAGCTGAGGCAGCCAAGTACCTTCACTGTGCTGTTCAAAACTTGCAGGGTCAAACCTCTTCCCTTAAAACCTACATAGATCTTTTAAATGGGATTTCGTTTTCTGGGGTCGGGAGAAACTCTCTACTGTTGGTCCTGCTGTCTTTTTAAAATGCCTGATTCCCAAGCAAACATCAACAGCTCTTTATTTTAATGGGTATGTTTTTGTGTCAGTACCTGACTTTTTTGCTCTTGTTTCTGTTGAGCCAGAGATTCTTCTCTCTCTTTTTCCAAGCGGAGCTGTCTTGCTATTTCAAGCATCCGTTGATGATTTTGTACTGTCTCCACCTACAGCAAGTGGATAAATAGTGCATGTTGCTGTCAGATAGTTGAGAAATACATTAAAGGGATCATATGTCTCACAAGCCCACTTAGCACTTCCTTTCCATGCACGTTACTACTCAGAAATGACAGCAAAGTGCTGGACTCGAGATTCTTAAAAGCCCTGGACTGAGGCCTGGGAGATTCCCTGTAGGTCAATTAGTTACTCGATTCCTTCCTAGACATACAGTATGTTTATCTTAATCCCTGTTTGCATTCCAAAATCAGAGTTGCAAGCCAAGGATTATGACACTGAAATGGAACAGTGTTACTTCTCCTATTACCCTCTTCTTGAGACGCTCTACTCTTTTGACCAGTTGATCCTTTTCCTCTTCCATCGCACTGATGTCCTAAAAAGCAGAAAAAAATACATAAATAAATATTATTTTTTACCATGTATGTTGGATTGGACTAAATTCTCTTCTAATTAATATGAAAATCAGAATTCTTCTCTGCATATACGGAGGTGGTTATAATTTTATTGATCTACGATCAGAACACCCAGGATTCCAATCTCTCTTACTTCCCCCACAGTTCCCACTCCCTCTTATGCTAACACTCCTCATCTGCATCCCTGACTATCAGTGTGAACATTTAAAATAAAAGCAGGTGGATTTCTCTAAAATAAAAACAAACAAACACACACCACCAAGGAAAAATCAGCACGAATTCAACATCTGAGGCAGTCTGACATATGTTCTTAATGTCACCATCATTACCCACTTCCTGGCAGACCATTTTGCAAGAAGCTGCATATGAGGGATGTCTGCTGCTGCTTTTTGTATTAAAACTGTGTTAAAAACAAACCACTTTCTAGTGCTGAAATATGTATCTGATTATTATTATTATTTTCCTTTAATCCTATTTTACAACAGCAGGACTCCATAGATTGATAGTTATGAGAGAAAGGGAAATAAAGTCTCCAAATGTACATCTCAGCATTTGCTTGGCTGGTCTATATGTCCCCTGGAAAGCTGTACACAGGCTTAATTATTTTGCTGAAACAGGGCAAATATCTTTACTTAACACTTCATCCACACGGGTTCATCATTACTGTTGACTTGAGCTCTTAATTCATTCAACACCCTCTGGAATTATTACCCTGTATCAGGAAAGCAAAAGGCTTTGTATGAGTTTGCATTCAGAGGAAATGCAGTTCTGATATTTGGGAATCATGCTGAACAGAGCCTTGGCAGCCTCATTCCCCAGTCTGCTCCAGAAAGCTCCGCTCTGAGCACGAGCAAAGACTTTCTGCTCTGTTTGCCAACACAACAGTTTCCAAAAAGCAGCTGCAGAGCCCACCAGCTCTGGCCTCTACAACTTACAAACCCAACAAAAACAACTTCAAAAAACAACTAAAGAAAAGCTGTGCTGCTTTTTTTTTTTTTACCCTTCTTATCTCTGCAGTGGATAAACCAGATATCTTGAGCTGCTCGTACTCCTTATGCAGGTTTTTAAATGCTTCCATGAGTTCTTCATACTACAAAATGGAACAGAAATCGTGCAGAATGAGCTCTCTGTCTGAGGATTTTCAGATCAACACATTGCTTTATTACTGTGATAGTATATGTAGACATAGATATATGGTGAGATAAAGAATAAAATGCATTTTTTTTCACTGCAAGAGCTTGTCAACGTATAAAACAGAAATTTAAAAAGTCACAGTGCATTATCTTGCATTTAAAGGTACAATCAGAATTTCACAATTTCTTCAGTATTTTCATCTCTTCCCTTGTAACACATAGTGTATTTCCAAAACAGAGAGATGCTACCTGAGAGGGACAAATCTACATTAACAAATTATTCTCTCTTACTATAAATCCGTGTGTATCACATCTATACATTTATCAGCCCAGAAAGGAAGAGCCTGACCCAACAACACACTTGACTGAAGCCACGGGCTGGAATTTGCAGAGTGGCCCAAGAGCAGGGCTGAGGTGACACGTGAGGAGGGGCTGTGACACGTTGCATAACCCGGGTACCTCACAGGGATGGATGGATGCAGCTCAGCACTCAGGGAGAAGGAGACAGTGTGCTACTTCCACACCAGCACAGTGCCCACCAGGAATCTTAAACTGAGAGGCAGTGTGAAAGTCTGTGTGGGCAGAGAAATAACAGGGGACAGAAAGAGTTTAGAAATATGGAGAGGAAATAAATTTAGATTCGACTCGGAGAAATGCAAGCTGAGGTATAAGGGAAGATAATCTCCACAGAAACAGCCATTCAATGAGATGGAAAAATCTAAAAGGAGAATATCAAGTCATATTTTTTTTTTTTTTACTTCCTGGAAAGAGCAGTTGATATGAAAGTTGAACACCAAATGGCAACAAGCAAAGGCCAGTTCAAACAAAGGCATCAAAGCCCTGAGCAGTGAAGCAGCAATTCCATTTTATAAAACCCTGGGGAACCAACATCCAGAGCGCTCTGCTCGGGTCTGCTTGTTACAGTTTCAAGCACAGACTGACAAGCTGGAATGAATTCAAAAAAATAGCAATAAAATGGCTACTGAGAAGAAGATAAAACCACAGAGAAAGAGCTGGATTGAATGGCAAATAAAGGTGTGATAAGGAATGCACAGGCTGGACAAGGAGGAACTAGTCAGGAGTGAAAACCCAGCTGGTTTCCACGATGCCACTAATGCACTGTGGAAGTGCTTGAGCAAAAATGAAATACCAGGTGGTCCCTGAGCAAGTGCTTTCCCCACTTCTGCTGTCCAAGAGCTTTTCTGTGTGTGCCTCCACCTCAGTCAAAAGGGGAGTTTAGGAAATCTTTTCCTTAATGGACACAGAATTTCAAGACCAGTGGCAGGACTCAAACAAGGGCAGAGCACAGTTTGATGGATCATAACGAGGGGAAAGCTCTCACTTTTCCCTGTGGGTACCCCCACATGCACCTGCAATATGGGACACACTCAAATGACCAAAGAGCACCCAGGTTCCTATATGGAAAGGAAGATTTCTGGCAGCTGGGAGCAACTCACTGAAGACTGGACAACTAAATGAATGCCTGAAGTTGCTCGTTTTTTAAATTTTATACTGCAGCCAATCCAGTGTGTAAATTCCAACACAGTGGGCAGGTGGCAGATATGCAGGTACCTTGTATAAATAATTTACAAAAGTACATTTGAGTTTGATTCTGCACAGCCATAAAACCTGACCATGTTATAAAGTGTCCAAACTCTCAATATTTGAAATTTCTCTTAAAAGACACCACTGCAAGCCTGTATCTAAATCATTTAGGCTAAGTTCTTTAATTCATTAGTATCTAAATATCTGCATTGTCACGTTAAACTGCAGTAAGGCATTCTATTACCCCAGCTTCTGTTTTGAATTAATCAGCAGGGTATTAGTTTAATAAGATGGTTCTATTACTGTAATCCCTAAAAAGGAACACATCTTACATAATGGAAATTATGGAGGTGGATATTTATACATATTAAGACCATGACATACTGAAAAAACATACAATCTGCATTCCTTTCTCTCTTTACTATTTCTGCTGAGTTATCCCAAGTTATAAAACCAATATTGTTAGAGGTAACAAAAAAATGAAAGGCTTGGTCAAGCTTCAGTCAGCTTTGCTGGTGCACAGTTAATAAATCAAGTTACCTGTTCCAAACACTAAAAACCACAGTGGTTTTAAAAAACAAAAGGCACAGAAAATTGGATTAAAAAAAAAAAAGTAAATATGTACCTCAGGTAATACAGATATAAACCCATAACTTTGGTTCACTTGAAGTTTTACAATTCAAACCCACCCAGTCTGACTATCTAAAATCAACATTCAATGCTCACAAAAGAAGTGGGAACATAATAAGAAGGAATGTCAGCAGAGAAAAAAGAAATCTTTTACTTATTCACGAAAAAATAAACGGTTGAAGCAAAAGTGGAATAAGGTTAATACAAATATTAGGCATCAGATATCATCAATTGACAATCATGACTACCAAATACAATCAATTGACAATTAGGAGACATTGGCTTTTGGTGACAACATTTTCTGGACTGCTTTGAAGTGGTAATTTACAGTTAAAAACATAAATGTCATAGGTCACAGGAAAAATGATGTTAAGAAATAAATGGAACATGTCTCTGGACGTGATTTGGCACCCAGTACTTAATGGGCTGAAAGCCTTTTAATTCAGTACTGCCTATTAATATCCAAATTCAGGGTTATTGGAAGGAAAGTGGTCAAGACATCTATTTCTTATTATGAATCTTTGCTCATCCTTGATGCCAACATGCTCTTAACATAAACATGTATCCCAACATTAACTCCCTGATTCTTTCATCCCTCCTCCCACCAGCACTTTAATTCAGGTAAAACGTTGGCGCTCGAGAAAAGCGGTACCTGTTTGTTGATGTCAGCCACAGTATCATCCTGGAGAAACTCTGCTGGCACTTCCAGTTTCACTAAGAAACGTGCCAGGTAAGCTCTTTTCTTGAGTTCACTGGTCCTCTGCAGAAGCCAGTGTAAGAGAGGATGAATGACAGGTTTGCTCCCAGTGACCAACCCCTGGCGAAAAGCACTTCTGTGTGACGACAGAGAGAACACCAGTAAATCTCAAACTAAGGAATGCTGGCTTGGAACAAAGAATTTGCAATGTTTTGATGTTCCTTCTCCACTTGACTAATGATGTTCTTAATGCTGTTAGAAGAGAAAATGCTCATGATGAGGCTGAGAGGGTTGGGATTGTTCAGCCTGGAGGAGAGAAGGCTGCGGGGTGAGCTAATTGTCTGTTCCAGGATCTGAAGGAGACAACAGGAAAGATGGAGAGAAACCATTTACAAGTGGAGTGACAGAGCAAAGGAGAATGGCTTCCCACTGACAGAGAGTAGGGTTAGATGGGATATTGGGAAGAAATTCTTCCTTGTGAGGGTGTTAAGGCTCAGAGAAGGTTGCCCAGAGAAGCTGTGGCTGCCCCATCCCTGGAAGTTTTCAAGCCCAGGTTGGATAGAGCTTGGAGCAACCTGGTCTAGTGGGAGGTGTCCCTGCCCATGGCAGAGGGTTGGACTAGATGGTTTTATGATTTTTAAGATCCCTCCCAATCCAAACCACTCTTGCATTCTATGATGGCAGTTTGCAATTTAGAATCCCCATTCTGCTCCCTTGAGGCAGATAAAAACCCCATAACGCACTAAAAGGATAAAGCCGGGAGGGATGACTCGGCAGCCTCGGGGAATGCCGGCAGGGTGGGCGGGGCGCGGGATTTGGGGATCACCTGGCGCAGGTGAGTCGGTCCCTCCCCGGGCGCAGCGAGGACGGGCCGGGCCGACCCTGCCGGGCGGGCAGTGCCCTCTGCCGGCAGCGCCCGCCACTGCACCTGCCCAGGTGTGGCACCACACCTGGCACCCCGTCCGGCAACCACAGGGACACGGGAACAGCTCTGGGACCGCACCTGGCACCCCATCCCAACCTCTGAGACCACACCTGGCACCCCATCCCAACCTCTGAGACCACACCTGGCACCCCATCCCAACCTCTGAGACCACACCTGGCACCCCATCCCAACCTGTGAGACCACACCTGGCACCCCATCCCAACCTCTGAGACCAAACCTGGCACCCCATCCCAACCTCCACAGGGACACGGGGACAGCTCTCACCTGAATTAAAGGTCACTACCACATGAGCAGCAAACGATGTTTTAATGTGGTTTGCAGGTAAAAGGATACTCACAGGTCTGACACGCTCCCTGGAGGTTTGTATTTGAGAATTCCAAGGAGACTCAGCATTCTTTTAGCTGTTTGTTCTGGCAGCTCCTCTCTAATGTCAACAGCATGCTAAACAGTTTGTAAAAATTAATTAATGATTTATAGGTAATAATAATAATTATATTATAATATTACAAAATATTGTAATTATGAAATTACTTATTTTATAATAAATTGCTAATTATTGTAATTATATTGTTAACTATAATTAATTATAATTATCTAATTCTTTGTCCAAGTGGTATCAGTTAAGTGGCAACACTAAACGAATTGACTTTATTACTTTATCAAATGATAGTGAGATACTCTGCACAGAACATCCCTTTTATCACCAAACTTCAATTCTCTTCTAGTGGATTTTCTCCAACGTGAGTGTTCAGGTAAATTCCTGCTAAATTACCATTCTCCCTGCTCACAGGAATCATCTGTGCAGACACACTGAGGACATCCAAGAAGGAATTCGGGCATCCTGGCACTCCAAGGCACCAGCTGTGTGGATATGTGTGTGTGTGCAGGGGCACAGCCTGACCTTGCCTTAACAGCATGAAGTTCTCAATATGTTCTGTATCCTGAATTTCACAGGCAAAATATCCAGTGATCAGTCTCTGGGGACAGGGATCCAGTCCCTGCCCCGAGGAACATCTGCTGCTTTGCAAATGTTTTTATACATTCAGATGTACTGAGAGGAAGGATTCTTGCCAGGCACGTTTATTCCCAGGAAGATCCATACAAGCCGTTTTGAAAAACCAAGCACGCCAGCCAGACCTAAAGAAAAGCACATTTCGGTGCCAAACCCACTGCGGGAGGTGTGAGCGGCTCTGAGCGCCCCCCTTACCTTCGGATCAATCTCGCCCAGAACATCATTGAGCAGCTGCAGCAGCTGCACCGACTCCAGGGAGTCAAACGAGATTAAGTTGTAGTTCTTCCTGAAGGGCTCCTGATTGAGCCTCTCGACAATGAAGTGCATTTGGTCACCCATGGCGGTGTCCCGGGGGCGGTGAGGGGGCTCCGGGCCGGGCCGGGCCTTGAGGCCTCGGCGGAGCCTCCCGGCACGGCGGGGACGGTTGCCTGGATACGGCGTGACGTCACTTCCGATGCCGCGGCGGAGCGGCGGGAACCGGGACGGCGGCGGGCGGGGTCTGATAATGAGGGGGCGGGGCGGGGGCAGGTGGGCGTGGTTTGTCCGTGAGGGGCGTGGTCAGACGGGGCCGTGGGCGTGGCCGCGCCGTGAGGGGCGTGGTCTGTGTGAGGGGGCGATCCCGGGCGCGGTCACGGGCGGGCGCAGTGCGGGTGTGCCGGGGCGGGGCCGCCGCACCGGGCCGGGACCCGGCGGTGCCGCCCGGGCTCTGCCGGCTCCTCGCGTGTTCCGCCGTCCTCGCAGCCGCCGCAGCCCGAGGAAGCCCTTGCAGTGTGCCCCGAGCAGCCCTTCCCGCTCAGTCCCGTCCCCTCCGCGCCGCGAACGTGCAGAGGCCGCGGCCGAGGTCGCTGTGGGCGCTCTGGGGCGGACACGGCACAGGGCGAGGCTGCCGGGCGGCCCCGTCACGGCACGAGTGCGAGGAGCGGCAGGAACAGGTCCGAGATTCACCCTCAGCAGGATAAACTTGGCTCTGCGGCTCCTCCCGAGCGAGGTGGTTGTGGCGTGTGTAGGAGATGCACAAACAAACAGATTGCTGCAGTTACCCAATTCAGGTTTCTGGCAGGCTCTGACAGCACAAAGGGGCGTCGAGCGTGGCTGGTGTGGGTGTCAGGTGAACGTTACTTCGTTCCTTTGAAATGGAAAAGTGTGCAGAGGATCCACGTGGAACGGGAACGACGGTCCTGTGCTTCACCCTGGGGCAAACAGCAAATGTATGTCCTCGGGGCTGGACATCAGTTTTCAGCCTGAAAGTACCCATAAATATGTAGTGCATAAACCTGAAACAGGGACAGCAGCTCCAAAACCACCAAACCATCCAAACCATATATTAAAGAGAAACTTGTTCATGAAATCTCTCAATTGGCAAGATTTTTCTTGCAGATCCTTCAAAAGCTGTGCTTAGACCTGAAATGGGTGGATTCCGGAGCCTCTCTGCCATTGCAATTAGGTTCTTGGATAGTCTCAGAATCCCATGTGAGTCCCCAGATGATGGATTAAAATATGCAGTGAGTCATGTTAAACTGGTGCCAGTTGAAATGCACAGGTTGTAAATCACTGCAGGATTTGACTCAGTAAGTAGCATAACTGTAATACTTTGCAATTCTAAGCACTGCGACTATCTTGGATGAGCTCTTTTTTTCCTTCCAAGAAACAGAAAGCGCTTCATAAAATAATTTAATCAAATGTAATCCCCTTCTTCACGAGAAGGCTGAGCAGTGACACTGCATTGGTGTCCAGGCTTTTAACTGGTTAAACAATAACTAAGGGGATGGATGGGTGGCTTGTGGTTGTTCATGAAAGCTGTGGTAGAGCCAGGAACATAATCCAGGTCTTCTGACTCCTGGATTTGAACTTTAAAACCAGATCATGTTTCCTTTGTGCTGTCAGTCCATACACTGACCTTTAGGAATCGTATTTACCTACAAGTTCCCAGAAGAGATCTACTTTCCTTTGTCATGCTCTCCTGGTATCAATTACAGCTTTCTCTGGTGAGTATTTTGAGCACGTAGGACACAGAGAGAGCAAACGAAAATGGTATTTCTGCTGGAGGCCCTGGGGCCAAACCTGCTCTGTGTAGACTGAGTTCATAGGGGGTGTTGCCTGTGGGTCCACCAGCACTTAATCCTAGAGAAACACTGTTTCTGTAAACACTGTTACACAGCCTTTCTTCAGAGGGCAGAGGGATTGTGGCCGTGGTGCTGAGGATGGAGAGGGGTCTGTGCAGGGTAAAGCAGGATGGTGCTGCTCTGAGATCCTCTTCTATATCAGATTCTTTCAGTCCCCACACTGAAAGGACTGTTCCCCTCTTCTCATATCTCTCTAATGTTAAAGAGGCAACAGATAAAGGAGAGGAAGGATGTATGAAAACTTTAGAAAATGCCAAGATAAGAAGAAAAAAAGAGTGTGAGATGGAGACCCATGAAGTCTGATTGTTCTGACTCTGGGGAAGGAGACCTCCATGACCAGAGATCATTAAAAGTGGGGTGGCTGAGCTAAAAGTGGACTGGTCAACAACCAGCTTGTTGACCTGTTTGAAAGTTCAAGCAACTGAAGGCAGCAGCAAAATCATACATTGGAGCCCAGTTTTGTGGGACTTTCCAACTTGCAGAAGGTGTGAGAGATCCTGTTTCACCCTGCAAGTTTTAAGTTGTCACAGTCCTTTCCTCCAACAGTTTTGTGCTCTTCATATGAGCAACCCCAAGAGCCATTCTGCTCCCCCAGGCTGCCTCTCCTTTGCTTCATATTTACTGTCTGCAGTGGTGTCTGAATATTCAAAATTACTGCTTAAAAAAAAAAAAAAATCAAGGCTTAGCTCAGTGCCTTGACCTCTTTATCACAAGAGAATCTTCACAGACATAAAAGAGATTATAAGCTCTCAGTGCAGCCTTGAGTAAATATTACGGGAAGCAGCTGAGATATTTGTTTGATGCTTAACTTGTCTTAAGTTATCTTAGTTGGGGGATGTGGTATCTGGGTCAGGTCTTACAGAACTCAGGGCCAGTGTTCCAGCATATTTGTTCTTTAATTCCGTGATCATTTTCCACATTCCCAGGTTAGTTAGTGCAGAGAGTGATACGGGTTTTGAAGCAAAGTTTACTAATGACATGAGAGTTATTACAACTATTCAGCCCTGTAGTTCCACCCCCCTCTCTGGACAGAGTTTATGTTTTATATTGCTTGGGAAAGGCTTTGGGAAGCTGCTCATTGCAGAGGCAACGTGTGGCAGAGAGAGAACAGAGCCTGCAAATGAACTACCCAGAGCTCTCCAGACCCGCCTCATTGCTCCCTCCTGCCTTTCTCCTCCCTTTACAGCCACTGCTGTGTGGAAGCTGCAGAGCAGAGCTGTGAGAGAGCTCGGCCACAGAGACCAGCAAATCAGAGCGGGACGAAACCTGAGCAAATGAAGATCCTGCTCCAGGGGCAGAGAGATCACCTTATATGGGAACATCGTGGGGAAGAGATGAACGCGTCCGGCTGAGCTGCTGAGGTCAGACCCCAAACAGATGGGAGATGTTACTGTGAAAACAAGAGCATTTATGAAGAGAAGACAACACTTCTGCTTTGCTTATGCAATCTGAGCCCTCCTGTTTGTCTCTTTTATTATAAACATTGTGCTGTGTGTATGCACACATAGGGTCTGGCTTTGCTATATTAAAGTTAATTTCTTTGCGGTTATTTTGGTACCTAAATGCATCCCAGGTCTGTTTCTGGTGCCCACTTGCAGCTGTACTGTGGTCAGCTAAAGCCTAAGGAGAGATCACTGATGGCTCAAAAAATGAAGCCTGTGCAGAATGCAGCTTGTTCCTGTGAGCTGAAGCTTTTAAGACAATACCAACAGCCAAAAAGCCTGTCTGGTTTTGAATGTTTTGTCATGACTACGGATGTAGACGATTTAAAACACAGAAGGATTGGAAGAAAAATATTAGATCTGCTTTGTGGGGTATTTTGTGCCTTCATGTGAGTCTTCTGCTGTAAGAGAGAGGCCCCCGGTTCTTTTAATCTGAGTCTAACGGATTCTGACCCAAACTTGTGTCTTTCAGACTCTGAGCCTGAGATTTACAGGTCCCACCTTGACAGCTCTGCATTTTTGCAGCCCCTGCTCCTGTGTGTAGTGTCAGATGGGGGCCTCACACCTCACCTTGGCCCCCTGGACCAGATGCCAACAGCTGGCTTGGAGCACAGTGTCCAGCTCTGGCTTGTCCATGGCTCTGTGGAGCAGAAGAGGCCACAGGCAAAGGATGTGCCGTGTATTGGCTCTGCTGAGAGGAGTAGTGAGTCCATCACTCCTTTTTTATCCCAAGACCTGATGCAAAACCAATCTAAGACCAAACAGGATGGTGTCCCATGCAATGGGAGATAAGCTGGAGATCTCTGTGGCCATCGATGGCCTCAGAGTTTGCTTTGCCACTGCCATGTGCCTTGCATGGCCATTGCCACCCCTGTGAAGTGGGTGTTGTGTGCATCTGCCCAGTCCAGAGGAGCATTGCACCTGCTTTGCACTGCTCTGAAGTGTTGGGTGGTGGAGTCAGGCCCAGAAGGAGGTCAGTGGGCCCCTGGCTTACACCCATTCAACCTCAGTTGTCCCGTGTTTCTTCAGACTGTCAGTGTCTGGTAGTTCTGAGGAGAGATGGCACCATGGCAGCAAACGAGACCATTGATCTGGTGTTAGACCATCTTGGAGGATGGGTGTGATTGTGGGAACTCTGAGGTGGGAGAGTGGTGTAGGATGTTATCTAACAAGGTGGGGTTGCTTGGACAGAGTTAACTAAGCGTCCTCTAAAAAACACATGGTTTTGTTTCTTGTCTGAAAAACACAAAATAACTCCACTGATTAACCTCAGATTTACACCAGTGTTTCTCAGATTAGAGCCTGCTCTGTAGAGTCCCTGTTCAAGGTCATATGAAAAGGCCAGTCACCCCTTGCAGCAGATTCCAAGAACAATAAGATGTTTTAGGAATATGCAATAATTGCCTCTAAAGGGCAAACTTTCCTCTGTGCTGCCAAGCAAGGGCTGTTCTCAGTGATAAGTGTTTGCTGAACAAAGTCTGCCGAGGTTCATGAAGTTGGTTTCATTCTCCTGGGAGGGCAGCAGGCCAGGACATTGAGCACACTGATCCCAATCACACAAAGAATCAAGTCTGCAGGAAATTCAAGTTGCCTTCCTAAGGTTCCATACCCACCTACTGCTGCTCAGAGCTGGGTTCCCACTGCCACTTTCCAACAACATCGTTATCCCAAAGCACTGCTCTCCCGAAGGAAAAGGCTGAAAAGCTGTTACAACAGAGGATATAAATAAAGGAGCATCGAGCAGTTGCTTTGTATTCGTGTTCTGCTCTCTATCTGTTCTTCAGATCCTATTTTAGCACCCTCCAGAAAAGTCTGTTGTTAACTTGACGTGGTGCAAGCGCCTGTGGCTTGTTTTTCAAAGCAAACCTTTTATATCACTTTTGTATAGTGTAGAAAGTACCTTCTGAACATACAATAGTTTTTCAAAGTTGACAGTGCTTTTATGAGTTAGAGAAGCTGGATGACATTCCTGTCAGCTTGAAAACAGAGGTGTCCTTCCTCCTTGACACATTCAATTCATGAGAAAGCGAAAATGTTAGGCCAAGGTTTTTGAAGGAATCAGCATGAGGCACAAAAATAGTCACTCTGAAAAGTTAACAACTATGTATTTTAAGCTCTTTTAAAGAAAAACAACACAGAGAGGACACCACCATTGGTGACAGAAAAAGTCAAAGCCCAGGTACACAGCAACACAGCATGGGTGAAAGTTTTTGGGTGACATCAAACCCTGCTGCAGTTAATTGATGCTTCACCAAGTGACATCTGAAGGGTCAGGATGTCACCTCGTGTTGTCTGTATCATTTGGGATGGGAAAATAGAAGTTTTCTTCTTGTTACATCAATTCACTTCTGACAAAGCCAAAAGTTGCAAAAGCAAAACCAAGGCAGAGTTTGGTCCAGCTGATGCGTCTTGCACAGAAATTCTTTCAACTACTTGAAAATGTCCATCTGATTTTAATCTTGCAGTGCATTTTATCCAAGAGTGATACAAAGAAGCTGACACATTATATTTTAATGGGCTTATTTGTCCTTCTGGCCAGTTGTACAGTCATCACTTCCAGATTCTGACAGGAGAGGATGAAGTTACCAGTTCAGTTCACACCAGTAGGAAGGGAGTGGCTCACACAACCAACAGGATCTGGGATACAGCAGAATACACTGTCCCACTGCAGGCAAGTCTTCATTTAATGTCAGTCCTATTCAGAATTCCAGTTTTCTGCCCACCTTTATATCCTTGTTTAATTTGCTCACATTGTTGAATTAAACTTCTGGCCAGAAACTGTTGGTTTCTCAATCTATCACCAGACCCAGATAGGACATTTCATATAAAACCGTGAAGGAAATTACTTCACCCTCAGCCCAAACAATGACAAGCACTGTTGACCCAGGCAAAGGGCTAAATAAGGATTGATGAGGTGTGGCAGGACCATGGTTTGGGTAGTTCTTTCTACGGCTTCCTCCTATAGAAAGCTGCAACAATCTGAAATGTCAAGCTCCCTATCTTACATTTGAGGAGGAATCCACTGCCATGTTGAAACTGTCTCTTATTGGCAAAAAACTCTTGAGTAAGAGCTTGTTTATTTACAAGAATTCAAACAGGAAGATGTGTGATTTATAATGCAACTGTTAAAAACCAGTGAGGTCAGTGGGGCCCTGTGGAATCCACTGGAAACCTCCCTAAGTAAGTGAAAGAGATATTTGCATTTTTTTTACATCAAAGGAAGGATTTACTTTGACAAAGTTGTGAAATTTTAGGGTGATCCCTTTGCCTAAGCACTTATAGACCTCCTGTATGTAAAACAGCTATTTCCTTCACAGCCATACTGTTAAACACTCGTTATAATACCTGAATAATTGACTTGTACCAACCTGTCCTGCTCTGGGATTCTGCAGTGAAGTCACAGCCCCCAGCTGGTATCATTATGCAGCTGCCATAGAAACACTTTTAGGTGTCTCAGGCTCCTTTCGAATTCACCAGAGACATTTGGCTCATTAATTCAAATGTCAAGGAAAATGCAGCGACGTAAGAGCGGCTTAATCAGGCACTGAAATCAGAAAAGTTCCCTAACGTGGGGTTTTCTCCTGCAAGGCTGAGGGAGGGCTCTGTGGTGTAGAGGTTCTTTGTGGGTTCATTTATCACAGTGAGGTTCCTTCCTCCCCCCAAGTGGGGCAGGCTGGCTGGCTGTGCTTTGTGCTGCAGGCTGGTGTTGGGGGATCCACCTCCGACCCAAGAACAGTCTCTTCATCCTCTCCAGGTAGATGGTGAGAACCTCAGTGCTGGCAATCTGAAACAGTGAGATAAGAAAACTCTAGGAAAAAGACTCCGTGGAACAACACTGCTGTGACCTAGAGGGTAGGGTGGAAGGGCCTCATAGCCATCTTTTGTTGTAACCCCATGACCCTACAATATACGACACAAAAATGTTCTATTTCTAGTCTGTTGCACCCAAAGCATCAAAAAAAAATTATGAAATATTTGATTTCAACTGAAATTATGGAAATTATACTCTAAGAGAGCAAGTGGTAATCAATTTTAGCTCCTCTCAACTGGCTTTGAAATACATGTGCAAGAAACTAGGTCATTTAGGACTTTTATTAATTAGTTGCTTTTAAAAGATGCAAGCAAGTATGCACCATATATAAGATATAAGATACATATGTTTCAATGTATATATATCTCATCTTCTCCCTGATTTGGGGTTTTCTGCAGACACTGAGCAGTTTTTCCAGTTTCAGGTCCCCTCCAGAGCCCACAAGGCCTCCTACAGCTCCTTCTGCTGAGGTTTTTCAGCACTTTAAAGCAATTTCCATTCCCTTCTCCTGTGGACAGAGTTACGATCTGAAAAGGGCTTTGTCCAACAACAGGAAGGCTGCAATTGTTCATAGAGCATCCGGGAAAGATATGCATGAGCTTCCTGAGTTAATGAAATCCTAGGGGTTTTTTATAAAGTTTCATTGACTGCCAGTCATTCTGAAATGTCACAGTGTGTGGGCTCTGCTGCGGATGCTACACAGGGAATTTTGCTTTTAATTACATCTCCCAGCTGACACATTCTGTCTTGTTTCCTAACCTTCTCTAAAGTGCCAGGAGTCGGCCACTACCAGGCACCAAAAATAATGGAAGAGAGGTTTGGTTCTGATCTGTAAAGTTCCTTCACAAGTTCCATTGGCAAGGGAAAAAGTGGAGGAGTCACTAAAAAGCAAAGGTGTTTATTTTCTCCCAGAACAATACACAAGACCAAGGTCAGAGCCAGGAAGCTTTGCCATGTGGTTGAGATACCAAAGTAGAAATGTTGGGCTTTGGTAACACCCATGATTGTCTATATTGCCCAAATTCCTTTGAAAGGTCTCTACAAGAGGCCTCCTTTTCCTTCCCCTTAGTTCTGGCAGGAGTAGAACAAAGCCATTGCATGTTGGGCAAGGAGGCTCTTCTAGTCTGGATTGTTCATTGCAGCCTGAGGCAGGGCACAGTTGTTGGATTAGCTGGCTGAAGGACAGGTGTTCACAACACCTTTTTCAGAAGAGTTTTGGATCAGATTCCAAATGCTTCCCAGTGGACTAATGCTGGACAGTTTCACATTACAGGCTCATTCATTTTTAGTTCTTTAAACATTAACTTATATTATTAATGTCTGAACTATTATACAGTGAAACTCATCAGTGACTTTCATGTCCAGGCAACATCCACAAAGGTTGTATGTTTGGTTTGCAAATGAGTCTCATTCCTTGACTTGGTTTAGAGGACACTCCTGAAAAGTCCCTCATGGAAGCTGCACATCATCCAGCTAATGTGCTGCTTGTCATCACAGACCTCTGGTGCAGAGGCATTGCTTAAAATACAACAATAGGAAGAACATTCCCTGCTTAGGAGCACTGTCCTTTACGAGGATGACTGCTCTGAAGGTTGGGTTTCCCCCTTGGAATGGCTGTCTTGATGGAAACAAAAATCCTCCTGATCAAGCCTGTGGCTCATTCTTACACTCTTACCTGTGCAGCTCTGGTGTAAATGGCCACCTGTCTGTGGGGACAGCAGTGAAACTGCCAATTCATGGGGCAGAAACCACCAGCTGTCAAATGCTGTAAATTCTTACTACTATTTTATAGCAAGATTTCTATCAGAAGCCTCTTGAATTCCCATTTCAGCTGTATGTGCAGATTCTGGTTAGGCTTGGCCCACACAAATAACTGCAATAAAGAGAGAACAATATATATCTAAAACTAAGAAAACCACTCATGTCTTTCTTGCTCCCCTGAGCCACCTAACTCCCTGCACTTCAGTGTTATTCTTAGCAACATATTCCTCCCACTGACAGCTTTCCAGGTAATAGTAAAGTAGCATAACATTAACTGATGTATTTAAGTAAAAGAAGTTAGTTAATTTGATGTTTTAGGCCAGCTGCTTTGAGGAGTTCTGAAGATTTCACTATGCTAATGAAGAACAACGTTCACTTCCCAAAATTTAATTACACCATGTTAGTGCAAACATTCCTCAATGCTCTCTGAAGAGTGAGTAGTAATGCTCTGGAAAAAAAAAAGTGTAAACTGGCATTCTTTACTCAAAAAAGTTGTGCATTCAGGCCTGTATCTGCCTGAGAGACAAATGGCAAGTTTCAATAATATTTTAGCCTCATTAATCCTTCAGGAACTAAGAGAAATAAGGAAAGCTGGGAAACAGAGCCTCCCAGAGTAACTATTTCTCTCATGCACTGGACAACAGAACTGTCTATTCAGCTATACTGGTTTATACTGGGGTAAAATCATTATAGCACAACAGATGTGCAATTCAAATCATAAAGTGAAAGTGTTTAGTTAAAATTTCAGTAAAATTTCAGGTAAAATTTCAGTGGTGTTAATATCCAAAGAGTAAAGAATTCATCATGATCCCCAGATCCCAGTTAGGGGCATATAGATCTGGAAGCTACAAACATAAAAGATCCTATACTTAAAATCTGAGCACATGTAACCCAGGTTTGTAGACGGAGACCAAGAAAGCTCTAAGCATAAAGCTGTCACAGAGCTTCTATGCCACCAAGAGTAGATGCAAAATAACCTCTATCCTGAGGGTAAGGAAAAACCTCTGATCTTGGAAAGAGTTAGGAATAAAACTCTCAAACAAATCCTAACTGACCTGCAGGTGTCAGAGGCTGAGCTGGCCACTAAAACACGTCCTGGCCACAGACCGTGGAACCATTCAGCACAGGAAAATGGGTGTTTCATGTCTGTGCAAAGCAAGGAGAAAGCAGAACACATCCCAGTGTGTTTTTCTGAGTGACTCACTGCCTTCAGAGCATACAAATCAGGTTGTGGTGAATGGGAAGCAAATGATCGCATGATCTCGGGAACTCTGATTAAAGGCACTCGGAGTCTGCCAAACTTAGCTTGCAGTAGGATGTTTAGGAGAGAGTGGAATCATTTAAAAGCTTGCTTTGGGCTGGTTTGTTGGCATCAAGATGGCAAAGCAGAGCAATGGGGACTGAACCCAAAGAGGAGGGAAAGGAGGGAAATGAGATTTTCTTTAGATCTCTATAATCTGAATGAGGACCTGGAGATGGCAGCAAGCAGAGGGCTGAGCTGATGGCTTTTACACCAGATATATCCTCTTAAACACTTTCCTCTTTTAGTACTTGAACAGGCAACCAACTATAGAACAGATTTTGAATAGCAATGACAGAGTGATCTATGAATATCTGCCACCCTTGGAACTGACCTTCTGTCTCTTCAGCTAAGCAAATTGCCATTCAGATTATTTATCTAAATGAAGAACAGGACTCAGAGATCACTCAAGCAAACCAGTCAAGAACAATAAAGCACTTTGAGTCCTCACAACATGTCTGAAACAGAAGGCAACTGGGTGTTGTTATCAGAGGTTGGATATTAATACCATTGTGTGGTTTAGTATGTCTTTCAGTTCAGTGTAATGATTTTTGTCTGCACTGCCAGCTTTTCATTGTCAGATTTAAAAGATCTCTTTGTTCCATGCTCTGTGACTGCTTATTGATCCATAAGCTGATGTGAGCTATGCATCAGGAAAGTTTATGATAGAATAAGAAACTGGAAGTTAGGAAAGGCTCTAGTGATTCTTGTCACTCCTTACTGATCAAAGAACAGAAAATGCTGAAGTGTGCTCAGGAGTTCAGAATTGGTCCTGGAAAACAGGATATTAAAACCTTCAGAGCATGGGCACTCTTGTGTTTGCCAGCTCCCCACATATCCTTGCCAGGGTTTTCTATCTGCTTTACTTGCAATTGAGCTTCTTTCTGCAGCTTTGGGTTCCAATTTGAAATAAGACAGCAAAACACTCCTTGGACATTAGTTGGACTATTAATTTGTTTAAATCTCTCTATGTGTGTTAATTTAGTTGAGATTGCCAGGTCAGATGCCTGGCAAGTTCCCTTCATCAAGCTGGGCTCAGCACCTTCGTTTCAGAAGGCTGAAAGGGCTGCAGGAGGAAGATCTATGCTGTGTTTGTCTTCAGTTCTCCCAGTAACTTATGCCAGCCGACAGTGCTCATTTTTAATGCTGCACAGGTGATGTGTGTCTTATGTTGATAAATCAAGTTATCTTGATAAAGAAACCTCTAAAACCAAATTTGCAGCATCCTCAAGACAGTATTGTTGAGGTAAAGACAGACACTTAACCTCTGGGACCCTCTGTTTAGAAGAGAGAACTGAGGGTGTCCTCCCAAACCAACCTGAGTTTCTGCCACCCACCCATATTTCCAGATTAGATTCTGAGGGACTAAAACTAGATTCCTATTGTCCACTTCAAGGTAACAAGTCCTGTGACCAGAGGATGTATTTTCTGGAGTCAATTAAAAATTGCTGCTTTCCTGTGGTGGGTGTGTGCCTGCAGGAGTGCGTCGGTGTTCCAGCAACTCGTGAGGTGTCGATTCGGTTTCGCTCGGGTGGGTGATGGCAACACAGAAAGACAATCCTCCTCCAGATCTGCTGATCTATCGTCATTATCCCTATTGTGCTGTGTCAAACAAAAAAACCCAGTGGTGAGGATCCCTGTTGAAAATTCTCTGTGTGGTTGGATGAAGCAATAAATGCTGTTTTCTTAAATTTATGTTGGGATTTGTTGTTGCGGAGCCACCCTGTGACATTTTGTGATGCTGGCAGCTGCTGCACTAGCCAGCCCAACAAGAACCATGATTATGAAGAATATGAGCTGGGGCAACCCAGAAAGAATGGGCCTCTTCACCAGGCTGCCAAAAGTGGTGCTGTTGTGGCAAATGCCAACCAACACAGAAGTACCATGAGCAGCTCTTGCTGAAGGAAAAAAGCGCAGCACATCACAACCTCCTGCTGGTTTCAGCAGCTGGTGCTGTCTGGTTGCACCCTGAAGAAAGCCAAGAGTCACCTCAAAGCACGACCCTGAAGGAAGCAATCCCAAAAGAGGAATCACTTGGAAATGTGGTGCTGAGCATTTTTCTGCCTCACCCTCCCCAGCTTTCTGCAGCCCTGGATCAAGAGGCTCTAGAAAGAGGCCACAGAACAAGTTTCATAACTCGTCACTGAAGGCCTCATGGTCTGGCCGGATTAAACACACTCATTTTAGGTGGTTCCAGTGACACAGACAAAGCATTTTCTGAAAAGCCCAGCTCTTCTCTTTGTATTGTTCTTTTAACCTGAACTCAGGGATTACATGAAAAGTACTTTTACCGTCTTTCTGTAATATTTTTGGGCATTTCATTCACACTCATTGGAATTATAATGTTGGACTGTTTGCTCTTATCTTCAAGCAGGCCTTGCTTCCTACACCTCCTCCTCCTGAACATAGCTCTGTGCTATGATGTGTAAGGTCAGAGTACAGCTGAGGAGCAGCGAATTCAGGGTAGATTAATCTGTGCTCCAACACCTTTTCCATTCTCTATTTTTGTTATATTTAGGCATGCTCTATTTTTGTAGAACCAAGGTGAGAAGGATTGTAACAGGTATGTTCTGCACTCCTTTCAATGAAGCTTTGTTCTCTCTGAGCTAACCCAGCAGTTTGCCATTTCCATTTCCCACATGTATTTGAAGATATATTGCTGGCAGATTATGTCAGCTGTATTTATATCTTCATTAATTGTGTTAACATTCATATTGCAGCATCTTATATATCTAGAGTGGGAAAATATTACTGTAGGCATTAATGCATTTCTGTTCTAGCATATGAACCAATTCTCCTTTTGAAAAGCAAAAGTCTGATGAGGAGCAGATGAGGGGGCTCAGCCTGGAGAAAAGGAGGCTCAGGGGGGACCTTCTCGCTCTCTCCAACTCCCTGAGAGGAGGTTGTAGCCAGATGGGGGTCGGGTTTTTCTAAGTAACAAGCAACAGGACAAGAGGGATATAGTCTTAAACTGCACCAGGGGAAGTTTAGATTGGACATCAGGAAGAATTTATTCACAGCAAAGGTGATTAGACGCTGGAACGGGCTGCCCAGTGAGGTGGTGGAGTCACCGTCCCTGGAGGTGTTTAGGGAAAGACTGGACGTGGCACTTATTGTTGACACGGTGGTGCTGGGCCACCGGTTGGTCTGGATGACCTCAGAGGTCTTTTCCAACCTAATGGATTCTGTGATTCCGTGCAAACAGCCTCGGGCAGCCTCTGCCGCCGCTTGGCCTCCCACAGCGAGCCCGGTGGCGGCCCCGGGGCTGCGGGAGCGCCCTGCGGGCGGCTCGGGGCGCTGTGGCTCCGCGGGCCCGGCCCGGGAGGGCTCCGTCCCGCCTGCCCGCCCTTCCCGGCCTCCCGCCTTTCCCGGCCACCGCCATGGCGTCGTGCGGGGCTTTCCACAGCTTCCTCTTCGAGTACGACACCCCCCGCATCGTGCTGATCCGCAGCCGCAAAGTGGGGCTCATCAACCGCGGGGTGCAGCTCGCCATCCTCGCCTACGTGATCGGGTGAGCGGGCGGGGACAGCGCGGGGGTCCCGGGGCGGCGGCCGGGAGGGAGGAGGCGCTGGGAGCCCCCGGGGCGCGGGGCTGAGGGGCGGCGGCCGCCGCCTCCCTCAGGGGCCCCGGTTCTGTCAGGGCGGCGCGGGCTGAGGGGAGCCGGGAGCCCGGAGCTCACCGAAAGGTGACACGAGGTGGTGGCACCGCTTAATGGGCAAGACTACAATGGGATTGTGGGGCTGCAGACAGGACAGGACCCCTCAGGAGCGGGACGGTCCCTGGGGGTGATTGCCGCTCACCCAGCGGCATAAAAGCAAGTTACACCCTGCAGACCACTCTGAAAATAAAAAAATACCCCCAAAAAAACCACAAGGGAGATTGCCTGTCCTGTGACCCTTTTGTAGGGAAACGCTGTGAAACTGTCTGGACTGGCCCTTTCAGGTGACATATGGGAAAAGGAGGAATTCCGACCATCTGAGCTTGTTTACAGTGTTTATCTGTTGTTTCTTGCAGGTGGGTCTTTCTGTGGCAGAAGGGCTACCAGGAAACAGACTCTGTGGTCAGTTCTGTAACTACCAAGGTGAAAGGAGTGACGCTGACAAACACATCCACCTTGGGAGCCAGGATCTGGGATGTAGCCGACTATGTCATCCCCCCTCAGGTATCAATCACTTTCACATGGAGAGGGAGGGTTTTCTAGCAGTCAGCTACTACTTTGCTAAAGTCCGCTGAGGGCAGGGCAGCTTCAACTCCAGCATGGCCTTGATATGAGAGATTGAAGCAGCTTTGCTTTGTTACAGATCATGCTGAGCACCTGCACCACGAGCCCTGGGGAAGTTTGTTTAAAGAAAAGTGTATCTGTGTGTGTGCTTGTGTAGAATCACAGAATGGTTTGGGTTGGAAGGGACCTTAAAGATAATCTAGTTCCAACCCCCTACCATGGGCAGGCACACCTTCCACTAGACCAGGTTGCTTCAAGCCCTGTCCGGCCTGGCCTTGAACACTTCCAAGGATGGGGCAGCCACAGCTTCTCTGGGCAACCTGTGCCAGTGCCTCACCACCCTCACAGGGAAGAATTTTTTCTGAATCTCTTATTTTTTAGTTTAAAACTGTTCTCCCTTCTCCTGGCACTATCTGCCCATGTAAAAAGTCCCTCTCCCTCATTTTATAAGCCTCTTTTAAGTATTGGAAGGGCTCTAAGGTCTCCCTGGAGCCTTCTCTTCTTCAAGCTGAACAACCCCAATTCTCTCAGTCTGTCTCCATAGCAGAGTTACTCCAGCCCTTGCAGCATCTTCGTGGCCTCCTCTGGAATTGCTCCAACAGGTCTACAACCTTCTTATTTTGGTGGCTCCAGAGCTGGAATCAGCAGTGCAGGTGGGGTCTCACTGAGAGAAGTAGAAGAGCAGAATCTCCCTTCAACCTGCTGGTCACCCTGCTGGGGATGAGCCCAGGATAGGGTTGGATTTCTGGGCTGTGAGTGTACATAGCTGGGTCATGTTGAGCTTCTTGTCCACCAGCACCCCCAGGGCTTTCTCCTCAGGGCAACAATAACCACATGTCCTTTTTCTTACTGCTCTAAAGCAAACAGACCCAAGTTAGCAGTTGGCAGAAACACCAGGAATAGCCTGCAAGTCAGTTGATCCGGAACTGAACAGGAAGCCCTGCTGTAGTTACTGATTGACTGTGTCTGGGGCAATCTGCACTCTGTGGGCCATATGTGGTGGCCCTTGGGATGGGCAGGCACAGCCAAGCTGCTGGTTGTGGGTCCTTCTATCTGCATGACATGTGATGCAGAAAAAAGGACAGATTTAGCCATATTTTTGCTGAGTGTTCATATTTGCATATCAGTGGAGCAGAAGCAAACAACAAATCCGAAATTGTAAAGACCTGAAAGTAATGAAAGTAAAGTAACAAAAATGGTGCTCCCTGAAGAAATAAACCAGGACTGGTCAAAATTTCTAATTGATATATTGCAAAAAGAAAGAGTGGGAGTTGTCCTTGGACTTGCAGCTGGAGCTCTATTTCTGCTCCTGCCTTGCAGCTCCCCTGAGGAGCTGTGTGATCTGTTTTCATAATGGGAATGAAGCAATTTGGTCCGAGTGGGAGGACAGAAAAAGTTTCTAGTCCCGCAGTCCTTCCTCTGGCTAAACACAGCAGCATCAAGCAATGCATGTGAGAATCTGCTCCTTCGGTGCCGCACCAGCACTGTCCAAAGCAGGTCCCCTCTGCGGGGCCACCTGGGCTCTGTCAACAAAGGTATTTGCTGTGGTGCCTTGGATGCTTTTTGCAGACTGTCACTCTTAAGTTGCCTTCTTGTTTTGCTTGTTCAGGGTGAGAACGCTGTTTTTGTCATGACCAATGTGATAGTGACGCTGAACCAGAGCCAAGGCCGCTGCCCAGAGGTGGGTGCAGGATCTGCTTTAATCCTGCCTCGTGTGGGTGGGAGTGTGGGAGAGAGGGTTCATAGAGCTTAGTGAAATTACTGTTCCTCTCCAGCTGCCAGATGATAAAACAAAGTGCCAGGTGAAGAACAACAGCTGTGTTCCAGGATATGTCAGCACCCACAGCAATGGTAAGAAACCTGCTGCAAAGGTCTTTGAGTCTGTGATGTGATACCTTTGTGCTGTGCCTTCCCTGCTGTGAAGGAAGCAGCATTTCCCTTCAGTCTCCTTGTTCTCCTTAGCTCACACATAGGAGAACTGAAAGGGAAGCTCAGATTTTTCTGCTTGGGGAGAGCAGATGGACTGTGTTGGGTGGATGCTGGGTAGATGTGGGCTTTGTGGGTTACCACACAGTGTGAGGGCTTTTTCAAGGCCTTGAGTCCCTGAAGCAGTATTTCACTTAGATGAGGATTTGGCTCAGGAAAAGGACCTGATGCTTCTTTCTCTGAAATTGCACTACAAAGTGCACTGGAAGATAATGGGGGTCTTGGTAGTGGCACTTTGCTTCTGAGAAAATTGTTTCCACCATATGGAGGAAGGAGATTGTCACAGGACAAACACTGCCTCTGGTTTTGCTTAGTTGTACCTCCATGCACATTTCTTTGCAGGCATCCAGACTGGGGAGTGTGTTTCATACAACAGCAGCGTTAAGACCTGTGAAGTCTTTGCATGGTGCCCTGTGGAGGATGACAGTCACATACCCAAGTGAGTGCTCTGTCTCCCTGCTCCGTGGTGGCCCTCCTGGGATGAGGCTGGTGGTATGCAGCTGATGCTTCTCCCTTGAGGTGCTGTTGGCAAAAACTGAAGAGATGAGCAGCAAGGGCCCAGTTTGTGAAAATATGTTGTACTTATTTACCCTTCCTCTTGTTTTGTAGGCCAGCGTTCCTACGAGCGGCTGAGAACTTCACCCTTCTGGTGAAGAACAACATTTGGTACCGCAAGTTCAACTTCAGCAAGTAAATAGTGGGGGGAGCATTGTGCTGTCTGATCTTGTGGACTGTAAAGGGGAGCTGGATGGGTGGAAGAAGATGCAACAGCTCTTCTCTCTCTGTTCCCCTGTAGGCGAAACATCCTCCCCTCTATCAACTCCACCTACCTCAAGAACTGCATCTATGATGCCCACACAGACCCCTTCTGCCCCATCTTTCGTTTAGGGCAAATAGTTGAAGCTGCAGGGCAGAACTTCCAGGAAATGGCTGTGGAGGTATTTGACAGACCCTTCTCTGGGGCTTCAGTTGTGTAAAAGAGGAGTGGTAGGTACCTCTGCCTCGTGGCATGAGCCACAGAACAGAGTAGCTGCAGGATGGAGAGCTGCTCTGGCCGGGGGGGACTGGGTTCGATTCTATTACAAATCATTGGCCTTGGCTGGTTTGGGTGGGTTATGTGCAAGACCCTTCTGTAGCAGGGGGAAAGAGTGTTTAACTGGGACTGGGACAAGAGCCCGTAAATGAGAGTCCTGGTCAGCAGAGAGCCTTCTAGCAGAGACCTTCTCCTCTCCTCCACATGGCAGGGTGGAGTCATGGCACTGCAGATCAACTGGGACTGCAACCTTGACAGAGCTGCTTCCCACTGTGTGCCAAAATACTCCTTCCGGCGCCTCGACAACAAGGACACTGCCCACACCGTCTCACCTGGCTACAACTTCAGGTAACGTGGCCGTGAGGGCACCTGTGGCTCAGTCTGCCCTGGCAGTTGTGAGCAGTCTGGGGATTTCCGTGGTGCTTGGAGAGCACCAGAAGAAAACTTGGAGAGCTGTGCTGATGCTGTAAGGCAGAGTGGGTGGGATCCTCACTGTGTGCAAACAGCAGCAGAGGGGGGAGGTCAGAGATTGCATCAGAGAGTCTTGAGTCATGTTTCCATCAGCTTTTGGGTGGCTGTTTGGGCCATGGCGTGGCAATGGGAGAACTGACTGTTTCAGGGTGTGCTGATAGGGCAGAATTTGAGGGGGCTGAGAGGTGGGGGTGGGAGACCAGAGCCTCTCCTTCAGTGCTTGAGGGGAAAATTAACCTCTAAAAGTGTCTCTGTCAGTTGAAGATCATATTTAATGGCATGTACCACCACATACACATTCTGACCATTACAGTCCAGCACCTCCAGTAAAACAGCAGTGCAGAGCCAGGCAGCAGGCTGCATCCAGACTCAGACTGTAATAGTTGGACCGAGGACCTTGGCCACCTTGCCAAGGTCCTTGCAGGATTCTGGCTTGTGAGGAAAGACAACTTGTTTTTAGAATCACAAAATCTCACTTAGCACAGGGGATCTTTTTTGGTGGACCTTGGATGAATTCACTGAGTAGCTGCTGCCATGCAGACAGCAGAAGGTGTGTTTGGGAGGTGCCAGACCTTCAGGTGTTGGGGTGTCAGGCGAGACCAGCTGGAGGATATCGCAGCCGGATCTCAAGTGCTAATTGCAGACCTTGGTGCAGCCCCTTACCAATCCTTTCTCTTCTCTTCCACCCTCTTATCTGCTTCCTCCTGGCTTAGTCAACCACGTGGCAGAGTAAGTCTGATCTCACTTATTTGTTCTCATCCCTTTTCCCAGCCTGCAGGCCACGCTGTGCGGGACAGGGACCAGCCGCGCCGCTGCTCCCAGCCCTGCCCTCTCGTGGCTGCCTGGTCCCTTACAGCCCTCTCATGTAGCTGAATTTCTTCCCATTTGTCCTTCTGCTCCCCTACTACAGCCAACTTTCTCCCTTTCCTATGCTTTGCAAGTTCCCTGATTTGGCTCGTGATGACTGTTGTCTTAAATTCACCTGTTTTGGGCTTTTCTCCTGCAAGTGCTTGCCTGCATGAAATCGTCATTTGGGGTTTGTGCCCGGAAGTACCAATGTTCAGCCCATCCTCTTGGGATGTGGAACACACCTGGATGTTGCATGATCACATAAGCAGCCTCAGGACTTCCAGCTAAGCTCTGACCTATCTTTTCTCCAGGTTTGCAAAATACTACAAGAATAGTGATGGCACTGATTCACGGACGCTTGTCAAAGCTTATGGCATCCGCTTTCATATCGTAGTGTTTGGAAAGGTAGGGTGACAGTTCCTGGAGGTGTTGCAGTGAGGACTTTCTGAGATGCTGAAAAATATATTCAGCCTTGTAACTGTCTTCTAGGCAGGAAAATTTGATGTAATTCCTACCATGATTAACATCGGCTCTGGCTTAGCGCTGTTTGGCGTGGTAAGTGACACTGTCTGCACTCGGGCTCAGTTCTGGATTAGTGCCTCAGTTCTGAGGATCACAGTCCTAAACTCTTTCAATCTCCACTAGGCAACAGTGCTGTGTGACATTGTTGTTCTGTACTGCATGAAGAAGAGGTACTACTATCGGGAAAAGAAGTACAAATATGTGGAGGATTATGAACTGGTAAGCACCGATGAAGGCAGAGGAAAGGCAGAGTTGCTTCCTCCTGTGACTCTGAGAGATTCTGAAACAGGATGTAGAAAGTCCACATCAAACAGGGATTTTGAACCACAGTTTATAGGAAACTTTCTCTTCGTCAGAGAAGCTAATTTTTACCTCAAGGCTGTTGCAGGGAAGAGCACTAGAAACAAATATTGTCATGTTTCCTGGGAAACCACTCTTGGAGAGAAAAATACATGTTCAACTTGTCATGCTCTTACTGCACCTCCTTTTCGTGTTGCAGTCATTGGCAGTTGCCTTCTGATAGTTGTGGGGAACAGCTCTGTTCCCATCAAATCCTTCATTCTTGGCTTCTGGGGTTCCTCTGTCTGTGAACAAACCCATTCAGTGCGTTGGTATTTTCTGAGACCAGCCACAGCTGTGGTTCCCTCCAGGGTCCAAATGTTTAATAAAAGGACTTAGGGAGTTGCTTTACTGGTGCTGAGGGTGAAGCTCAGCCCTACAGCCCTGTTCTTGGGGGGAAGTGTTGCTGCTGAGGGTGGATTTCTGAATCCTTGTGGCACTGGGAAAGTAAAGTCTGAGTAACAGTAGCTTGCCTGTACAGGGGGTTTTGTGTGAGAGGAAGGGGGAGAAAGAAGAGTTTTCTGGCAGAGAGCTGTAATCTCTGATCCTTGCAGGGAGTCGGTGAGACGTACGGAACCAACTCCTGAGCTGCTGCTGCTGCAGCACCAACTGCTGCTCTGAACTGCTGCTCTGAACTTACTTGTCCCTGTCATGAGACCACCCCCTCCTCGCTGGAAGGAATTGGGGAACCAAACTGAGAAAGGGACCATCTTTGCCTACTCCTCACTACTTTTCCTGGCTGGAGCCAACCCCCAAGGAGAAGAACTGGGTCTGCTCCCTGCCTGCTGATCTTTCCAGGTTAATTGCACTAAGCACAGAGGGAGAATTGTGCTTTATGACATCCAGGCCTCTGCTCTGGCCACGCCTGGGACAGGGACATTGTCATTTTGAGTGTCCTTCTCTCCCTGAGCTCCCTGTGCAGAGAGCACAGGATAACATGCATGGATTCGTCCTTACAGTGAACATGGCCCCTGCCAGGTGTTGCCTAACGTCAGGAGAGCAGCTCCGTGCTGTTGTCAAGTCATTTTTCCTTGTTCTGAAGGATTGTGAAGTTTAGCTGAGCCTGCACCTACTATTTAACTGTGTCTCCAAGCTCCGGTGGCCACAGACCAAGACAAGGCTTACTGATTACAGAATATTTTTTTTTCTGTTTTGTCTAATTTTTATGGTACTCGCTTTAAATTTTACTTCAATAAAATATCACCCTGTCTCAGCCCTCTTAGAGTCCTGCAGGCTGGGTTTTGCTTGTTCATTTCTCCCCAGACACCACCTGTTTGTGGAGAGCTATCAAAGCCAGGGCTCTGTGGGCTTTGCCTCTTGATTCTCCCAGCAGAAGTGCTGCTGCAGCTACAGCTTCTGCTCCACCTTGGTTTTCCTGACACCTTCTCTGTGTCTGTTGCATTAAATCCCTCTCCAAGAGAAAAGACTTATAAGTTAGAGGCCTGGGTTTTAGGGACCTTATCCACACGCTGGTATAAATTTCTTGGAAGAACAGATCTGCCGTTCCCTGGCACACCTCCCAAGCTTTTTGCCACCACACTAACCATGTACCTGGGCTACTGCATTTAAGGGGTTTACACAATTGGATTAAAGTGTGTTTTTTGGGCTTTTATGTTCACATGGCCTTGAGCATCTCTGGTGATCAAAACTGGCTCACAAAGCTCTTCCCTTTCTCTGAGCCTTTTCTAGTGCTACAGAGCCCTGGGATCTATTCCATACCTCCATCATCCTGGCTGGGGCTTTGCTGCCCTGTTCCAGCAGCACAGTGTGTGTACCACAGCATTACCATCTTGTTTTCTTTACTTACCTGCTGCTGCTGAGCACTAAGTTGTGTCCCAACTCAAACAGTGCCTTTCCAAGAGTCAATGCTCCAGTCTGTGCCTGTGAATGCTCAGTTAGGATTATGCAGTGGGTTGAGCCACTGTGGACTCATCCCAGATCCCCAAGATCCCCAGTAATGGTAGAGCACCAGACTTCACTAATGTAGGAAAGTGCTTTCAGATTCCTTTTCCAACAACCAAACTCTCACAGCTTGATAAAGACCAGTCAAACAGGATAATGGTTCCACTTGATCAACTTACTCTGGGTTTGATTGCATGTCATTTATTTCAATATTGTACAGTGAAGCTTGAACAGCTGTGTGGAAAAACACTTAGTTGTTGGTTTGTTCTTAGGTAATATAATTTAAAAGTGGTAAATACACAGTATTTAAACTTGATACACCTGATAAAGTTAAATGCATAATAAAGGGGTAGGAATGAAACACAAGCCTTGGTCATTAAACAAACAGTATAAAAATCAGCAATAGTTCAGGACCTTAGAAAAGAAACAGATCAGTTGCCTCATAGGTAAGAGGGGACCACCATGAAAAACTACTCAGACAAGAGGCCTGGTTTCCCCTCAGCACTTTCCTGTGTGCTTTCAGAGCCAAAAAGGCTTAGTACCCAGCAATAAGCTCCCAGTCAGCACTGGGCTTGCTTGAAAGGAAGGGAGTTGGGGAAATCAAGCTACAGCCCAGTTCCAAGGCACAAGCAAAATGTTCACTATAAGAAGAAAGCCAGCATTACTACTAAGGAACAGCAGCTGGGGAACTGAGCAGGTTTATATACACAGGACAGCTTCTCTGCAGGTCATGCATTTAGAGGGCTCTTCCTCACACGGCCAAGGCTTTGTGCTTTCAACAGAGCTGACCAACAAGAAAAATCTACATCACATTTCCTTCAGAAAGGTGCCTTTGGCTGCAGCCCCAGGGGAGCTGGCACTGAGGGACACTCGGTTTGGGGAAGTGCTGAGCTTTACATCCTTCAGAACCGAGCCCATGCTGGCCCTAAGACACTGATCTGTGAGAGTATCTGAGGCCCCTGTGTGGGGGGGCATTGAGGAAGGAGCTGGTACAGCTCAGTCTGTTGAGAAGCTGTGGTTGCACCAGGCAAACCTGTGTGGTCAATGTAAACTGTCTCAGGAGGCACCCAGCATGTCACAACCAGAGATGGGCAGCACAGAGATCTCTACAACACACCTCTAGCAAACACACCACACATTGCTATGCACTAACTACAAAGACTCAGATCCCCTAGTTTTGTAATTTTTTTTTTTTTTTGGCAGATCAAGTCCATTTGCAGGGTTAGAGAACCAGGCTGCCCACTCACACGTGTTTCCACAATGGAAAGTCCTGTTTAGGAAAGGGGGAGCAGGCAGCTGGAGCAGAGCTGGCCCCCAGGTTACCTGTTTGGTTTCCCATAGCTGAAGCTGCAGGGCTTTGGCATAGCCTTGGACTAAAACGGGAGGAAAACAGTGCGTGTCTTATGGCTCCAAACTCCATAGTATTGCTCCTAAACCACAAACTGTCTTCACTGGCTCTGGAGACAGGCCAGCAGCACAATGCTTCCATAATAAATTGCAATTTAGGGGGAACATCACTTCAAGTGATCAAAAGGTGTAAGGGACAGTTTGTGTAGGCACCTGCGCCCTTGCTAATGCTGTCCTGGCTTTAACAAACACCTGTCCTAACCAGGAATTACCAGGCCAGGTCTGACTGCAGTGGGGCCAAGGACCTCAGAGCACTGCTGCTTGTGCTGCCCAGGGTCAAGGAAGACAAGGGGACAGTCACTTCCTAAAGGCAGGGCATCCATGGCAGGGTTAGCAGGCCCTTAATCACAATACCTGGGTGTCTCTTAGTGCCTTCTTCCTGAGGGCAAGGAACTAAGCCTTAGCAGTCCCTTACAAGCTTGGGAGACTCGAATCCTCCCCCTCTGTCAGGCACACCATCACTTTAAATGCCTCAGTCAAGGTCACACAACCACATCAGACTGAGAAGAGATCAGATTTTTTCCCCCCTCCCAGCTCCTCAGTCCATCCACTAAACAACTGTACTTACCGTGACCCCTTTCCTCAGGCAAACCCTGACTCCTCTCCAGCTCATCCACACTCTGCCATTCTCCAGCTTTGTCCAAGCACAGAGAACTTGGGGAAGTGTGTCTGGACACCAGAGTCTCTCCCACCACATGGTAGGTTATTATTTTTTTTACAAGCACCACAAATAATCAGAGTAATCTGACTGAAGGTGAAAGAGCTCTTCATAAGAAACAATCCATGAATTAGGTATACACTTAATTTACTAACAAGCCTCTGATCCACAGGCATTCACAAATTACTGGTAACGAACTGGCAAAAATACATAGCATTGGCCCCAGAATCCAGATTAAGAGTTTGGAAAACAAAAGTTTCTTTGAAAATTACTAGCTAATCTGAGTATTTCATTAAGATCTTAAATTCTAAGCAAGCCCTAAGTCTATATTTAAAAAACAGCATAAGTTGTATTATTTTTAATTGTAGTAAACCATGTAATGTACATGGAAGTGAAGGATTTTACCCTGAATTTTATATTTAATAATATATCTACCTAGATCAAGTAAAAGATTTAGAAACAAACTGTTAGTGCTTCCTCTATTGTTCAAAACATTCAGCTAAACACCACCTTTCACTCATATTTCTGCAGCAAAAATAGTTCAAACTGAACTTAAGCCCTTAAATACCTTTTCCTTTCATACACTGAATACCTAATTTACCAAGTCCTGGTCACACCAAGGCCTTAGGAAAGGTGTTAATTACCCGTGGAGGTAATTAACCTCACTTTCTGAACGTCCTGAAGATGCTGCTTAATACAACTTGGCTCACAAAGGTAGGCATTCTTTAAAAAGCTGAAAGGGTGGGTTTTTGCTTTGTTCCCATGCAGTTAAAAAGGTGTCAATTAAAAACAAAACAGAAGGACAAGAAATAGATGCAACAACATTCCCGGCAGGTCGTGAACTCTCAAAGTGCACGCGCGTGGTTTTACTGCTGTGGATCCACTTGGCAAAAGCTTCACCCTTCTGAGCGTGCCCACGATGGGCACACAGACCTCTGGGACGCTGGCCTTAGTCCCTGGAAATTACTTGGCATTAAAACCAGCTAAAAGCAGTTCCAAACATGCATTTTTGTTGGACTGCTTTGGGTTGTTTCGCGTTTTTTGTTGGTTTTTTTTTTTTTTTTTTTTTGAGAAGCTCTGTCGCTGCCCAGCACGACCAGCTCACCTCTCCCACCAGCCAGCGCCTCTCCCACAAGAAGTCAGCGGTCCAAGTGGTCGGAGATGCTCCGTGTTCATGACAAACAGTCGGGTGTCTGATAACATGCTGCTATGTGAGCTCAACATCCAGCATTGTACTGAGATAGCGCCGTGTCATGCTGTGTTTGGCGTGGGCTCTGTCACTCAGCCCCAGCTGCACTTTTGTGACGTGCCCTGGATTGAGTTGCTCAACAGAACCAGAAAGTCGATGTTCACGAAAGAAGTTCCTCCTCTCCCACGTTGGGCAAGTCGTTGCATTTCAGATTATCTTCACTGCCTTGTTTCCTGTTTTCAAAGGAAATAAAAGGGCTGCTGGGTGACTCAGAGGAGGGCAAAGCAGGCAGTGAGACACCAGTGTGTGCCCCTTCTCTGCTGTGGGACCTTTGGGACCCTGAGCACGTGTCATCTCCCCCCAGCTCCCACATAACAGGCTGGAAGTGCGATAAAAGGACGCTTTTCATCCCACCAGAAGAGCAAGACATTCAATGCCACAAAAATCCCATAAAGCAGTTACAGATCAGACAGAGGGGGTGTGAATGTCCCACTCATGGCCCCCATGAAAGATTCAAAGCCCAACTATTCAATTTCTCCTCCAGAGCAGCGAGACAAGCTGGCAATGTCGTTTTGGGCTGATGACACTTACGGCAGCAGGTTCCCAGGGGAAGACAACGACCGCTCCTCCCTCTTGCTCCCCTC
>JAWWLV010000038.1:11127059-11142118 GCA_035041135.1 Platyrinchus mystaceus | reverse complement strand
ATCCCCCTCCGCCCCGTCCCCCCCGCCCCCTGTGCGAACACCGCCGTTCCAGCGGCTGGGTGCGAACTGGGTTATCTGTGCCAGCTCCCCCGGACCTTCGCTGAGCGGTTGCCCAAATCATCACTTGAAGGGGAGCTTAGGAAACCAGTTGTTTGGGAATGTCAAAGCTGCCACTGCCAGGCCATTGCCCCCACCAAACACAGCCCCCACGCAGGTTGCAGCTCTGCAGTGGTGGGACAGAACCCTTTATAACATCCCGACTTGCACCAGCCCTGGGGAAACAGCCTCCTTACTCTGTCCATGCAAATTACTTGGCTTTTCTTCTGGAGCACCTTCCCATCCAGCACCATTCCTGTGCAAAGCTCACCTGTGGTTGTCTGAGGGACTCTTCTTTTCATGAAGCAACAGCTTCAGCCTCGAGCAGATATAAAAGCCACAGCTGGCCAAGCCCTCTTCCTCTTTTTGCTTTGAGACCTGTTTGTGGGCACCACTTTGACACTGTAGAGCTCCCGGAGCAGAGCCAGGCTCCCATGCCAGCTTTGTTGATAAACGCTGCTATTTTGACCAGGATCTTGAAAGCCACTCTAGAAATCAAGCTTATGCACTTGCTGTAACATAGTAGGTGCTCCAAACATTTTAAAGACTGAACCCCTTGACAGTGATTAAAACATAGCTGAGAGGGAATGAGCCACCAACACCAGCATTCCCACAAAGCTGGCCTCCTCTTTGCTGTTGGGAAGAGTCACTGTTTTAAAATCAAGGCCCTGATGATCTGCCAACAGCCACGATGCAGCACTAATTAGCAGGATGTGTAAACTAACACTGAACTACCCTTGTCTCAACCACTTCTCTTTTCCTCCTTACCTGGCAGGGCTCCAGCAGACCCAGGTTTAGGTCTGGTCTTGCTTTCTCCTGCTGACAATGCCAGAGTTAAATATATTGCTTCCAGGCAGAGGATCTCCAGGTGTTAAATGATGTTCAGCTTTTATAGTCACAAGGTGACTGGCACCCCCCTCCCCAAGGTTCACACTCACAAAAGTGCAATCCCATCTGCCCTGAAATCCCACACTACAGCCAACAGGAAATTTTCTTCCAAAGTGAGTGTCTAATTGCTAGAAGACAACATCAGCACATTGGATATTCAGTTACAGAATCACGGAATGGTTTGGGTTAGAAGGGACCTTAAAGACCATCTTGTTCCAACATGTCCACTGCCACAGGCAGGGACACCTTCCACTGTCCTGGGTTGCTCCAAGCTCCTGTCCAACCTGGCCTTGGACACTTCCAGGGATGGGGCAGCCACAGCTTCTCACTACCCTCATAGGGAAGAATTTCTTCCCAATATCCCATCTAACCCTGCCCTCTGGCAGTGGGAAGCTATTCTCCCTCTGCACGAGGACATGAGCAACCACAGCACCAGGACTTTGCACTGTTCCACCTCTGACTGAACTGACTGAACCCTTCTGGCAGCTCCATCTGTTTCTACAGCGCGAACAGCGACTGCAGACAGGTTAAAAGCAAGGACACGTTTTAAATCAGACTCCCCATTCCACACCACTTCAAAGGAGCACAAAGGAGCTTCGCTTCCATTTCCCACTACTTTTTGAGCCCCAGTGTTCATAAAGCCAGCACTGATTCTGGAAATGTCACTACTAAGAACACTGTTTTATCATGACTGTGTTACCTCCCCTCAGCGTGTTTATAACACAGTCAAGAGGGTCTTTTTTTTCCCCATTCAATTCTTAATTTCAAGTACAGAATAAAAGGGAAAATGGGTTGAAAGCAACACTTTCCCTTGTCACTACAAACAAAACACAGCTTTGTTCAATGCCAGACCACAATTTATTGGCAGTTATTCTGAAACACGGATGACTGAATATAATAAAGATGTTTGTAAAAAACAAAAAAACAAACCCAGGAAAACAAACAAGTCTCATCTTGAAATGCATCACTTGAAGGAATTGATTAAGGGGACGTCGTGTGCTGGCAGTTCCTGGTGCAACTGCCGGAACAACATGGCACATTTGTTCCTTTCCTGGGTCTTGCCGAGGGTGTGGAACAGCCGGGCCTGGAAGTAGAGAACGTCTCTGAGCTGCTCTCTGCAGTCCACCTTGGCAAAGTAAGTCTTGGCTTCATTTAGATTCAAGACAGCAGACTCCAAAGCTGTGGGCAAAAGGGGACGGTCGTATTTAAGACAATATCACAATAACAACTCCAAGCAATACAGCTCAATTCTAAGGAGCCCAATTATAAATTCCTCAGCTTTTCAAAACCATTTGTGTCTTAGCAACATGGTCTTCTAGCTGATTTCTGTTATTCAGCCTTTGCTGCAAAATATGGTGTGAAAGTATGCAGATAAACAAGGTTCCAGTGTAAACAACTGGTGAATAACTAATTCCAACTTAATTTTGTATCTGATAACCAGGTAACACACTTTTTTAATGGTGATGGTGTAGCAGGACACCAGTATCTACACTGGTTTGCAGTTCTGAGCACAGTTTCAGTGAGGAGAATTACTCTTCACCCTACCTTCAATCTTCTTTTGTGGAGTGTAGGAAGCTGCAGAAGCCACTTGACATTTGGCCACCAGGAACATGGCACAGCCTTTGTCCAGGACAGCTCCGTGGGCCAAGATGGGTTCTATTGCCATGTGCAGGATATTCAGGGCTTGTTCAGGAATGCCAAGGATCAGCTGGAAGAGAAATACTTGCTAGTGTTATACTGGAATCCACTGGTAGGAGCTTCTTCAGGGAAGACCAACATTAAGTCACATCTGTTTCTAATAATACAATGCACTGCAGACAAGGGTGTAGAACAATTATTATTCTTTTAGTCAACTTTTTCCCCCACAATCCTCTTTCAGATTAAACTTGTCAGTAGAAATGAGCTGCTATCTAAAATGATTGGGAATGGCTTTTCCACTGAGTCAGTGCTGACAGCCACATCTCTCAGAATAAACAATATAACTCAACTCATTGCCAGCATCATTTTTAATACACAAGGCAACCTGTACTCCTAGAAAGCCAAAACACCAGCATAAAAAATAACCAAAGAAATCAAGGCAGGGCAAATTTATGCTGCTTAATTATATGCAATAACTATACATTTCAGTGCTACACATGAAACTCAGCTTTTATAAACTTCCTCAAAAGCTTTTACGTTCCAAGTCCGCTTCTTGAGAATCAATCATTTAATTCCAACAAGGCTGCGTTCTTAAATCTCACAGGAGTAAAAAAATGGCATCCAGAACCCTGGAATAAATGCTGCCCTGCAGCCCTGTGAAAACACAGCTCAGACCTACCTGGGAGAAAGCCAAGTTGAGCACAGTTTCAGAAGCCAAGTACTGCAGGCTGTACTCCCGAGCCAGGGCCAGGGCCTGCAGCAGCACAGGCAGGGCTATGGTGTGACACGAGGATCTCCAGTACAGCTCTGCTACTGACAGCAGCACCCTGACAGAGCAGAGGGAGGGAATTACAAACATTGCTGAAAACTTGTTTCCCTGGGAATTTTTCCCTCCGTAACAGTATTGGGTTTATTATTAATTATGTTACTGCACATACTGTAAACTTGAATTACACCCCTAAGAGGAGATGCCACTGAGATACAAGAGATTAAGTAACACTGTAACTACCCTGAAGGTTTGCACTAAGGTACAGCCACACACACATTCCTATTTCCTATTTATTTTAGATGCAGTGTTCCTTTTTTCCATAAACCTTCATGGAACTTTAAGTTTACCACCTTTTAGTCTACATATTGAAAATATGTAGGTTTCAATGCCACAGTATTTTGAGGATTACTCCATAGCATGATTAATAACTGAAATGATTCTGTAATCTCAAAATCACAGCAGGTAATCTGAAGACTAGTGAAGTCTGAACACAGACAAATTGAAATGGCTGATTCTAATCACTGCAAAGTGGCTTTAATACTCTGAAAATGAAACATTCTTACCTAATCACCATCTCGGTGTTCTTGGTTTTCTGGCAGTGGATCAACAATTTCTGCAGAAGTTTGTGTGCCTCTGACATTTGATTTTGGGCTTTCAATACGATGGCTTTTCTGCCGTGGTAGAAAGAAAACATCACTCTATTTTTGTATTTTAGATACAATTCTGCTCCTCAGAACATGGTAAAACAGGTCTCTATTTTGTGACCTCTGTTTCTTGTAACTGCAGACTGGCACCTTGACAAAGTGCACGCCTGGTACACACACAGGCAGGAGCAAAAACAGATCTCTCTGGTGCCAACTGGACAACTCCCAGACAGAAAGGATCAAACTCATAAAACTGCTTTAGATAGAAACCAGGGATTGCCAAAAACAAAGGCCAAAAAGGCAGCAGAAGTGGGAGGCCATGCAAGCTAGAAAGCATAAGTCATTATTCTCTGTGAGAAAAACAGGTATGAAGTAAAGCAGCTAAAATTGGCTTGAGGTAACAAGGATATGGAGCAACAGGAAAACATAAGAACAGGGAAGTCAGGGCCAACTGCACAGCAGCAGGGGATGGTACAAACACCCTGAACCAGACACTGAGCAGAATATTTAAAGATCAGGGAATTCATGATCAGTCCAATTCCAGAAGGACAAGCATCAGGTCCCACAGCTTGAATACTGATCTGGCTGACTGGCACCGGCTGCTTTTACGTGTTTTGCCTCATTGAAAATCAACAAGGAATTGCTATTAACAGTCAGTTGGTTTTCATACTCACCAAATAACAAGTTTTAACTCTATTTTTAACATGTCATTCTCATCTAGAAACAAGAACCCATTAAGGTGAGAGAAAAAAAATCACTTTGTTCCATTTTGTAAAAACCAGGACACAGAGGAAGATGCTCAAGGCCTGAGCTCCTTCCCCAGTTATTTGACATAAAAATCTGCTTTGTGCTTGGGTTTGAGTACAGCTACCACAGCAGATTTTAAAGAATTGTTCTCACAACAGATCTACAACTCTACAATAAAAGCACCTTCAGCTATTCCAGTTCTTAAAATGTCCAGAGAAACAAGAAGAAATTATTGCTGCAGGACATGCTCCAAGAGAATAAGCTCTACAGGTTAGACAGCATGAGTGCATTAGTTCTGGTAAAACAAGTAAGCACACATGACTGCCAGCAATCATTCTTCACTGGACACACCTGCAAGTGTATGAAGATCCATCATTTCTTACCTGTACACACCTTCAATGCTGTTAAGTGCTGTAATTCCTGCCACAAGAGAATCTGCTACATGATATCTGCCATCGTTCATGGCCCGCTCAAACTGTATTTTCTGATCAAACAGCATCCAGAGCTAAACAAAGAACATCCAGGAACAAGTTTAAGAAGTTGTGCCTGCTCATTTTCTCATCCCAAGACAGAATTTAGTTTTTCTTTTGCCCTGTGGGTATTTATGTCTAGACACACCAACTCCACTGTCCAATTATTGGATTTACTAAATTACTGTCCTCGACAGAAATGCTCAAGTCTGGATTAATGTTTCAATATGGAAGCTCACCCACTGGACTGCATTTTAAGTAAAAAGGCTCTTTAAAATCATTACTAATGCTTTGATTTGTTCTGTGGTGAAAAGAGAAGGAGCAGACTATGTCTAATGGAATCTTGAACACCTCAGTGTAAATTCTGTCTTACAGACTCCTGTGGCAACGTGTTTCCCAGAGTCACACAAAACCCAGCCCACCTAGCCTATTCTCTCAGTTATTTCTGGGTTGTAATATATCAAAATAAGGAGCACTAATTAGACAGAACTTTGAAGATCCGAATCAATGCAGAGCATTTAATTCCTATATGTGCTCATGAAGCAGATGTATATTCCTCAGCTAATGAAATTTCTATTTAAACAGCTTTATCTTAGGAGGCTGCAATGGGAGAAATGTTTCACCAGTTTGAAAACAACAGAGGCAGCTTTTCCATGGTTTTGTCAAAAAGCTGATGCTGCACAGCCTCCCACAAGGACAGGAGCCAAGGGAAATGAGACAACGTACAGCCCAAGGCAAACAGAGGGAAGAATTCCAGGGCAATGGGATTCAGATCCTACTGTATAATAATTAGGTAACTTCCAGGCTAAATTATAAATATTCTACCTGTGCATGCTGACTGTTGGGAGGGAATCTTTCCTTCAGGTGTTTCAGTATTTCAGCAGCAGCTGCAAAGTACCCCTGGAACACAGAACAACACTCTGATTAACGGGCACCACTCCCCTCCCTCTCAACACAACCTGCAGGGAAACAACCTGCCAAGCAAACACCCTGCATTGTCTTTGCCCACAATGCAGACATGAAAGGCAGCAAATAACATCAGCCAAGTCTTGCACTCTCTGTCAGTAACACCTACAGGTCCTCTCACCAGATGACATTTTTGTGCAAGTAGCCCCAGAACTCACCTGCTCTGCGTGGAGTTCAGCCAGGTGACACAACACCACAGCAAAGGACTCGGTGTTATTCTGCTGCACACCCACGTTCACAGCCTCCAGACTGTTCATGCTCAGCAGTGTTTGGGCTTGTTGAAGTGCCATGGTGCTTGTGCAAGAGAAACAGCTTTTAGTTTTCAAGGAGCAAAAAACAACCTTTTTTAATGTACGGTTTTGTTATGGCAACAGGCTGCATTTTCTGGGGAGCCAGGGGCCTTGGGATGAAGGAAAACTTGTAAAACAACTGCTGTCCAGGGATTCTGGACTGTGCAGGCACATCAAGTACTACACACTGAAAGCTGCACACAGTCTAAGCAAACGGATTCTGAAAAGGGGGGCTAAGGAAAAATTTATGATCTATTTGCTGCTATTAAATGGAAACTCAATCTTTTCTTCAGCACGAGTTTTAAAGGAAGACAAGAGAATGGAAATAATTGCACTGAGCCTGTACTGAATCACAGTCTGATTGCTTCATTTTAGTGCACTGCAGAGACACAGACACTTGTTACACCTATATAAGTGCATTATGTGCTAACAAGTGCAGTGAGGTAACCCAGGGGTTCCAAACAACCCAAATACCTGCGGCCGTATAATCTCCAAATGGCTGTTTTCTGTGCTGTGCTGATGTCAATGAGCTCTGACAGGCTGTGCTTCCAATGCAGCAGATCAGAATCTTTTAAGGCATCCATTAGTTTGTTGGCAGCCTTTCCTGCAAAAGCTCTTTGCTGAACCAAGGACTGTATTCCCAAGGAAGCAAGATACTGGGAAGAAGGAAAAAAAAAAACATACCAACAGCGTTGAAAGACAACACAATACACCAGGCTTGAAAATCACACTGGAGCAAAGTTCTAAACTAACAAAAAAAATCCCCAAAAGACTGTGATGTTACTCAGCACAGACAAAGGAACACTGCTCCAGGCATTTCTTTAAATACCCACTTATGCACACCCACACATATGTGAATGTCATTTTGTTGGATGTGAAAGGTAATTTCCACTCCCCCACACAGAAATCTTACAGAGGAGGACAGGACCAGTACCTGGATTTCTCCAGTGATGGAACAGCTGTGAAAACACAGAGCCTTCCCTCCCCTTCCCCACCAAGCAGCCACATCTGTTCCCATCTCCCAAAAACAGCAGTTTAGTCCATTTTAGAAGAAATTCTCTTAACGAAATAATCACAGATTTGGGAAAGACAGAACTAAACATTAACAGCCAACAGACTCAGGGCACAAACCACCAAAAGGGAGGGCAGCCTTGGGAAGATTTCACAGCTGGGACAACTAAACGTGTTCAAAGCCCTGCCAGAGGCATCAGCACTGGGTTTCAGAGAAGGTGGAGGCAAAAGAACCTCCCCAGAGCACCACATTGTGCCAAAAGGGTGCCTGGGGCCAGTAGCCACAGAGTTTTTCTGCCTGAAAATCTAAAAAGTTAGAAGGAAAAGCACTGCTGTGGCATTAAAGCAACTGAACTCTGCTTTGTTAACATGAAGAGCAAAACTCATAGAAACAGTCACATTTTGGAGTGTTAAAATAGATTTGTTGGAATTCGGTTACATATTTTGAACAGATCAGCCACAAACCCCAAATCTCTAATCACACAGTCCCATCACCACATGGGTTTGTCCCAGAATGAAGTTAAGGATGGAGGAAATGGACTCACTGGCAACCCAAAGTGCAAAGATTTGTTCACAGAGTGCTCCAGCAAGACACAGCTGTCGAAGATCTTCTGCTCCAGGATGTACAACCAGCTCTAGCAAGGGAAAAAATTAAAATCTCACTGCAAATAGCCAATGGCTGCAGCACTTTTAGCCTGGCTTACTGTTACAGAATGCACAAAACCCCACTGGAAATACAAACCACTTCAGAATTAATGACTCTAAGGGAACTTCACTAAATGTTGCACAGCAAAACACATCAGAAGTGCAGGGTGGGACACTGGTGTGGCAGCAGCCAATGCTGGAGGGTGAGTGATGCACAGAAATCCCACTGTGGAATGCAGTACCTCAGAAGTTTGTACCACTGATGTCAATTCATTATAATGTTGATTACAGAAAAAAAAATACAGAGAAATCCACGTCTTTCCCTCTAACTTTCTTGCTCAAAAGGCAGCTGGTCACTCTTTGAGAACTCAACAGACAGGAAGAAGGAAGCTTCTGAAATTCTCTGTTTAGAACACCTAAGACTAAACTTTGAGCTCAGTACTGAGATCTCTGGGATCACAACTCCTGTTCAAGAAATTAATCCTGTGTTGCAACAAAACCATCCCACGACCCTGAAGTTTGCTGCCCTGGGTGCCCCACCTGCCAGAAACAATGTCACCCCACTGCTGGACAGCCAAATTACTGATGCCCTGGGTGAGAACCTGCTGTAAGAGAAGTTCTGCAACAGTTCCCTGAGCAGAGTGAGTCCATCACCCCTAGTTCAGGACAGCTCTCACCAGGCAGTGCTGCAAGCAGACGTGGTCGTTGGACTCCTGGGCAATCCGGATGGCTTCCTGGAGGGCGAGTTCAGCCTGCTGGCTGTGAGCAAACAGAGAGGGAGAACAGTGAGAATTCCCCCAGTGCTTAAGATACAGCATTCTGAGACAGAGGAATATTGATCTAAATTATGCACATTGCACTCAGAAGGTAACTGTGATTTAACAGACTGCTGAGAAGGCCTGTGTTTTCCTCCTGGCACTCAGCAACACATTCTATTTGTGAGGCCAAAGTGCCAACTGAAACCTCTATGTGGGCTTTCAAACCCTATACATGCCAGTGTGCCAAGTTACTGTTTGAACAGGGGCAGCATTTAGTGTCTGCCTGTGTAAAAATTGTTGTTGCTCTCAATTTTGCAGTGCCCTTCCCCTCTCCACTGCTTTCACAGGATGCCTCCAGGCAGCAATCAATAAATGCAAACCATACATGGAGATAGGAAGGCCAGCTTTATCAACAAAATAAATGCCACCACTATGGCACTTTTAAAAGCTCAGTTGGCTTTTTTTTAATTATTCTTTTTTCCAGATCATCAGCTCTATGTTGACTCGAATGTTAACAGAAAACCAACCACACTTCCTTGAGATTATGGCTGAAAATTGGCACCCATGTCCACTGAGGTCATGGAAATGCAGTGACTGAGAACTTAAACACCCAGGAAACAGGGGACAGGACACAGACAAATGTCAGCTCTTAGATGGCTCCGTTCTTACGGAAACCAAACAAACACCAGAATAAAAACAAACCGAGATCCCAAGAAAATCCCAACCCAGCTCTGTCGAACCAGAGAAAGCCCCGTCTCCCAAAGGGATTTCCGGGAGGGAAGGGGGGTGTGTGTGTGTGTGTGTGAGCACCCTGAGGTGCCCCAGGATGCCCACGAGCTGTGTGGCACAGGGAGGTCCTCACTAGTGGCCGAAGCGGCAGTGCAGGGCCGCCAGGTTGAGGGCAGCGTAGCGCAGGCTCCGCCCGTATCCCTCGTCCCCGTTGCTTTTGCTCTCTGCCCCCGTCAGGATCAGCCGGTCGAAGTAGTGGAGGAGGCTGTGTGTGGAACTGAAGACATCCTGCACTCTGAGGCTGTTCAGGTAGCTTAAATAATGCTAAAAAAAATAATAGAGGAAACCCAGCTTTAACGATACAGATATTAAAACAAGGGTTTTGTTTATAATTGCCATCTATTTTCTTAGGGAGAAAGGTTGGTCAGCACCTGCAGCCATGAAATGCTGCACGGCCAGAAAGCTGCAACAACACTGATACTACCAGTGCAGAATTTCTGGATAATTCTTTGGACAAAACTGGTCGTTGTTCCCAACAGTTGGTGTCCCATAGGCCAAGCTCTGGCAGTCAGAACGTTCCCACCCAGTCTGAGATCTCTGCATAGGCAGAATCACCAAAGTAGAATCCCTGCATTTATGGGTGACGTGAGAGGGGAATGGAGGCACAACTCCCACCGTGTCTGCACTCAGGAAGATACTCAGAAACATCAGCACTGCTTCCAAATTGTTTGCAGGTAGGAAGGAGATGCTAAAATTATGTGTTTTCTTTTTGGCTTTGAGACCCAGGCAGGGCAATTCCTTCATGTAAGACAAACATAGCACTGGAGAGGACATATGGAGTTGTGAAGCCCAGGCCAGGACTGTGGCAGCCCTTTCAAGGATACGTGTCCAAACAGGAGTAAATAATCCTGCCTGCTTCAGCCCAGGGAGGAAGAGTTAGAAAGGAATCAGGAAACTCATGGACTGGGAACTCACAGAATTTGCTCAAGAACAAGCTGTGCAGGAACAAGGCAAGTGCTCACAGCACAGGTCTGGAAACGACCCGCAGTGGGAGTTGTCAGGGTTTTCAGTATAAATTGTTATTAAGCACAGATATTGCACCTAATATTGATTTTTAAACTATGGGAATATGAGGCCTGATATTCCTTAGAAAATGTGGGTAAGAGAAGTAAGTTTTAGGTTTAGTTAAACAAGAATGCACTCAGTCCCACCAAAATGAAGCCAGACATGCAGGGAAGCTTAATTAAGGTTTCTGTGCCTTCAGGAGTTTCAGTCTGAATTACTAAACATTTACATGCAACTTGCTCCCATTTTTATCATCTGCTTATATTTCAATAGAGAATAAATTGCTCCCAAAGAATCCCAGCCTAGAGATAAGAAATCCCTTTACAACCATTCTGGATGAAGAAAATGGTACTTACTGCTTCAGCAATGTCTGGATTAAACTTTAACAAGTTGTTCAGTTCCTTTTGTAACGATGCTGGAGTAAGAGCCTTTGTCTCATCATTTTTTAATAAAGAAGCCTGGAATAAAAATTTGAAAAGTAAGATATGTAACTCCATCAGGAGGGTTATAAATGCATCGTGATACAGGACTGTCAGGTTGTTATCTGCTTGCAGAAAACATTAAAGGAGATTTTGTAACAGCTCTGTCTACTGTGACACTGAAACATCAGTGTCAGTTTTATTCTGTATTAAATTACAGTGTTCACTTTCCAGAGATCAGAGAGACCAAGCCAAATAAAAGCTTTTTCAAAGGACTGTTTAAAGGTACTTAAAGAATTCTGGTGAAATTTCTCCTTGAATAATTAACACATTTCTCACTGGAATTACACGTATCTTCTCACCAAAAAAAATAAGGAAAATAAATACAACTAAATCCACAGTTTACTTTGCCAAGTAGTTCAATTAATAAAAAAAAAATACAATAATCTAGTTACTAGAATAAGCATTACTGAATACTGAATTCCTGACACTTGTGCCCGTGTGTATTTCTGCTCCATTTTGTATTTACCAGCTGGAATAATCAACAAAACTGCACATTTCACAGACATCAGATCTGAGGCGAGCAGGGAGAGCGGAAGGACCTTCCCAGAGCCAAATACCAGCATATGGTGATGTCTGGATAAAACACTTTGAGCCCCAAGTGCTCACACTGAGCAACAACATGCAAGATATCAACAAACCTTTAACAGATTTAACATCGTGTCTGACTCTGTGGATAAAAGTCAAGGTGAAATTCATGTTATGGAACATTTACCCCACTTTATTCAGAATTAACATACCTGCTGAGACAGAAAATACTCTGCTTGCTTCTGGGAAAGAGGACCACTGCAGGATATCTCTTCTTCCCTGGTAAGAAACACTCTGTTTACAAACAGGGCCAAGGAAGTAGAATAAGGAAATACACTTTATCAGACTCTCCATAGTTTTTGCTTTGTGAAGTTTTATGAGATATTAAAGCTCAAAGCAGGGTTGAAAACTGAGAAAACAAAGAGTACAATTTACTACATCAAAGCCATCCAAAGAGCAGAGAGAAGATTTGGGGTTGGCACATTCAGATGGATTTGCTCTGTTTTTCCTTTCTTCTGCAGATTGTCCCAGTGAAACAAACTGGCACTTTGGCCACACACATCACTCCAGGAAACAGCTGTTCTGCCAGAAGTTTATTCCAAGGAAAACCAGCAAGTACAAAGAGTGAGTTATTTTATTAGGAGAGGAGTGGAGAGAGAACCCAAAAACATTAAGCTTAACTTCTCCTTATTGAGCAAGCTTTCCTTGCTGGAGGTGACCCTCCAACAGCTCTAGCACATGACAACCAGAGAAGTCAACGAGCAGTGGGGAAATTGTGGGCAGCAACTGCCCTTCAGCCTGTGATTCCTTAAGTGAGGACGAGGCACTGCCACCTTCCATGAGCCACTGACAAGAGTTACCACAGGGTGGCACTAAGAAGTAGCCACAGAGCTCAGCCCGGGTTTAGGAGGCTTTAAAAAAATCCAGGATTGATTTCTTTTAAGAGGCAAAAAAGGGTTTAATGTGAATATATCACCTTAACGGTCCATCGAGTTCTTCCTTCTCCATTTTCCCATCCAGCTCCTCTGGATTTGTGAGTTCCATGTCACTCTCATCAGCTCCATTCTTCTTCTCATCCCTTTGGAAGTACTGCTGAAGGGCTGTGTAAAGTTTGTAGACCTGGCTGAAGGAGAGTTTGTTGTATGCCAGGATCATGTGGCGCAGGAACAGACCTGGAAAGGGAAACATCATGACCAGGAGCTTAAACCACATCATTTCATTTCTCATTTAACTGAAATTAATGAGAAATTTGATAGAAATTAATGAGCCTTATCTCAGCTGACCAAGTGATAAAACTCATTTTTTCGGGGTATAAATCTGGTCTTAATTTTGGTGCAAATCTCACAAATAATCTGATCACAGAAAAATTGTTAAGATCAGTAACAACCTGACAATATGCAAAATTATTGGTTAATATGAAACATCTGAGCAAGAGAAAAAAATCTTACACCTCCCCAAAAAGAAAACCAAAGCTGTATCCTGACTAAACTACAGCAATTATAGATATCACAGCAAAAATAACTTATGGATAGCAATTATTTACCTACTACACTTGTTTTATGAACTTCTGGCTCTGTCCCTGTAAATGAGTCTGAAAGGTCATCAAAAAACTGCTCCATATCTTTCAGTTCTCCTTCTACCATAAGTTTTAACCTAAACAGGGAGAGAAAACAGCATTTTTTTTTAAGGTATTCATACAGACATTAAATAAATACTCTCCTGTTTCAGGCATAAATGAATAAACACAAGACAGAACCAAGTGGTAACTCTTCACTGAGGGCAGAAGGTTTATATACTTGTGAAATAAATACATATTCAATAATAATTGTGATAATTATAAAAGTAATTATAATGATTATGATAATAATATCAATATTTTTCTTTTTAAAATAGCTCTTTTAATAAAAAGAATAATTAGAAAATATGGCTATTGTAACAAAACTAATAGGAACCCAACATTTTTGATTTTTTATTTTTAAAATTTAGAACCTTTGATCAGATTTCTGGCACTGTTGCTGTTTCAGCGGGTTACGTGTGAGAACAGACCTCCTGCCCCGCATCAACATTAAACCCGATGCACTTCCACGCCTGGTTTGCGCCTTTCAGGACTAACTGATGAGAACTAGGAGAACTGCAGGAGCGCAGTTTTGCCCCGAACGCGTGACTTTTAAAACTGGAGATATGCAGGTTTCGGAGCAGTTTTCAGGTGTCAGACACAGCCGGAGCTGAGGACGCACCCGCGGCCCCCGCAGCTCCTCCCCGCCCCGCCCGCGTTGTTCCCCGCACCTGATGTGGACGGAGCCGGCGAGCTGCGGGCAGCACTCCTCGATGGCCGCGCGCAGCCGCGACAGCGCCATGTCGGGACCCTGCGGAGCACAGCGACGACATGTCGCGACAACGGGGCCGCGACACCCCACGGGCTCCCCCCTCGCCCCCCCCACACCCCCCTCCCCACCTCCCGACCTGCAGCAGCGGCAGCAGCAGGCGGTTGAGGCGGCGGCGCTCCAGCAGCCCGAGCTGCGCGCCGGCGCGGCCCAGCTCGCTGAGGAGGACGAGCAGGGCCATCTTGTGCGGGGTGACCCAGTCGCGGACGCCGAACACGTTCGCGTGCACGACGCCGTTGCTCAGCATGGGGTTGAAGTACAGGCTCTCGTGCACGCTCGCCATGGCGGCGCCCCGGGGGGGACCGCGGGGACCGGGCGCACCCGCCGCCGCCACCCCCCTCCCGTCGCCCCGGGAGACCGCGCGCGCCCCGCCCCGCCGCCCAATCGCCGCCGCCGCCGCCTCCGCGCGCGCGGCGTCGCGGCCAATCGGAGGGGAAGGGGCGGGGAGTGTCTGTGCGATGGTGCCGCGGGGACGGCCCGGTGCGCTGAGCGCGGGAGAGACGTTCCGGGGAGAGAAGGGGCCGGGGAGAGAAGGGCTCGGGGCGGCGCCCCGGGGATCCTTCCCTCGGGCTGTGGGGAGCCAGGGGACGGGCTGTGGAGAGGTGTGGCCACGGGCTGTGGGGAGCCATGGGACGGGTTGTGGAGAGGTGCGGCCACGGGCTGTGGGGAGCCATGGGACGGGTTGTGGAGAGGTGTGGCCACAGGCTGTGGGGAGCCATGGTCCTGGGCTGTGGGGCGGCCACAGCCCGTCAGGAGTGACTGCGCACTGGGACAGGCTGCCTGGAGAGGGTGTGGAGTGGAGTGGAGTGGAGTGGAGGGTCCTTGCGGAGAAGGACATGGGAGCGATGGGTGATGGAAAACTCTTATGTGAGCTGAAATGTGGCCAGTCTTCGCGAACGAAGATTTGGGAAAGGTGTTTTTACCTTTCAAGCCTGCGCAATGGATTTTTTAG
>JAWWLV010000038.1:11115782-11126959 GCA_035041135.1 Platyrinchus mystaceus | reverse complement strand
CATTGGCCTTTTCAGCCATCAGCGTGCCTGTAGCAAGCGTGGGTAGAGCCCTTCCCAAATCTTCGTTCGCGAAGCCTGGCCATGATGATGATGTGAGCTGGCAGTGAGCAACTGAATCCTGGGATACAACTAGTGGACGCTGCACTTTGCGATATGGTTGAGTTTACAAGGTGGTGATCGGTCAAAGGTTGGACTTGATGATCTTTGAGGTCTTTTCCAGCTGTAGTGACTCAGGGATTCTGTGATTACCAGAGATGGCCCACTTGTACCAGGTGAGGCAGAGGTGACCACAGGCAGTGGCTTGGTGGGACTGCTGCTGATTTTAAGAGCTCCCTAAACACAGACACAGAGTCTGAGTTTTGAACAGAAACACTGTTTGTTCTGCACAGGGTGCAAGCTGGAGTTTTCCACAAATCAAGCACCCCAAGGGGTAAAAAGTTACATCTTTTATACAGTAAAATTTACATGAACCTGCCTATCCAATACATATTTTCTCTGCTCTGACAGGAGTGTTTCCATATTACAGAGAACACCATGGAGTGAATTCGCCCTTGTTTGGATTTGCAAGTTAATTGTGATGCAACAAAGACATTTCCACATGTAAGTTTTTATTTTCTCGATAAGTTGTTAAAGTACTTCATTAAGGCATCGTATTCCCAAAGAAAATACTCCAATTATTATAATAGTTCTCATTTTTGTAAGTGAGAGCAAAACAAAACTCAATGTTATTATACATCTGCATGTCCCTGGGGATTTCATTGCTCTGCTCCTGATTCATGTCTGGGGGTGGTGAGAGGGGGAGGAGGAGGCAAATCAAGCGGGGAGTAATTTTCTAGAATACATTTACATTTAAGGAACTTAACATTGTAGTTAGTTGCTGCTGGCGTAATTAATGATCGTTTCCCAGCCTTCAATGAACTCATTGAACTATATCTGAATAGAAAACCCGGGAAGTAACTCCAGCTATTATGTTACGAAGGTCAAATTGCTGACGTTTCCTGAAAATAAAGAACGATGGCTTTGGGTGGAAACACGGAACTGGTGGCGTGGCTGGGCAGGGAGGGGAGGGAGATGAGATAAAGGCTGGGCTGCAGCAGCTTGTGCAGAGCTGGGAGGAAAAAGGAAATGGCAAACATCTGGTTCTGATGTTTCTGTGCAAGGCTCTGAAGCCAAAGTGTGAACTCTGCTGACAATCCCTCAGTGCGTGGGACAGAGAACACTCAGAATACACTTTTAAAGTCTATTTAAATGAGATCGAACGCCTAAAAACCAGCCCTTCAAATTCCAAATAAGCTGTGAGAGATGATGTTGGTTACATTAAATTCAAGATTAGGTAACAGAGTTGAAAAAGTCATCTTTTATTTTACCTGAAACAGTCCCTGAGTAACATCCCTGAGCTCATCAAGCAGGAAATGACCTCTGTCTGGGATTGGGGATCCTTCCATTTCTGTGCTGAATCTGTTGAACTGAGTCTCTGTAGCCTGAAAACCTTCTCACAGGTAGTTCCAAACTGCTGGTTGCCCAGAGAAGCTGTGGCTGCCCCGTCCCTGGCAGTGTCCAAGGCCAGGTTGGACAGGGCTTGGAGCAACCTGGGGTAGTGGAAGGTGTCCCTGCCCACGGCAGGGGGTTGGAACTAAATGATCTATAAGGTCCCTTCCAACCCAAACCATCCTGTGATTCTGTGACCCCTCCTGTGGGCATTGACATCCAACCTGAAATTCCCAGATAAAGCCCAGCGCTGAGGTTTGCCTTTTTTAGCTTTACTGTAAAGTTTTGCAGATCGTTAAATTAAGCCCTAATTAACATTCCTGAGAGGAATCCCTTCTGTACCTCTCTCTCTGGTGAGGTGTAAAACCACGGGGGATTTACGGACCCGCAGCCAGTCAGCGCCACTTGTTACTTGGTGGCAGAAGTAAGTGGGACACCTCGCAGTAATGGATTGAAATCTTTTAATGCTGCTTTGGCACGAGCCAGAAGGCTCAGCAAGGGCAAGTCTTTTATTAATAGAACCTCTCCAAGTGTTCCTTTTCACCCACGGAGTAGCTGGTGGAGTTAAAAGATCCTCGTGTAAAAGCCATCGAGGTGGTTACAGTTTAGGCAAAAGCAGTAAAAGTGATCTCAGATCACATGTTAAGGATATGATTCATCAAGATCTGCCCAAATTAAGGCAGGAGTGGCAAGTGCAGCTGCCAGCACAGTCACCAGATCTCAGCTCTGTCGGGCCCACGTTACTCCCTAAAACATCTGTGCTTGGGAGGATTGTTTTTTGGCAGATCCTGAACAGAGAGAAAGGGAAAATGTCGGGGTTTTGCTTGGTTTGGGTCATCTGTGGGACAGCTTTTACCCTGTTACAGTGACTGCATGGAGCTCTCATGCTTTAATGTAAGATTATTAACCAAAATACGTGTGTAGTTTGGTGCTTCAAGGGTGAACCCGAATTGACAGAGTTTAGATGACACAGAAGTTTTTAAAACCAAACTGCACTGATATTTCTGAAGGTGTCTTCGAGCAATCTCATGCATGAGAAACGTGGGGAATGTGCCATATCTTGTTCTAACATTGTATTCACAAGGCTTTTCTATTTTTTTCAGTTGCTTTGACTAAAATTGCAAGCTATTATTGGAAAAAAATGACATTTTTATTAAGTCATGTGTAAAAGCTCAGAGCATATCTAAAGCTTGTTGAGGAGCATAAGAATTTCCAAAAAAAGGTGACCTGATTTTGAAATAAAACATGGTGTCAGTGCAAATCCAGAAGTTGGACTGTGTGAAGTACCTGCTCCTACTCCTAAAGCTGCCAGGACTGGGCCCTTCACGTGGCAATTACACACTGATTTTTTTTTACTCGGTTCTTGTACCTGACTTGCTCCAAAAACAGATCCTTTCTGCAGAAATCAGCAGATTGTATCCAACCCCTTGTAGGGGTAAATTTGATTTGTGGGCCATTTTTATTTTCAGCCACTTTTTTCTGTTCCTCTCTTTGGCAAAGGCCTCCCTTGTTCTTGGCCCTGTGTGTTCCTATGTAAAGCTTTCCCAAAGCCTTGGTGGGGTTTGTACCACTGGGGTTTCTTTAATGTAGTCTTCTGGTTAAAAGCTTTTTGTTCCTACAACCTATGATTATTATTTTTATATATATATATCCCATTCACAGCCTGGGGAAAAAAATACTGGCATCTAGAAGCTCGCTGGAAGTGGATTTTTAAATAATAAACCTTTTTTTCTCGTATTTAAAGATTATCACCAAAGGGCTTGGTAGAATAAAACTGAAAGAGGTGGATTTAGGTTAGATATTAGGAGGAAATTCCTTACTCAGAGGGTGGTGAGGCCCTGGCATAGGTTGCCCAGAGAGGCTGTGGCTGCCCCATCCCTGGAAGGGATCAAGGGCAGGTTGGACAGGGCTTGGAGCAACCTGAGATAGGGGAAGGTCGTTAGGGTTGGAAGGAACCTCTGGAGATCATCCAGTCCAACCCCCCTGCCAAGGCAGGGTCACCTGGTGACAGAGGAACGTGTCCAGGTGGGTTTGGAATGTCTCCAGAGAGAGAATCTGTGCCCTCCCTGGGCAGCTCCAGGGTTCTGCCACCCTCCTTGGAAAGAAGTTCTTCCTCGTGTTGAGGTGAAACGTCTTGTGTTTCGGTTTATGGCCAGTGCTCCTTGTCCTGTCAGCACCACTGGAAAGGGTCTGGCACCATCCTCTGACACCCCTTAGAGGTATTGATATGGATTGATGGGATCCCCCCTCAGCATTCTCTGGACTAACCAGGCCCAGCTGCCCCAGTCTCTCTTCATAAGAGAGATGCTCCAGTCATCTCCATGGCCTATGCTGGACCCTTTCCAGCAGCTCTTTGTCTCATCCCGAGGAGCCCAGAACCGGACACAGCACTCCGAGAGTGCCTCGCCAGGGCCGACTGGAGGGGCAGGATCACCTTGGTGCCACCATCGGAGCCACCACCTGTCCCACTATAAGTGACACCATCGGTGCCACTCACTATCTGTGACACCGGCGGTGCCCCATCCGTGCCACCACTTGTGACTGCCACCATCATTCTCACTGTCAGTGACAATATCGGTGCCGCCCCGTCCGTCCGTCCCTCCCATCCGTCCCTCCCGTCCGTCCCTCCTGTCCCGGCCCCGCTCGGGGCCTTTCCTTGCCCCGCCCATCACCGCCTCGTCCCCCGCTCCCATTGGCCGCTCCGCCTCGCCGTCGGTGCGGCGCAGCCAATGGACGCGCGGCGCGGCGGCGCGGCGGCCAATGGGCGCGCGGCGCGGCGGCAGGGCCCGCCCTCCGAGCGGCCCGGCGGCGGGGCCGGGAGGGGCGGGGGCGGCGGCGGCGGCGCTGGAGCGGCCATGAAGGTGAGGGGGGAGCCGTGAGGGTGAGGGGCTTTGTCCGGCCGGGAGAGCGCTTTTCTCTCTGTGGGGAGAGAGAGGGGGGGGGAGGAGAGGGCGAACAGCGGAGGATGACGGGGCCAGGGTCCCCCTGGGGTGTCCGGGCCGGGCCTCACCTCGGGCCGCGGCCGCCGTCCCGCTGTGAGGGGCAGCCGCGCCCGCCCCGCCGAGCTGAGGGGGCCCCGCGCCTTGTGCTGAGTCAGCAACGGGGCAGGGCCCGGGCTGGGCCTGTGAGGGGCACAGCGGGGGCTGCCGGACCCCGGGGCGCCCCTGAGGCTCCCGGGGCTGTCGTTGTGCTGTCGGGGGAAGAGCTTTGCTTGGTCTAAGGGAGGGTCAAAAGAGGAAGTTTCAGTTAAAAATAATCAAAAATACATCCCCTTCGCTGCCGTCCCGCTGCTCTGGTAGCACCGCCTGGCACAGGTGTGCGGGGAGCAGCGCCTGCCTTTCTCAGGTGAGATCCTCGGGGTGTTCCCTCACAGCCCAAAAACAGCCGCAGGGAAGTTGCAGCGCGGTGTTTTTGCCCCCGTAGGACGCACATAAGGCGTGGAGAGAGAGGATACTCGGTGGCAGCTGGTGAGGAGAGAATATGGGAGTGGAGAGCGGTGGTTTTGGTGCAGAAGTTTGGCAGCGTTTTAACTGATTCTCGAGGGAGGGGTTTCTTGTCCTGCCGTGTCTCATTTGTGCGCTGTGTTGGTGCCTTTCAGCACGGTCTCCTTTCTTTTGCAGAGCAATATGGAGAGTCTAGACTCTGTAATGCAATTATCAGTTAATGACCTGAGGGCATAGGAGTAATCCACAGGTGGCTTAGGTAGCTTAAGGAGAAAATTAATGGTGCCCAGGTAGCCCTGTCTTAAACCTTGAAATGACTGAGTGGTTGGCAGTAAGGTAAAAAGATTCTCTGTTTCATACTAACAACAGTCATGTGTCCAAAGTGGGTAACGAAAAGTTCCTAAAAATGTATTTATTTAGTGTTGACAGTGATGTCTGAGCAGTTGCTGCAGGCTCTGGAATAAAACAGGTCTAAGAAGCAGGTGTTAAACCCTCAGGCAGGGGCTGTGGTAGCAAATATCTCATGTGCCTTTAGTCATTGAGTGTCCTGCTGCTGCCCTGACCCCCCGAAAAGACCTGTAAGGAAACGAGTTGAATTTTGACAGAGTCTTTTGGTTCATAGTTTTATTTTTCTGGCATTTGTATGTGGCTTCCCCTTAAGATGAGAAAAAGTATTTTTCAAAAGTCCCAAGTTTTAAAACTCGGAGCTGTGTTGGATTAAGGCATTGGTTTTCAGATTCTGTTTCTGGAAAGTTAATTCCACTTGCCTAATAAACTAGGATAATTATGTGTGACTTGTTTTGTCCAGGAAAAATTAATATTGTTCTGTTTTCAGTGTTTATTATTGAGAAGTAGAAAACAAGCCTTAGTTTGAGGATTGGATTTCATGTAGAAATGTTTCTTCAGGAGTTACAGCACCATGTGACTGAGCTGACGTGCCTGTTCTGCTTGGTTTGGGTTTCACAGTAAGAATTACAAGTCTCAAAAGCAATTATTTTCTGTCTTTGTGCTTTGGGGAAACAAAAAGAGGCTCCTCTGAAATGAAAAAGAGAACAACTGTTAAGGAAAAAAAGTATGAAAAAATAATTATGTTTATAGGAAGTTGTACCCCTCAGCTTCCTTCCAGAGAGAACTTGATGTGATTTTTTTACCCCTCCTTTTTTTTTTTTGAGGTTTCAGGGAGCCACCTGACAGTGATTAAACATGTGACCTGAACAGCTTGGAGTCCAAATTCCACCTCTGAGTAGAATATGCACTTTTGATAGAGAATCCAGCTCTAAAGGCTTTCAGGGATAAAAAGTAGCACTTTTTTATGTGTCTAGGATTTTTTGTGGTGTTTTAAGATTGTGTGACTCAAAACTGAAGTCCAATCAAGAGAGAATAAGGTCATTTAAAGTTGTTTTAATTCTTGTTAGACATTTTGTAAGGCAACAAAACAAGGGGGTTCAGGGAGGTCTTGAACAGCATTTCCCTTTCAGTGAAACCAGACTGTAATTAGCTTCTAATGAAGATTGGTTTTCAAGTTTGAAACCCAGGAATGTTTTTTTGGAGAGAGTTTTGTTGTGAGTCATACAGGAGCTGGATTAGTTCTGGAGCAGATCCTGCAGGGACAGCTCTGCATTAATCATGAGAAATTGCCGTTCCTGCCTCTCATCCTCTCGGGTTTTGCCCCTCACCTACAAAAGCCTGTCAGTCTCCTCCTTCCTTGCTCTGTGTCACCTCCTCAAATTCCTGACTCTTCTTGTGGGGAATTCTGCTGGAAAAGCAGTTGTGACTGTGAGCTCCCTGGGCCTGCGTTGGCCTCTCGGAGGCAGATCTTTCCCACTTCGGATTTCAGCTGGAGTGGAGCTGTCACAGGATTCCTGGTGCTCTGGGAATTCACACCACATGCTTCTGGGATGACGACAGATGGAGTGGAACAGCTCCTCAGTAGCACAGTCACATCTGATGGGGGCCTTCAGATATTAATTTTCTGCTCTTGCTTCTTGATGTTTTCAGGCGGGAGCTACTTCCATGTGGGCTTCCTGCTGCGGATTGCTGAATGAAGTCATGGGCACGGGAGCAGTGCGTGGCCAGCAGGCTGGGTTTGGGGGAGGTGCTGGCCCATTCAGGTTTACACCAAGTACAGACTTCTCAGCATATCCGTCTCCAGCTGCAGCCAGCACTAACATTGTCTGCAAAGCCTGTGGACTTTCCTTCTCAGTTTTCAGGAAAAAAGTGAGTATATTTCCTATTACACGGTATTTTTACCCTGCGAACTAATCTGTGGCATACTGGGAGATGAGTGTGTGTTTCTCAGAAAACCAAGGCAGAAATCCAGGGAGGGAGGAAGTGCCTTGTTCTGAGGTCACAGGAAATTACTGTCAGCCAGGATTAGGAGTTAAGAGGTCTCATGTTCATTAGTCAGTGACATGTTGGATCTGGGCTGACCTGGAAATTAGCGGACTCTCATTTGTGGGATACAAACGTGTTGGCTTCAGGATCTTAAACATTAAAGCAGATCTGTTTTTGAAGATGGCACCAAACACAGTGGTTGAGTACTGGAAAGAACAAACTGCATGGTGGAAAAGGTAAAAACTCACAATACAGTATCACAGCCTCTTTGTGGGAGTTCCTAGTGCAGTTCTGATTGTTTCCTAAGCAGCTTTAGTCCTGCTAAAAGCTGTTGTGGTCCAACAGCCTGTTGCTTCTTTGGGAGACAGGCAGGTGGGTTAATGCAGATAAATAAAATTGATATTGTTAATATTATTTCTGTGTACCACAGCTGTCTGGGCTCGTTATTTTGTCCCCTCAGTGTCCTAATCCTCAGCAGCTCTTCTAGATGATCGTGAAGCCTCTTCCCTCTGTCTGTGTGTTGCTTTCCCCTTCCCCTGTGTCCTGTTGATCACATGGCAGACTCTTTGTTGAATTAAATGTGTGTAGGGATGTTTTCTGAAGCTGACAGTAATTTCCTAAAATCCTGAAATCCTCAAAGAGTTTGGGTTTGTTCACAGCAGATGAAATGCTGACAGTCTTGTCTATTGTCCAGCTTTTGTGTATTGTGAGTCTTTTGAACAAAGCTCTCTTCAGAAATGACATCTGGGCATTTGGGAGTATTTCTCTACCCTGTGATTCATCACATCTGAGGCCTACTTTGCATTCTGGGAATCAGTTGAGGAAAAGTTGAGAAGTTCTTTAAAGTTTGAGGGTTATGCTGGTTTTTTTACACATGAAAAAAGCAGCAATAGTAAATGCACAAGTGTTTTAACAGACCATAAAATTGGTTTCAGTTTTGTTTGTTGGTTAAAGTACAACTTGAGCACTTTATTCGTTTGTTTATTCCTAATGTTTTTCACTGAGACTTCAGATCAGCTTCAGTATTGCCACAAAAGCGAGGGACTGCCTTGGAGCACCTGCAAAACCATCTGACAGGGCAGTTCTGTGGACTTAAATCTTAAAAATGCCACATGTCACAACTGACAGCGGGAAAACTTAACAGTAAGTTCCGTAGCCTGGAGAAGGAAGGAGCAGGGCCTGGATTTGTTTTCTGTGACAAACAGCTGAATGGTTGTTCTCTTGCCCTTCAGCACGTGTGCTGTGACTGCAAGAAGGATTTTTGCTCCGTTTGTTCCGTCTCACAAGAGAATCTGCGGAGATGTTCCACTTGTCATTTGCTGCAAGAAACAGCCTTCCAGCGACCTCAGCTAATGAGATTGAAAGTGAAGGATCTGCGTCAGTACCTGATTCTCAGGAACATCCCAACAGACACCTGCAGAGAGAAGGAAGACCTGGTGGATCTGGTGCTGTGCCACCACGGATTGGGGTCGGAGCAGGACATGGACGCTGGCAGCTTGCGCTCGTCACGCTCACAGACCTCGGGGTTTTTTACTCATCCCTTTTCCATGTCTGTATCCATGTCCAATCCAGGAGAACTTGCAAACAGGAGGGGAAGCACAGGAAGTGGAACACCTTCACGGGTACAGTAACTGACATGTTTTATGGTGGAGCACCGGGGGGTTTTATTGGCTTGTTTTTGAAGTTCTGCATCACTTTAAGATAAAACACCAATTGGTACAGTTTGGAGGAGCAGGAAAAGCACCTTTTGTACCTCACACCTGAAACCAGGAGGCTATACTAGCAAAGATTCCTAGTTTAGGTTAGAGGTGACTTAAACCAGTAATGATTAGTAGCAATTGAAACTTCAAAATGTCGTTGTCACTTGTGATCACCTTCGGTTTGAAGAAAAGTGTTTTATAAGGGAATAACATGGTTTTCATTCTGATTAGTTTCATCTTGTACACAGGGCCAAACGGAAACATCTGTAAATAATGAAGAAGAAGAAAGTGCAGAAGAGCAGGTGAGAGATGAACTATCCAAAGAATCGATTTTTGGCGTGTGACACCATGAAGTGTTCAGATCTCTCAGCATTTGGCCTCGTGCTCTGGTTCTTCCAGAGTTCACTGTGTCAGGCAATGAATGTCTGTACATAATCCCTTCAGAAATAATTAAACTTCAGCCAAGCTGCTGCAGCTTCATGTAGCTCCAAATGTGGGGCTCTGAGCTTAGCAGGACACTAAAACCATGCAACTGGTGTGTTTCAGACCCCTGGACTGTCCAGGAAGCGAGCGAGGGCGTCGCTGTCCGACATTTCAAGCCTGGAAGACATCGAAGGGTTGAGTGTTCGGCAGCTGAAGGAAATACTGGCCTGTAACTTTGTCAACTACTCAGGATGCTGTGAGAAATGGGAACTTGTGGAAAAAGTGAGCAGACTGTACAGAGAGAGCGAGGAAAACCACAAGACACGTAGGTTTATACTTTGTTCTCACTTTCTTAAGACTGAGCATTTTCTGGTTTCCGGTGTTTGGTTCTGCCAGCAGGACTTGGTGTCTGACTTGGAACACCTGGGAAGTGGGTTTAGGAATGCAAGGTGCCCCTAGAGTAGCTGACCAGGGCTCTAGTGATTAAACAGAGGTTCTGCTGGTTTTTCTGAGACTCTTTTCCAAAGCTTGGAGAGCTCAGCTTTCATGGGGAAGGTAAAATTGCGCAACTGAGAACTGGTTCCTCAGAGAACATGAAACTTGGCACCTCCATGTGCTTTGCTGGGTTTCACAGGGCATTAACCAGAGCTGCTCCTCGGCTGTGCAGGCCAGGGCACTTCAGCTCTGTCACTGCGGAGCAGAATTTAAAGCTACAGTGGCAAAAGTCCAAGTGGTTTGGTCTCAGTCCGTGTTTTCATGGTGAGGTGGTTCTGTGGCTGCAGCTCAGTGATTGGGGTTGTTCTACCTCTGTTCCACTCAGCAGCTGGAGTCTTTCTCTTGTGTGGTTACAGAATATCCACAGACCAACTCTTGCTCATGCAAACAAAGCTTGGAAACAAAAAAAAGCTTTAAACTTAGGATTTTTAGTTTTTTCACTATGGTCTGATGGAACATTCAGTTTTTGATGAGGATGTTGGCTATTTGCAACAAAACCTGACATGTTTTGTTCAGTTCTGCCACCTTTATGGCCTACTTAGGGCTTCCACTTCTTAGTCTGCTTTATTATTATTGTGTTTAATCTTCTGAGGAAAATGTTCTGCCAAACACTTAGCTCTGGGACAGAAAACCAACACGCTCTGAATTTTAATCCAGCACGTTATTTCACAGTCATTATATTCTGAATTGAAAATGGTTTTCTGAGTTTAAAGAATGGAGCTAAATATGGGGATGTTCACTGAGGGACTTTCTAGTGCTTTTGGAGGAACAGAGATTAATTCTTAGCTAGGGGTTAGAAAAGCTCTTGTGAGGAGGGAGCAGCACAGGAGCAGAGCGTGGCTGAGCTGGAACTGCCCGGGTGCTGCAGGGCCGGGGGGGTCTCACCCATCTCTGCTGCGTTTCAGAGGGTGAGAAGATGCAGCTGAACGAGGACGACGACAACCTGTGCCGGATCTGCATGGACGCGGTGATCGACTGCGTCCTGCTGGAGTGCGGCCACATGGTCACCTGCACCAAGTGCGGGAAGCGCATGAGCGAGTGCCCCATCTGCCGGCAGTACGTGGTGCGCGCCGTGCACGTCTTCAAGTCCTGAGCCGGCTCCGGGTGGAGCAGCAGCGCTGGCTGAGCCCCCGCAGCCCTCGGGAGTTCTCGAAAGGTTTTTCTACCCCCTCCTGCCGGGCAGGGCTGGGCAGGCCGAGGCCAGGCCTGTGTGTGCAGGGCTGGCGCTGCCCCGCTGACCCGATCGCCCTGTTGTTGACTGGTGGAGTCAAACTGTTTACAGCAGTTCTTGCTC
>JAWWLV010000038.1:11083855-11115682 GCA_035041135.1 Platyrinchus mystaceus | reverse complement strand
AGGTGAAGAAGGACCCTGTTCTCCAGTACAGTTATTCTTTGAGTTGATTAACAAAGGTACAGTTTCTGTTCTGATTTACCACGTGCCAGCAAAGTACCAGAGTCAGGGCTGGGCTTTGCTAAAGGTGCAGGACCTGAGGACTTGTCCCTCTGCTGCACTGGCACTGGCTCTCCTTTTTGTGAACAGTTAAGCTGCCCTGAAAGAGAGAAAGTTGCTCCTCCTCACACTAAAACAGCTCCAAGCTCTGCTGGTATTTTTCAGAAGGGAGCAAACCTCTCAATGGCTTTATTTTTTAGAAGTAACTTTTTAATGGTACTTAATTCCTGGAGTCTGTCCAGCAGGGCGGCTAATGAAGACAGACGTGCCCTCGGTGTTATTTCCATGCTGCTCATTAGCCACTCAAGCTTAATAAAGATTGGTGATGGGCTCCACCAGCCTCTGTCTCTTTTCTTTTAAGCAGCCCTGGAAGTGGTGATTACTCTGCTCAAGCTTTAATGCTTGAGATGTCAGTGCTCCTCAAGCTCACCCTGGGCAGATCCCTGCTGGGGCAATGCAGAAGTGGATGTTTTGGTGCTTCCTCAGTAAAAAAGGCTTGGGATATTCTCACTTAGAGAATGGGACAAAGCCCACACACTCTCTGCAGCCACTCCCCACCCTCCCTGGACAGCCCCAACTCACCTTCCCCCAGCCCCACAGGGCAACAGAAACGCGCAGAACCAGCACCTCTTTTTGTACAATTGTTTATACAAATTCAACAAAGGTAAAACTGCATCAGGAAGGTCTACGAAAACAACACCGTACAACAATGGCACTTATGAATGCAGAATTTTACAATCAGGAAATAACCATGTTATAAACCTTAAATGAGAACTCAACTCACACTTCAAAGAAAGAGAGACTACGTTTGACCATTTATTCTACTGCTGGACTCACTGTATAAATTAATTTTATATTGAGTACAAGAGCTCATGCTACAGAGTGAAACCCTCCTATGTGCAAAAGCTGAAATTGGAATTTTTTTTAAAATTTTGAGAAAAAGGTGATTTCTATACAGATAAAAGTGTTTTACTTCAACTATAATTTACACCTTATTTCCACAACATGCTTATGTCACTTCTGAAGTATACAAAGCAGGATATAAACTTCCATTAAAACATGCTTTAAGTTGAAAGTATGAACCTACTTTTCCTGACCTGGGCACGTTTGTAGATAGATACTGTCTACGAAGTATAGGTTAAGTTCTCGCCTACCATAAGTAAAGATAAAAATTGGCAATCAAAACCGAAACACTGGTAATGCATTCAAACATTGCATAAATAATTTTTAAACAATTTTTGTACAAAAATAGTTCTGCATAATGTAAGATGTAACAAAACAAAACGTGTTAAGAAGGCAGAAATGCAGTGCGTGGTCCACTTGAATGACACCAACTTTTTTTTTTTTCTTGTTTTAAGAAATGAAAAGCAGAAATCAAATTTACACTACCAAGCACATGCTGTGGTACTTTAAATAACAGTATTTCTTGGAGCTCAGTCCTCTTCCGGGTGTGAACAATTATCATCAGTAACAGTCGCCTTATGAATTTGCATAAGAGCCAGTGCAGGACATCCCAGGTGGACTGAATTAGTGGCACAAGTTGAAATTCTTAACATGGGTAGTTTCACGTTGTTCTCTCCTCGACAAGAGTTGTAAAATCCAATCGCGGCATTTTCTGATATTCCAAGTTCCCAATTGAAAATAAAATCCCTACGTGTTCTTAGTCCCTTCCCCCCCTCGCCCCAGTATTTACACAGGTCCTTTAACTAACTCAGTTTTTGCAGAAGTTTTTCTTCCACTTGCCCAAACTGGACACTTACGGACATTTCCGCTATGAACTGCTCACAGCCCTCCTTCGTCACTTGCTTGCAGTACCTCAGGTCGATCTGGCAGATGTTCCCACAACGTTTGAAGTAGGACAGGCACTGGTCAGTGACCTTATTGCAGTCTGGGGGGGGAACAAAGGGCAGGAATTAACAGCCTGGCTTGGTTCATTCTCAGACACGAGGACGGTTTATCCCGACCACGGTCAGTCCTTTGTGCCCCTCCCATGGAATCCCAGGCTGCTCCATCGCCCATCTCAATCCCCAGGGCTGTTGTGTAACCCGTGGGATAAAGCCAAGCAGCCAGATGTGCAGAGCAGTGACAATCCCCAGGGAGGATGAGCGTGTGCAGCTCACGGCTCCAAACATGCACGGTGCCACTCGCAGCTGCCACACGGGGTGACTGTCCTGGTGGCTGGGGGGGAACCTGGACAGAGGCCACTTACACCAGCAGCACATCCAGCTGCTGCCCGGGATGGGGCAGTTACAGCGGGGCAGGGAAGAGCCGGATCAAACCCCTCACAAGCCCAACATCACAGGCAGTTCCCCTCCCCCCGTGTGTGTCCCTTACCTGATAAATTAATTTCCGTTAATGAATCCCGCGTGGTGGTTCCGACCGCGGTCAGCAGGTTAATAGACTGATCTGTCACGTGGTTACAGTAACTGAGATTGAGTTTGGAGAGCAGAGGCATGTGCCTGATGATCAGCCGCAGAGAGGCGTCGGTGATATCCAGCCCCGCCAGCCGCAGCTCCACGATGTTCCGTAGCTTGCTCCGGTTGTCGATCTGACCTGGAGAGCGGAGGCAGCGGGTCAGTCCCCGAGTCCCACCCGCGCTGCCAACATCTGCAGGCCTATGAAATGCACCGTGACACACGACACTGCTGCCCTAGGTCAACTTCGCACCCTTCTGCCTGTCTGGAGCTTTGGAGGGGACATCAGCAGGAACACTTGTCTATTTTTGGAACAGGCACGTGGACAGAGCCACCCCCTGATTTCAAAACAAAAGGGATGAAAGTAACTGCAGGGGCCCAGCGGAAATTACAAGTCGGGAATAAGCAGTAGGCTGTGCAGTGCATGCCAGAAAGCAGATCTGATTTGCTCAAAATTTCACCTGAGCTGAAATCCGGGCGAATGTGGCATGACCCACAGAACTGCTCCTTCCCTGAACTGGAAGAAAGTGTTTCCACACTCTCTAAAGTACACCCGTTGCAGCCTGAAGAGAAGAAAGTCAGACAGAAAACCAGCACAGTGGCTCAGATGACGGTTCAGCAGCCAGAGAACATCCCTGTCACCCCGGGGCTCCAGCCAGGAGGTGCTGCAAGTCACTGCCTCAAACACCCCGTGGGTCAGCACAGCCCCAGCCCGGCTCCGGGGGCTCCTGCCCGTTTGCTCCGAGGGCCGCAGCAGCAGGACACGCCCCAGGGGCTGGGCTGGGGCTCCCACACTCTCCTCTCCCCTTACCTGGCCGGTTGTCCGTGGGCGGCGACAGGAGGTCTCTCATTTGTGCGTCTTTCAGCCCCTCTGCCCACTGCACGTCCAGAGTCCGCAGCAAAGGACAGCTGGAGCTGCAAAGTGCCGACACTGCTATCCATGAGCACCCTGATAACAGCAGGTCCCGCAGACCTGCAGAGACGGAAGAGGAGGGAGTGTGTGACCTTCCCAGAGACATCCCAGTGATCTCTGCTACCACACGAAGGCTGGACAACACTCCCAGCGCTCCAGGACAAGCAGGGACCCTGTCAGCCTCCTCCCACCCAGCTCTCCATCTCTCCCAGCACCTGGAATGCCCCAGCTGTGGGTGACCATCACCACCCCCTCTCATCACCTCAGCACAGGCCCTTTCCACCTGTTGGCCAAGACCTGCCTCAAATTATTTTAAGCAAACATGTCAAGTAGTCACAAAAAATAATTTTGGGCCCATTTTAACCCACTAACGCTTTGTTTTTACGTATCTACACCCCACCCAGGAGAATCTACTCCTCTCCCACGACACCCAATCCCTGCAGACCTTCCCCAGAGGCTGCAGTTTAGATACAAACAGGTTTGCTAAATTTGGTGATCAGAACACATCACTTACCTGGCAGTCTGTTGATAAGCCAACTCAGCTGCTTTTTAGATATATTTGTCCAGCTAAGATCAAGGGTTACAGGCTGTCTCCTAATAATGCCACTAAGCATAAGTGGAGTGATGGATTTACAATGGTTTAAATCTATTTTGGTCCATAATCTTTTGTCACAGCACCTACCCAAAAAGAAAAAAAGCCAACAGCACTTTATTTGGCACTTGTTTGGATTTCCAAAGGGCTTTAAAAGGTATCATTAAACAGCAGGAAAAACTACAGCACTTAAGTGAAAATAGCAAAAATAAGGCCTAGTGATGTTAAGATAAACACAACCCCATACAATGTTACATAAGTTTCTCCATCAAATACATCTTGCAATAAAGCATGGAATTATTTCTGGAGAATTACAAGTGTCAACAACTTCAGATCCCATTTTAAGTCATCCCAGCACTTAACTGAAATCCATTTTCTAGCTTGAAGACAAGCCACTGCTTCTTCCTTACCTTCTAACTATGAAGCCTGGTTTCAAATGATACCCTCATCATTTCCCCTGGGCTTTCCTTACATTAAACCAGTGGATTTGGTAAAACAGATCCCCCCTCTCCTGTTCTGTGTGTTTGTGTTATTTCTATCCATGTGGCTTATGCATTTTTTTCACTCTTTATGGTTCTCTACGGGCAACGACATCAAGTCCTGACGTGTGCAGGAATCTGCATTTTCTCAAGGTTTTTTTTTCCATCACCAAATACCATATTTAAGTGGAAAATGCATTTACAGCTTTCAGTGACACCAAGAAGCCCACGGAGGAGACACTCCACAAACATCCCCTCGCACTGAATTATCAACCTCTCGACTTGGTCTGGACACGTTTTTGTTGTGCTAGAAAGGAGTTTGTTACAGTCTGTCCATGTGAGCACATGCAGGAACCTGGGATGAGTCACAACAGCCACGAGGCTTCACTGCAGGTTCAGTGAAACCTGTACATCTGTGCACTAAAGCTGCTGCTGCCGAGCAGCCACCGAGCGAGTCAGGGCTCACACAGGTACCACGAGCACAGGGGACATGCTGTGAGTAAGCACCAGGAACAAAGGATCCCTCCATGACATGCTCTGCTGGCTCAGAACACAGGGAACAGGTTTGTTCTCCACGTACCCTCCACAGGGAGACAATGAGCACAGCCCCTGTGAGGAGCACACCGGGGGCACAGCAGGATTCTCTCACTATCTCAACAGATATTTAATAGCTGATCTGAACAAACGCTGGCCACCAGCAAGTCCTGGGGCAGAATGACACCAGCCTGGCTGTTCCAGCAGCAGGAACACCGTGGTGTCTGACTGCAGGACAGGCTGCTCCCGAGTGCTGCAGCCCGGCAGGCTGACACAGCTCCCATCAGAAATGCTGGGACTGCTGTTTCTGAGAAAGCACCCTGAGACATGGGACACGCTACTTCTCCAGCCACTGCTGGTCACCCCTTCTCCTTGGGCTCACCAGAGCTCCAGGGACACCCTGCACACCTCTCCAGGAGACATCAGTGACTCCCTCACACGTTGCCCTGCCCATCCCACCACACACAGGACCCAGCTCGTTCCCCGCCCTCCTTACCATCTGTTCCACGTCTTGCAAACTCTCATACAGATGCACAAGTCTCTATGACTGAGGTAGCTAAAGACAGCCATCCAGACTTCCCTCTGCATCACGTGGGCTGCCCCGTCATCCAGGGGGAGCGAGTCCGGAGGGGGGCTGATGGGAGGAGGCCGGATAACGTGCCGCTCCATCTGGATGCATTTGGGGGGCGAGAGCGAGGGCGGGGGCCGGGTGATGCCCCGGGGTGTGCTGCGCAGGCTGGGGATGAGCTGGTGCCTCAGCTCCCGGGGGGTCCCGTTCAAGCCTTTGCTGAACCTGTGGAGTCTCTCGCTGTTGTTCAACGCGCGCTTGGGCTCCTCGTTCTCGCTCTCGGGTTCGGATTTGATGGGTTGGTGGTTCTCGTTGGCAAGGCTGTTCTCGGTTTTTTGGATCTCCTGGTTAAGCTCCTTGCTGAGCTCCTTGCTCAGTTCCTTGTTGGGAAGCCGCCTTTTCCTCCTCATCTTGAACTTCTTCTTGTCCCTGGGCTCGGCGCCCTCCGTGCTGGGCCCCGCGGTGGGCGAGCTGGACCGCGACTGGTCGCTGTCCTTGGACCGGGGAGGCGCCTCGGGCAGCTCATCCTCGGGCTCCTGCTTGAGGCGCCGCAGGGGTTTGATCATGGCAGTTCGGTCATCTGGAGCCTTCCACGATCGCCGCTGGAAGGGAACAGACAAGGGCTGACTACTGGAGCGAGAACGTTCCCAGCAGCACTTCCCTTCCCTTCTCTTCCCTTCCCTTCCCCTCCCGTGCGGATGCTCCGTGCAGGGAGCCCTGCCCGGGGGGCCGGGCCGCCTGCCAGGGCCGGGCCCCACCCATCCCAGCACCAGGAACATCCACCGGCCAAAGGGATCAAGTTCAAGTGCCAACATGGATGAGCAGTCCAGCTATTGGCTCGCTGGGCTCCAGGAGTGATAAATGGATTTGTTCACCCTGCAGAATCCTGCAGGTTCCAGGGCCTCTCCCATTACCCAGCGGACCATTGATACACTGAAGATCAGCAGCTTTGTCCCCAGCGGGCCAGAACCACCCAGGCTTGGCAGACACTCCCTGGGCACCCAATTCAAATTCTGCCCCGGTGCCCTCGCTCCAAAGGGCCATTTCTGAAACCCATGGAATTGCAGTTCCTGACCCCAGTGTGGCTGGGCCTGCACTGCCTCCTTCAGAGGCCTTTAGCTGCTCCCTTACACCCTTACCAAAATCTGCCCATCCTCACGTGCCCCCACCTCCAATGCCTGCAGGACAGGGAATGTGACTGACAGTCCTGATGCACCTTTGGCTGCTGAGCCCTCCCACTGCCACCAGCCCCCACGTGGCTCACAGAGCTCTGCTGGCACCTTCCTCCTGCCCCAGACCCTGCTCACAACAGCCAACTGCTCTGCACTTGCTCCCATGAATCCCATCCCAGATCTGGGAAGGCTTCAAGTCTAATTTGATCACTCCAAGCAAGAAAGAAGCCATGAGCTGTTAAAATGAAGTAGCTCTAATAAGAGATCTGGGCTGGCAAGAAGAGAGGAAGTGCTGTGAACACATTTGTTGTGTCAGAAGGCTCCTGTTTTCACTTTCCCAATAAACTAATTGGATCAGGTCAGTGGCTGTGCTCCCTCCTGTGCTTCAGCCTGCAGAAAAGCTGATCACCCTGCCTTTAAATTAACATATGATAAAGGGAGAGGTCACAGTGAGTTAATGACAGGTTAGAATAAAAACATTACAACATCAGCCCAATGGCAGTTTGCAGCAGCCCTCACACAGGGCACTGAGAAGCACTCTGCTTAAAGGCACTGGAGTTCTGATCCTGCCAGGCTGTGAGAGGGGAGCAGTACCTGTGTGCCAGGCCATCCCTGGGGGGTCAGCAGGGACTCCAGGCATGTGCTGTGGTACACAGTGCTGAGGGGCTGTGTCAGGGGCAGTATTCAACCACACAGGAGGGGCCAAACATCAGTACAGAAACAGAATTTTATTCTCTGGGTCATCAAAACACAGCTGGCTGCTGTATTTTAACACGGGACACCAGAAGAGAATATATAAAACAAGATATGCAGCTGAACTATCCTGGAGTTAAAGGTTTATGTGAGAGAGATTCTGTGATTTCAAGATGTAAATGGGATAATAAAGTGCCTGCAGTGACACAAGGACATGACTGAGAAACTGGCTTACCACTGAGCTCATGTGAGAAGGGACTAAAAGGGATTGAGAATCCATCTATTAAAAAGGCAAAGTACCTTCTTCCTGAAGAGTTTGTCATTTTAGCTGTTGGAAGAAAGAAAAGTAAAATCCCCAACACAAACATCTGTTGTGCTGTCTGAGAAGGTTTGGGAGTCCAAAGGGATGAGGAAAGGAAAGCATGGCCAGCAGGCAGTAATGCATGAACTGGTACTGTGAATTTTGCTCTCTCACTCCACCAAAGCTGTCCCAATCCCTACACTTGCCATCCTGCAGCATTCCCACTGTCTGGCCTTGCAGGACTGTGACTCCCACTCCTGGTGAGCTCCACATGCAACACAAATCCAGCCTGATTCTGATTGTAGAGCCATCAGCCATGAGACAAACCTGAGCCTCTGCAAACAGCATTTCTGCATATCACAGGTACCACATTTTGGAATCCATATGACATTCGGAGTGTCCCTGCCTGGCCCAAGAGCCCTGAGTGTCACATCCAGGGAAAAGCTTCCACAGGGCTGCTGGGAGCAGCCCCTGCTCCCTGCAGGCACCAGAAGGCGTCACTTCCAAAGTTCCCGGTGTGGCACATTCCCAAATCAGCCCCAAAACAGCTGCCAGGCGCCACCACGTGGAGAGAGATGAAAAAGGTTTCCATGAAAAATTCATTTTCACCTTGTTCCTACTCCAAGCACCTTGCAAAGACTTCTCAGTTAAAGTGGGTTTTCTAGTATTTTGAATAAAACAACACCCATATCCCAATGTTTTCAGCCTCTGAACATCAACCCAAGAGTCGCCGTTCCAGCCACTGTCCTGTCAGACCAGCAGATCTCACCAAGGAAGGTAAAACATCGCAGTTCCTTTGGGAACAAGCTGGGATTTCAGGATAAGCTCTAACCCCAGCCAGCCCACGCTCCATGCAAGCCCATGGAAAGGCTGCCGTGCCTTACCCGCTTTCTCATGGTGGGTTCCTGGGACTTCTCGAATTTCCTCTTCCTCCACAGATGCACCTCGTCCGACTTTCTCCTCAGGATTGAGTCAACTGGAGTCTTTTTGGAATGTTCCTCCGATTTCCGCCTGGGAGTTTCCTCGCAGTCCCCTTTCCGTTTTGCAGCATCTGTCACTTCCTTGTTGTCTCTGTTGATTTTCTGCTCCTTCAGCAGCGAGCCCGGGAGATTTGACGCGTATTTGAATCCTGGTCCGCGCTTTTGCTTGTACGCCAGAGAGACACAAAACACAAGCCAACTTTATACCTTATGCATCTCCCAGCTCCTCGAGCTGCCACCAACACCCTGGTGGGTTGGTCTCTTTGTAACACACAGAATGATTATCGAGGAGTCAGAAGTTTCAACCTTCCTACAGTTACTTTTCTAACTACACACTTGCAAGTGTCTGTCTCGGTTTGCAAAGAAATAAAGTTTCACTAATTCCAACAGACACTCCAGGTTTTGCATAATTGCTTCTGAATTTTTAATGTACTGTAAAGAATTTTCCTTGTCGAAATTAACGTGCAGCAGTGCACAGAAGTAACCTAAATATTCCCCGGGTTCTGGGAGAAGCACTGCCACGTGGAACAAGAATACAAAACCAGAATCATCATGGGATCATCACAGAATCCTGGAATGCTTTGGGTTGGAGGGGACCTTAAAGATCACCTAGTTCCAACACCCATCATGGGTAATTAAGCACAAAATTCAAATTAAGCGCAAAACCAAAAGCTGGCATTGGGCAAAATTATACCTACAAGCCAGAGGGAACGCTTGAGATTTTGTACCTCATTCCAGCACCACTTATTCCCATTAAACTCACTTTTCCAGTTTTCCCTGCGTGGTTGCACTTTGGACACTCCCAGCAGTTCGGCAGCTCATCGTTAACCACACCATCCGATTCCTTCACCTGTGGGAGAGACACAACTCCATTCACAGCCGTGCTGAAAACGCTGCACAAGTCTGCAGGTGGATCACGACCATCCCGAGGCATTTGTACAGCTCATGTTTTCTTGGATCAACTGCTGCCCTCCCAAGGGCTGAGCAGAGACACCCAGAGCAGGGCAGGTGCTGCACCAGCCCTGGGTCCTGCACAGCTCCCCTGCTGCTGCTGACAACAGGGAGGAAGGCACTCTGGCCAAAGGGGTACCTGACCAAGGGTTCAGCTCTGGGCTTTGTATGAAGGTCAGTGCCAACCCCAATTAACACATTCTGCTCTTGGAAAAACACCAAAACCCACCCCAACAGCCCAAACCAACCCCCCAAACCCCAGGATTGCAGTCACAGCATCTCCACACGTCCTCCCACACCGTGTATTTGCACATCCCAATCCCGTGTCCCCTACCGGTGAGGCACAGCCCGATCCTTCCCCAGGCAGGATTTCTCCCATACACGTTCTCACATACATTAATCCCGTTGGGCATTTTTAGCAGCAAAGCTCCCTGCACTGTAATCAAGTGTTCCTTAATATATTTTTCTTTCTGGATCAGAACTAGCAGTCCCAGGCCTCCAGCCCTTAAGCCCATGTGCCAGTGAGAACGGTGGCTGCCAAGTCGGCTCGACAACAGGCACGTTTGTTCACAAGACTGGACACATGGAGGCATTTTTAGGGTTTCTCACACCCCCAGATCCTCAGCCAGTGTAAGGGAGAGAGGCTGACAACTCCATTACCTCTGAGACTGACATTTTGCTTTCTGAAGGAAAGCTCAGTGTTTTATGCTCAGTGTTGTTACACTCCAATAAAAGCAGAATCCTGCCCCACACAGCTGGAAAGCTGCTGGTTTCTGAATTTCCACACAGGAGCCTGGATTGCTTCCCAAACGGGAGATAGGTGTTTCAGAAAAGACATAAGATACAGCCTCCACAAACACACACTCACTGATGGCACATTCCCATTTAAGAGTTTAGTAACATATTCAGAAAAAAAACCTTGGAGGGAAAAAAAAGAAAAATATTAATTTATTACTACTGTAGACAACAAAAACATGCTGCTGTCCAGACTAACAGCTGGGCACTGGCAGCAGCAGCGCAGTAGCAGGAGACAGGAACAGGCAGAGGCAGAGACCTGCAGATTTTTCATGTTTCTGAAACGTTTCCTCCTCTCCTCCCAGCTGAGGGAAAAGGTACTGGCTGTGCAGGAGCAAGCCCTTGGATTTAGGAACTCCTTCCTCAAGTCCCTGAGCCAGACAGCAGCCATTCTAGTTTCACCATCCAGCGAGAGTGATGACATGTCAGCCTCTCAGCAAGTCTCCCGGAGTTAATAAATGAGTAAATGAAGTGGGCAGAATTTAAATACTGGTTTTATCACAACTGTGTGCCTTTGAACCTTCTTTCCCATGGTAGGTGTAAGATACTCCAGGAGTTGTTGTATACATCTCTGCCTCAGGGGAACAATCCCTGGCCCGAGCCCAAGTTGGGAACAAGTTATTTCCCGCACTGAATATAGAACAAGTGCTGCTGAAGGGAAAGCATTACAGCTCTGTCCCTTCTGTGAAGTTTAAGGAACTGAACAGATGTGGGGAACCGTAAGCAAACTAATTAGATACACACAAACCTGCCACTGAATCTGTCCCAAGCCTTTCAGGCTGGGTGGGAGCCAGTTCCGAGTGTTTGTTGCAAACAGCAGGGGGGTGTCGGAGCTGCAGTGAGAGGCAGCACAGACCCCCCTGCAGCACGAGGTCAATTCACAGGGCCTGAACAGGAGACCCCCCTGCTCTGCTCTTCTTGACAGTGATATGGAGACCCAGGATGCTGATCCAGCACCGCTGAGGGACAGCCAGGAATTCTGACAGTGCCAAGACTGAAACAGGCAGCGAGACACACCTGGGCTGAAGCTGTGCTGGAAAAGGCCTCAGTATTCCTGCTGTTCTGACAAGGCACCTAAATATTCACCTTCACCATAATCACTATATCCACCTAAGATGGAAAAGAACAGGCTCCTACTGGGGAACAGGAACCCCTTCTCCTTAAGGAAACAGCATCAGGTGCTGCACTCACATGTGCTAACCAGTACCAGCAATTTGGAATGTGGGAATTAAAATTCACCACTCGTGGTTCAACTTGAACACTCCATAACAATGAAAGGCAATGTTCATCCCAAAATCTCAGGAGCTCCCCCTGGAAACAGTTCTGTGCTTGTGAAACACTCCCCAAGATCATTTTCATAAGAAACTCGTTCAGCAAAACAAGCATTTGTGTTGGTGGTGAATTTTCAAGGAAAGAAGCATGTCAAAACTTCCCAGGACACGGCTCAGCACATGGAACAACCTGGCTGTCCTTAATGCCACTCCAGTGCAAGGGATCCAGGGCTCTGGAACCCAGGGCTCCCCCAGCAAGGGAGCCCCTCAAGGCTGTGCCAGAGCACAGATGCACCTGAGCTACCCCTAATTTAACTCCTCAAAGAGTCATCCTCTGACACTGCTGATTCATGCAGAAAACCCAGCACAAAACATGTACAGCCACATCAGGAAGCTGGAGGAGGATGGACTTCAAACCAGGAACAACCTGCCCAGGAGAACAAATCTCCCACTGCATGTGCCAAACTACTCCACAAGCTCTGGAGATGCATCCTGGAGGGAGTTCACTCTACATGGGAATAAGCTAGGAAAGGACATCCTCTCTTCACTGATCCAGTTTATTCCAGTCTCCCTGACCCTGAGATCAGCTCAGCTGGTTAGAACATGGTGCCAATAACACCAAGACCGTGGGTTCAATCCCTTTATGGGCCACTCACTTAAGAGCTGGACTCGATGATCCTTGTGGGTCCCTTCCAATTTGGAATATTCTGTGAAATATTCAGTGATATGTACATTTGCAAGATATTTAGCTGGAGATGACCAACAGTTCACATAGTACTGCTGTTTCCCAAGTGGGACAGGAAGGGACTTTCCCTTGTGGGCAGCCAAAGCAGCTGCCCTGGGGCTGGGGCTGCATCAAAGGCTATTTATGGGCTCCATCCACTCCATCCTCAAGGCTCAAGCAACATGTAAACATGGCAACAGATTTCTGTCTTGCAGGAAATCATAGAACCTGGGAATAAAGAGCAAGGAGGGATCCAAGGGAGAGACTCCATTTTCCTTTTGCTGTTCCCCTGAGCAGCCTCATCTCTCCTTCCAAGACAACTCTCAAATCCTACCAGTGCCCTTTTGCCTCAGTAAATAAAGAGCCCCAGTTACCTACAATTTCAGCTCAGCAGAAGCATTGAGAAATCAAAATACAAGACACACCAGGCACACAGTAAATCTCCCACTGCTTAATTGTCAGAAACACCCAAAGCAACACTGTTCCTAGTTACCAGAAGAGCACTCAGGACACCATGCAGGTGTAAGAGAACAAACAGCACTTGCCTGATTTCACAGACCTGACCCACATCCTGTACACCTAGTCCCAAATGTAGTATGAGGAGAGGAAACAACACTTGAGCTGCCATGAGACAACAAGTGTGTCCTCTGGACTCAGCCCTGAAGTGTCACCGACACTGCAAAGCCAGAAATGGGGGAGCACAGGGCACTTCCAGCAAGGACAGGAACAACAAAGCAGCCAAAATTAAGGTACCTCTGAAAACAAGCAGCTCCTTCCCCTCCTTCAGCAGCCCCCAAAGCCTTGTTTTAGGCAGAGCCAAGCAAGCAAAGCTCCCTTTCAGAGCCCATCTGTGGCAGGAGCTGTGAGCACCGGTTCCATGAATCAGGGAGACAGGCACAGCTCTGGTTTGCCAGCTCCCCGTGTTCTGCTCTAATAAATGACAGCACAGAGCCTGGTGCAACACCACGTACAGAGCCAGGGAAACGAGAGACCAGGAGAGCTTCACCCCAGGTCTGTGTAAGGAACAGACATACCTCTCCTCCCCGAGATCCCAGAAGGGCCCAAAAGCTGCTTTCTGGGGCATGGTGTGTCAGAACACATTTGCTTTGGCAAATCACTTTAACCATAAACAAATCAGCAACAGGAAATGGCTGATCAGCTGAAAGAAACCAGCTCTGGAGAAAGGCGGCTTCTAAATGCTAATGCACAAAGTTATGCCCAAAATGACACTTCTGTTCCCAGCAAAGAATACAGCTGCTCACAGGGCTCGAGTCAGCCAAGGGTGAGCGCTCCTGCAGCCTGACACTCGCTCAGGCTGTTCTCCAGAGCTGCTCTCTTCATACTCCAACACTTGCTCATAACATCTTTGGAGCCAGCTGCCACCCAAAGGCACATCTGTGCCTGGGCCACCACGAGCAGCAAACTGCTCCTCTGTACTGTGGGACATGGGAAGGAGCTGCTGGCACAGAGCTGGGACTATCTCATCCAGAAGGACAGGCAGATTGCTCTGTCTGCCCCATCCCCACTGAAACAACTCACTTCCTTACACAAGAGGCAAAAAGAAAGAAAACCAAAACAAACCCACAAGACCTTTGCATGCACCCCCCCCCCCCTCAGGGCCATCCAAAGCCAGTCTCTGCTCACAGGGAATGCTGCTACCTCAAGGACCCCACCTGCCAGTCAGGGCTGGGTCTTACCCTGCTCCTCACACCAACTCTTTTGCTCATTTAAGTGTCCAAAGATGAAAACCTAAAAGCTTCTCATTTTCTGTGCACTACATTTACATGAAGGTGATAACTAATTCAGCTTTTGTTTCCAACATGTATCACATCCTTGTACTCACCTTAAGGCATCCTGGGTGTATGATTTCATTACAAATGGAGCATTCCATTAGCATGAGATTAAACTTGCTCTCCTCCTCTTCCACAGTGTCCTCCTTCCCAGCTTCTCCACACACCAGACACACAGCAGTATGAGGCAACACTGGCTGTTCACGTATCAGAAAGAATTGATCAGGAGATGGAAAAAGAAGAACTCAGTGTGCATTTACAGTATCCTCATTTGAAAGAGGAGATAAATTGGGATTAATTGTGCATACTCTCATAAAGGCAAGAAAACCTGGTAACAAATTGGGGCTGGGTACCCAGACCAAGGACCACAGGAAACGTTTCGAAGTGCCCTCCCTGTAGCAACACAGATTCATGGAGCATTCCAGGGATGGATGAAAATGCATTTTTGGTGGGTTCCTTGAATCTGTGAGCTGACACCAGGCATTGGCATGCAAGTCACTTCACCAGTGTACAATGGGAGGGGAAAGAAGCAACCCAGAACATCACTATCCGCATCCATTAGCTCTGCAATCCGAGCAGCGCTTTGGCAGCTCCCCTCTCTTACAGGCAGGGCAGACAGATGTTATGGGACCTGATCCAGGTCTCACAGCAAGCCCACAACAGAACCAAGAACAGACCCCTTCCTGACTGACAGTCCATTATCCAGGGCCCTGCTCCCAACCTGAGCACTGCAAAAACCTCTGCACACTTCGGAAGAGGATTCTCTCCTGCAAGTGTCACAAGTGGGATCACACTGATTTTTTCTTCTTCACTTCTGCTGAGGCACAAAGGGAACTGCAGCATCTCACAGATCTGTCACCCGTGTCAAAGCACTGAATGCCACTCTAATTAAGAAGCCACCTTTCTGGTAATGATTAACAAACTTCTGGTTTGCAGAAATAAGGTATAAACCTCATTACAAAAAGGAAAAGGAAGATCCTAAACATGCTATAATGGGAAGTGCAATTGATTAGGCTGCAAGTCCTTAACCATTACAGAGCCAGAGGCAGAGATGTGGCTTTTCATGGCAAGATCTCTTGTAGATGGAGTGGATAAAGTCTCTAAGTGGATACCTGCACACCAACCCAATTTTGGCAGCAGCAGAGCATCCCTTCAGCACGTTTCAGCCCGGGAGAAGCCCAGCTGCAGAAAGGCATTACAGGGCACAGTGCTCTGCCCCCACCCCAGCACCTGATCCATTAGCTATGGAACACTTCCCTGCCTTCTCGTGCCAGGACTTACCCACGCTCCACTTTAAAAGCATTTTACAAATACTATTTAATTCCCACCCTTCCTTCCTCCAAGCACAAAATAGGAATCCTCAGGATCACCAGCAGCTAAACCAGAGAGAAGCCAACCTGTCCAGGACCCTGTCCACTTGTTTTGTCTGATCTCCCACACAAGTATTTACATCCACATCCAAGAGCAAACATCCCAGGAGCAGGACAGTTTTCCTTGCTGGGAGCAAGGGTGTCCAGGGAACCTCCTCTGTGCCCCACTGAAGGGCTGGAACAGCAGCTCGTCCTCCCAGAGCCCCACATTCCCTTCAGACCCATCCCATGCAGCAAAGTGTGTCCCAGGCACTCCTGCTTCCCTTCCTGACTGAACTGGTGATGCAGAGGAGGTTCCTGCTCTCTGAACAGCAGTACAGTCAGCTCTCTTAAGGCTTCTGAGTTTAATGAAAGCCTGTGTCTAGTTAATATTGTCAATGTTATTAACCAGAGGAAAACACAATCCCAGAACTGTAGGGATCATTACTTCCACAGAGCCTTGCTTCCACATCTTTTCAGCAGGTTTTTTTTTTGGCTGGAAGCTGTTTGATAGGTACCACAATATATTGCTACTGAATTGTTAGAGAACAAGAGCAAAGACAACAGGATTGCTTGTAGAAATGTAAAGCACCTTAAAAGTTAACAGCAGTTCAACTTGTTAATTTTCTGGGCCTTTGCTGCTCTAAGAGAGTTTTTAATAATCCCCCTGATATTTGCACCAACCTACAAAGGGCAGAGATGTTATTTTCAATGCATGTGAGGGCAGGACAAGTAATCAAGAGTCCCCTGGCTAGCAAGCTCTGTGCTCTAACCACAGCTTCTGGAAATAAAACTCCAGGCACCAAGAAGAAAAATAAATCTTCACTGGAAAAAAGAGGGTGACTACACTCAGCTAGAAGAGAACCCAGATCACCTCCAAAAGGCTCAGCCTGTGTTACCAAGAGTGGAACAGCTTAGTATGAAAGTTTCCTTCATCAGTGAGGATGAGAAAGCTCACTGCAGCCCTAATTTAATCCTTCCACTAAAAAGGCAGAATGATTTCACTACTTCTTGCCCCTGGAGAATAATAAATTCTTCATCCATGCTGTTCAATTCACGCCACACTCCAGGCAATCAAGTGTTCAAAGAAAAGACACTGGAGCTGCAAAAGCACTCTGCAGAAAGGTGGATATTCTGTGTACTTTACTGAATGATCCAGCAGTGCTGAACCCAATCCTCTGTGTCAGGAACAGTGCAGGGCTTAGAACAGGACATGGAGTGAGCCACCAGAAGCAACTACTGGAAACCTTCAGCACTTATCAGTTTCTTATCAGTGTCAGGTGAAGTCATTTAAAGCCTCCACTTCAGTCGCTTCATCAGAATTAAAGGAAAAACCCAAATACTAAGTGGAAGGAGCTGGAACAAGACAAATCACTAGAGATGGGGTGACATTTCAGTTATGAATAAACAACATTCCTTTCTTTAAAAAAAACAACAACAAAAGGAACCCGAACCCTAAACATCATCATGAACAAGACCTTCCAAAGCATTAAGATAAAAGCTAAAGCTGATTTTTAGCCTTGAACGGAGGCTCTGCAGACATAAGACTGGAGAAGCTCCACAACAGTCAGCACAGCAGCAATGGATTCAAAAGCTGCTTGAACAACTTAATGGAAGATTAATCTGTCAATATTTGTTAAATAGAAAGCTATCACCTGTGACTCAAGAAGCTTCTAAGCAATGTATCACAGGAGCTCAGGAAACAGACTCCCTGCTTGCCCTGTTCTGATGCTCTTTCCCTGACAGCCATTTCCAGTCCCTGAGGAAGACAAGACCCTGGACTGATGTCTCCTCTGGATCAGACCCCCTGCTCTATGCCTGGGTAACAGCAACCAAACTGAAATTCAGACCTCAGGTAGCCTGGGGTCACCAACACCTTGGAGGATGCTGGTCAAAGATTTCTCCACATCTTAATTTGGTTATGTAGTTAAGATGGCAAACATGGCTGCAAGGCAGTTTTTCTCAGGAAATTCTGAGATCCAAATATGCCTCTTCTCCATTTTAATCAGAACTTCCCACTCTTCCCCTTCTCCCTCAACCCCAGTGTTTCAGTGTGATCTGAGGGACAATTCCTGATGTACTGATAATCTCCACTTCTCTGCTGCTGAGAAGGAAAGCTGTGCTATTAAGTTTTTAGTGGCATTGTGGTTTCGGATTTGGGGAGGATGAGAAGGGCTGGGAAGAAGGGATCTGAGCTGAGAGGGCAGGGATTGCAAATCTCCCGACACACTTTGGGACTCCTCAGCTCCCCACACTGCCGGCAGCCAGCAGAGCGAGGAGCAGGCCCAGCACTCACCGCGATGCACTGCCTCATGATGCAGGACTGCTTCATCCTGCCGGGGCCCCCGAACTTCTTCATGTCCTTGCAGAAGTGGCACTCGCCGCACTCCGTCCGCAGACACGCCTCGCACTTGCGGCATCGCGTCCTCCTCCGCCGGGCGCCCGCCGTCGTCCGGTTGGCCGCGAGCTTCACCGCAGAGGCCGGGCCCAGCTTCCCCTTGGGCCGCCCCACTGCCCTGTTCTGCAAGAGCCAGACACACACAAGGTCAGTCGCACGTCCCGCTCCCCAGCTGAACCGCAGAACCTTCGTGGACACCCACGGGGGTATCGGAATTACCTACGCGTGGGTCATTAACACCCGGCAGTCACAGCAGCGCTCTTAAGAGCTCAAGGACTGCTGTTAACTTCCCACTAAGAGATGAACTGTAAAAAGACAAAGAAACCAGGACATAAGCGAGAGATCCCAAACCCAGAGCAAGCCCACTCCAGGAGGAGGGCAGGGAGAATCCACTTACACACAGCTCGATGCAGGACCAAGTCCCAAGCAATGTGCTTGGCTGAGATCAAGAGATTATCTGTGCCAACACTGAGCTCTTAGATTTGTGCTCAGGTTAAGCCAGAAGGTCTGCTTTCCTCCATTGGAAGTGGAAGAATCCAAAGGGGCAGCAAAAGTAATTTTGAGGTTACAGCAGTGAAACACCCAGCAATGGCTCAAGCCCCAGCAATCTCCCTAAAAAACCAGGAGACCATCAACTACTGCCAAGTGATTAAGTAGGAAATAAAACACAAATGCTACAAAACTCTTCCAAAGTAGCTCCCCTCATATCCAACACCAGCAAGTGCTCAAAAATAGAACACCAACTGATGCTTTGCAAAGGCTAAAAAGGGCATCCCAGGTCTAGATTTCAATGACCTTTAAGAGAGAAGCTAAAGGAGCATGAAAAGATTTGAAATGATTAGGTTAACTGCAACATGTTCACTCTGGACATCCAAATTTCATGTTCTCATCAGAAACTCCCTGTTATCCACAAGAACTTGCAGCTCAAGCCAAACTTCACTAAATACCATGTAATTGTGTGGGGCTAATTATGCAAGAATTGGCTTGGCTCATTCTGACCACTGACAGCTTTCTCCATAAAGATGATAATAACAGGACTGCAAAGTTCATCTGGTTCACCATTTATACAAACTTCTCCACTTTCTGCACATCTCAGCATATGACCAGCAGACCAGCCAGTTTCACTTTCTGTTCCAGCTGAATTCTGGGCAGTCACCAAGGCAGGGGCAGGTTGGCTGTAGGAAGCCATGAAGAAATTCCACCACAGATTTTAAAAGAAGAGGTGTGGAAATATTTCCACTTGGTTCTACAAAAGGCTCCCTAAGTGTCCTGCTATACAACCCTGAAGAAAAGCCACACTGCTGAGTATTTGATCTTCCTCCCAGCTGACTTAGCAAAGCTCCAGTGACTCTCCCTAAGCTGCAGGAGAGTGCTGATATTTTAACAGCCTCCATCCCAGGAATCTCAGTGATGGGAGCACAAAGAAGTCAGGAGTTAGACCCCTTAAGCTTTCTCTCCTACAGACCTACTGCAGGTGGGAGAAAACAGAGTCCATGAGGCTATACAGATTTCAGCAAGTTTTTAATTCCACTTCTGGGGAGCAGATTTTGCTCTGTGTGCAGGTTGAATCTCGCTGTGCTGTGTGAACACAGACAGCACAGCTTCCTTCCCATCCCCAAGCACACCGGCTGCCTCGATTTCAGATCAATGTCAGACACTCTAAAGAATAAATATTTACCTCCTAGACCAACTTTCCAGCCTCTCAAGGATAAAGTCGTCTCTGGCAGGGCTGGCTTAGAGGCAACCTAGATAAGAGATAATTTTCTTCCTCAGCATGAATCACTCCTCCGTTCTCTTTATTAGTCTCCTTCCACTAGGAAGGGACGCCACGAACCAAGGGCTGGATATCAGCGGGAACAAGTTAAACCAAAACATGTACAACAACTTGGGCAAGTTCCCCTCAGCCAAGAGCACATGGAAGATAGTGTGAGCACCTGACTCCTTCCCACTGGGATGGGACATGATTAAGTTTGAGGAGACAAACAACAGGTCCGACACCATCAGAAGGGTGTTTTTAAATGCAATTGCTTTCAAGGAAAAAACAAACTCGGTACTTTTCCAGCTGAAACACAACTCCTGCTTCTGCCACAGTAAAAGGAGCCAAGTCCTAATCCTGGGGACAGCAGTTTAAGTGCCAGGACACTACAAAGATGGTAAAAAGGCATCGCTTGAACACAGAATCTGAGAATCCTAAAAAAACCCACAGAAGCAGGAAGGTGAAGGTACAAGAACAAATCTGAAGCCAGACCACAGCACACACCACAGATTTCCTTACAGATCCCCAGCACGGGGCAGAGGTGCAGACCTGGATCTCACTGTATCCAACACTTCTTAACTACCCAGACCTCTTCACTGCTCATTAGCACGTTCAAGCAATTGTACTAATTTACCAACCTACCGATCCTCAATCCAAGCCACGTTTTCACTCCAGGATGTCGAAGCCAGCAAGGCTTGAGAGGCCTTGCAGGAATTCCCACTAGTATCCAGTTTCAAGGGGCTCCAAAGTGGGCGCTTAAAAACCTCCACAGAAGAAAATCTGGCCTGTGGGTTGCTATCCCAGAAAGGGGCTGGGATTCAAGGGGGTAGAAGGAGCCTCCAACATGGCTTGGGGTTTATTTAGCGCATGGCAGACAGCCAGATAAATTCCAGGTCGATGTTAGTGAGGAGATGCTGCAGGATTTCCAGCTCAGACTGCAGTGTTACAGTGCACCAGCCCCAGCAGTGAGTTGAGGTAGATTTCCTTCCCAGCTCATGTCCTCACCTCTGTACTGCAACTTGCCACCCTCCCAGCACAATCCATGGGTTTGTCTTGCAAATAAAAAGTGGTAGGGGATGGCAGGACTCCTCACCCTGGGCTGACCAGCAAACAGCAGCTCCACGGCCTCAGGCTCAGCAAGCCCTAAACGGGGTTCTAGGCCAACGGTGCCTCCTTCTGTGAGGCAGATCCCACCATCTCCTTTCCCAAGGAGGTGACACCCTGAAGCACAGCCTGTGCCTGCTGGCTCTGTAGCCCCAAGCAGCCACCTCTGAGAACTGCCAAGAAAACAAAGATTGTACCAAACTTGAAGGCATTTTTTTTTTCTTAAACCCAACATTAGAAGCCAGGGAGCTGAGACAGAGCCTGCCTGAAACACCATCACCAGCCATCCCCTACATTCTCCAGCACCTCCACAAAACTGTGCTCATTCTACTAGGGCCACACCAAGTCTTCAAAAGAGAAGCAGGAACATGCTGAAGTGATGACAGCCACTCTGCCAAGCTCCCAAACGCTGTGCAGGCAGCTGCTGAAACATATTAGGATTAATATTCTAAATCCCTATCTCTATTACACTGAAACCTAGAAAGCTGGTGGACTTGCTCTGCCTTCTAGACATGTGAACAGGACACCCTGCTGGGGTTTTTTCTTTTGTCCTCCCCAGATTACTGCTATGACACACAAAGGTAACTTGCTCCAGTCCCTGAAGCAGACACAGCATTTGGGTAATGGGAGTAAACCTGGGCCATCAAATGTAATACACTATGAACTACAAAGCCATTTACAAATCATGAAGTTGGGCTCACCCTCCCACACCACAGTGCTTAAGCACACCCACTCCTCACACAGTAAAGGGGACAAAGTAGCAAACTCATTTACACTCATTTTCGGAAGGGCTGAGCTCCTGCAGACCCCCCCCCCAAATTCAGTATGCTCCAGGTGGACTGAGTGGGGTGGTCATCAGCAGTTCCACTCTTTCAGCAGGGTTGTGCAGATCTGGGAATAAGCCCAGGTACAACACTTCCAACTCTAAATCAACCCCTAGGAAATGCTACCTGGAAGTCACTGCTCAGAACATTAGTTTATCTTGGCTATGGACAAACACTTGGCTGCTGGGAAGTTTCCTCTGCCTGCTTACAGCAGCACACTTTTACCACACATCACAGGCTGCTTGGCTGTCACTGAAAACCCACCGACCATCACACCTGGGTCAGAAGGACCAGAGGCACTAAGGAAGGGCCTCTACTCCGAGCACAACCCTTACTGCAACAGAAACACAGCCCTGATGTTTACAGAAACAGATTTCTAACATTCACACTTACAAAGAACAACTCAAAAGACCCGGGCAAACAAAAATACCAAGAACATCAAGTTTTGAAGCCAACACTCCAAGAGATATCAGCTGTTAAATGCATCATTAAGTAGGTGCTGATGCTCTCCAGCTGCTGTCACAACAACTGGCCTCTGTTGGAGACGTCACCAGGCAACTTCACATACAAAACTCTCCTGCCCTGAAGAGGAAAATCATCTGACCTTGAAACCAAGTCCAGAAGGAAGGAGGTCCTGGCCCTCAAAGCAAGGCTGACCAAGTCTTCAGCCTAGAAACAAGCTCTTCTGTGAGTGGCCTTTACCTGGGCACGGGTCTTATTCCACCACTCAGTTTCAGTGACCTGCTTAAACTGCTGCCAGCAGCACCGAACCATTACTTCAGACTCAATATCTCTGAGAAAAACACAGGGACATGCACAGGGCCCTTCTGAAGAGCTTCTCACGTGGCCAGCTCAGTGAGACCCTGAAGCACTTCACTTTAACCAAGTACAATCTGAACAGCTCACGCAGTAACCACTGTGTAAACCTTCCCGAGACAAGACATCTTACGTGCTGGTGTTCACTGCCTCAGGGTGCTGTGCCACACAAATATACCCCCCCTTTCATTTGCAGGGCTGGTGATTTCCTTCTGTAACACGTGGACAAATTCTGACTATTCTCATTTACTGTGGTTTGACCATATCTACACAACCACATGAGCACCCAAAGGTGAGGATCCAGGACACACTGGGTGCCAGTCCCGCACTTAGAGCTTTATATGGTACTGCATCCCACTGCAATTGTTTTAACAGAATTAGAGTAGCCAAATTTAATTACCAGATCTTTATAAGGTCTGATAAATAAACCCTAGGGGAAAATGAAATAGAAAAAAAAAAATCAAAAAACAAGCCACACACATTAACCCACACTTCATAACTAAAACATCACCCTAGACATGGGGGGTCATGGGGCAACACCGGAGATACCCACAGGGTGGCACAGCAAAGGCTTCTGGTCAGTTATCTCCTAATATCTTCCCACTGCATCAGACAGGGATTCCCACTCCATTCAAACAGGTGGAAGTTCTGGAGGTCAAGGCTCCCTGTATGCTGCCCAAGGCAGTGATAGCACTGTCCTCTCCTGTCCCAGTGTCGTGTCTCTCTCCCAGACTCCCAGGCATGTAACTTTGGCCTTCCTGATAAGAAACCCAATCAAATTGACAATTACCAACACTGGTGTAGACCAAGGACACACATCAACACACTGGACTGAGAGGCACCAAAGTCATTTTACCAGAGGTGTCTGAAACACCCTGTGATTAACTCCACATTAACTCCGAAATACGGGGACTGGCCATGGCTGCCTGGCAGGGACAGCCTGTTACCCCCTGCCAGGCACTGCAAGGAATCATTAATGTTGGAAAAGACCTCTAAAATAATCCTGTCCAACTCTTAACTCAGCACTGCCATGTTCACCCCTAAACCATGTCCCCAAGTGCCACACCAGATGTTTTTGGAACACTTCCAGGGACACCACTTCCTGGGCAGCCTGGGAATTGATAATCACAACCAAGACAACAGATCTTTGGCATTGCTACTGAACAGCTTCCAAACCCTTACAGCTCTTTAGCAATTAACAGAAACCCTTGTCAAAGGAAGAACTTTAAGAGGAAGAAGGAAGGACAGGATGATGTAACTGCAGGAATTCAGTGGGGACGAGGAAGAAGCTCAACTGAGATAGGAAAAAAAACAAACAAAAAAATCAAACTGATGCCAATAACATCCTTTAAAGTTGTATTAATTGAAGAGCACATGCCAACATCATGATCTGTTATGTCTGACTAAAGCCTGTCTGCCCAATTGTCTGCTCACACAAACTCCAGGAGAGCTGTTTTCCTCTAGCAGTGACTATTTACAGGGACATCACCCTCCATCAGAATATGTCCCACTAGACAAGTCCAAGGTCCCTCATTAAGCAGGCGGCATCAGAGGGAAAGGGAAGATGCTGGAACTTTTCCAAGCCCAGCCATCCCCAATAAGGATTAATCCTCTCCAGATGTTCACTGCCACCATCTCCTCCAGTTCATACTTCAAAAGTTCCTCGTCCTCTTCTACAAAAAGCAACGTGGCTCCTAATGACCCCTGCCAGGTGACCACAGAGCTCCACTACCAAATCAACAGTACAGCTAATTTCCCACAAAATAGAAGTTTACACTCCCCAAGTTCATCTGGGCATAAGTGACACTCCAGAAGCTTTTCTGCCAACACAGCTATGTTGTTCAGGGAGCGATAAACTGGCACATCAGTGCCAACACCAGTGCCCCCGTTTATTTTCCTCTGGTGGTGAGGAGGTAGAAGTTAGGCCTGGGGGGTGAAATAAGATATACTGGCAAAAACATGCTTTTGGAGATAAGCTGCATCCAAAGTAGAAGCTCTTAAAGACACCAGTAAGTTACACAGACTTGGGGCACCCTGTGGAAAACGCAGCTTTTCTTACCACTGCTGCAGGACACATCCCCCTGCCCCAGGCAGGAGCAGAGTGCTCTGTTTACACACACTCAAGTGCCACAGTCAGAAACCGAATTGAATTTCTTCCTACCACAAGCAACTTGGTGGGCTGGGGCAGGGCCAGCACCAGGCAGGACACGTGCCCTGGCATCCACATGCTTCCAAGCCCCCAGTGCTGCCTGCAACTACCACAAGTGCAGTAAATCCTGTCGGCTCTGTGCTGGGAAAAACAACAGTTCTTTTGCCTTCTTAGTTCAGGCACAAACGAGGGAAAGAGGAATAGAAGTCGGGAGAAAGCCTGAGTGACAAAAACTGCAGCTTCTCCCCAAGCACTGAAGCTGTGCTGTTCAACTACACCTGTAGAGCTGAAGGCTTTCACCTGTTACATACCAGGGACTGTCGTGGTAGAAAAAGTGACATAATACGGATTTGACACATCCTGTGTAGAAAAACAGAGTAACCAGACATTAAAGCAGGCTTGCCTGAAAATACAGCTGGAGCTACAAGCGGTGTTTTACCACTGGAACAGTTCTGAACAAAAAGGAAAACATTCCACAGGTCTTTGGTACAGAGGTCAGTGTTAATAGTTTCGGATCAGACCAAGACTCCTAAGAAACTCTGAAAGAAAGATTTCCCCTTTCTTGCATTAATTTTTGTTTTAAACTTCTAAGATAAAAAAAAACGCTATGAAAGCCTCAGGTTTTAGAAGAGTTGAAGAATCCCAGAACATAACCAACTTTCCAGATTCATCTAGCAAGAACCAGCACCACCAAGTAGCAATTTCACAGCTGGTACAATACAGCTGAGACCAATCTGCTCGCCCCACCATTAGCTCTTTTTAAAAAGTGTGCAGTGATTGCACCAAGACACAGATCCAAATGGAAAAGGCCTGGCATGGGACAAAAGTTAAGAAAAAGAAGGGGGCTGGGACATTTTAATGACCTGGTCTGGGCACAGAGCAGTGACTTGAGCAGCAGAACAGGCCTGAACATTCACACAGTCCCCAGAACTAAGTAAAGGCTTCATAAAGTTACTCATCCAAACCTCGGCTTAGGTTCTTGGACTGACACTACACCAGGCCAGTGCAGCACATTAATGCTTCTCCCAAGGTTTCCACACCAGATCTGCCATCCCAGGGGAGCACTCAAAGCACACCACAACCATCACCCCCCAAACTCTCTTTTGGCCCTGCTTTCTATGTGCAATTCTGAAGCCAAACAAGGTAAAGTTATTAGAAACAAGGTGGGCTTTGGAGGATAGACTCAACACCCAACCTACTAGAAACTTGTCTCTTAAAATATTAGGCTTTTTTAAAGAGCAAAACACCTTGAGTTGCAAACAAAACTATCAAGTTTATGTTCAAATTGCGTACACATGTTTAATACTATTCCTGGTGCATTTTTAATTGCTTAGGCAGTTCTTAGAGACTAAAATACGCAATCTAGAACATATGTTCTGGATTATTTTTCACAGATTACTTCATAAATTCAAAAAGTTTATTTTCTTCCCCCACAGGGAAAAAAAAAGCCTTCAGAGAATAAACCCTGCAAGTATTAATAAAAGTTCTCTTTTCATTTCGGCACACATCCTTCTCTTTATTCTATATCCCTCGTCCCTGGGAATGGAAAGGAGGCTTTAGCTATAAATCAAACCAAGACAAGGTAACCAGGCTCAGCATCAAGACTCTCTCCCCAAGTCCCGCAGCCCTCTCAGCTATTTGAGGAATCTTAATAGAAAAAAAAAAAAAGAAATAAAGGAAAAAAAAAAAATAACAATTCTGCCGAGGACAGGGCAGCCCCCGAGAGGCACAAACCCCCCGCTCCCGGCGCGTTGGGGGCCCTGGGAGGTGCCGAACTCGCGGTGCCCGGGGNNNNCGCGGCGGGCGAGGCCGAGCGCCCCGGGCCGGCCCCGCGGAGGCTCCGCGGCCCCGCCCGGCGCGGTCCCCGGGCGAGCGGCGCTGCCCCGGGGCCGCTCCCGACCCCACATTGTTCCCGTCCCCGCGGCCGGCGCGGCGCTGCCCGGCCCGGCCTCCTCCCCTCCCTTCCCGCTGCAAACTTCGCCGCCCGCCCCGGACCTGCTCCGGCCCCAGCTCGGGCCCCGGCCCCGGCTCGGGCTCCGGCTCCGACTCGAAGTCCTCCTCGTCGGCGCTCGCAGACATGGCCATGGCTCATGGTGGGCCCAGGCGGAGCCGAGCTGACATGGCTGGAGCGGCGCTGCTGGCGGAGCCCCGCTCCCCGCACACACACACACACATGCAGGAGGAGGAGGAGGAGGAAGGGGGGCCGTGCATATTCATGCCAGGCAGCCAGGAAGGGGCTGGCCCTGCCGGCACGGCCAATCGCGGGCCGCTTCCACACCGCCGGCCTGCGGGGACAGCGGGCACGGCGCGGCCGGGGCACCGCGGCCGAGCCCCGCACACCGGGGCGGGGGTTCGGCCGGCGATCTCCCCGCGGGAACGGGCCCCGCGCCCCGGCGGGGCCGGCGGGGCGGGCCGGGCGCGGCCGTGCCGAGCGGCGCTGGGCGGGGAGGATGCGCGGCCGCCCGCGGGGCGCTCGGCGCTGCTCGGGCTGCTCAGACAAAGGAGACGCGCACAGACACACACACACACACAGACACGCACACACACACACACACACACCCTGCACCGCGATACCTGCGGCTCCCCGCCCGCCGCTCGGGCCGGGCCGGGAGCAGGGAGCCTCCATCCCTCGGGAGGAGGAAGGCACCGAGCAAACTTCGGGATTGCGAGCGGCAGAACCGGCGCTGGGATGAGATGGGATACGAGGCGACTCGGCTTGTGTTGCTGGCCTCGCGTCTGGCCTCGCGCTGCTCCCCGTGCGGGCATCCCCCTCTTTTGCTTGCTCCCAAGGAACCATTTCCAGCCCCGCTCCGATCATCCTGACCCGCTGCTGGGGCTTTACAATTAAATGCCCTCCCCGCAGTGTGACATGTTACACATCGGTCAGTCGGGGACCCGTCCTGGATCCAAAGGTTCCAGGGCCAGCACCTCAACATGGACACTGCCTTTGCCGTCCAGAGCCTGCAGCTGAGGGTCACAGGCCTGAATTTGAGTGCTGGAGAATTAAATTTCCCACTGGATTTATGGGCCTGCTTTCAGGGGAAATCCCGATTCCACTCAAGTTGTTAGGATTTTGCCTCCGGCTCCTACGCCCACAACACAGAATTAAACATGAGATTAAATATTTGCATGTGCTGAGCAACCAAGAAGCCATAAAGAAGCACATCTAATGGTCCTTGCATCAGGATTTTTGCCAAACTAGTTTCAGCTCAGTTCCCTGGTCCAAATTACCACATGGCATAAACAGTCCAGGTAGTTCAGGAGAAGAGGCAGCAACAAGCAGGAACTGGCACGGGAGCAAACAGCAGCACAGCCCTTGAGACAGCAGGATCCACACTGAGACTGGTCACTCAAGTTTAAGTAATAAAATACAGTCAAACTTTAAATGTATTTACAGGCGACTGCCGATAAAGCCACGTGAATTGGGTGATTACGCCCCTTCCTTATTTTTAACATAGTAAATATCCATTCCTTGTTTGTACTCCTGTCCTCTTCCCAACTCAAACTCAAATGATGGGTAGGTGATGGTATTCTCCCCATCCTGCTCATCCACTGCACCAGGAGTGAAGCGTTTCCTTGCAGCGCACAGTGGGGCTCCCCAGAAGGCGATGGGGGTGTGCTCAGCCCGTCTCCTCAGGTTTCTCTCTCCCCTCACTGTGTTCGTACACAACCGGGAGCGGGAGCAGACGAAGGCTGAGGCACGAAAGGCATGTGCCTAAGGCCTTGGCTTTCAGAATCACAAGGTAATATCAGAATCCAATGTTTTCTGGAGGAGAGAAGAAGGGGGGGATGCATGTCTCATGACAGGCCTACAAAGGAGAGCTTTTAACTGCAAAGCAAGGATAGCTGACACGACTAGAGCCGTGATACACTTGGCCTCCAGCAGCGGCAGGAGAACAGGTGACATCCGGAAGGAAGACGCCTGGTCCCACACCTGCCCGTGGGCAGACCAAGTCTCCACTAGCCCAGTTCCATGTGTAACCTGGCTCACACTTGTTTGTCCCTCCGGCCTTTTGGCTCCGTAATCCAGACAAGGAGAAAAAAATAACTTGTGACATCCCCCAAGGACAATCCAGCAGTCACACCACAGCGAAATGTCATTCACAGCAAATTAAATCATGACAGAGATCATCCTACTCCTCTCATCTGCGGCGCATCCCAGCACTCCTGATGTTTGCACTGGCCTCTCCGGGCTGCAGCAGGTCCCCAAGTGTATCCCACCCCAGCCCTCGCCCCACAGCCACCCCTGCGTGTCCAGGCTGCCACTTGCAGCAGCACCACAAGTGAGAAATGAGCTCTAATTAGGAAGGCTGCGTTAGGAGGGAAGACACACACACGCCAAGAATATCCTGGAATGATTTCCAAACGCTAGGTAAACTTTGCTGAGACGGTGTTTAAAAAAAATTGAGAGGATATGATATAAAATAGCAAATTGGGAATCAGTGTGGGGGAAACAACACAACAAAATAAACTTTTCTGATTGTAATTGCTCTCAAAAAAACTCATCCTGTACAAGAGCAGCTAACCATTCAGAGGAATATTTAATACACAGAGAGAACTATTAAGAGAGCATTTTCCACCTCAATTCTTTCAGCTTGTCTACACTAGAGAACACTAAATTACAACAAATAGTGAGCAACCCTTGTGTGAACAGCGTCTAGTTGCCCAGCCTGGTGGAGTTTACAACAGCTTTGAACACAAAATAAGCAGCAGTGCCCCCAGTCCTGCCTGTAGTAGCAGAACTGTGTCCATACTTCAGCTTTGCGTGATGCAGTTCAGTAATAAATAACATCCTTAATTACCCTGCTGAATGAGCCGTAGTGAAAACTGCATGAAAACAGACAGTACCTTCTATTTTGAACTGTTGCTTTGATTGCACCTCACCTGAAGTCATATATAAGTCTCATCAATATCATAATCTTCTCCACAGAAACCAATTATGTTGTCACAAACTGAGACAATAACCTCAAGCGAAGAATAAACAGCAGGAGCAGATGAGTGCCAAAGAACCAGATTTTATTCTCATGCAAATATCCTTAAGTAGTAAAACCAAGATGGGGGAGGACGACTACAACCCCTGTGCTGTACTCACTCACTCCTGAGCATCTCTTGTACCAACAGACTTTTGCTTCCAGTGCTAAACAGGATCTGTTTTCATATTACACACTGGAGTTTATGATTCACACTATGAAGTGAAATTCTTTGATTTTACCTTCCCTTGAAACTTTTTATGCACCTTTACGGAATATTATATTTAGCTGGTATTCGAAAAAAATATTTACATGGAAACAATCAGACAGAAACCCTCAAACTGGTTTATAAGCAAGTCCTTGAAAAAAGATCTTGTGATTTGAGCTGCTGCAGCTTTCTGCAGGCCAGCACATATGTTTTTGAAAAGGAAACCCACTGAGATGTTTATGAATCACGATTATTGACCTGTATCAGAATAAGAGAGTTACCCAGTAGCTTTCTAAGGTTCATTGTTTTGGTGTAAGTGTCCATTCACATGAAATATGATCTTAACTGTTGGGCCTGGGCAAATTTCATGACACTCTTCTCCAGAGTTCTAACCAATATTTCAGTTGTATTCTCAACACTAGCAGTGACAGTCTGACAACATAAATATCCATGATCTTACTACTTCCTGCTATCTACTTTATCTGAACTATGACACAAGAGTTGTCATCAGATGCACTGAGTATCCATCACAATCTCATCAATACACAGTCCGACTGATCAACTTTAGATCAAATAAAGCAACTCAAGATGAAATAATATTGATTGCTCCCTCCATGCCACACCTCCAGCTCGTGCTTTCCTTAACCAGTATCCAGGAGCAGCAAAGGGTTGTACAGCCTCCTCCTGAAGGATGACAGCCATGGGCTATTCCAGGGCAGTAGAGGAGCAGCACCCAAAACAGGTGAGTAACACACTCACTCCATCTCCCATATACCTTAAAAACAAAACACCCCCCTCCAAACCCCAATACCCTGTTGTCTTAAAAAAGTAATAGGACTGCAGAAGGGTGAAACATGGACTCCAGCTACCACACAAGACAGGCTCTTCTCTACAGGAAGAGCCACGGTGTGACTGGGACGATCCACTGGGAAATTAGGGAAATCCTGCCATGCTTCCTTCTCCCACAGAACCTTATGGCACAGAGTGTTTCCCCAGCCCAGCTTGTGTCTCCAAGAGCCATGTTCTGTCAGTAAATGCAAGAACTAGTGAAGGAGGTTCCTAAGAAGATAAGGGCAGTGACTGCTGTGCTGGAGGAACATGCAAATAGATGTGGCTGAGAGAGTGGATTAACCGGAATACGTAACCTGCTTTGCTGCCAGTGGCTCAGAGTGCTCTGGCACACGGCACAGAATGCTGGGAGAGTCAGTTGTGTCCAACGTGTGGGCAGCAGCCTGAAAATCCAGAGACCAAACCCAAACAGAGGGTGAGCAAAGGAAAAGCTGAAGTGCAGTTTGCCTCATGAGGGCTCACTGCTGTCACCTACAAACTTGACTTGGATTTGTAGGGAAACATCCAGGACTAACAACCAAACCACACTAGGCTAAGACTCACAGCTGCTTTGCTTTTATTGGAATTTATCCATATATTTTGTTGTATTTGTTGTTTTCGAAAAGGAGAGCATTCCTGTCCCTCTTCTATCTGGTCCAGTGCTTGCAGTAAAGTCATGAAGTTGAAACAAGCCCTCATTTATATTCTCAGCAGACTTTAATTTCAGTGTGCTGTGGAACTAAAGGAAGCCATCTTCTCGGGGACAGAACATACAATTCAATTTTGTTCTGAAAAGTGCATGCAGGATTAATGTCCATAATTGCACGGCACATACTGTGGGATGACAAACGCCTTCCCTGCTGCTCTGCCAATGTGCTTCGATCCAGAAACAAAACTATTAAGTTTCAGATACGTAACTCAGAGCTCGGATGGTTTTCGTGTTGGGGTGGGGGAGAACACAAGGATGCTGGAATTCTTAAGCCAGGTTCAAACCTTGGTGTTTTGTCTGGTTTTGTTGGCCAGGGTAGGCAAGATCCTGGGGATAAAATCTGAGATCTGTCAACTCATTTCACATATGGCCAGTCTTCACGAACGAAGATCTGGGAAAGGTGTTCCCACCTTTCAAGCCTGCGCAATGGATTTTTTAGGTGA
>JAWWLV010000038.1:10969651-11083755 GCA_035041135.1 Platyrinchus mystaceus | reverse complement strand
TCATCTGCCGGGCCAAGCAGGCTTGGACAATGGCAGTGAGGTCCTCAGGACGTAGGTTTGTTTAGAGTGACCTTCTTTTAGATGGATGGCCTTAGGGGCTGACGAGCTCCATCTGCCCGGGGGACCCGGGATTAGAACCTGTGGCCTTGGCGCTGAGAGACCAGTGTCTTATCTGTGACAAAGGTCTTAAGACTCCGGTAGTTCTCATCAGCACTTTTGCTGTCATGAAATAAAGAGAAAGCTGCTGCCTTGAAAAATGGCAGTCAAGATGTAGTTGGGAAAAATTTGTGTAACTGAATATTCGTGCCTATGGAAGAAGAATGACAATGGGGAAGAGAACATAAATCTTCTCGTGTGATACTTGGAGCACAACAGTTGGAAAACAGAGATGTCTGTTCATTTTTTTTTCCGATCCATTTAGATTTCTACTCAGAGTCAAAATGGCTCTAATTTACCTGTTTGATGTATTAATCACATAAAGGCATTGGTCAGATTTCAAAGCAAGTGGCTGAGAGCTGATAAGAAGTGAAAATATTAAGTCAAAGATGGAAGATTAAGAAGGTGCTCATTCAAGTCCTTGCTATTTATAATTACTCCCTGAAGGGACACAATATTTCAAGTACTGCCTCTTGAGGTGAGAAATAATCTGTCAAGTCACCAGGCAAAGCTTTTAGAAAAATACTGAGGCAATAGGCAGAAGCTCTTTCGTAGAATCACGGAATGGGCTGGGTTGGAAGGGACCTTCCAGACTGTAGTTCCAGCCCCCCCGGGCACGTTATATGTGATACACATCCAGCAAACCCTGAAACTCCTCGGGTCTGCAGGAATTACCACACAACGAATTTGTCTGGAGGACTGATGTTTGTAAGAGACTGAAACGGTGCTCAGAAAAATAAACAGGTCAGGCAAGGAGCTGCTCTCCTCGGCAGCGCTGCCCCGGGAAAGCAGACGCTTGACAGGAACTCCCAGTAGCTTCAACAGCTTCCCCTCCTCTGCACAGTGCCCCAAGTAGTCTTTGGTTCTGGTGCATCAGGTTTTTTCCCTGCTCCCAAGTGTAGTCAGCAGGGAAAGGCCTTAAATTCACAGGCACAGAGTTACTGTGGGAAGTCCCCTACAAAAAATATCCCCCGAACCTCAGCTATGTGATTTTCTTATTAGATTTGTCAGGAGCCAGAACTGGGGTATCTTTCTGAATACATTTCAGCTCTCTCCTACCACATGGCATCTACTATCCTACAGTGTAAAAGAACACAAATTATTCAAAATTATTTAAATCACTGATTCCAATCACAATTTAAATCAGTAAAGAGAAAAACAAATTTAAATTGATTTAAATCCTCATTTTCTTTTGTACTTAAGTTATTTTCTAGGAGAAAAGTAATTATTAGCATCTGATAACTACCAAGAAATGTCTGATTTGCAGTCGATTATGAACTTTATAATCAGGACTTTTTATCAACAAAAAGGACTCCCAATACACACATATTTGTATATGCAAATCTCCTTACAGACTACTGGCATTTAAAATTGTTGTTGACACCAAGCAGAGTTCAGGCTCTTCTGTGTGAGATCACTTCAAACACCTTTAAGCTGGTGCCTGGCAAGAATGAAATGTGACAGTTCAAATCCCCTTTTTGCTCCTGCCCCACTTGGAATGACTGATGGAAAACTTATTTGAATCTCAACCAGAAAAATACATCCTACAACAATTTACACAGAATTGTTTTGCTCTCTATCTACCTGTATCTTTTTTTATCCTTCCCTGATTTTTTTCCAACACTAGATAGACTCAATTTTTACTTTAAATCTTAAATGCTTCTTTTTAATTGTCAGTATTTGCTTTTTAATACATTTGTATTCCCACAGGAAGTACCCTGAGCAGATCTCCAAGGACTGGTCTGTCCTAGGGAATTTGGCAGAGTTTTCCCACTGCTGCTATAAGGAATGTTGCTTTCCTGGTGGTAGCCCCTGGGCAGGCTCCTGAAGCTGATGCTGGTTTGATGTTGTGCCATTTCTACGTGCTCAGATCTGTTTCAGACACTGCTCTGGTTAAAACACTAATTGCTGTAACGAGTCCCTCACTGCTCCTGCTTCTCTGGGTGGAGCTGGCCCAGCGATAGCTATGGCAGGAATTCTTAGTAAGCAAGCAAGTAAAAACTGGAAGTACTTATTCAAAGGTTTTCAGGAATGTTCTTTGTCCACCTCGCACCTCTCCCCCTGAACTGAAGGCAAACCTGATGTAAAACAATGCTCAACACTTGGGAAAAATCACATTGGTTTCAAGTTAATCCAAGCACTGTGTTCTATGCTTTCCCCCCCCAATTTCTGCATACAGATTTATTGTGTCCACTGATTCTTAGTCCATTTACTTACTATTTCTTAATTTTGATCTGATGCATAATGTTGCATAAAATTGGAGCCATAAAGAAAGGAGCTCTGTTATTAAAAACTGGTAAATCTTCTTTTCCCAGCATTTTTAATGTGAAATACCATGAAAAGGGAAAAAGGTTCCTTGCTGGAAAATGGCAGCAGACATGTGAAAGTGCACAAGGACATCGATGGGCTCCATATCTGGAGATGGTGGCTAATCCAACTGCCTTTTATATTTAAAATACAAATTATTTCTAAGAATCTGCCACAGCTGTCTACTGGTTTCCTTGTGTGCTGTTTGGTTCAGACTCTGAACAATGATCAGAAATCTTATTCCCAGCCTAAACCTATTTATGGTATGTTTATACTCCCTTCTTCCCATGCCAACATTGTCCATTAGCTTAAATAACTCTTTTCCTGCCCCGATGTTTATACTCCCTGAAGTACTCACACAACAATCATCTCCCCCTTCAACTTCACCGTGCCAGGCTGAGCCAGGCATGTCCTTCTGGTCTCTGCTCTTAAACATCACATCCTGAATGCTATATGTGGTTGTGGAATCCCAGATTCACCCTCACCTCAAAACTACCTGTAATGGAACTAGAATAGAGCGAGAAAAATGCTTCAACAAATGATATGGTTTGTGTATCAGGAAAGATTGAACTTACTTGGGGTTTTCACCTTGAGAGTCGGGAAAAAAATGCTGAGACACCGTACCAGGGACATAAAAAATCCTTGACAGCACGGAGATGAACAGAGACCTCATTCAAATTTCTCAAAATGCATGATACAGAGGGCATGAAGTGTATTTATGATACTAAAGGACACATCTGAAACAACATAAGGAAGTACTTATCTACACAGAGCTTTATTAAACCGCGGGGGACGCTGCCACAGGATGCTGTGGAGATCAAAAAGATCAACAGGTTCCACAAATTATTAGGTAAATTCACAGAGGGGAAAAAAATTCTACCAGGGGACACTAAGCAGAAAAGATGAAGATACAATCTTGCAGCTTAACGGGGAAGATAAGCAAAGGGAAGAGCTCCTTCTTTCTGCTTTGTTCCTACGCCTCTTGAAACTGCTGGGACTGAGCACCACCAAAACAGGCTCTGTGCCACAAGGACTGGGGGCTGATGGAGCACGACTTTCCTCAGCCACAGTGATCAGCCTTTTGCTCTGCCCCTCACAGATTATTCTTATCAGTTATCCTTCTTTTTCAGATCCACAGATGTATCTGTAGAATTCTGCAAAAAGATTTCTAGTAAAAATAAAGGAGTAAAAAAACTAAACTGCTGTAGGACAGAACTCACTAATGACTGGGATCATATGCTGCCACCCCAGAAGGTTCCTTTCAATGACCACTCCCCAACTCAAAAACACAACAGCAAAACACTCAGCCTGAGGGATGTCTTCTTTTTTTTTCTCCCCCCCCCCCCACCCCCCAGTTATCACTTTTTCTGCCTGGTTTTCATGCCAGAGCTATAAATATTATTTACATTGCCAATTGCAGGGAAGGGTGTGTTTAAAAAAAACCATAATCCAATTAAAATTTCAGTTTGTGGTCTTTACTAATTAATAGTACTCCTTTAAATAAGAATATTATCATTTCCTTATTAGGCTTCTTAAGTCTCTTCTCTTAAAATCAACAGGTCAAAATTACACAGAGAAATGGTATGAACAGGCATCAGAGAAAAAGCCCCACATTACAGCATTTTCTACCAGCTACTGAAAATTACAGCTCCATCTCCTGCTCACAGCCAGACCTATATATATTTGGACACTCACTATCATTACAAATGCAGTGGCTTTAGGTTTGTGCCAGGTAAGAAAGATGAGAATCCAGCTCACAGTCTGCATTTCTAACTCTTCACAGAACAAGAGAGGCCAAACATATTTTAGTTCTTTATAGCTGCTCTTCATAGACAACTAAAGATCTTTATCACAATAAAAACAGAAGGCACTGCCACAGAGTGTAATTACATGCTGCTGGAGTTGACTGTTGTCCTCCAGAAATAGGAAATGGGTTGAAAAATGCGGTTTCTGCTCGGGCCATATTCCGAGTTCCTTAAATGAAATGCTATCCCTAATTCCTGGGCAGAAAAATGGGAACTCTGGAATGCTGGTGACTCCTGAGAGTGGGCTTCAAAACTGGGCTTGGTGGTTGCCAGCTTCCCTCACCGGTGATCAATTGGCCATGAGATGCCACAGTGGCAGATCAGGTTTAGGCCCTGCTCCCTGTTCACACCATCCAAAAGTTCATGTCCCAGGGATGGGGGAGAAGTTAGTTAGGATATTTTCTTACTCCTCTCTTCTCTTGCTTAAGAACCCAGCATTTGAAGGCATCATACCCCATGGACCCTTCCTTTCGGACGGCGGACGACCATCGCGTGGCAGGATTCGGTCAAAGGCTGGACTTGATCCTGCAGGTCTTTGCCAACCTTAATGACTGTAACCCCACAGGTAACACTGAGCCCTGCACTAAGAGGGGACATCCACTGCTGCCCAGCCCCCAGCACAGGAATGGGATCCACAGCTGCATCCGTGCTGGCAGCCAGCTGGGAATCGCTGGGAACGGCTGGTCTGCTGTCCAGTCTGAAGGTACAGGAACTGCCAGCAGGACAGGCAGGTTTCAAATATCCACTCGGTCCCACATTCCTGATTCCTTGAACAGGCCTAGATTAGGACTGTTGTACACACCCTAAGATCCCTGACACTGGACTGTTTTCTCTTACTCTACAGCTAAAAGGAAAACGCAGGTTCTTGCTTCTTCTGAAAGAGATTTTTGAAAAGGGGGGAAAAAACCCCTGAGGTGCCTAAAGGAATTATTATGGTAAATAATTATCAATAAATTAGAAGCACAAATGACTCAAAATAGCTCCATAAAGATGAGTAAATATGATCTGAAGAGGTGCCTATGAATCACACACGTCTCTATTACCATAAAATAATAACGGTTCACACACTTTACTAAAAAACTTCACGCTGAAGACGCCACAGGTCTTTGCAAACATTAATTTCACCTCCCAGCCCCCCAGATGGGAAGCCCCATCTCCATCTGGAACAGCTCAGGGAGCAGCAACGTGCCATTCACCTCCTGCGACACCAGGTGCTGCAGCAGAGCTGGGAGCAGACGCAGACCCCGGCCTCCCATTTTGTGCACTAACCACAACATCATCAAATGTCACCCACTTATTTCATCTCCTTACTAAACCATGGCTGATTGTTACTTCTGTTTCTTTTCCCAGGGAGTGATTTCCTTTGTCAGGGCACTGCAGGATAACTGACAGCCCCAAATGCCTTTGGAAAAGGTGGGCAGGAGTGACGCAGCACAGAAGGGCCGCAGCACACAGATGGGCCTTCCCTGTCCCGAGTTAAATGTCCTGCCCATTCCACCTTCTCCTCTGTGCAGTGGGATCTGAGGTGAATGGACACATTTCTTCCCTAAACCCCAGCATGTCCCAGGCTTCAAGCAGCTGTTCTCTAGCCCAGAACTGTGCCTGCTGCTGGCACATCACACTAACAACATGTTAAAGAAACTGCAACTCGGTTTTAAAGGGAAATATTATTTGCTGCTTCAAAAAATCATTCAGATTATCAAAGGCACGTCCTTTCAAAAGCAAGTTGACATAACTAAGCTCACCCTTCCCCAACTTGAGTTATTCACACAGTCACTCCCTGTCCCTGTTCCAGAGATCTTTGGCTTCAGTCAGAGTTCTCTCTCTCTGCTTTTCTCAGTACTTGTCTCTCTCCTAATCCTGCTCTCTCACCATTTCTAGTTTCTTCCCCTCCTTTCTTTACAGTCATTTCCATTTTCTTTGAAATGTTTTGGCATTTAATGCTGGCTTTATTCTTCCTTCTCCATCTGCTGCTCTTGTCTTTCTAAATCTCTTCTGGAGCCTTCTCTTGGGCGAAAGCAAGAACCATGTTTTCCCTTTATTGCCTCTTCTTTCTGGATTTCAGTTCTCTTCTTTTTCTTTATCTTGGAATCAGACAATCCCTCTCTCCCTGGAAGCCCCCCAGGAGCTGGTACTGTGCTGTGTTGGATCTCCTGCTCCCTTTGAACACAAGGATCTCAGGGAAGGCACTGTGAAGTATCTGCCATTTCTCCTACTACAAAAGACTGCAGAAAACAAAATTACTGGTAGGTTTTACTCCCCTGCCTTGTGCTTGTGGAGTCTTCTGGCCATAGAGACTTGCTCCACCAGCTACAATCCACTTTTCAAGGGAGTTTCCCCCTCCCTATGGGTTTTTCTTCTCTGTAAAATCTTCTATTTAATTATCAGGGCTTACAGGGAACAAAGGAGAAATAACCAAGCTTAACTACTAACACTGCTTTTAGACAAATCTCCCCTATATTGTCTTGCCCACAGATTTTAATTTGGGACTCAAAGGCTTCAACTCTAAGACATCTTTTCCCAGCCTGTTCACTTGGCCTCTGTTCCCAGGAAAGGAAATAGCTGCAACATGGGAGATGACAAGGACATTTGCCAATCAGAAGCACAACAGCAAATTCCTCTTTGATAACACCAGCCCTATCTGCACGGGTACCTTTCAACTAAAATGTAAGACATAACACAAACTGACCACAGACCAAGCAAAGCAAATACGAAGAGAACGGTGAAAGGATTTCTTCTGCTATAATTATTTATTTTAATTTCCAAACTTCAACCCAAAGCCTGACTTGCTGTGAAAGTTTTCCTCTCATTTGTTATTAACTGATGTGTTTGTTTATCATTGTCTTACCATTGGAAATGATGCCTTCTAAAAGCTTTTGCTTTCAGAAAAGCTAAAGGAAAGTTAAAAAAAAAAAACCCTTGCAGCCAGCAAGAGGGATTTTGCAAAGAGGGATGAGATTTAAGTCACAAAAATTACAAATCTTTTACAGTTGCAGTTATGTTGCCAGTACACAGAAATAAAATAGAAGAAATGAAGCATTTATCAAGGATTCCAAAATAAAGTGAACAAGAACATTAGCAAATGCCAAAGCTTATAAAAGCCTCAAAGCACCAAGATCCTCCCTTCCATCACAAGCTCAAAAGGAAGTCAGTTGTTTCCTAGTTTTATTATAAAAGAACCTTTCCTCTGGTCACAGAGATTTTGCTTTATTCGATGCCCAGATGTACTGACTGAGGAATGAACAGCAGCCATCAAAACAGTGGAGTGGAGAATCCCACACCTGTTTCTCAAGGTTCTCCACTGTTGTTTCTAAACAAGTAAATGTTTTAAACACGGAGAGTGTTCCCATGGATTTACTACAGGCTAAATGGGAAATATGTCTTTACACAAGACACAAGTTATCTGAAATGTGCTGAGCTAAAACCCAAAAAGAAACCAAGAAGGAACATGATGTGCTCATCCTGCCCCACTCTCCTCTGGCAGTTGCATGTTTATGGTCTCCTACTTCCCATGTGAAAACAGCAAATTCTCGTGGCTACATGTGGTTTAGATGCAAAGCCATGAGAAGTGCACCAGCACAGAAGGCGAGAACCCAGCGACTTATTTCCCCTGAAAATTATTTGAAAGGTATCTGCAATGAAAACAACAACAGATTTTCAGTTTGAAGCCTGATTTAAGCTGACCGACCCTTTCAGCATTTCCAAAGAAATAATGGATTATAAAACTAATTCAGTGAAAAATGAAAGCAAAAATAGAAGCGATGAGACATCTTCTAAATAAGCAAAGCTGCTTTTACAGCATGCTGAATAACTGGAGTGTGGTAAACATACCACTGTTATAAATAACATCCAGCCTTTTGACATTATTCGTTAGTTAATTATTTCAAATTCTTTATAGGCATTAACAAAGCAAACCTCACGGCTGTCCTGCAAAGTGAAAATAATTATTCCCATATATAGGAGGAAAAACTAAGATATAAGGACAGAAGACAATCCCAATCCTTCAAAGTTACAGTGGCTTATTGTACAGAGAATTCAGGAAGTCTCACAGCGTAAGGGAAAAACCATCCTCTCATTCAGAAGAAACTGTTCTCTAAATGACTGGTTTGTAGCATTTAATTTTACACAAAATGCATCCACGTTTTTAAATTTTACCATAACTAGTAAATGACCAATGATCAAAGTTTTATACTGACAAGTAAGGCCCAAACAAATTCTTTTTAAATGGAAACTAACGATTTCTCCCTGCTGAGGCACTTTATGACCTAATCATAAACCCATTAAAAATTAACATTTTTTGTTAAAAATGCTAGAAACTGCCAATGGATCATAGACAGCACTTTGTCAGACTATAGATCAATAAACACCAGACCACAACAATAATTAGTAAGTAATTGTATCTCATTACCTTTGGGGTCTTCTTGGGCCAGCTGACCACAGGGACACCCGAAATGGCGAGATTTTGGTCATCATCAGCATGTTCCTTCAGTATATTCTGTTGGAAATGAAAAGGCCTTTATTAACCAGAGGAACAATTGGAGAGTGCAGAGACCTACAGAAGACAACACTCCACTCTGATGACAGACTGAGGAGATCTCTGCAAGTTACTTTTGCTTCCAAACTTCCAACCCACACTGAAACTCTCGCACCTGTCATTAACATCCAAGATGGGAAACTTCTTGCAAAACAGGGAGCAAAATCATCCATCAACCACTTCAGATGTTACAGATTTCTTTAATACTGGTGTGTCCAAGACCAGTGTCTTACCACTATCACCTCGCTCTTTAAACTCCAGCTCACTAAATCCCAACCAAACCCATGACTGACACCTTCTCTCCTGACCAAGTCTACAACAGGCCTGAGAATCACCAAGGCTCTGCCACCGTTATTTCAGCAGTCACAGGGCATCAGGTGTGTAGTTCAGAGCAATCCTCAGATGCCTGAACATTCAGGTAAGCCAAGACACACAAGTGTGCTCTGTAACCTTTCATCTTTCTCCACGTGACAATCCACAAGCATTGTCATTCCCACAGCCCTTCCTTCCCCACTGATGGGCAGGCCCGAGCTGCTGGAATCCAGTCCCCTTTATGTGATCAGGTGAGGCATTCAGGTTCCTGAGTGTTCACTAGGAAAGGATCTGACTCCAGACAGTGCAGTATGAAGGGAAAAAGGATTGGTCTGCCCTCCCTTCCACCCCCACCAAACCCTTTTGCTTTGCTGCACTGTTCTAGAAATCTCGTGAGTGGGCTGCACTGGCTGACACAGCTCCCACTGTGAATCACTCCCATGACCAGTAACTCAACACAGAGGTGGTAAAACACTCTGTTTAAGTGTACTCAGTTGTGCAGCTGGGAACAGTCCATGCTCACTTCCCATGACTCCCTACGTGCTCACTAACTTAACTACAAAGCTCTTCATTTGATGGCTGAAAAAAGAAGAAATGAAAACAGAAAGGAGGATTCTGCTGTGCTGCTGAAAACTGGAACCCAAATCAGCATTAACAGGTTAAAGGCAAAGGAAAAAAAAATGCTCCAATAGAACAAACAAGAATTGCAGGTTGGAAATTACCTCAATAGAATATTTAGGAGATAACCCCATGAAGTTCAATGGTGCTGCTCCCAAGTATATGAAAAAAGCTTAATTAGCCAACAACAGGCACCAGGCTCTGTCAGTCCCCAGTGCAGAGCTCTAGTAATTAGAAATTTCACACACTATACAAAAAGAGCTTAAAATACAGTAATTGTTTTAATAGGAAGTGCACTTGAATTCATCTGTAATCATCCAGCTAAAGCCCAGGGTACGACGGCATGTTCCAGTCCCCAAGAGCCTGTGTTTGGATGAGGGTCCCTGGGGCTGGCTTTCTCCCTGGAGCTCAGACAACCTGTCACACTCAGCCCAATTCCCCAGCCTGTGCTTAAACGAGAGCTGTGTTACTAATGAACACCACAGCACCAGCACAGCACGGCTCCCTCAGACACATCACACCAGGAAGGCTGTTCCGGACACCGCTTAGGCCGAAAGCAGCACCAGCGACCAAAATAAGCAACACCAGTAGAAGCCCAGGTTATCAGCCCAGTGCTGTGGCTGCGCTCAGGGGTTTGCAAAGGTCAGGAGGAAAACCCAGCTTGCCCCACCCTGGTTGTGATGCAGAGTCTGTGTTGTACCTGCAGCCATGTGCTCCTCCAGTGGCACACCCAACAACTCTTACCTGTGGACTAATCATTGGCATATTAACTCTTGGGGCTTAAGTGAGCACCTCTTTTCTCACGTCCATTTTATTTTGAGAGGGATCACTGCATTAACTGAACTGTGACCACATTCTGAAAGCTAGTTTTGCATCCTAAAAGCAGAGGATTTTGTAATCTCATTGCAAAAGCAAAAATCTCCGGAACAAGGCAGCGCTTGAGAGCCATATAAACAAAGGACAAATTAATTCCCTTTTGATTTTGCTGCTCCTGGATTTGAAAGCCTGTAAGACAGAAAACCGTAGCGTTTCCACTAACGACTGTCAGAGACTCGGAGTTCAATAGAAAGCAGAGTATATTCCAAGAACTTGGCAAGGTAATGAAGGTTTCTTGTAATCATATGTATCACGTGAAAATATTATCCAAGGAGAAATGTAAAACTATGGCAGCTTATCATTGCAGGCAGCTGAAAACAACGGCTGTCTGCGCAGCAGAGCCACAGTTGCAATGACGGGAGCGTCAAGTGTCAGAGCACAACAGGCTGGAGGAGGCAGATTTCTGCTCACCTGCTTAAAAACAAGGAAAAAAAAAAAAGAAGATAAAGAAAAGCCATGGGGCTCCAGTTAGAGAAACAACATGATGCTCCTCCAGCACAAGGCAGCCCAATTCATTACACTTGAGGGCTGTGGTGACAACAGCAGGTACAGAGGAAAGAAGCTGATTAACTATGTAAGAATTCAGCTTAGCCATTAATTTCAAAAGCAAAGCAAGGAACGACTCCCCTGAAATGCATTCAGTAGAGGGAGTTTTTTTCCTGTCATCAGGATGAGAAGGGGGTAAGATTTCTTGGCAAGAAAAAGTAAGAACATATTTCAGTAGATATCATCTGTCTTGCACAAGAATCTTCTCCTGCTGCCAAGGAGTTGCGGATATTTGACAAACTCTGTTCTTCAAACTGAGTTTCTTCTGCCCTAATGGACTTCCACAGGCCCTTCTGGAGAAGGGCAGCATTTTTGCTTTGAAGTGGGGAAGGTCTGTGGCATTATTAGGAGGCAGATCTCACAGTCCCGTTCCCCCACAGCACAAAGGAATTCCCATCCTGCTGGCAACACACAGAAACGTTGTGTGTGGAAATCAGAGGCTGCACACGGGCAGGGATCCCTGGCAGGGTGTTTAGTGTGGGCTGCACACTGCCACGATCAAAGGTCTGCTCAGCCTTACCTGCCCTGTGATGTGGGGTGCAAACTACACCAAGGAGTACGATGGTAACCTCTCCAGTCTCTTCTCCATGCCTAAGCCCACCCCAGCTGCATCTTTGATACACTGAAATACTGGTTCATAGCTAAATACGAAGTGGAGAAGCCACATGAAGTGAAACCCTTCCAATCTCCCAGGCCACCATCTAAGTATAATTACCTCTCAGTGACTTTTTTCCTGCCTCTCTTTCTCATCCTACTCAAAAGTACCTCAGTAGGTACTTTTCTAACAGGTCAGCTGAGATTTAATTTTTAATCTGGGAGCTGGAGTTGCTGCACTATTTGTACTTCATTTCAGGGCATGTATATTTGGCAAACAAGGTGTGACTGAGGCTGCACGTGCCTCCAGCTGTAACAGCACCAGCAAGGCCGTGAGGACAACGGCAGCAGTGACTTCTGGCTGCTCACCCTGCCCACAACTGCAGTGCCAGGCCCTCTGTCCTTCTGCAGCTGGGTCAGCTGAGCGCTGCCAGGGAGGGAATCCTCACCTGTACAACCCCTTCCCCTCACATTCCTGCTCACACAGTGGCTCCACAGACACTTGGATACAGAGTGTTGCACCTCCTCGGCCGATCGCTCGGATGCATCTGCCACGGAGTGAACGCTGCTTGGGGAATCTCTGTGGAGGCCTTGGAGAAGCTCCTGAGGTGCTTAATGCAGGACTCAGGTGATGCAGTGCCAGCAGGGATTTAATTCCTTGTTTGAGCTGAGGGAAGGACTGACCCAAGTCAGGCTGTTACTCTCTGCCCAGAAGGCTCCCTGGTGCTGCTGCACTCCATCGATCACGGTGATAAATGGGTTCTCAATCTGCAGAGGCAGCAGTTGGCACTTCTGGATTGCTGTGTCCCCACCAGACAGCTGCAGTTAGTTTGGAGCTCAGATGATGTGCAAGGAATTTACACAGGCTTAGTTTAGTTTTCAGTCTCCCTTCTCATAAGGAAAATAAATTACTTTCCTGCAAAAAGTCTCCCCTACTTGACATTAAATAGCTGTAGTTGTATTTACCACTAAGAGCAGTAATCCAGTCACCCATCCTTTACTATATTCTGGCTCAGCTGGCAAAGCATGGATTCTTTGTGAGCTACCCCGATTAGTTCTGTGAAACTTCACATCACTGAATAAAATGGTTTCCTTTCTCCAGTTTAACTACCCATATCCTGTTTTCTGAAAACATTAATTATCTTCCTGAAGCACAAAGACAGACTTGGATGTCATACAGAAAAGTTCCTGAGTGTATTTCATTAAGAAATAAAAGTGCTACAATAAACACAGATTTATTTTCTTCAGGAAGAAACTTGTTTAAGAGTTTCCAAGCAGACCAAGAGCTTTCAGACTTTGTCAGAGCATGTTCTTGCTATGCATTTGTTAAAAATAACTTTCAAATGGGTGCATTAAAAGGGTACTTTTAATAGGATGCATTATTAATACATCACATGCCTGAAAGTCGGGTTGCCCATGAAATAAACCTTGTGAGTACAGCCAAATACAGTCCCAGCATGGCTCATCTGCACAGCCTCTGCAGGATTCCTACCTCCATTCAGTCCCACAGATGACTGATGCTCTGGATATTCATCAGGGTGAGGTAAAGGGGCCAGGCTTTTCCTCACTCCACTGCTGATGCTATCAGCAAAACCCCCTCGTTATTATCTGTACAGCTTGGAAAACCAGTAGCAAAGTAAGAGGGAACATGATTCAGTGGTCAAGGAGATAAATGCCATTCTGGAAAAATGGACTGTATTTCTTCCTCTGCCATTATGTCTCTATGTGGCACAGGGCAAAATCTTTTAAATCAGGTTTCCACAGGCAGTCATGAATCCTGTGTTCCTGCTCTTCCTCACGCCTGGCTTGGGATCTGGACACTAAAGATCAGCACTTCTCTGCAGAAACGTTAAGCAATTACAGTTTCACTATCATTACACTTTTGCAGGTATCATTGTTAAATAACACTCACTTTTCTGAAAATCCCACCCATGGCATGCAAAGCCAGTAGCCAAAATTATGGTCACTTTTATCCTAATCTTTCTGCACCCCAATTCCCTCCCTGTGATAACAGCAGCTCATCCATTACCACGTGTGAAGCATGGGATGAGGATCCCTGGGAACCTCTGTGTTCAGCTCAGGGGCTGCCTTAAATGTGGGCCAATATTGTAAAAAGATGGGTAAGAGAGTTCTTTAACCGTTCTTTAGACACTGTTCAAGAAGATGTTTGAGTTAAGAAGGTTTTAAAAAGGTCTCGCTCTGACTAATCTGTCACAGACTTGCCAAACACACAGAGGTGATTCCAGGGAAAACAATTTTGCAGCATTCACGGTGTTTAGATGTGGTCATGGGCTCTTTAACCAGCAGGGAACCATCAATATCCAGATGTTGGGATACATCCTGATGGTTACGGTGTGTGCTGGCAAGGGGAGAAAGTTTAGAAGCAGGAAGTTATCAAAGGGGTTGGAACATCAAGGTTGTAACTCTGCAAGATGCACACAATAAACTGGCAGGTGCCCACTTCATACCAATTAAAGCACAATATCACCAAAAAGGTGATATGGGCTTTTTCAATGTCCACTTGCAGTTCTCCATTTCTGCAGTCAGTGAATCCACTGCTCTGGAGAGGAGTAAGAAAACAGATACTCCCACACGGAGCTTTAAACCAGATTCCCATATGGTACCTTGCCGTGCTCTAGGAAGATGTCTCAGCATGCTGGAGTATGTCATCAAAAGAGGGAGCAGGAGCACAATGAACATCTGCACCAGTTATTATGTGTTGTATCCCTCCCTGGATTTCACTTACTTTTAAATGAAAATTGGTCTGTGCATTAAGCTTGGAGAAGCAACACTACCATTCTTTCTGCTTCACCACAAACTCAACTCCTGGTCTCGAAGCTTCATTTTGATTTCCTGTCAGAAAATGACTGATCCCAAAGCAAGCCAGTGAATCCACAGCCACACCTTTGGGCACGTGTGTCCACTTTCATGTACAAAGTGGCTGAGCTGACAAGAAAATAATTTCTGAGTTCCTATGGCTTCCCAAAGCTAGTGCCATGTATCACACTTCCAAGCTCCAAGACCATGGAATATGGTTTCACTGCACATGTTCAGCTTTCTCTAACTGGCTTTGAGCCTTTCTAAGCAGCTGTTACACTACTTGCACTAAAAAAGTACAGGCTCCCCATTTACCACATAAACATGTATTCTCCCCCTCACATTGTGTCTTACAGAGCACTTCTGTACAGAAAATATATAGCTGAAGACCCCTACTGTACACAGACTAAAATGTAAAGAGAAGTTGTGTCACTGGTGAGCACTCCCTCCTCACACCATCTCCAAAAGCTGTATATTGTACCAGTGGAGAATAATTATCAACCTATAGAGGGCAATGGAGGAAAGGAAAATGAAAAAGGTGAAAGTAAAAAAAGGCAACAGGGAGTGTTAGACAATCTATCTCCTGAACTGCAATCAAGTATTTACATTGTGTATGTGTCAGCAAACAAGGTGTAAGCCAGGAAGACAGTAGACCAAAGAGGGCAGATCATGACTATAATGGTAAACAGACTTTTTGAGGTATAATATTTACACATGAGATGTAACAAGTGCTGAACTATGAGAGGATTTAAACTTCTGGCCACTGCTCTGACAGTCAGAAAGGACTGTCACTGAAATGAGGCTGCAAACAGCCACCTCCCAGAGCAGAGACGGCTTTGGGGAGAGGGATGATTTCCCTCTCTGTGGCACAGCAGCCTGACAGGAGCTGGTCACCACACACCAGCTGCCAGCCCTCCGAGGCAGAACTTTGCTTTCTGCTCTCCTGCTGACTCCTGTGCCCACAGAAGACAGTTTGTGTGGCTCAGCAAGCCATGACACCCACCTTCATGTCCTCTAGGAGAGCCTGCGGGTCTTCGATGCCTTCTGGAACACACTTCTTGTTCTCTGGGAGAGATTCAAGCTTTTCCACCAGGGCTTTTAAACCCTTCAGTTCAAATTCTGTGAGGTGAGTCCATTTGGTTGAAACTTCTGTAGCTGGAGACCCCGTGGGTGTTTTGGGATAGTCCGTGGGGGTCGTTGATTTTACACTGTCATCTGACTCGTTGGACAAAGTTCTTTTTAGGTACCTCATTACTGTGGCTTTTTGTTTCCTTCCTGCAGCCTCTTTCCCTTCTGAGTGTGTGCTGTTGGGTGAGGAGGAGCCATCCACCAAGGATTTGGAGTTCTTATCCAAGCTGTCATCCTTCTCCTCCTGGAGATGGGCATCACAGGATTCTTCATCCATGTCTAACCACGAATCTGATGAATAGCTGTCAGTGCTGCGTTTTCTTTTTGCATCTGAAAGTTGGAAAAAGAATGCTGAGTTTTTACCCACTGTAACTCGCAGCTGAAACACTTCTGTACCACTGGGGCCAGGTGCTGCCTATTTCAAAGGGCACTGAAGAATGGTCTAGTGAGTATGTGACAGGAATGGGCTTTATTCAGCTGATTTTTATTTTTTTTCTTGGGGGGTGTTTGTTTGTCTGTTTTAATGCTGGTTTTCATTAACATCTACTCAGTTCAAATGACTGGGAAACATTTAGGGCAAAATTATGCTTTCTTCAAAGCTTCAGTCCTCTATGCCTTCAATTAAGAGTAGGCAGAGCTCTTAAGTCACACACAATTAATTTTCCCACAAATCCGAAAGAGACCAGATTCGGCAGCTTTGCAGCTTTAAGAGGAGAGTGAGCACAGAAGGAGGAGGGGGAAATGATGGGAGAAAGCACGTTAAAAGGCTGTACATCATCATTCTTCCAGGAACCCTGCACAGCACAAAATCAACTCCTCAATACTCTTCCTCTCTGCAAGCAACTAACTGTTGATAAAACAAGAACCCCCAGTTGTTAGTGCATGAATACTCATTGCTCTTCTGAGACAGGGTTTCAATTGCGCTTATTTTACAGACAACAAGACAAAACACACTAAGACTGTCACTATTACGTGCCACTGGTTTTCTTAATGCCATCCCTGATACATTTTAGGTACTTCTCAGGAAAATTTAAAGGCAAGTTTCTGAGTCTGAAGTACTATTAATCTTAATTTCCCCCTAAGAATCCCAATTGCTACCCAACTCTGTGTAATCAAGCAGTGAAAGCAATGTAAGAAACTAGTGGCCACGGTTCCCTCAAGCACACATCTTTTCTTATTTATTAGGCACTGAATATTCCTCCACTAAGTGAACAGCACTGAATGCAGGCTAGCAACTGCAGGAATCTCTGTAGAAAATACAGTTAACACTGGCAACACCCAGTTAAGTCAATGTGAATTTTATTACTGGCTGAAATGGGTACGAGATCAAGCTGCAAACAAAAACACTCTGCGAAGGAAACAGAAGTCACACAGAAAGAGTGAGAGAACAATTAATGAAAAGTTCCTTTCACAGCTTCCACGCTCTGCAGTGCAGTAGCTTTGGATTAGGGCAATGTGAATCATGCTTAAGGAAGGATTAACTGGACATTAACGAGAAAGCTCAGCATCCGGTTGTTTAACAAGGAGGTTCAAAACAAATGCTGGAGCCCAGTTCCGAGCTGGAAGTTCTCTGATCACACAGAACTCCTGGTCTCATGCAGAGTTGATACCATCACATTACAGAACATACATGTTATTTGTCAGCTGGGTACCAGGGATGCAACAGGCAGGGTGTCTGAGGGCAGTTTGCCCAGCCTGCCTGGCTGCTCAGCTCTGCAGTTGCAAATGAAGACCCTGCAAGGCCAGGTCAGCTCTGGGTGTTGCTGCCCCAGAAATCCGAGCCGGCCACCTCACGTTTGCATTTTTCCTCAAAACCAAAATGGCCACAAAATGACTCCTGAAAGGCAAGTTTAAGCTGAAATGGCAGTCACAGAAAAGACCAGCTTCCAGCAAGGCTAACTGCAGCCCAATCCAGCTCCATCCACAGGGCAGGGAAACTTCCTCCCTGCAACCCTCCAGAAAAGCCTCCTTATGAAGTACAGAAACAGATTATTTTGTGTGCTGAGGTGGTGGCATCAACACTCCAAAGCAGCTCCTCCTCTCTGCTCTGTGCTAATACACCCCCATGCTTCTCTTAGAAAAATAAACAGGATTAGAAAATATCTTAACCAGAACATTTAAAACCCACTCTGTTATCCAACTTTTATTTCACACTGTTTTTTCCTTTGTCCACAGTAGCAAGCACAGGGACCCACCTCAAAGGCTACATAATCAGCTTATGTCATTCTCCCATTTTACAACTGAGGAAACAGATGCTTGGGAGAAAGCACGATTTGCTCATTGTCACACACCAAATCTAGGGAAAAACCAGGAATCAGAATCCAGGCTCTCGGATCCAGGGCTGGAGACCCTTCTCTAAGCCACACTGCCTTGGTGAGCTGTTTTACAACTGACTGAAGCACAAAGCCCAGCCTAGATGGGAGAAAATGCCATGATCTGGCACCAAACAGGAGAGGGTGAAAGCAGATACACAACCCTCTGCTACCAGGACAGTGTCATTAACAGAAATTGGTATAAATCTGCACAAAGAAAATCATGTTTCTGTCCTCCTGTGCTGTGGCTCTGCTGAACAGGAACTAATGGCTGTAACTGGGGCAAATCACAAGCATAAATAAGGCCTAAAGAAAGCGAGGGAGATCACGTTATGGAGGTGTGAATAATTTACTCCAAGCAATGCTCTGGTGCTACGAGAAAACGGCTTTCAAGAGAATCTCCACTTTTTGTCTCTTGCTCTAATCTGTGGAAACAAAAGGCAGGAGAGGAGGGAACACCACGGCATACTGGGGGCCTATTCCCATGAGGAACAAGCCCTCGGAGGGGAGCCTGCAATTCCATCCTGCCAGCTGCCACCGCCTCCCTGCCACCGGCTGTCTGCACGAGGCAGCCCTGCTGTGCCAGCTACACCTGGGGATGGGCACACACAGACCACCCAAATCCAACCCCAAAAAGAACCACTGCCCTGCTTTCTGCAAGCCTGGCAGCTACCTGATGCCTTGGCTGATTTCACCTCTGGGGTGACAGGGCTTGCTGTTAACCTGGAGTGTAACAGGCTATTCTGGAGCACCAGGGGATTACAGTGCTGGTGCACCAGCAGATTAAGAGCAGGCTGCTTTCAAAACAAAACTGTCTGCTACTGCTGCTAATCTAAGAAAAAAAAAAGGCACCAAGGGAATCAATAATGGAAGGAGAACTTCAAGGTGAGGGAGATTCAATTTTGTGTTTTCAAGTGTTTTGTTGTAATGTAACATGCCACGATTTTTATTTATTCATTTAAATGAAAACACTGTCTGACAGAGTTACTGTGCTGTGAGCTGGGGCCCTGCATAAGCATAATCTGCATTTACTTTGTTGAGAAGTGTATTTTAAGCACTGTATTACCAGGGTTCCACTGACTTGGAGGTTTTTGGTTTATTAAGTCCCTCTGTGGAACACAGCTCCTGTGAAGCTCAGCAGTGGTTTCTTCTTCTGAGTAAATGCACCAGCCAGTACCAGCTCAGAACCTCAGTTTCTGAGGGGTTATCCAGTCTGGGCTCCCACATAACTTGGTGCAAAAAGACCTTCACCCTCTTCATCTGAAAGCAAATAAAACCAGCTCATACGAACCAGTCAGTGATCTGGCTCACTGAGGAGGAGGAGCAGCACAGGCTTGACCACAGGACAGAGAGTTAGAAATACCTTTTTTTTTAAAGCAGTTCACTTCCCTGTGGTTCTGGGCAAATCACTTAACTTTCCCCACAGTTATCCACTTGTACAAGAAGAATAATTATACACAGTTTCTCTCCTTGCTGAAAAACAACTTGCTGTATTACAGAACTTAAAGGGATGGGGGTGAGGTATAATTATGAAATCTTTCTAAACTCTTTAGAACAGTCCAGTGTGTAATATCTACCCTGCCATTCCCAGCTCCAATTCCTGACACTGTGACTTGGGAGCAGCAGTTGCTATCAGTCTGCTAAAGACAGCAATGACATTTTCATTAGCAGAAAAAACCCTGAGCATCCTGGAAATGTATCACTGCATGGAGCACCCCACACAGGAATCACTCAATGTACTCTAGTACCTGTCTATCATAAGCAAATCTATTCTATCCCCTGAGAAGAGGAAGGGGGGGGAAAAAAAGACATAGCTCCTTCACTGTGCCAGAGGGCATGTTTTCTATATCCATCAGGCTTAATATACAGTTAGAGGCACCCTGTTAAAATTTTAGCAATGGGAATCTTAAAAGCTGCAGGCTACAGAGAAATCATGTCTCTGATAGCCCAGGATCTTCTCCCAATTACTCTTTGTCAGCTCACTCTCAAGATCTGTATCTCACTGAAGGTCAATTGTGGTTGAAAACATCCAGCACAGACTCATTCATGATAAGAGTAAAAATAATGAAGACGTATCCACCCTGAAACAGCGCATGTTCAAAACCCAAATAGGGTCCCTTCTGATTTCAGCTGGCAGGACAAATGTCACAGTTGAGAGGGACAAGGAAAAGAAAAAAGAGAACGAGATGGTGTGCTTTTGCAGCAGCCTGTGATTGCTGTCATGTCGTCATTCCCTGAGTGTTTGCCCTTCTGGGAGAGATCTGAAAAAGAACAGCCTCACACACTAACCAGGAGGACACGGCCTGAAAATTCATCCTGGGCCTGGAGAATGGGGAAGGAAGCCACAGCCATTGTCCTCCAGCTCATTTAGAGCTGGACTTACGTTTTTATTTAGGAAGTGGGAAGACTCAGGGTTTCAGCCCTGCCTCCACAGAGGTGGTTTTTTTCCCGTCTGAAGTTTTGTGAGTGGAGACATTTGGAAAACAGAAACACAGAGAGCAATATAAATTGCTACAGTAGCATACAAATATGGGGACAGAGGTATCACAGCACAACCACAGCAACACATTTTCATGAGTAGGCAACGAATTGGAAGAGTCACTCTGAATTCACCAACCTTCACGTCAAAGCAAATAAATACTCTGTAATAAAAACACAGTAGGAAAGGTCTAAAGATATCCTTACAACGCAGCTGCTGATGAACTCAGCTTTCTGTGTTCTCCAAAGATGTTCTTTATCAACATAGTGATATTTTTTTAAGCAGGAGAAGAGAATCTCTACCAATTCTACACAAACTAGTCCCTGGTGAATCCCAGAGACCATGGGCAGCATCCTGCACTCTCTGTGCTCCATGTCCCCTCAACTCATAATCAGCTGCTCAGCTTCTGAGATCCAGAAGCTCCATGAGAAAAGAAAGCAGCACAACTCAAGGGTGAAAAATAGCCACTTCTAGCACCCAAAAGGAAAGGGAGAAAGTGGACATTTAGAACAAATTGTGTCAAGGAAATTATTTTTACAAAGTAGGAGAAACACTAAGATCATCAAGAGAAATTTCTGAAAACGAAAACAACGATGTGAAGAGTATTTTTTCTTAAAGAAAGAGGGACAGAAGACAATTAAATCTACTGAGAGGTTTGAGGGAAGTTAAGTACTTTGCTTCATTACTCTTTAAGGAGAATAATGGGAAATTCTTCGTCAAGGGATACTCCCTCACAGGAAATCAAGAAATTGCTTGCAGATAGAGAAGTCCCTAAGGAAGAGACAATTTAAGGACCTTAACAGCTCTGAAGAAAAGCTTAAAAACAAAGAGGCAGGGTTTGGAACACTGACCTCATTTGGATATTCTATCCCTCAGCAGGTGAATATTAAGATACAGACACCACAGAATAAACCAGTTTAACTCAAGAATTACAGTTCACAGAGATTTATTTGAGTCAAGAGCCTGGACACAGACCACTTAAAAGACAAGCAAGTATTGGAAACAGTATTACTCATGCAGAACAAAGCAGTGCAGCTTTGTGAAGGTGAATAATGTACCTTTACTCCTTTGAGTATGACAAATGCCAAAGTGAAAGATCCAGTAATATATTAGATCTGGTCACAACCTCAGTTAAATAATTATTTTAAGGTTAAGATTCTGCCAAGAAATAAAAAGAACCCAAGTTTCTGACAAAACAAAAAGTATACATCTGTCTGTCCTGGAGAGAAAGGCCCTGGATGTCAGTGTCAGAGATTTACCAGGACTCTTTGGTCATGCAAAACAATCCTGTTCCCTCAAGACAGTGGACCTCTATAGTTCCAGATGAGCTTTTATAGGATTGGAGTATCTCTCAGCTGCTGACTGGACTGAGGCACATTTCGTGGGGATCACCAAACCATTATCAGTAATTACAGAGCTGGGCTGAAACTCACGCTGGTGATTCAGCTGGAAAAGGTCCCATCTCAATATCCTGAACCATCCACTCTCCACATCCAGTCTGTTCTGAAATTATGCCTCGCTGATCTGGCACCCCTGCCCTGCCTGCAGGACCAGCCTCTTTTCATGCCAGTGCTTTAGACAACAGGAGATTGTTCCTTATTTTCCAATGAATGCAGTTATCAGAGTTTTGTCACTGCTTTAGCTGATCCAAAGGGCTAATTCCTCCTTTCCTCTAAGATGATCTTATGAGAAAAATTCCTCCACACAGAGTTCCTGCTCAACTAACCCTTCTTGAGCAAGGTCTCACAGAGTTAAATGTGAAGCACCCAAATTCCCAGTGACCCCAAGAAATTTCCCTACACAGACTATTAAGTTTCCTCTAGTTATTCTTGGTCAGTAAGACTCACTGGAGGGTGACATCTGCCCATAACTTCTTCAATCCCTTCTACCAAGAATTATGCTCATAGGTGAACATTTCCCTCCTCTGCCCAGGGCCCAGGGCAGTGCCAACCACGCCAGGTTCACTCCAAGTGGCACCTCAGGGAGCAGGAGGCACAGAAATACTTCAGTCCTCCTCCACACTTAACACATATCAGTTAAGATTTAGCTGGTGCTTGTGCTATTTTCAGCTATTCTGTGCTTAAAAGCGGGGAGGCAACATGGCCCACGGCCTTGTTCCATCAAAGGAAGGAAAAAGAGGGCAGTTCAGCAAGGCAACAACTGGAATTGTCACAAATTGATGCAAAGCTCACATCAGTGCCAAGGTAATGCCCTCCTGCTTCAGGCACATCTATTTGTCTCTGCTCTGGTCCGTTTTCAGCTCTTGCTGTAAAGGTTTCTTCGACCTCCCTGCTCTGGGGTTATAGATCATGGAGATTTGTGTAGGTGTTTTTAGGGTTTGTAATTCTGCAGAACTAGAAGTCAGTAGTCACCAGAGAGAATTACAGTAGAGTTCAAGGAAAAGAGAGGAGAAAGAAGGCAGGTTTAGTGACCACAACACATTCTGCAGAAGAGACACTCTATAAAAGGACTAAATATCCACCCCACCAGAGCACATTTGCAATACACACATTTCTGGCTACTGAGCTACTGTGCCAAACATGGCAGTAAATCCTCAACTGTTTGGCAGATCATCTCAACACAAACATTACTGAAACCAAGGAACAAACGCATCCAAAAATATTTTTCTAGGATCCGCTTGCGAAGGGAATGCTCAACAAATGTAATTCAAAGTAGGCTGGTACTTCCTGGAAACGCTTAAAGAGTCAAAAATCTTCCTCGCCCCAAAATAAAAGAAACAGTTCATTAGAATTACTACAGTTCTCCAGTTCAGTTTATAATCTGCTTTGCAGAAACCAAAGCAGCAACTAGCCCGAGGTGGCAGCACCAGTGGTGAATATGCACTCAAAGGATTCACTCACCAATTAACATTGATTCTTTCTGGTACTCTTTGCTGAGGTGGCAGCGCTGGGTCACACAGGACACGTATCTCTCCAGAACATACCAGCACATTTCATAGTAGAAAGGATAGCGGAATTTGGCGTGCACCTGGAAGCAAGAGCAACACTGTCAGTCCACGGGGAAGGGAGAGAAGTTTGCAGCACAAGGGCCAGTCATCATTGCCATCGTGTTATCAAGAGCACAAACAGTGTGCAGGAGGGGGAGGGGAGAGGGTGGGAGCAGGGAGCTGAATGCCTCCAGCATACGGAATGAGGAGCGAGCCTGCCTGCCTGCCATGACAGCATCATTTCTTGGTTCACTAATTTGTATCCTCTTGGGGTGGTGGGAGAAGAGAGGGTTTGTGTTCTTGTGAAATCAGGAGGCTGATGGATGGCCCCTACGGAATTATTTACCTGCTGTATAAACATAGGGTGGTCACATACAGATGTTAGTCACTAAAGCTCAGAGTAAAGGTGTGGGTTTCCATCCCCTGACCACTGGCACAGGATTCTTATCAAAATGGCAACATTACCTAAATGAGTCAAGCAGGAAATACCTCTTTTGCAATTGTGGTCGTCACAACACTTTGATTTAACAAATGAACACATAAATTCTTGATTATTGGTAACTGCACATTGAAGTAAAAATCCCTTATGTGGTTCACATTGAATATTGATAACAAGTTAGGTTTTGCCACAAACAGAATAAGGAGAGAAAAGCAGGATTTTGACAAAAGATCCTGTCAAGCTGTGCACTGTTTCTTACATCTCAGACCTGTTGTACTCACACAAAAAGCTTAATTCTCCAACACTAGGTATTTGTGAGAGTATTTCGGATTCTAAAGCAAAGTGGGTTTCCTACTTTTGCAACAGTTTTCTATCTGTAGGAGGTCACTGTGCCGAAGAAGAATCTGGGAAGCTCCCAAAATGCAGGAAGATGTGTGTTTTTCTTGTGATTTGTTAAAAATGGATGCCACACATCCTGCATGCACTTGTAGTTACACTGTACACCTCTTTCCCCTGGTGGCACAGAAATCTGCATTTTGCAGGCTCAAGTGCATGCACTGCACTGGGATTACAAAGCTGCTTTAGAACATTCTCTGCATATTCACTCTGCCCCAGCCCAGAGGTCTGCACCCACCTCTGGTGAAAACCTGGACTGCACCAGAAAGGAGCATTACCTTAGAAAAAACAAAGCAAAACCAAAACACCACCCCACCCCATAATACCCAAAAGCTTGAAGCCTAAAGAGAACCACAGAAGTTCAGATTCAGCCCTGTCCCAACTTCTGTGGGGTGATCAAAGCATCCATCTGAGCAGATCAGTGACTTACTGGAATGCCCATATTTGAAAGCCGTGCCCGAGGTGGACAGCCAAAGAACTTGCCTCTGCTCCCAGGGCACAGGAAATACAAACACTTTTAGCAGTGTAACAGAGGGAAAATATACAGTATTGTCCCAATAAATGTATCACAGTGTAGGATTTAAATACTCCATGGCAATTCCCAAAAGTTAAGATCTCTTAAATTCAACACAAACACAGCTGGCAAATCTGAACTGCGTGTTGCTATGGATCATGTATCCAGCAACGCTGCACCTTTCCAAATGCTTCCCTGGGCTGTTTGTTACAAAGCACACACACCAAAAAAAAAAAAAAAAAAAAAAAAAAAAAAAAAAAAAGGGAAAAAAGAAAAGGAAAAAAAATCCCCAAACAACCAAACAACAACCCCCTAAATGTGAGAACATTTAACCCCAGGGCCTTTTTGCATCGGGGAAAATTTTTTCCTTTGGTTTAGTTATTTGTCATAAAGAAGATATCAAGTCACTTATCACTATTAGGGAACACAGGGGAAATTAGCCATGCTAAAATATATGCTAATAAAGGAACTCAAATTTTTCCAAGAGAGCACTGCAGGAAACAAAATTTGCAAAGAATTGACTTACAAACAGGAAGCCGCCTTCCACCCCTCAGCCTTCAAAAGGTTTTCAGCCACATGCCTGGGAATATTAAAGACATCATTGCTCAACATTTGTTGACAGATTCTGAGCTTCACCAAATTTAGTTGTTACCAATGTTAATTCAATGTGAAAGACAAGGCAGTAATGCATGCAGTGCTCCCATTATGTATATCAATCTTTAATATTCAATTTGAGTTCCTAATTGCCTCGCTATCAATGTTCCAACCCACAGCAAATCCCTCCATGCCTCTGGAATCCACAGTTTGCCCGAGAAGGCCCTGCTTTTACAAACCTTCAAAAGGAAGAGCTTCTGCAGAGAGAGACACTGGTGCAAAGATCTACAGGGCCTTCTGCCAGTAAAGCAACTCTTACAGTGCTTTAAAAACTTTTAAGGTTTGCCTTATGGAAAAGTATAGAGGAGTGTGCTCTCTATGACATCCTTGGACATTTATTAATTATAATGGATGTGAACTGCATTATGTGCATGTCCATACTCTTTCCATTGTACACTCATAGTCAATTGAACCCTTATGGGGAGGGGGGGAGGAATAAAAGAAAGAAAGAAGGAAAGAAATTAAAAATGTTCTGTGATGAGTTTGAAGTGTAATATCTGATACAGACACTGCCAGAGGACTAAATTCCCCACCAGCAGGGAAATACACTGGATCATCTAATAGGCATTTCCAGCTCTAACTTCTGTGATTAATAATTTACAATCCAGTGAAAAAAAAATTAATTATTCCTGTACAGCAAGAAAAAATCCTCCCTGGAATATGATCCATTTCTTCAGTTCAAAGTGAAATTATTTTAGAGACTTATATCCTCCTCCAAAACCAAAACAAAAATCCTAAGCAAGAAAGACACAGGCTTTCCTGAAGGAAGTATTAGTCTCTTCCACAATGCCCATTAAAATCATTACAAACACCACTTGTGTTTAATCAATCTAATCAAAATATTGAAGCACAATTTATGATTATTTACAAAATTATCAATCCATCCACTTGAAATGTTATCTTACATTCCAGAAATCACAATGAATAGCAAACACCATCATCTGTGAGTGACCACCTTACGTATATATTTGGAGTGCCCTTGTCCCTACTCATGTTCAAATATTTTAAGGCAGTTAAATTTAGAGGAGTTGGGAGTAAGTTTGACACATTCCTCCTCTTCAGTACCACGGAGCTGTATCCCCCCTGTGCCGAATGATGAATCCCTGCTCTGCAGTTCCTCAAGCTGGGCTTGCAGAGCTGAACAGCTTGGCCTGTTTGACTGCCTGTTAATTGGCCTCCAGGAAAGCCAGGCTGCAAAATGAGACTCTCCACGAACTGTAAGGCTGGAGAATATTTGTTTACTTCAATTGCACATTAGGAGCTGTTTCCGACAATAGACACGTTTTTTATTACTCCTTAAAACTATTTTTAAATGGCTACAAGCCTCTTAAAAAGTCTCCCAGGGGTATGAGGAATTAAGCTAGAATAAGCATGACAAGTATATAAACTAAGCAATTTTATCAGGCTGTAAATCAGCATTACCATTTCAACCATGTATTTATTCTTGTCTGAGCTGCTAAGACAATAACTATACCTAGCATAAAAATTACTTTGAATATCAGCAATCAAAGATGATTAAGCATTACATAGCAGGTTTAAACACAGTGAAACCTCCATAAAATTGCTCTGTGCAAAATGAAGAGGGGAAGCACACCTGTATTACACTTTGATTTGAGTGTGGCAAATTACTTTGTCAATCACATCATGTAATTTACTTCTGTGCTATACACAATGGAAAGATCAATACTGACGAGAAACTCATTTGCAGTACGTTCACACTGGCAAATTTGTGTGAGCTGCGTGGTACTGAGCCTGCCAGAGCAGCCAGTGGCTCAATGGAATTATTTCAACAAAGAAATGACAAAATTTGATTGGCAAAGCAAATACTGTAGTACAAACCAGAATCCTGTTTTGAAACCATTTCCCCCTCAAGATTCCTGCATGACATTTTTAGGTTGGGGGGGAGGGAGTGTTATTATTTCTAAATAACAGTATTGATTTTCCCCTCTTTTATCAAACTTCTGTATGCCTTAGATGAACAGCTTCTACTTTGTTTCTGTCCAGAAATTCTTGCTATTCTTCAGCTGTTCACACAGCTCAGTTATTATACACCTGCCTATGAACACAGGTGTTTGAGCACAGGTACAGGCTGTGTGTAACATGCTGCCAGCACACATCAACACCCAAGTGCTGACACTGCTTCTGTGAAGTCATGGAACCTCTGGGCTTTTGGCTTTCATTGGTCTTTTTGAAAGCATTTAAGTATTTTTGCAAGGAAAATTATAAAGAACTACACAGGCTTCAAAGAAAATCTAAACCAAAACTGACAAGGGTAAAGTTCTGATTTGAGATTTCCAAATGTTGCAGTATCCCTTTCCAAACAAACTGTGACAGGACATTTTAAAGATGCAGATACTCAGCTCCCAGAACCTCCCCCCAGGATCAGGATGCCAGCAAATTTTAAAAGGCATTTCAGCAGACCTGGCTGGTAAGTTCCTGAAAGTTACCAAAATACTTGACTGTACAGGGAATTTTGCCTCCTGGTATAAAAAGCTTAGAAAGTCAAAGCTGCACCCAACTTCCCAAGGAGAGGGGCCTGACATGAGGCACAACTGAGCAGTTACAACCCAATGTGTGTGATCTTGGGTTGCTCAAGTCTTCTGGGAACAAAATATCAGCTGTTATACAACTTCAGGAAAAAGAGCGTTTCCTTCCCATCTTCCCCACAGACATCAATGGAATTAACTAATTTCTGGCATTGATCCTTTCTCCCAGACTTCTCCATTTGAGTTTCCTATGTGCCCATCCTTCCCAGCACCAACAGACCCTCCCCTTAACACCTGCAGTGTGTATTTCCAGCAGGTATTGCTGGTTCTTATTTACAGTCACTGTGAAAACCTCCCTGGGCCCAGCACCTCTGCCAGACCACAGTGACCCCCTTCCTGTCTCTGCCACCATAACTTCTCCCCATCCAAGTCCTTTACATTTTCCTTAGATCTTGATGCTCTTTCTTGGGACAAGAAAGCCAGGCTGAACCCACTCTGGTCTCTACTTCTGCTCTCTGCTCTCCCTGTCTTCTAATTCCCCTGAATTTCAGCTTTTGTCTTCCTGTCTCTTCCACTAAGAATCTATTTTTCTGCTTAATATTTCTTCTCTTCATTAAAGTCACTCCAGGAAACCAACTGCTCCCACCATTGTTTTGCAATGTGAAGATTACCAGGCCTTGTACCCCCTGCAAAGTCAGGGAGGCTGGAGGGAGCACCCCCTTCCTCCCACAGAGTCAGAGATGTACTTCAGAATAACACGTGTTTGCTTCAGGCCTATGCACTCTCACTGCAGAGAAAGCAATCTGGGGTGAAAGCCCACTTGGAGCCAGAACTGTGCCCTCTTTAGAGGTGCACAACAATGAACTGCACTGATGTCCACTGTTTTAAGACTTTTTAGGGAAGAAGAATTGCAATTTCCTGCCATTTTGCCAGCCCAAATCTCCATTAACACAGCTGGCATCTGTGCCAGTGATTTGCCAGCACTGTCTCAATGCAAGGCCTCAAAAAAATGTCCCCCTCTGGATTTGCACATACCTCTGGTCCATTTTTGGGTCAGAATGCCACAATGGCCTTGCACAGCCTTTTTAACAGCCCACTAAAACAGTGGCACTTCCTTCAGATTCTCCTGCTTTATGGAACTGCAAAGGATATGATGACTCTGTGCCCTGTTTACTAACCAAGGATAAAATTTTCACTCCCAACAAAGAGGAGGCACAGTAACCTCCAACCTCTCCATCAGGTAGATGCTACAGCCACATGTTCAGATTAATGTCCCACCCCAGACTCTTTGTTCCAAGAAAATCTTGCACAGTATCAAGTCACCGGAGAAGAAAATCCTGCCAATTACAGAAGTTACTTCATACACAACTTCTGTGCAGCTTTGTCAGTTCAACTGTGGAGAGCAGAATCATCCCAGTGCCACTGGTTCTCCAGGCTGTGCTATCCCAGGTGTGCACAGAGACATGATAAGCAGGGGGTCACCAGAAATCCTGGTACCGAGGGGTCTGTGAAGTGCAGTGTGCTTTTGTGCAAGAGGAAAGGTGCTTTATGAAAGTTTAACAGGCAGACAAAAGACACAGAAGGGACACATCTGTGGGAAGTAGGGAAAAACAGATGAGTAAATCCCACTAAAAATAAACCAACATTTGAAAGTCTCATTACTTCGTGTTTACCTCTTGTTTCAACGACTCTGACACGGAGATCCCGTCAGTTGTTGTTTGTCGGGAGGAAATACGAGAGAGAGAGACTATGACAGATCACAGTCACAAAGAACTGCTCAGTTAAAAAGAGAATCAAGTGTCCTTACCCTTGTTCTGTCCTCAATCTCATAGATGCGAAGCTGCATGGGAACATTAAAGCTATGCAGGATATTTCCACCAAACACCAGAGAATCTACTGGAGTATAAACCGCGTGTATCCACCCTAGAGAGGGAAAGCAAAGAACTGAGAATGCTATGTAGTGTTACAGAGCAATTTATCATCAAATTTTAACAACCCCCTGAGCCCCACTGTGCAGGAGATGAGAGGGTAAAGCAGTGAAAGGTTAAATGGGATGCTCACAGCCCCACTTCAGGACCAGTCACAGCAGAAGGGCATCTTGTGACGTACAACCCTCTGTAAATCGGTTTCTTCTATTTATTCACCGAACAGTTAAAGTGTTTACTGAGCACACTCAAGCTTATGACTCAACCACATCCATGACTAAGAAGTAAATTCAGTCTGTTTGATACACTCAGGCTCTCAGACGTGTCTCCTGGCACCTCCAGCAGGGCTGCAAACCATGTCAGCAGTGGTGGGGGCACAGGCTGTGGAACTGGACTGAGGCACAGCAAACTTCCTTCACACCAGCACCAGAACACACAACTTCAGATGTCTGAAATGTCAGACTGCCAGCCCTCCTTCAGAGGTGGAAGTTTCACCTCCTGTGATCAACTTCCTGAAGTAACTAAGAAATCTTTTTGACTGGAAACCCCAAGTTAAGGGATTTAAAATTTCTATTAGTGGAGCTGATAAGGCTGTTCTGATCCAATCCTGCAAGGGACTGAATTCATTCCACAGGCTCCAAAGAATATTCTATCACAGTGAAAATCCAGGCACAGCAATTCAGGCAGCCACACACCAGCTCTTCTGCCTCTGCATTGTTTGCTTGGTCTGTCAGGAGCTGAAGCTCTGGCTATGCAAGACTGTAGCCTCTGATCTCTGCAGTGAAAAAGGAATTGATCCTGCTAATGATCTGGGACCCACAGAGACCTGACACTTTTTTTTCCCCTTCTTTTTTTTTTTAATGAAAAGCATTACAATTTATAAACCAGCAGACAGCAAAGCAACATGGGGGGCAGTCAATTTTCTCCTGACTGTGCAGTACTTCCCATTAAAGCTGTGGCAGCTTTCCTTCACTTCCAGATCAGTGAGGGAGCAGGGAAATGCCATTCAGCCTAGAGGGTTCTCCAGCTAGCAGCCACAAAAGTGCTCCTCCACAACAATCTTTCGACCATAAAGGCCTGCAAGGCTCTACCTGAGAAGTCCTTGAGCCACAGCAGATGGCAGGACTGGGGCTTTCATTTAAGGGCATGTTGGTACGAGAGAAATAGGAAGGAGAAAAAAATCAGCAGTAGAATTTTCCCCCTGGAAACACAAGCCCATCCCTCTGGATGCACCATTTTTCTGAATTTCAGAATCACAGAGTGGTAGAGGTTTGGAAGGGACCTCTGGAGGTGCAGCCCCCTGCTTGAGCAGGACCACCCAGAGCCAGCTGCACAAAACTATGTCCAGATGGCTCTTCAGTATCTCCTCGGATGGAGATTCCACAGCCCCTCTGGGCAACCTGGTCCCGGGCTCGGTCAGTTCCCAGCTCTGATTCCACACACTCCATGTGACGCGTATAAAACCAGCGGGCGGCTCATGGCTCTGGCAGCTCATGGAATTATTGCATCTCTCCTGCTCCAGTCAGGATAATTTCAGCTGCAGAGTCACTCACAATGATCCAGCCTGTTTGTTACTTCCAAATCAAGAACAACCAACTAGAGAGGGATTTTTGGGTTTTTTTTTCATGTAAGGGTAGGGTGGCAACTACACACGTCAACACTATGAAAGCTTCACAGCTGAAGGAGTTCAGCACCACCCATGAAATACATCAGTCTGTACCAAGAGCAAGCTACTAGAAAAATAAATTATCTTCCTGATCTAGTCTTTGGGAAGGAGAACAGATCCAAGGTCAAAGAAGTTGAAGCCTCTGCTTCCACTGGGTAATCAAAGATTTCTGTGCCTGGGGGAAAGAATGGAAGTCACGTGCTAAAGCAAATCTCTTGCTGGGTCCCCAAAGCAATTTATTGGCTCAGTGCTGAAACACAGGGTGGTCTGTGTGACAATTCACCTCAATTGTCAGGACCAAAATGAAGCTCCAAAAAGTGCAATGACTTGTCCATGGCCACACAACTGAGCTGTGGCAGAAGACAGCTCAGACACATCCTGTTATCAGAACACTGGGAGCCCCCAGCAGCACCTCCCACTGCAGCTCTCTCAGCACAGGTGTCCATGTCCAACCACACTGGAACTGACAGATGCAACAAGTTATTTTAATGGGATGATCAACACCATCCAAGATACAATTTGATACCTAATATTTACAACTTAAGTAAAAGGAGTAGCTGAGCAGAAACCTGGGTTTCTAGTCCAGTATGAAAGGTTAAAAGGAGATATCCTTTCATTTTATAACCAATAAAATGAAATCCCATCAATGCAGTTGTTCTTTGAGTGGGTGCTTCTACTGCAACCACACAGTGGCCTCCTTCTACAAACTGTATTTTCCCAGTGAAAATGTCACACTGGAGTGCAGCTGGTTCCATTGTCTCCTGCTCTCTGGGCTTCACTCTCATCACACCTTCCATGACCTCTCGACTCTGCCCCCACCAGATGCCAAGGATCTTTGTGTTAATAACTGCTAGACTTTCTTGGCACTAGTCCCAATATTTCTGGGAGAAATGTGAAAGGATCTATCACTGGCTTGAGCCAATGCTCCAACAAATGGTATCCCAGCCCTGACAAACCCTCAGCAGAAAGATTAACAAACACAAATATAGTTTTGAACATCTATTGTTACAGAGTTGGTACAGGTGCAAAATGAAAGTCTTCCTTAAATTATGTGAGACAACCTTGGTTCCGTGGGCAACATCTTTAATTCCCTGCCTGCATTTATAATACAGGACTAAACATCTCACAAACAATTAGTGTCTTCAACTGCCAGCTTCTGAACTAACTAAACACAAGGTCCTTCAAGATGCAAGTATTTCTAACAACAAGGCTGAAAATACTACTCTTAATGACATGATTCTCAATAAAAAGACCCTGCAATAACACAGCCCCAAAATCCACCAGAGTTGGGAAAATAAAAATAAACCAGAGACCAAGCAACAAACTCAAAATCATTAACTGAATGGTAAGTCCTGGTAAGTAAAGTTCCTACCCTTGCCAAAGCATGGAATAGGATTGATTTCCAGGCACAGCTCAGAGATGGGTAGGGATGATGCCTGTGGGCACAGAGCTCAGTCCCGGGGAATCCCAGATCTCCAGCAGTTCATGTGCTCCCACAGGCAGGATCCAGCTCACAGCCCCTCTGCCAGCTCCAGGACACAGCCCTGTCACAGGAGTCACCTGCACACAAAATAGATTTTGGCCACTCAGCTGTACAGAGTGTTTCAGTCACACTGTATCCCAAAATAGCTTCCACTTGCCTGAGGAACGTCCGTGCATAATTGAAACTGCAGAGGCACAAGCAGGAGGTGTATTCCAGGGACACAGGACAGAATGGGCAAGGTTAGACAGAAATGATGGGAGAATTGACAAGGCAGAAAATCCCAGGAAGATTGGCATAAAGGAAACAAAGGAAAAAAAACCCCAAACATTAAAATCTCCTGTTCTAATATTAACAAGGCTGTGTACAGAGAAAAACTGGGAGCCAGCACCAGAAAAGTCGAAGTGGGAGGAAACAGAGATGAGCAGAAAACAGGAAACAGTTTCCATCAGGGTAATATATTGTGGAAATGAGCTCTGAGAACAGAGGAGCTTGGATGGCACATTCAATCCATCCCCACAGCTTAGATACAGCACGACTCAGAAATAAACTGAGCAGGATGAATGTTCATTGTGACCATTTGCAAACCAGAACACCCATCTTCTCAGCTCCCCAACTGCCAAGGTTTTTAAAGAGGAAGATAAACCTCCAGAACAGGAGAAAGCTGCACGTATTTGTCAGACAAAAGAGCAGCCAAGGGGTTTGCTTTGGTATCATCCCCACCACCACATCCCCTGCCTCACCTTCACCTCTGCCACTGCTTTTCATGAGATTAACTGACAGCTCTGTTGACACGTGTGCTCACATCACTCTGTGCTGAACAGCCTGTCATGTCTGTTCATGTGTGTCTGACTTCCAGCTCTCACAGCAGAAACTTGGCCACAGAGCCCCCAACACAGACACCTCTGGACTGAGTTCCTCAGTTCTCTCCTCAGTGACTGTTTTCTGCTGCTCACACAAACCCTGGCACTGCTGCACAACCCTCTGTGTTGAGGGGAGATAACACCTCACCTCTTGGTCATTGTCTCAAAAACTGTAACATTCTCAAAAACCAAAATGAAAAAAAAAGGAAAGCAACACAGAGTAAAATGCCACAAATACAATTTTATCCTTCATGCTTAAAAAAAAAAAAAAAGCACTGGAGCAATATCAGAACAAATGGATTAAAGACTGAAAAAGTCAAAAGTCAGTGGAATAAGATATTGTTAATTTTTGACTGAAAGCCACAAAAAAAAGCACCTGCTACATATCACCTAAAGCTACAATTAAATCCTGCAGATGAAAGACATGCACTGTGGCTTCAAGGACTAGTCATGAACTAGAAAACTCTTGCTCATGGATGACCAGCCTCAAGCCAGCCTGTGCTGCTCTCAGTGACGAGGGAGGGAAGGTGGAACCAGCCCGTCCTTCCTGCTGGTGCTGCCCTGGAGCAGAGCTCTCCACACCACACACGTGGATTTGGGAGTGCAGACACTGCACACTCACAGCTCCCAGCCCTCATGCCAAGCCTCAACAAGAAGCCCATCCACTTATGGTTCTGTGAAGCTGATGGTTTTTATTTCAGTTCTTGGTGATCAGTAAGTGCTTCTTCCTTCCCAAACCAATCCTAGTTTGTGAAGCCAAGCCAACACTGAGCAGGAATTCTATTCAGGAGGCTCAGAAATGCTCTCAGCTGATTTACAGTTATGAATTATTCCACCACTCCTAAGATACTTGAATATTTAGATGTTATCATCTCTAGTAAATCAAGAAGGTAAAATTAACAGTAACAAACGTTTTTCTGAACAGTTAAAAGACATGATCTCATTATCGTTTGAATTTTATAGAACAACTATTATTAAACATTGCAAACTTGTTAGAAGATTTCAGTGGGCTGCAAATTCCTACTCAAGGATGCAATCATCCATCTGAGAATAATGAAAAAGAATATTAACTTACAAAGCTATGGGGCAAACAGCCTACAAGCTCCAAGCCAAAACCATGGTGAATCTGTTTCCATTAGTAACTGAACAGTTATTTTCCTTTGTGATACAGAAGTCACACACATTTTCCTACAATTCTACAACAACTTGGGGTGGAAAAGATGAAATATGTACACCTCAAAAATAAAAAGTGACTAAAGAGGCAACCTGAGAGTGGGCACTGCCAGTAAATGAAACGTTATGTCACTCATCTCCAAAGAAGAATGACTGCACCATAATAGTGCCCACAGCCCAATACATCAAGGAAAGATCATGTTTACATTTTTAAAGTTAAAAAATTACTAACTTTGCCCTGGTAGTAGTACAAGTAATACAGCAACTCTCAATCTTAAACCATTTGTAAGAATTAGGTAGAGCATTGCATCAGGTATAGAACCAAAAATCCAACAATACACTGTCAGCTTCCATCTGAAAACAGACACTCAAGGCAAAAAAAACTCTCCTCTTTGATCCTCTCCAGATCTTCATCACTTGATCCTCACTAAAGTTCCAGGCATGGAGCTTCCATTAGTGTCAGTGGAAGCTCACAGGATGGGAAAAGCTGAACAGGAACCAGAAATAGCCAGGCAGCCCTGCAGCCCCAGCACAACACCCTGCACAAAATTTACCAGTCAGATTTTAATAGCCTGTCATTCTCCTCGCTACAAAGACTATGTGCCACCTTCTGGCCCCATCACACAATAATCCATCAAACTCTCACTGGCACAGCAGAGGTGACCTAAGACCACACGCCCGTAATAGGCAGAATCCCACTGATATCCACTGAGACGGCATCTGAAACACTTTGAATCCTTGCAAATAGCTGCCTGCAGTCCACACAGAACATCTCTTTCTGTCCACTTTCCTTCCCAAAAACGTTCATCTGAGAAAGGTCATTATTTCTGCATTTGACTGGAAATAAGGACTGTGGAGCACTCTCAGGTTACCACAATAATCGCCACGGACCAGTGAGGGTATTTGGTTAGACTGTGGCTCACTCTTCAGCTCTCGAGAAATTAACAGAGACTCTAACAGCACATTTCATGCCAAAGGCCCCAAAGTGCAGTATAAAGAACATAAGAAAAATAAAAGTAAACCAAACAGTCACTCCTCAGTGGAACGCTGCCGGCTCCGAGGTGAAACACAACTGCTGTAAAATTGCAGCAACATGAGGGAGAAGATGGAGGAGGAACCAGAAAGGAACATCATCCAGTTGACAGCCAGCTATCCTGTCTGGATTTTGATCATAGGAATGTTGAATATATCAGCACTGCAAAAGTCTTCTACGATATCTTACAACTGTCCAACATCTCATCTCTTCCAGGTACTTCCATGTACTGAAAGCTACAGATTTGAAAATCCTACGGTAAGATCAGCAGAGCCAACCCAAACCCACACCTGCTCGTGATCCCACTGCCTCTGACCAGTGGCAGAGGCTCAGAAAAGGGCTGTAAGAAACAGATGATTAGAACAACCCTTGGTAGCATCAACTGCCTCCTCCCAAAGGAACGAAAACCAGGATGTTTGCAAACTTTCTGAGACCAACCCACACACCCTGGAATCAACTTGTATCCACAGTCAGTGTGGCAACTACCTAGGATATCAGCAAAACTGGTCTTCACAAAAAGAGAGAAAATCCCAGTTTATCCACGGGTCTGTGTGTCCCCAGCACAGTGATGAGAGATACCTAAACTGCTTCTCCATAACAACACCACCACAGACTCCAAACACTTCACACCTTCTCCCTGCAAGCCATCACATGGTGCAGCAGAAAGTTACAGCACAAATAATACTGGACAAGCTCTAGATTTGACTGTGACTGATAAAATTTTGTTGTTTCCCTACTGAGACAGTAACTGAGCACTGAGATGCTGCTTTTCCTCTTACAGATCATCACAGCTTCCACCTGAAGAGAAGCAGCCCCTATAAAGCATTTCCCTTCTATCTGGCACGTGAGTCAGATATGGAGCATCCACTGTCCACTATCCCAGAGTGAGATGTGTTACCCTGACCAGATTTCACCTGTGGTGAATGCTTACCATGAGAAAGACTAAACTTTGCCCACAGTGACATACAGAGTGCAAACACCCTGAGGCTGTAGCACTATTCCTGCATAAGGACAACCATGGCTTCCTGCCCTCTTGAATCTTCAGCTGATCTAACATCTTGAATCTAATCTGGCCATAAACCTCAGCAAGGCACAACATGGTGTATTTCTCAATCAACAATTAGGCTGACACCCGTTACATTAATGGCAAAGGCCTGGCTCCTATTGATTTTATCGCTTTACCACAGACTTTACCAGAGTTATGATCCTTTACTTGCCAGTGGGAACCAGTAAAGTGGGTGGGGAGAACTTGTAACAGGGCATGGCTCATGTGGAGCTATCCTAGGGGACCACCAGGGCCACATGAGGCCCCTCACACGGTACCCCTCAGAATCCCAGCTTACTTCCCCCCTCCTCAAATGCTTCAGGAGGCACCTTGGCCCATAATAACTCACTGTGCTGACAATACTGGGCTCAATTCCTCCTTGATCCCACAGTTCAGACTGTGCCTCTCAGTGCCTTGCAGGGTTAGAAGCACAGGTTTAAACTTAATCCTGAAAGGATGATGGCAGTGATGGAGAGGAAAATACCCTGAGGCCCTGGTGAGCACTGTCATTATGCCTTCTGTAAGAATGATTCCCATTCTTGGCCAAGTGGTTTGTAGTTTCGGGGATTTACTGGATCTACTGCTGATCCCAGATTCTCAGAGAAACCTTCCATTTCCCACGAGTCTGTGACCTCTCACTCCCTCACAGGTCCTTCTTACAGTCTTCTCTGACTACTCCATCCTCACACTGTTATGGTATAATATCATTTCTAGGACCACTTCCAAAAATTACTTGAGAACAGGAGCAGAGCAGGATATTATACTTCAGTCCTTTGCTGAAATGTTCTCCATTCACAGTCCAGCTGAGCATTAACTCCCCTACACTTCCTGTGACTAAACCTGCAATTAGAAGGTATTTCCTTGTGGATGAGTTGAGGCTGGTCAAGAGCTTATCAGGCTCAACTGAAAATATGGGACACACTGGTTTTACAGGCACCAATAAACAGAACCTAAACACTATGAACACTTCTAAAGCACATAAAAAACACTTCCAAACATTAACTAACATGGTATGTGCACAAACCAGAGCAAAGAGGTCATAGGAATTGACCTGTTTTACACAGCTGTGCTCAACTCACTGACCTGGAACAGCCTTTAATTAGGCATTTCCATACTCCGAAAACAGAGACAGAAATAATGCTCTTTCACATAAGTACAAGATTTGCAAGTAAGTTTTCTGAACAAAATACAGCAGAGCAAAAACCCTTGAATCTATGAGGTGCTTAGAGAGAAATTATTCATAAATACTTTTCAAATGTGGCACAGAGCCTAAAATGTCTGAGATATTGGCATTTCTGTACTTGGGGCTTCCCTAAGAAAAACAGAAACTACAGTCAAAACCCCATTTGGAATCACTTTGTGTCAACCACCATGTCACAGCTGTGCCCTGTCCAAGCTCCCACAACCTGCAGTATTCCAGCTGCTGAGCATGACTAAACTGACATGCAGAAAGTCTTATTTGGAGGAGGCTTTTCACAGGAGGATGAAGATAAACACGAAGATACAGTAATGGGATCTGAGCAAACAGCACAGCCACACTCAAACACCCAGTTCAAACAGTAACAGCACACTCTGACCTGTTTCAAGGGAAGATCTAATTCCTTTAATGGATTAACTCCTCCACCCTCAAAGTCATTCTGCCTGTCAGTCCCAGGCTGATTCTTACCAAATACTTACAAATGTGCACATTTGTGGCCTTCAACTGATCCCAGCAATGCTCCCCAGCTGGGAAGAATATTGTCACTGTCTCTGCAGGACCTGCATTGTCTCTAAGGTTAAAAAATAATAATCCTACCTCCATAGAATAATTAATTCTAGAGCTGAAAAACTATCAATCTACCTTTCTGTCATGCAGAAAGTCTACCTATACTTATCTCCCTGTAAGATCCACTAGACAGAGGCAATGTGTTAAATCATTCTAAACAAACTTATGGTTCCATAACATTCAAGGAAAGCAAAGTCTGATATCACCTTAAATAAGGAGTGTTACACATTCCACCATCATTAATCCAATTTAGGCAGGAGCAGAAAGGGCTGAAGCCACCAGCCTTCAAAGCAGCAACTATTTGGTGGCTTTGCAAGACGAGCCTGGATCATGCAACACAGCTACTGAGGTGGGCAGGAGTGTAAAACTGAGGGTGGCTGGGCTGCTGGAAGACTTCCAGGTTCAGCACAATCTCCGTCGACAGAAATCTGAAGAGTTATAACAATAAAACTGTTTCCCCAAAAAGCAACCCTGAGGGGGCACAGCACCTGCTCCTGCATGGACTGGAATCTCCCCAGAGTTCCATCAGGGAATCGAGACCAACCTCTGGTTACAGATAGAGGCAGAGAAGCCAGTTACTGAACTGCAGGTGAAACCTGCCAGAAGAGACCACAAAAAGAGGAAAATATCTTTCCCAGCAAGCTTACAACAGTGGTCAGTACAACTCTGGGGAGGAGTGGTGGACCAACAGCACCTGAGGCCCAAGTTCTCTCTCCCCCAGTACTGCACAAGTGATCACTGCACAGATTCCTCACAGCACATTTTCCCCAAGGCTTAATATCTGGAAAATTAAGTGCATTCAGTCCTTAGCCTTCCTTCTGCCACAGCTAATAAGGAGGTCAGTACAGGGTTTAGGTGTGAAGAATTGTTTTTACAGAGAACTGTTAGTCAAACACAACCCCAGTGGTTTCAGAAAGTTAGTTAACAAGTGATACCTGAAGGAATGAAGAATGTGTAGCCTTGTTTCAGCTCAATTCTTTGGCACCGTTCCACCCTGTCTCCCAGAAAGATATCACTCTGCTTTCCTGAGAGAACCCATTCTTCATAAAGTTCCAGATTCTGCAGAGTCGGTGGAATCAGCCAGAAGATCTAAAAATAAAACCAAAATTTAACTATTACCAACAGTCAACAAAAATAAATAGCTGAGAGGTTCCACCAAGGTTATCCTGTGTTAGACAAATGAGCCGCTTTCTGCATAAAACCCTGATTTTCCAGGTGTTGTACACAGAGGTACACACACACACACTCACACACACACACACACAGCAGCAGCAGCAATTAGTCCATGTGCTGGAAGTGGCTGGATACCTGTCAGTTGTCATCCCTCTTCCAGAAACATCTCATTCAGAAGATGCCTGGGGTTTACCTGCAGGTCAAACCAGTGTATTGGTACAGTACAGCTTCACTGGGCTACAGAGATTCTACTTCACTGGACTACAGCATCTGCACCACAGATTTATTTCAGTTCCCACCATACACTGTCTATACTACAATTGGGGAAAACATCCTAAACCAGGGAAGATGTGAATGTAGCCACGCACACTGTGTATTTTAACACTTCTGCATCCCGTAATATTTCAGGTCTGGCATATTGTGCCTGTGCACGCTACAGGAACACGGAATTCTGAAAGGAACAGAAGCTCCAGCTACAGAAGGAGACTTGTGAGGGCACTCTGACCCAGCAAGGGTACACACAGCCACATCTCGCTGCAAGACACTTCTGGACCACACAGCAAAAGCACCAACAACACAAACAACACATTTGGTATTTCAAATAAATCACTCATTTGTTTCATAACGGTGAGTGATGTCCTTCTAGTTCAGCAAACTCTGTATCAGTATCAACAAAGCTGCCGAAACAGACTGAGAAAAAAAGAAGAAATAAAAGAGAAAGCAACCCCTCCCCTCCATAAGAGGCACAAACAAATAAAAACAAATATCAAATAAGGTTCACCTACCTTCCCCCCACGGAAAACGTGATACCACACTGAAGTGCCACCAAAATCAATATGAAAATCAGTGAAGCATCCTTTCACACTCATCAAACAGTACCTGCAAGCAGAGTGAAGGGCAAAAATGAATCAGTCTGAAACAGTATTTTTCACGTCTTAATTTGCAGAGGTTAACTGTGTGTGCAGTGCTGCTTCCACCAATTAAGTTTCTGCATTTCTAGTACAGTGATTTGTCTCGTGAATATAACGAGGTTTCTGCTGAAAAACGCGAATCTCCCCCTCTGAGTTTGCTGTTCACACAAGAGGAACGAAAACCTTCAGAGTTAAGGAACAGAAAAACATTAAAAGTGAGGCTGTTCAGAAATATTTCTTATGCCACTGCCAGTCCCCGGGGTGATCTGTTTAATGCTCTCCGTCCCCGCTCGAGAGACACGACCTGCACCAAGAGTTGTACACAAATTGCTTCAAAGAGCGAAGTTTTCAAAAATCTAATTTGCCTATAAATCCTCCTGAATGTTCTTTACCTACTTGCCACTCAGGCCATTTTTGCAAGGACTGGGGGACAGAAACCTCGTTTGGCAAACTAACTCCTTTTTGTTCACATTTCTAGGCATTTCTGCATCAAAATGCATCAAGGACCCAGCTGGCAGCAACGCTGAGGATCAAATCCACTATTTTTTGTGCCGTCTGGATACAGGTTTAGAGCCGTTTAAAGTCGGCATTGCTGGAAAAAGACACAGGAGCCGTGTTCTGGCTGCAGGAATCTCCAGCCTCCAGCCACCATCTGTAACTAATGGCCGAATCACAGCCGCCCTCCTCACTGTAGGCACCTTTGCGAACGCAGGAAACACACACCACTTAACCCACTAACCTCTTTTCCTTGTTCCGGTCTCCGTTTCATGGCTTTTTTTTTTTGTTTGTTTGGTTGGTTGGTTTTGCTTTGGTTTGCTTTGGTTTTTAAGGGGAGTTACGGAAACACCACCGGAACGGGATTTGGAACAAAAAAAAAAAAACCAACACAAAACCAAACAAAACAAAAAAAAAAAAGAGGGTTTCATTTAAGTGTGTCTTTTTCTGCTCACAGGCAGGTAGGAGAAGCTCAGCAGTATGCAGCCGGCGTGCAGAAGTCCCTGTAGATGATAGGCTGGGAAGGACCTTACCATGTGTCTGCAGAAGGCTGGCAAATCAGAGCCACTCTGGGTCCATAAGAGCCGCTGCCTAGCAACCACATCCCGAGCCGGAGTTGACAGAATGATACGCAATGCTGTCATGAAGACAGTCAATTTGTGCGCTTCAAAAAAGGTCCTGCGCCTTCATCTCACAATTAAAACCTCTCCTTGTGCCATTACACGTCTCTCCTCCTGCCCACTCTGGAATTTTTTTTAATTTTTTTTTTTTTCTAATCCTTCAGAAGCAGGAAGAAGCTTTTGCTGCCCCTGGGGTATTTCAGATGCTTCAAAAATCACAGCTAGCCAAGAAGCTGTCTACACTCTCAATATGCTCCATTTCAAAATATGAGTCCTTCCCTCCCAAACACTTTTTTTTTTTAATTTCTCCTTTTATGTTTTCTCTACCAAGATGTTGTTGATTACAAGTCAGATAGAATTTAAAAACAATAAAAGAAGCCCAGAAAGGAAGTTGCCTTTCTTCCAGCCAAACTGCAAAAAGTCACAGATTGAATAATTATTGCTCATTAAAAAAAAAAAAAATAAATCAACATGGAAATTCTCAGTTTGTGGGCAGTGCTGAGTGTTAGAGGTTCATGTTGTTTTAAAGTAAAAAAATTCAAATCCTCATGGAATCAATTATTTTCAGTTTCCAAAAGGTCAGATGTAAAATACATCACACCAACAAAAATTTTCTAGACAGTGCTACCTACCAACAATCACCCGCTGAATTAAGATATTCTGAAAGAGCAAACGTGGCCTGAGCATTAGCTGGTTTTAGTTATTCCTCAGCAGTCAACAATCTAAACCTGAAGCAGTCAATCTGCTTGTGTTCAGAGAGGAAATAACAGGATTGAATCCCGTCAAATCAAAGCGCTTGAAATTTAGTTTTGTGAGAAAACATCAAGGCAGGTAAAAGTGTGAACATGCAACTCTTTCTTGTCCATGTTTTCCCCCGTTTTCCCTCTGTTTTCTTGAAACTCCTCTAAACACAATCACCATTCCAAATAAAAGAGCCGCATATGGTGATTAAGAAAAACCTACAAAGCCTTTGGAAAATAAACCAGTTTTTCCTTCCATCCACAAACGAGCCATGCCTTAATTCTGCTGTTAATCTCCCAGGCCTGCTTTTGTCCCAGCCCAGCAGCTCCCGGGCGGCTCAGGAGCCTGCGGGAGGATCTTCCGCCATCCAGCGCTCCCCTGGTTGCCAGAGTCTGGCACAATGCCTTTGCATTGACCTCTACAGCTTCCTCTTCCAATGTACACCGCAGTCACATGGTCCCAGCACAGCTCCGTGCCACAGCTAATCTCAGACACCGCTCTGCTCCAGCCTCAGCCAGCGGCTTCTCATCACCAGCAGCTGCTAATTTGGGGGACCACTCAACTTTTTCGGGTTTTCCATAAAAACAATTAAAAAAAGAAAAGGAAAAAAAACACACCATAACACAGCATCCATGTTGAAAGAAATCTAGGAACTACATCCCACTGTGTGCTGTGGTCGCAGAGCTCTGGGCCAAGCAGGTACAGTGGGTACAGGAACACAATCCCACATCGGGCACAGGGAATCAACCTGACCAGAGTTACACCCTGAAAACACAGGCAATGCAAAAGATGCCCCAACTTTAATATTTTCACAACTGCTACCACATCCAATCCCTGCCCACTCCACTTTATCTCCCTGCACAGCCTCAGTCAGGGTTTTAAAACATGCAGCTGCTTGTAATCTGTTGTGGGGGAGCTTCCCCACTGAAGAGTTTGGTTTATGCTCTCCACAAGGCTGAAATTGTTTGATTTAATGTATTGTTATTTTGAAGGAAGGATTTGTGGTGTGGGGAAATGGAGAACTTTCCCCCTCGCCCCCCCAAAAAAACCCCCAAACATCTGGGGAAATTTGTTAGAGCAATGATGCGAAGAAATATGGAGTAACCTGCAAACTCACGGGGAAGAACAAACACAGAGATCCAAAAAAAAAAAAAAAAAAAAAAAAGAGAGAGAGAGGGAGATGATACAAACGAAGCTAAACCACTAAGCAAACAGCGAGCTGGGAACACAGAAACAACACAGACACCGCTCCATAAGCCAGCGCAGAGACCACACTCCCAGGCAAACCCACAATGCACTCGCCACGCATCGCTACAAACCCGCAAGCAAACAGAGAAACAAAGACAGCGAGAGCCGCGCCGGGATGCGAAGGCACGGCCGGGCAGGGCGGGCAGCGATCATGCACATGGGCTCGGGCAGACGCGAGCGGACGCACAGGCAGCAGCATTACCCTGAGCTCAGCTCCTTCTCTCCCGCAATAGGCACCGCGCACCATACGGCTCTATTCCCTCTGGCATTGCGAGGGCTCCCCTGCCACTGAGCTCAGCCCATAAACCACTCCCAAACCCCAGCAGAGGCTTCTGTTTTTTGTTCGGGCCAATGAGAAAAGTATAGCTCACTCTTCCTTCCTCCCAGGAGCAGCGCCGGCTGGTTGAAATCCCTGAGCCTGAAACCGAATACCACAGACCCATGAGCCAACTGCAAGTGCCAGCGCGGGGAAAGGCGCGGGCCTGGCTCCCCATCCCCGCGGGGGAGAGACGCTCCCGGCCGTGGGAGGAGGGCGGCCCCCGGCAGCATCCCGGCACCGCGGGGCCCCTTCTCCCGGGCCTGGGAGCGGGAGCTGGAAGGAGACACGGCAGGAACAAAAGCTACCTCGGGGCGCCTCGGCCCGCACCGACAGCGCTCCCACACTGGGGCCCTGCAACTGGAAGCCACGAATTGCGCCGCAAGACAAAAGAAACCATTGTCACCCGGGAGGCACCGGCCCGGCTGCCGCTCCCACCCCCGGCTCACCGGGGAGAGACCCGGCCCCGCCGCTGCCGCGAGGGCCGGGCTCCTCCTCAGGGATGAACCCGGCTTCTTGGGGATGAGCCCCGGCTGCCCCCACGGGGATGAGCCCCAGCACCTCCTTCAGCGATGAGCCCCCCGGCTTCTCCTCGCGGAGGGCCCCATGTCAGGGATGAAGAACCCCGGCTCTCCCCCCATAGAGGCCCCCCAAGCACCCACCCGTGGCCGCCGGGCCGGCCCTGCCCGTGGAAGGCCCCTCGTACCCGTGCCGTGCCCTCCTGGGCAGCGATACCCAGAGCTCCCAGCCCGGGGGAAAACAACCCCCGCAGCCCCACACCGCGATCACCACACCCCGAGCACTTCAAACGCACATGAAAGGCCCAGCTCCTGCCCCGAGGGGGTTACGATCCGACCAGTCACACAGAAACAACACCCGAGATACGAGGAGTTTGTTTTCTGCCATGCACCGAGGAGTTTGTGAAGCGACTGCAAATCACACTGAGAGACCACACTGGGGCCGAAGTATGTGACAACACTGCCCTCGTCCCGCCCTTGCCCGGTCCCAGCCCAGGTGGAACACCAAGAGTGTGTGGGGTGGGCTCACAGGGACACACTGACCTCCAGCCGCTAGATTTTGGCACTGACAACCCACGTAGATGGTCAGCAGCACAGTGCCCAGCTACCCCCCGTGCCAGGCTGTGAAGTGTGTTAGTGAGAGCTGGAAGGCTGTTGGAACCTTTGAAGTTTTAAGAATGAAGAGGCCTCCTTTTTTTTTGTTTTGTTTTGATTGGAAGTTTAAATTTCTGAGGAGGCATCCACCACCACAGGGAAATGAACCAAGCTGCCCATGTGCCCTTGGAACAGCATTGTGGTGTCTGTGAGAGCAGGACTCACTCTCCATCCTGTGGCAAGGCTGTTCAGCTCCAGGGTCACCACAAACTCTTTTAAACGCTGGTTCTTATTTGGGTTACATGTGTGATGCTGCAAGTCCTCCAGTCTCTACACAAAGGAGGATTTGAGACTAATGCAATGATATGAAGACATCCCATTTTATTTACTTTGTGAGTTTGGAAAGTCTTAATGAGAACTCGCACTTGTTGGTCTGATTTTTTGCACTGAATTGTACTTATAGAGCAGCTTTGTATCAAAAGCAGTTCACAAATGACATACAAAGTGCACACCAGTCTGTCAGGTGCATAAACCAGGGTGCTGAGGGACCTGTGAGCTCCCTGGATTCAAAGGGCAATCGCTGTCTCCAGAGGCACACCCTCAGCTTCTAATTAGACCACAGCTCAGCAGAGCATTTTAGCATCTGTTTAAATCCATCCCTACTCAGCAAAGGAATGAATAGAAAGGAATGGGTGGCTGAATAACAGCCTGGGAGAGGGAGAATAGGGCTGAGGACATGCTAACAGAGCAGCATCCTTTTGAGACCAGGTAGATGTTTCACACAAGATACCCCATCCTCAACTGAAGGACAGCAGCAATATAAAGACCTATTATAAAAGTGCTTAGATATTTCAAGTAATAATAAGAATTTTGAAGGCAAAAAGCATGTTGTAGTGACAAAAGCTTTCATTTTCATTCACTCCCTAGCACAGACATCAAGTTCTTAGAAGTGCCTGTTAAAGTTTTTACAGCCATCAAGTCCTGCACTATAGCTATTTTCACTGCCACTGTATTGCAAATAATCTTGCAAGGCTACAAACACAAAACCTAATAAAGAGGATAATAATTTCAGCAGGGCTATTTCTTTTGATAAATGAAAAATCAAATTAGTACTCTTTTTTTTGGTCGGTTTGGGTTCAGCTGTATCCAGATTGCTTCAGTCCTGGGTGAATTTAAACAGAAAACTAAATCTGAGCTTGTTTTGAGCTACCTGAGAATGGTTATGGTGCTGTACAAGCTTCTGCACCTAAAAGCTGATGTTACAACAGCACTGCCTTGGCTCCTGGTTACACAGCATGTTCCCACTCTCATCCAGAGTCCCGTGTCTGCAAGGCTTTTCTCAGCAACTTGCACCCCAGAATGTGAGAGAGGGGAGGAAGGAACAGGTTTCCTTGGCAGCAGTGAGCTGCTCACTCTGCTCACCCGATGTCACCTGGTGGAGTGATCCCACTACTATGTTGTTTTCACACTTCTGCACTGCCCTTCTGTTGGCATAAGCACTTATGCAGCCATGTGGTGGTTTGGGTGGCCTGAAAACTAACCAGTTTTTGTATATTTCTGAGTCAGTTTTCAGCCAGAGCAGTCCCCAGTCCAGTTTGCTCTGCAGCTGCACGACGTGTTTTAGCAACAAGGATGGGACGGTGTGGGCACGGGGCTGTTACTGCAGGGGCAGTGCCAGCTTATTCCAGTTTGAAGTTTGCCACACTCCCGCCTCAGCAAGCCATCCCCTTCGTTTCTCACGTTGCCTTACTGCTTTTGAGATAGTACTTGGAAAGGTTTTTTGACATAAACCGCTTTTCCACTTAATTCAGGCTCCTGTGAGGTAAGCAGTCACTCACCTACAGACAGAAAAATAACCTCATTACCCAGAGGGTTTTTTTTGAAAGTGGATGGTGCAGGTCCAAGTGGAAGCAGGGCGGTCTCCAGCGCACACAGGGCTCCTGGTAACCGAGGCAGCGCGGCAGATGGAGCGTTCTCTAACTTCACTCCCAGCACGGAACTCGACGTGCAGGAGCCAAGACAGACATTTGTGTCTGGTAGTGCCATCTGTGTCTGCAAAACCGCAGCGCTCTCGCTGGAGTGCTTTGTGTTTGTAGGGAACACGTTAATGGTGGGGATGGCACGCTGCAAACTCGCAGGATTGTGGCAATGCGGAGAGCAAGAATGAAATGGAACCATCCCATTCCTGAGCAACAACAGTCATTAATAAAGCATAAGGATATTGACAGTTCACATAAAAGGATGGAACAAGTGGCAGCTCCACAACTGAACGTGATCTCCTTAATAAGGGCTTATATCCTCCGAGTACTCACAGCAATAGATGGAACTAGTATCTCCACAGGACAGGGCCAATCTGAATTCCCAAGGATGGAGAAAGCTGATATTGAGGAGTTCACCTTTAAACTGGACAAGTTCATGGAAGAGAAATCTCTTGAGAGTCACCAAGCACACAGAAACCACTTCCACCTCAGGACAGCCCCTGCCTGACCTGCAGACAGTGGAAGCTCAGAAGATAATTTTTAGGGGTGGCATCATTTTATGCTCACACTGTTCTTACACTCCTCCCAGGGCATCAGTGCCAGCACCCAAGAGCAGGCAGGTTACTGAGAGGCACAGATCTTTGTCCTGCTGTGGTACAGCTTCTGCTGTGCTCCCAGACTATCACTGTTTGTGATAGGTTTTATCTTTGTGGCTTCTTCAGATTGTCAAGGGGTTTGTGCCAACAGTGCTGTAAATCATCCTTCTCTAGTCTTTATGTGAGATGGTGCTCACTAGCAACATCCTCATCACTCCAGCTGCATCACCCTCGCCTTTAACACTCATGCCTGGTAACTCCTTTTCCCACACCAAACTCTATTGTCACATTCCAAACGCTCACAATCCTTCACTGTTTAGCTTCCCTGTACCTATCACATCTACCAGTTTATCAAGGTGTCAACCTCCACCTTCCCTTTGCCAGTGACAGCAGCCTCAGTGGCTCCGTGTCTGCTTCTTCATCAGGCACCTCCTTCCTCTCTCCCAGGCCGCCCTCCACACACGGGGAAAAACTCCACATCAAAATCTGTTGAATTGCTACATCTCTAAAATCTCTTTGAAACCTACCATCTGGCATTTCATGATGCAAGCAGTTGAACTGCAAGCACATACTCTGCTTTTTCTGCTAAATTCTGTTAGTCATGTTGCTACCTTGTCCTTTAAACTATTTCTGCCTTGCTTTGTTTACTTGCTACATGTTTTTCAGCATCCAGAGTGTGCCTGCTCTAGGAAAGGGATTGTTTTCTTTACTTCTTACCTTGTACAATCTCTGAGTCCTCAAGCCCCGAATCATGATTCAGTTTCTAAGCTTTAGCAGATTATAAATGAAGTTATTTAGCTGACTAACCACTTGGGAAGCAAGTGCTGCTCTGCCACTAGTTTATTGTGTGACCTCAGGCAAGTCACTGAGGACATTTCCAAATGCACATGTGAAATGGGGCACTCCAATCCATATCCAGTTACCCTAACAAGCAGTTTGATCCTTTCAAAATAATGGAGTATCTTTATCTTCCAGTGAAATCAGTGGTGCTGAGCATTGGACCAGGACCATATTGTAGGAGGAGGCTTCCCACAATGTCTTCTGTTATGGAGACCTTTACCTTCCAGAATGTTTATTTTCAGAGAACAAGAGTAAATGCTGTGTATCACTTGCTGACTGCACAATCCTTTGTATCTGTTAGTACCAGTGTATTTTACAGTTTGGAAAGAGTCCTGAGCAATTTTCAGAACACCGGAGGTCGGTTCAACAGCAGAGCCTGGGATGCTGCCAGCATTTGTCTGGCCAATAGAAAATGCCTCTAAATCAGCAACAGCAGTGAAGGGCTTCCAGGATTACCTGCTGTTCATCAGCCATACAGGTCATTACATCACTAACAGGAACCCCTATCTCAGCTGCACCAACTCCTATGAAGCTTACAGTGCACACTTTGAGGCCCCCAAATAGTTCCTTTTTCCAATCATCATATGAAAAGTTTCAAGGAAGACATTCAAACAGAAGAAAGAGTGAGGTGAGGTTACGCTTGCCCAAAAGCTGGAACTGAGACAGGCAGAATCAGGACACACTGCTCATTTTTGGTCTCAAACATGCCCTGAGTGGGTCCTCTGAAATGAGACACAGCCTGTACAGTCAGTCCAGTATTTGATCTTGCTGTTGAAAAAATCAACAGAAAAGTAAACTGTCATGAAGGGCAGTGGCAGAGTTTCTGGGGAGTCACACACCTAATTGAAAACAGTCTTCAAGTTCATTTCATAAAACCTCTCTCAGCTAATAACTTCTCAGCCATTAGTGGCTTAGGACCTGGGAAAGATCTGAGCCCAACCTACAGGAGGACTCTGACTACACTGTGTGACATCTCTGCATCCTGTGAAGTGATTTCTTTGGGCAGCACTTTCAGAGAATTCAGAGAATGGTCAGTCTGCCATTTTCAAAACTGAGTTGCTCAAAACTGAACAATAAAAATGCACTTTTCAAAGAGATTTGGTTAAAGACTGTACTCAGCAAACTGTAAAAGGAGTTATTCAAGGCAGTCAAGGGCAGAGATTTTTGAAGACTTGAACAGACTTACTTTTTCACTTTGGGGTATTTCATCTCTGAAATAGCATTGGTAGCATCCGTCTGTCTCTCCTTCAAATGCTGTGGCCACATATTATCCACCCAGTCGACCAAGTCCACCTGAAAGCCCACCAGAATCAGCTGTTAGTTACTGAACATGTAGTAGGACATACTCCTGCTGGCTAAAACTCCTCCCATGACAGCAGCAGATGCTCACAGACAGGGTGGAGCACCCAACTTGCTTCATCACCACAACTCAGCCCTTTGCACCCCAGAGGAAGGAGAGTTTTGCAGTCAATTTACCTGGGTGCAAATTCTGTCCCAGGGGCACCTGTGAGCACCTTCTCTCCTATTGTGTCTGTATGCAAATGAATTTTTGTAGCAATTAGGAATTGCATTTATAAACATTAAAATGCAAACATAAAAGAAATTACAGTATCCCAACACCTAACATTTCAAGGAACATTAACACCATTGTTCTGGCCAAATTCTGGTTTGAGTAATTATATGATCTCCTACTGTGAACTCCTTCATTGTTCTGCTGGGGTATAAAATTGACCCAAAAAAGTTTTTGTTCAAAAAGTTTTTGTTCAAAAGCCAAACTTTTAGAGAGTGTGGGCAGGAGAAAACAGTGAAGCCAAGCAATTGGAAACATCCTGCAAGATGAGGAAGAGCTGGAAAGCAAAGGTAGCTCAGGGCCATGGAAGCACAGCTGGGTGGGAGCACAGACAGCAGTGTGTCCATCACAGCCACAGCAAGGACAAGCCCGTGACTCACTCCTCGCTCTGTTTGTGATGGAGCCTGTGCTACATATCTGTAACACTCCCTTCTGGTTATGCAAGTGGGTCACATGTGCCAGGTTTCAAAACAGGGGAAAGCACCAGGCGCCTTGGGAAGCCCCTGGCAGGCTGCAGTGCTGTGCTCAGCCACAGCGTGGCTCAGAAACGCCTCGTGTGGGACTGAACCTCCAGTTTGGGGTCAGAGAGGACTCAGTTCCAGTCCTAGGCCTTGGTGACAGAGCTGTCCCCTGACTGTGTGCAGCAAGACCAGAGAGATCCAATTCAGCCATGGTTAGCACCCCCTTTAGCCTCCTGACTGCTAATTCTGTTTGAAGGCCTACCCAAAAATGTTATTCGTGTGAGTCAACTCAACTGTTCCTATTCCTCCAGGATTTTCACAATAGAGCAATTAACACATGTAATTCCTGCACTTTGGGGCTGAGCCCTTTCTCTCCTTCTGCACCAGGGAGTGTTGATAACACAAGGTACACTTTGAGAAGAGGCACAAGATCATGCAGCCAGGAGAAACAGGCTCCATTCCATGAATATCACAATTGTATATGAAAACAAAACTGGTGGTTACTGCCCTGATTCTGAAATAATTTCCACATCTGGATATTGCAACCCAGAGTTTACACAACAGGGAACCTGAATCAAGTGTTTCTGCTTTAAGTGGGCTCGAAGAGCTCTGCAGAATTCAAGAGAACCACTTAGACAAATATAGCACTCAACTAGGAGCTGACTTTATGTGCTGGACTTCCCCAACACCCTCTCTTCTTGTCCCATGGGAATGAACAACAGCAAAAACCTGAATAAACTTCTAAATATGTGTTTAATATTCGATCTGTGATCTGTGTGTAACAGAACACAAAAGTTAACAATTACTTTGACAAATCAGCATTTAGAGCTGCCATCTATTTTTTACCTGTTCAGGCAGAAGTGAGGTGTTTATATTGTCTGCATAGGCAAGAGATGTCCCCAGAAAAAAAAGCTGCTGCTGTAACTAGAAAAGGACTTAAAAATCCGGAGAAAAGTGTCTGAAAATAAAACATCATAGGGTACCCAGCAGTGTTGTGCTTTGAGGGGTCCCTCTGTTCCCTGATCAGCCAGGACTGATGCCCAGACTCTCTGCTGAGTGTCCTGATGGACACCTGGAAACCCCCAGTGCCATTTCCTCCATCCCTGAGTGTTATTGAGTTGATGCTCTACCCCTCACCTACACATGGCTACATTTCAGTGACAAATGAAACCATCTTTACCAATAAGGGCACAGTTTCACTGCCAGGGACTCTATTGGGAATAAAATCACAGGTGTCTTTTACCTTTATAAACTATGGACAAATCTACCCCCTTACTTTACTGCCAATTCTGACATAGCAGTGATTATGCTGATTTAATTATGTTTGGATTTCTATATTTTATACTGGTGTTTTCAACTTTTTCCCTTTGGAGCCCCCTGAACATTTCTTAGTTAGTAGGAAGGTTCATATATAATGAATTCAAGCTTCCTGACAGTTTAAGCTTCCTTAAAGAGGAGGAAAAACAATAGATAGGTACTTAATTTTGGATGGAATTTCCCCTAAATACCTTGAGAGGAACTGTGTATCTGTGCAAATTGCATGATTAACAGCTCATCAGGTACCTAATTCCAGTAAATTAAGTTCCACTGTCAAGGAGCCCAGCTTTCTACTTGGCTAAAAACAGCTCCTGACACTAAAGGGACAGGAGTTCCAGGCACTTCACATCACCTTGGTGATGAAATAAACCACTCCACGGCTTCTTTCTGGGCAGAAGCTGAAAACAACCCCCATCACAGAGCATCCCTTACCACGTTGGGGCGCTTGACAATGTTCTCCAGCTTCGTGTGACTGAACTCCAGGCTGATGACGTTGTAGAGCTTCTCCCGCTGGGCCTCCGGGGTCTCGTAGTACCTCACAAACTGGGACATGCTCATCTCAACCCCTCTCTGCGTGTTCACATCCATCACATCCACGATCCTGCGGCTTCCTGCGAACACAGAGGAGTCTCAAAACAGCTGCCTGGGCTTTTTTTTATATATGTGCATATATATGTATATTGTTTTATATATATATATGTATAGATTTTCAATAACTGCAGGGAAACTGGTATTAGAGCATGAGAGACCAGTATCAGTCCCTGCATGCACAGGTCCTGAGCAAACACATGGAGCAAGGAACTAACTTGGAAGTGGACTTTTCACCCACTGTGACACTGAACAGGTCACTGGTGTCTCTTTGCTTCTCAGAGATGGAGAGAGCAGTTTCCTCCTTTACACGAATTGACATGAGCAGAAGTACATTAAAAATTATGAAGAAGTGATATAATATGGTAGCAGGGGGCAGGCAAGACAAATAGCTCTCCAAATCATACTGCAATTTTCTAAACATCCATATGTCTCTCAAGATGCTTTTACTCATGCACCAAAATTATCTATAAAGAGCAAACTGCCTTGCATCACTGGATACTGTAAATTGCTGAACACCTTATACAGATTGCTGAATATTCCCAGTTCCAGTCACCACCAGTGGGGATGAAAGCACTAAATGCCACAGAGGAGTGAGCCCCCACTTTGGATGTCTCAACAAAAACTGCAGGACATACTTTCAGCTCCTCAAGTGGCAGACATACAAGTCTCATTAGCACCAGAATGTTGAACAGCAGTTTTAGTCGAGCCTTCAGCTTTACACAGATTAATCCACAATCTTCTCTTCGGCCAACTGGAAGGTTTCACCTCTCCCAGCGATTTCATCATCCTAATTAGCAGTTCATTTGCGTGTGAGGGACGGGAGCCCATGAGAGACATGTCTCATTTCCAGGAGAGAAGGATTCCAGCAAACAAATTTGCAACGTTTCCAAAAAATCACTCCAAACCCATTTTCACCGCCGAAGAAATGACTCGAAATAAATTGCATTAAAACAAAATGGAGGCTGATATGCACCATCAGAGGGAATTATTAATAATTACAGCACCTGGCCTATCGTGGGCTTGGGAGCCGTATTTCAGCAAGAGTGATAGCCTGGATTGCCTTGCTCCTCTAAAAACCTCCTTAGCCCCTGCTAGCAGTGACAGTGACAGATGTGACAATGGTTCTGTGAAGGAACTCAAGACCATAAAGCTCTGAAATCAAAAATAAAAATGTATACAGTGTAAATCTGCAATAGTCCCTCCGGCCCATCAAACTCCTCACTCCAAGGCCAGAGAACAGGATCCCATCCCTAGGCTGGGCTCGGGACTGTACTGAGTGTTGCCACCTTGAGGCAGCATAGGGAGAGTTTAGTTATGTGTCAAAAAGCACAAGAATCCTTAAACTTGGCATTTGCACATTTGAAACAACATATGTGAAATCTAGTTTTGGGTTGGGTGGTTTTTTGGTTGGTTGGTTGGTTGATTTGGTTTGGTTTTGTTGGTTTTTTAAGGGTTAACTTGACTCTCTAGGGGAATGGTCTTTTTTCAACTCCACAGATGAGCAACTGGGGTGAAGTCCTGCTGAACAGCCCCCGAATAAAAGCCATCCTGATCTCTGCTTCCAGAGCCTGGGGATCAGAGAAATGGCTCCAGCCCAGAGGGGTTAAGGGCACAGATACAGAAAAATTGAATTTGAAGGGCTGTGAGGCAGAGCCTGGGATCTGCCATATTATAGTCTAGGTTTGATCTCAGCTTTGCAGGAAGCGACCTTGTACAGCCTCTCAATTATCCTTTCCAAAAGAAAAATCAGCAGTTACCTGATGAATTAAGAGTATGAGGCCCAGTTCAATAGCAGGTTTGTTAAATGTACGCAATTATCAATTACAGGCAGAAGAGCTTAAGATTTGAATTGATAGTCTCTTGACTTCCAAATTAAAGAGTAATTTGAGGGGATGTTTTTCTCTTAAGCCACAGTACTGTCAAACAAGCCCATACATAACGATTCCTGGAGTACTGCTCACAAAATTCGAGATGTATAATTACAGGTTCACAGCCTGGTGTTCACTGCCCACTGCAGAGCGGTTCTGGCTTCCTGCCAGCTTTATCTCTTCTGGCCTGAAAAGATGCAGCTCTTTCTTCTATCCCCTGTTCCTGGGACAAGGTTAAAAAACATCACCCAGAGCAAGGGAAAGAAGCACAGAGAGGCTCCAAAAAGCGGTGGCAGGCTGAGAGATCTGAGGTCAGGCTGAGAGATCTGAGGGCAGGCTGGATTTCTGAACAGCTCCAATGCACATTTTACCATCTCTGTTAACCAGTTCCTGGGTATCCTCTCAGCCTGTCCTCTGAGAAGGAACCCCACTCACTGAGGCCTGGTGCAGCCCTCCAGGTCTCAGCAGGATCTCAGTGACCCTGGCAGCCTCTTGCCCTGGTATCAATCATATTCCTGACTTCAGCTGCACATGGATTAACAGGCAGGTGTATCCCTAGGTGGCAGAGAGCACCTCCTAACTGCTGACCATGTGCACCACACATCACCTCACCCTTGGCCTTCCCTGGATGTTTTTCCCAAGTAACTCAGTGTGAGTTCCAGTATAATCCCATAGTATGGGATTAAGGGGCAAGGCTTCCTCTCTGGCAGAGGATGTGACTCAGAGGCAAAATGGTGATGCTGGGGTTCACTGGAAGGGATTTTACAGCCTAAAGAAACATCTTCCTCTACTCCTGCTTGTTCATGGAGCACAAGATTCCCAAAGAATCACAAAGACAGTAACTAAGAAACAAGCTAGTGCCATCTTTGACAAGGGGAACAGACAACAGCAAAGAGGAGAGGGAAGAATCAGCTGCAGGGATGTAAGATCCAGGAAAGTAAAATCCACCAGGAAAAGCTACAGAAGAGCTGTGCTTCACTTAAAACCTTAAAAACATATCAAGTTACTTCAGCCCATGTATTAGAAAAATCCACATTAAAATTAAGGGGGGGGAATAGCAGATATAATATCTATTCCCTTTGTTTGGAGGCCTAGTGACCAAGATGCTGTGCAGATCCTAATAGATTGAATTGTACAACATTCCTATGTGCTGCAATATCATTATTTTTTTACACAGAAATGAACAGCTGGGGGGAAAACAACTTGTGCAGAGTCCCAGCCTCCCACTGCCCATCCTGGACAAGTTGGTTTGGTACAGAGATTTGCTCCTTTCTGTTCTGGGCTTCTTGGTAAAAATACTTCAAGAACAACATTGAGGCAAACCTTGTCCCTGCATCAGAGACAGAACTCTGCTTCATGAATGCAGGTTACACAGGCACCTTCCCTGCATCAGCAAACACTTTCACAAATCACAGTTGTCTATCCCACCCCAGAGACTCCAAGAGTGTTGGGCTCCAGCTCCCAAGTCATTCAGCAAAGCTCTTGTTGATCTCCTCTGCAGAGTTTCACCCACACTCTCCTTCACCTATCGAATATTGTAACAATCTGCCAGAGAGGGAACAGTGAATGGGAAATGCTGGGACTTTCATCATCTCAGGGGCTCAACAGCTGCCACTGCCCGTTTCTAACAAGGTGAAGCACTGCCTTCCCCTGCCCTGACCTGAAACAGCTCCAGGTTATCTGAGCTGCCAGACTAGCCCATCCTTTCCCTGACATGGATTTAGCATGGATATTAGGAGCAGTGGGAGCAAAGCAAACATGAACCATGCAGTGGAATATGAGAAATGCACAGAAGGTGTGAATCAGAGCTGCAAGTGACACCCGTGTTTTCTAGGCTGTGGTCTCTTCTCCAGCACAGCACCGGTAGGAAAAGGTGCAACTCCCCCACGGCAGAGGAAAGAGGAAATGTCCTTTCTGTAAGAATGATTACCAAGGCTGTCCATTAAGAGGATAAAGCTACCTTGGGGAATTATTTTAACCCTTTGTGACTCAACTGAGATCTATGCTCAAGGTACAATATAGCATCAACAACCAGAAACCAACCCCAAATGCCAAGGGACTGCTCCTTTCTAATCTTTATTCTTCTTACTAGGAAAAAAAATTCCTTGGATTATAAAGCAGGATTTTTGGCAGAGCCTCAGGAAATCTGCTTGCTTCACTAGTGGGTTAATTGTACCTAAAGACTAAAGCTTTGACTTGCATCCCAGTTAATCCCCCTGGAGCTCCCGGAGATGGAAAGCATGTATTCTCCTGCTACCCACAGGAGACTATTATGATATTCCCTGCTAACCGGGAGGGATGTGAATCCAAGCAGAAAGTCCTTGCTCAAGTGGAGCTATTCCCGACATTCCCTGCATTTCAGAGCCAGGGTAAGAACAACTTAAGAGACACATCCCGATCCCATCGCTCCCAGTGCCACCAGAGGGCACAGAAGAACAAAGGGAAAGGAGCCCAGCTCGGATATCGCACACAGCTCTCCCCACACCTCGCCCAGCACAGCCTGGTCCGCCAGGAAACAGGGATCCCCAAGGCATCCCCCCTGCTCTGCAGTGCTCTGAGCCTCTCCTCCTTTTCCCCTCAGCCAGGTCTTTCCAGCAGGAGCCCTCTCAGTGGGGTCAGAGAATCTCCTCCTTATGGAGATGGAAAACTACTGGTACCTTCCCCTCCTTCCCCTCTGCAGCTTTATCATTTGCTATAAAGCTGCCAAATTGCAGCCAAATAACCCATGTTAGGAGCCATTAATAAAAATGAAATAATTTCATGTTTAAAACATTTTTGGTATCTTTGTATTCTACACTATCAAGACCATCTTTGCAAACTAAGAATCCTACAGGAATTAAACGATTTTGTTAAGTGATCTGTTAATCTGGCAATGGCTGAGTTCTTAATTTTCCCAAACACAAGTACAAAGGAGCATTGATTGGATCAGTGCAATCCATTCTCCTTTTATTTTTAGGAAAGTGCCTCTGGCAGCACCACACCCCACAAGGAAAGGCCAGTTTAGTTTTTTATGGCCTCACTGACACTGTACTTTCAAGCCATACCTGCCTGTTTCTGCTCCACCAGCAACATCAAATGGTGGGAAGAAGAGCTTGGCTGTGCCTGGGGCACCTGGCAAGGGGGACAGAGCCCAGGCTGTGGCCCAGCCCAGCTCCCAGGCATGGAGCACTCCTCTCCATCCAGGGGAGGTTTGGGGAGATGCCTGAGATGATTCCAAAGTTTCCAGGTCCTCAAAGGTCTCATCCCCTGGTTCTGGCTGTGCAGCTCTGACCTTCTCTGGCTTTGGCCCTTGCACTCCTCTGACTTTGAGGCAGGCAAATTATTGAGTTATTACAGTAATATTTTCCTTTTTTGTGGTTTTCTAGTTTTCTGCTGGTAGCACCAACTCTCTGAAGAACTGGGACACACAAAGCTGGACCAGGAGAAGGACCAGCACAACCCTAGCAGGGCTGGAACAGCCAGAACTGGGAGGGAACCACTGCCTCTTCCATCAGGCTGCTTTTCTCCCCCCTAAAGCCTCATCATCAGCTTATAAGGAGGAACCCAATGGCCTTGATTTCCCTGATATTTGGCAATTAGGGAATTGAAAAATACTTCCAACTACCATTCACTAGCACTCAACATGTGCATGACAACAGCGATCCTGCAGGTCCTCCCTGGTCTACACTGGTATTTAAAGGTGTCAATGGGTTGGCAACACCCCCACACACCTCATACCCACACTTTAATGAGGACCTGTGAAAAAATATGCAGCTGTGATTACACCAGACCTCCAAAACATGCTGATATCAATATATATTTTTAGGTAAAAAGCACTACACTTGGAGGTCACTTTGGACTAAGGTAAATTATGACACTAAAGCATAACAGCTACCATAAAATATTTAGGATTTTGGGTGGTATTCCTCCAGAATAAAACAGCTCGTTTCTAGTTTGGGTGAGCTAAAACAGAGGATGGTTATTGCACAAGAACAGTTACTCTAAAATATCTGTTCTCCTTAATTTTCCCACAAGAACAATTCATCTTTAAATCCACCTGTAGACAGAGGCTCTGAGATGCCCGTGACCACATAACACATCAGTTCAATCTCACTTTCAAGTTCTGACATCATGGAAACACATTCTTTGGAGAGGCTGTATTTTTATTGTAACGTTCATTCAAAGGGGGTTTATTGCTGTTTATACCCGGACATGAACATGACTGTTTTTAGCAAAACTGTCCCAGTTTAAGTAAGACTTTTTTAAAGAGTTTGACTGTGTTAGGCAAAGGACAAACTTAAAGAGAGCTCAAACAGGAAGCTGAGCTCTAAAAATAGAACTGGTTCTACTTCCAAAATGGCAAGTCAGCGGACGTGCTAAACATAGGCAAGCGAGTGTTATAACATTTCATTTTTACTTCTAAGAGCAAAAAAAAAAGGCATAAAGAGGAGCATCAAATACCTTTATTGCACAGAAACCCTAATCATGGCTCAAGGCTCACTCATCAGGCACTTCTGATGCACAGAGCCCCAGTGGAAACTCGTGACGGAGATGGAAGGTTACATTGGTTAGTGCTGAGAGCTAAACATTAAAGAAATATAAAAATAATAAATATATATATATATATTCCTCCCCCTCTCTGCGAGGGAGGATGAGTTTTCTGCCAGTTCAACTTTCTGAACCACCTCATTGCCAGCACAAAGGCAGGGGATGGGAGAGCAATGCCAGAAGTGGGGAGAGAAGGAAAAGAAGGAGCAGAACACCAATTCAGACTTGCTTAATTGGTATGGCAAAAAAAGCAAGTTGTTGGATGCAATGGGCAGCACAGGGAACAGGGACACTATCCCTGGGCACGTAACAGGCAGCAACAGCAAAAACCAAATGCCAGTTTAGATGTCAAAAAGATGGTCTGGCACCAGAGCCCAGAACTGGAATTAGAGGGAGAAGTTTCTATTTCCAGTCCCTCAGGAACACTGGGTAAGTTTTAATCTCTGTCTGCCCCTGGTCCTGGTTTCATGATACAAACTGTTCACCAATACTCAAGAAACTGATGAGGCTTAAATAATGTTTTTAAGCAGGGTCGGCTCCCTGCCTTTTCCCAGCACAGTCCCACAAAATTCAGGGGAAGGACGTGCAGCAGCACCAGCACTGTGGGAAATCCCACGGTGACTCCAACCACAGTCCCAGCCCCCTTCTGCTACCACAGGCTGGAGCTTTTCTTCTTACACAATCAGCTATTTAAGAGGCATAAACTCGGTGTTAAATGAAGCAGCATCTTTGGAAAGTCTGCAATACACCACTTTATTAAACAAGAGATTTCCACCTTAACACCGCTGGATGCCAATGTCCCAAAGGGTTCCTCCAGAGCTGCTACAAACAGCCTCAATTTTCAACAAATTAGGCAGAGCCCTCAGACTGGAGGAAAATCACTAATGGAACCTTCACTTGAAAAAACTCCATTCATAAACCCTGAAGTCTAGTTACTAATTTTAATTCTGCCCAGGAGAGAACACAGTGCAGCTTTGTAATTCTTCCGAGCCCTGAGCAAAGGTGGAGCAGGTCAGACATGACATTACGTTGTCTGACTGACAGACAGGACTGCTGTGTCCCACAGAGAAAGGACAGATCCCATGATAGCCAAACAAAAACTCTCCTGTCAAGTCCTACTGGTCCTGCTTAAAGCAAAGTGTGTTCAGCTCTCTATCATTACTGGTTCGTGGTCGGCACGAGTACCCTAATAGCACTTGCTCAACTCTGGAAGGATTTATCTGTACTTCCTCACAAGCTGCTATGGGATTAGGGAGTAAAATGAGTTCTGTACAGTAGAGCAGCCTCATCGAAGAGAGAAGGATACAGGAAAACAGGAGAGGTCGCTCAAGGGAAAAGAAAGGAAGAAAGGACAAAGACAAAAGGATGAGCCAATAAATCTTCAGTGCTGTACTTGGGAAAGAGGAACCTGCTGGACAGAACTGCAATCTATCACTTCAATAAATCTGCATATTTTACTTTATTTTTCAGATGTTTCCTCTTTGTAGTGCTCAAATTTGAAAATAAATGCAGCAGCTGGAAGTCTGGCCAGCTCACACCAACAGTACATATGAACTCCTCTGCTGACAGACCACTGGTTTGACTCCATCTGACCTTACCGGCACTGGGAAATTACCGTTTTCAGTGCTAATATTTGTCTGCTGATTTTAGTCGAGTCTGACTTAGCAGATTTCCCAATTCAGAGCATGAAGCACGTTGACAGACCCAACAGCATGCCTGTGAGGACATTTGGAACTTGATTTTAAAAACAAAGTGTTTTTAAAAAAATAGTGGGAGTTTTTAAAACAAGTTTTAGTCACAAAACAATATGATGGAGGAACACTCTATTTTTATGGACTGGATCTCAGACATGTGTTGCTGTGTAACATCTGAGACAAATCACTGGGCCCTGACCAAAGCTGCTTTCTCATTTTTCCCCTTGAAAAAGTCTGTAGGCAGGTACATAACTCAGCTCCCTTAAAGCACAGGTTTTGGGTTTGTATCCTCAGATCAATGGGAATAGCAATGACATGCAATTATTTTACAGTCTCGTGTGAGGAACATCCAAGTTCAGCCTCCTCCTGCAAGGAGTCACCCTTATCTCCTGCCTTCCAAGTGCTCCTGGATCCCCTGCTCCCCTCAGCTATTGCAGAGATGTATCTGCTGTGGATCTGAGTCCCTTGAGGAATTTAGGGGGTGACCTGCAGGGTGCAGAGACTGAGGTACCCTTGGTCTGAATCCTCACAGCCTGAAGAATGTGTTCACAAGTTGTTCCTTATGAAACCACACAGACATTGGCCTTCCCAAGCATGAGAACAATGAGGATGTTTCATTAACTCAGTTTTGGTTAATATTCCAACAGTCCCATTTACACAAAAATGAAAAAAGGCAGAACTCAAAATGCAGGCCTGGCACAGATCACACCATGGGGCACAAAACCCCCATGAGAAATAAAAGCAAAAATCTTACAAGGAATGGAAATATTTCATCCAAGTGCCTCCCCTCCCATGAGACTCCTCTCCCCTAGAAGAGCCTGGTCCACTGTGTCTTGAAAAAAATGCATTATTTGGGCACTAGGAACAGAGCACAGCCCTCACTGCTTCCTCCTTATCCCTCCACACAAGACTCCTGGAGACACAGCAGCTTAATGACTCCTGACTCAGCTCTTCTGCTCTTCCCAACGTGGCACTGCCATTCACAGGACAAATCCCCACACTGGGGGAGGACCATACATCTTAATCACGACTTACATGCAAGTCTGGGGGCAGACTTTTGCACTTCCTTTGAGCAGCCACTTTAATTTTGGGAAGTGCTCCTTACAACAGAGCCTCTCTAATGAGCTCCCTCCTAACTCCTCTCCTTCTCCAATTTCACAACTTCCTTGAAACAAATGGAGCGTTGCTCTATAGAAAAAGCCACACTGGGTCCCTATTCAGCAGAAATGATGGAAAGTTTTCTGAGCTGCAGTGTGTGGCTGCTTTGTCCTTCTTTTGTATCTACATGGCTAATTTTCTTTCACAGGATGGAGAACTGTACATTGATTAAGACAAAATTTCCCCTACTTGCTCACAGACCACACTACGAGCCTCTCGACTTGCTTTGTAGTTGGATGTGAATTCAACCATGATACAATTTTCAGAACAGATCAATTTGAGAGGGGCAGCAAACACGCAGGAGGAATGAACCAAAAAAATCACTAGAAAGCAGCTACTCAGGGACACTTCTCTGCTTTGCTTTCAGAGTTTTTGAGTAGCTACTAACAAAAAGCTGAGCATTTGCACAGCCAGCTCGGGGACCATTGTGCTGGCACACCAGAAGAAATGTATGCTAATGTCAAAGGAGTGTTTTACACGGTCTCTGCCCTCCCTCCTGCCTTTACCCATCTGACCTGCAGTCACCACCACCATGATTTGCTCTTCCTTGGAGACATCACTTATGATTCTTGATTCAGTACTGATTGAAATTTATACATCTGTATATATGTATACATCCATAAATGTGTGTACAGATTTTAAGAGATATATAAACCACATTTTATAAACCCAGACTAATCATTACCTACAATGTTTGCATCTCTTTCCATTCCCCTTCCAATATCACCTACTTGCAGAAGCATGGTTTAGGGTGGTTCTTGCATTTCTGCGGAGTACCTGGCACATTTATTCTCATTTTAGCTGGAATTCCTGGGCACTACAGCAGTGTATGTATTTAAGAGAACAAAAATGGCTGGATGACAGATGCAGAGCCCCACACAGCTCATGGCTGTTAGGTACCCTTGATGGGCAGTAATTCTGTCCCAACTGAATTTAAATTATTTACATCAGCCTTACATTAACCAGGCAGGGAACTTGTTCCTCCCCACTGCAGTCCCTTCACAGAAGAGGCCACAGCTCACCACATCATTTACACTTTACAGGAAAACTAGAAACTGAGACTCCCCAAATTCTGTCTGTAGCACGTGGGCAGATCGTTCCTCCTTTCAGCCTGGTTTCCATATGGGAAAAGAAGATCACACTATTTACTGTGCACCGTTACACTGTGGAATTGCTTCTGCTCCTGGAACGAGCAAAATGTTGCGATACCAAACATCACAAAGCTTCCCAAGGGCTCTCCCCTGTGAAAAAACCTGAGCAGCCAGGGAAATGCTCCTCTGCAGCTCTGATTTCATCCACTGCAGTTAAAGGAAGTTCAGTCGTTCACTTCAGTGCACTGTGATGGAGTCCTTAATCACTTATTCACTTAGTGAATAAACCATGAGCAGATGTGTAAGAGCACACACAGCATCTCCCCCAGAACTTGTCAGCAGCACGAGGGAAGGCTGACCTGCACTTGCAGGGCCAACCCCCACTATTTATAGGACTTTTCCCTTGAAAATGTCTGGGATTTAATGATGTAGTTTATTCTGTTATCTTTCTCCACTGACACCATGATTATAAACTCAGAGTTGAGGCACAGACCTTCACACGTATTTCTTTAAACACTCAATTTGCAACTGAAATTTCTGGCTCAGCTCCTGTTCTTTTGGTGTTTCTAACGAGAAGGCAAACCCCAGCAATAATCAGGTGTCTCCTCAGCTACTCTCACCAAAGAAAGCAACAGGATATGTAGAGCCTGGGTTTTCCTTTCACCCTTTGTCTTGGAGATCAAAGCCTGCTGCCAGGTCTTTAAAGATTTGACAGAATCACAGAAATCAAATATTGAAATGATCTATCAGGTCCCATCTTGTGCATCATCTTCTCGGGCCAGATGAAGTTGCTCTCTGCAACAGTTACTGACTGGAGCTTGGTGGTGTTTGCTTTTTTACTGCCATACCTCAATGCACACATTTTAGCACAATTAAAAGCTTTGCTGCTTTCAGCTCTACTTGGATTCTTTGTACAAGGAACACCAAAGCCTTTCAACACAGTTTGTGAACACAGTAACTAAATGAAGGGAACCAATCACTTCCTACCCATGTAAACATCATGGCCCAGTCCAGTCTGCGGCATCAGATTATAATGGCAAATTCCATGACAGATGATACATTCCTCACTGCTCCTACACTTATTTTTTGAATTCTATAAATAAACCCTTAGTGAGTTGGTTAAATAAAATCAATCAGTGAGTTGATGTCAGTTGTTAGACCACCCCATGAATAGTCTAAGTCCTGTACTTGCACTGTTCCCACTGACACAATGCCTGGCTGGGCACGGTGAATTCCATAGGACAATGCTGCTGATCCTACAGAAGTGACCGCTGTGGTCACAACTTTAACCTCTTCAGCCCAGGGATCACAATAACCCAAAGTCTCTTTTCTTTCTTACAATCCTCAGCATGTTTGAAATCTCCCCTTTTGCCACTGGCTGGGGTTGCAAGCTCCACTGTGGGGATGTCCAGTAAATACCCACCCTGGCACACAAAGCTACACCAGCCCAGAGAGGGAGGAGCTGAGGCACATCCCAGTCCCAGCGGCACCACTTTGATTTGTTTAGTGGTTTATTTAGTTTATTTGGGTATGAGTGCAAAAACTGGTCAATAGCCACAGACTGGCAGCCTGTTGCAAGCAAATGGAAGAGAGGTCAGCTAAAAGTTAAAAATAAAAGCAAATACATCCAGACTGGCCATTACTGTTTAGAGAGAGACACTATGCTTGTGGAGGGACTGCACTGGGCAGACTGTGACAACCCAGGGAGACAAAGGCAGTGCAGACCAGTCACAGGCACTGCAGATGCCACAAAAAGCAGATATGCTTCTAAATTCAATCAGTGCCGACCCAAGCAAACTACTAAAAAAAACCCCAAAACCCAATAAAAAAAAGTAATCAAAGAAAGAGAAAGGAGCTCAGACTGCCAGACTGAGGCACACATCCATATGTGCTCCCTCTTTGTCTCTCCTTTACATGGTTCACAGCTCCCAAAACTACTCAATGTAGTACTACTACTACGTCTTCAGATTGTGTGATGTCCATGAAGGATAATATAAAGACAAAAATCAAACAAATGACAAAATGGAAGCTTTGGCTTTCTGACATTTCTGACATCAAAGACTGAAGCAAATGATTGCATTTGGTCCTTGAATTCAGGAGTGGCAAAGGCTGGGGATGATGCACAGGGACCATGGGAGCCCTGGCTGTCAGCAGCCTGCTGAGCAAGGCAGTCACTTTTCTCCTTGCTCAGCCCTGGGCAAGTTACTTCTCTTGTTCTGCAGAGCAGTGGGCACAAAACATTCACACAGCTACGACACCCCTGCAGGAATAACACCCAACTTTCAGTGCAGATGTGGCAGATGTTTAAGGACACTTTAAGAGGGCCAACGACCCTCAATCAAATTTTAAATCGGCTTATGAAGAGATGACAGTGACACTCTGCCCTTCAGAGCTGGCAGTCAAATCTACCTTACACAAGGAAATGACAAAGCTTAAGAGCTATTAAATTACAACAGAGCTTTACTTCTTTCAAGAGTTGTCTCAAGTTCCTAAGCAGGCCAGGAATTCCTCTCCACTTCTCCATTTGTATTCTTGGCTCACAGCCATTTCAGAGATCAGACAATTTCCAACTGCTGAAATTAATGCATTGTCTCAGGTTTTAAAGAGCATCCAGGATATCGTTCGTGTGGAGGTGGGAGTTTGGTTATAACCATTATCCCAACTGTGCAGTTTAAAGGGATGGCTCTAAAGGTGCTGTAGGGAAGAGTGTTTCACACACACATGGGTGCACACTCAGGCACACTCAGGTGCAATCAGAAACAGGGGTCATGAACATCACCACACTAAATTACAGCTGGTAGCTGCATTTTTAAAACAAGGAAGACAAAAAAAATCCATAAAGCAACGGCAACATTTCTTTGGTAGTCTGACAAAACACTAAAAAAAAAAAGACACCTAAGCTCAAGTAAACACAAACAATGATCAAAAAACCCATCTCTTTTTTGGCTCCTTATTATTGCCACAGACCAGAGTTTTCAAAGGGAGATTTAAAAGCTTGTTGTTATTTCCCTGTGACTTACAGGTTCTCCACTCTGGAGGTGGTACAACAGTCACATTGGAAATAGAAAGTAAGATTTCACAGACCAAAGGCTCAGTAATTTCCCATGGAATTTATGTGGTTTGGAAAAACCCAGCATCATGTCTTTAAAGTGTTCTATAACTAATGTGCTTCCCCTGATTCAGAGAAGAGAGAACAAATGATAGGCTTAAATAGCACCAGCACACTACAATGATGAGCACTTAAAAACCCAACAAGTTTCCAGAGAACACAACATTTTTCAAGCCATGTTCTCTCTCTATCGACTCCCACGCACAATCAGATGCAGAGAGTTATGATCATTCCATTTCACATTCCCAAACATCCTTCCCCTCCCAGGTTCAGCAAGGGATTGAATAAGTTTTGAAAATACCACGTGTCAGAAACACAAACCTGGATGTTCAGGATATCAGAGGGGTCTGCTAAAAAAACGCAGGGATGATGACATATTAACATCTCCAGTGAGAAAAACAAGACTGTTCATCTGCTTTATTTGAGCATTAGACTGTGAGTGTAACATATGTGTTAACCTAAAACTAGAAAAAAACTATCAGCAATGATATGCAATTAAAAAATTGCTCACTGGTGTTTCCTGAGGTCATTAGTAGATAATTTAGAAACCTGGCCTGGAGACAGGAACTGCCTCCATGTGCCCTCAGTGTCAGTGGGGACGTTCCATCCAGCACCAATTCCAAAGCCACAAAAACGGTTTGCCATAAAACCTGTGATTTTTCAGTAGAACTTACAGCCCGTTTCCCAAATACTTCTGATCTTTTGAATCAAAGTTTCCACCTGTGGTGCCAAAAGCCATCAACTGTATTACAAAAAGAGCAGGTGACAATGAGCACGTCACGGGCTCAGTACAATGACTCCAAAGGGAGTTTGCCCAAACATGATAAAAAAAGCCCCATGATGTGGTGTCTGGCCAAGAGCACATCCAGGGATTGCTGGTCCAGCTGTGAGGAACTGCACACTTTTACATTAAACTCAATCTCCAGGTTAATTACAAATGTTATTTCTGCTCCATTGTTTCATAAAGGTGATTTTATTTATAAATATCCTCCTGCTTTGCTCGCCATGTACACAGGAATCTCCACCCCCTAATACTTCAAAGGACATCAATCTTGAGGAAATGCAACTCCCACACTTTGACTGTTATACAGGAAAAACAATGTTGTTATGCAACACTACGCTGTTCCAAAACATCTCAACGTCAGACCCTCATCTTCAGCTTCAGAGACAGAAATGGAGTTTATCAGCCATGGAACAAATTCACAGAAAACTGCAAACAGGTCCAGGTGATTACAAGGTTTCTGCATGAGGCTCCTCTGCAGCAAAAAGAGAGATTCTGTACCTACAAATGTCACAGGCAGGTATTTAGGAAAACCACAATATTTAGGACTTCAAATACTCAGATTGACCAAGAGAAATGTTACCAAATATCACTTCCCACACCACTTCCCTAACATCTTCTGCCAGAGGTTTGGGGCTTTTTTCCTGAATTTATAAATGGTCATAAATTAAACAACATTGCTGAGTTCTGTTTGTGAAGGAAGGTTATCAGAGATAACCCCTTCTCTCACTGATAACCTCCAATGAGCAGAAATGAGGCACGAGTTCCTCTCCTTTGTTTTTCTTAGCTACATCTTTTCCAGACTTGATGTTCCTATTGATCATTAAACTCAAAGAAGAATTTCTTTTAAAATTGGTCTTTCAGAATGCAGTATTTGAGCTAATTTGAAAGATTAATTCCTGCCACAACACAAGTAAATAAACCCAGTAAATTCTAACTAGCAGGAATGCAGTTAAAAGTCTTCATGAAGGACTGCAGCCAGCACAACCACCACCCAGCCTGTTCCATGGAGAGCAGGATCACTATTCAGTAACAATTTCAGATAACAATAAATAATACACCCATCTGCAATAAAAGCAGATTTCAAAGAAACACACAGTATTATCTCCTACTCAAAATGTAGCTTTTCTTAGAGTTAAAAAACATTTACTTTGCAAAGATTGCTAGGAAACATTTGATGATGACAGTCACCACTTCTCTGGTTTGTGTCTTATCAAAAGCCAGGCAGTTTGCAAGGCTTTGTGCTCAGCCTCTCTTCACAACCTTCCCTCAAAGCCCTGACCTGGCCTGACACTGATAAACACTGTGGGGAGAGCACAGGCAAGAGGTGATACAGCTCCAATCACACCTTTCACAAACAGATGCTCTACAACAGATTAAAAAAAAAAAAAATAGGAACTCGATCAATAGAGCTGCTGCTTTCCAGGATCACAAAAGTGTGTGCAGAACACCTGTTAAGGGCAAAAGCATTCTCTCCCTTCCAAATGGCCAATTATCCAGCATGAGATCGGAGTCCGGTCAGCACAACTACTAATTAGGGTTCTCCCAGCCTTTTTAATTTACAAATTGCTTCTCCATTGCCTTCTCCCAGATTCTGAGAGTTACCACAAATGTCTACAAACACAACTGGACAAGTATTTCAGAGCAATTCTGTTCTGTAAAGAGCTAATCCAGTGCATTCAAAATAACTTACCCACTAATAGCTTCACATCTCTGACAGTGAAATCCGGGTCAGGCATTCTGTAATTAGCAAAGAAAGAAACGTTAAATACTGTCGAGATAAGTATGGGTACACTTTGGTTAATAAAAGAGAAATAAAAGTATAGTGTTCTTTGTCCCTAGTGCAGGAGGTGGAATCAAGAAAGGCCTCTCTGAAGTGTGGACAGTGCAAGTTCTAAAGACACACAGGGCATCTTTGCCTTGGCAAGTGTACAACAGTTTCTCTATTCACAATGAAAGAAAAGAGGTGTCTTTTCGAGCACTTCTTATCAGCACCAGAGTGGGAGGGAAGGGAAGGGGTTGGGGGTGATTTCAATAAAATCCTAAACCTTTGTAGCTTGTTCTAAGCAACTCCTGGGGGTTTGCAACTGGTGGTGCCTCCTGTGTATTCCCCAAGGTGAACATTATCACACTTGCCAAACTGAGGGACAGAGCAGTAAAACAATCTGTTCACAGTCACACCAGCACAGGTTGCATTCACTGCTTGGAAATAAAATACAAAAAAATGATGAATTAAAGCCCCTTTGTGTTACTGACTATTCCAACCTCCTTGTCTGGCAGAAGACAACCTGGCTGTATTTGGTGGGTTGGGAAATTGTTCAATTCAATTTGGGCTAATTCACAGCTAAATTAAATGGCAGCATAATTGGTTCTGGGATGTTGATGCATTTATAGGATCACTCCTAACACAGGCAATATTTTAGGGTTTAATGTAATTAGACAGTAGCCTGGTACAGCAAGTGAGCAAGTTCTATGTGTAAAGGAGAGAGTAAAATTCTGCAGCACACAGACTGGATAGAAAAAGAAAGCAAAAACAATTGTGGGGTTTTAAAGCCGATTGACTTCATCTTACTGACAATATTTCACACTGCACATTGCACAAAAGCTGACTAAGGAACTGGAATGAAAAGCAGCCCAGTGGGACCTGCCAGCTCAGTGCTCTGCCCCTCTCGTACTCCCCCAGGTTGAAGATGAACAACTTGTTTCTGGACTTCTGACACAATTTAGTTAGAAATCAGAGCACTCCAGCCCATGGGCAAACGTTCAGAGCAATAGTTTTTACTATTAAGAAAATACTAATAGGCAAAGTTAAAAAATGCATTTGTTGGCGTGCACGTATCTCAAGAACCACTTGCCAAATTCTGCTCATCCACTTTCTTTTACCCTTATCACCTTCCTCTGGTGGGATGCAGAGGCTGGACAATATCTTTTGTTAGTTCTCTGCCAACCCTCACATCTTTGCATTTAGCTGTGAGGGCCCCACAGCTTTGGAATTCACTCCCTCTCCGGAATGAAACAGCCTGAATCTACTGACCTTCAGAGTTCACTCAGAGCTCATCTTTTTTTCCAAGCACTAGAAAGTCAGAAGTAGGGGAAGGAGGAACTATTTGTGGGTGACAAGAATGTGCCAGGTTTGTCTGCAAATGCACAGCTTGCCTGTATTTGGAGTCAAAAATGTAGAACAATTAGGTGGGCAATCTCTTAATTTTCTATAAATCAAAATGAAAATCAACCACCAAGGCAGAGAACAATCCTAACCCAGATGGATAGGAGCAATTCCAGCCTTTCTAAGAGCTGCTGCAGCAGCTGACAATAAGCATTACTCAGACTGGAAGAATACAACCCTCCCTGCCAATGGAATTGCACGTTTAGCTCTTTGAAGAGTACACCTGGCAAATCCTTGGGGATTTTTCTCTGCAGTCTCAGGTTGTGTGACACAATAAAGAAGGAGAGCACAGAATAATTTCAGGCTTGAAAACAGCAGGTTTCAAGTAAAGAACCCATTTTGTAGTTGGGTTGCCTTGGGAGATCCAGCTTTAATTCCAACCCATTCTGCTGCTGTAGGTGACGGTACTTCTTCAGCTCCAGCCCCACCACACAACTCCCATACAACCCTATACACTCACTCTTACACAATCAGGGCTGGTTTGCTGCAGCACTAGGATAGCCAAAAAAATATTGTTTTCTTGGATGTCACCAGTCCTGTACCACTCACTCAGTGTTGGCTGGTTGGTTTTTCTGCATATAAACCCAGAACAGCAACAATGCAAGAACAGCCCAGAAATACTTTTTTCCTTGCTGTCGTGCAATTTTCAGACAATGCATCTTGTGTGAAACCACTACGGATGCTTCTAAAGATTTCAAATATCATAAAAAATAAGTGAATAATAGTATAGTTGGGTGACTTAACTCCAAAATATGACTGACTGCATTTAAGGTTTTCAGCAGTCTGTAATACAAGCCATGTTACCTGTCACCTTAAACAGAAAAGAAATGCAAACACCTCAGTGTGCACTGGGTGCCTTTTGGTAAAGGTTTAAAGATGTGCTAGAGAATCCATTCAAAAGCTAATGAGGATGAGCTCTGGCCAGCACAGGTATGTGATTAACCACATTACAATGCAAGCTGACCATTGCTCAGATAAGAGACAACATCTCTCCAAACAGCATTTCCTCTCCCGATTACAATCCTGGAAACAGTCAAACAGCCCTCCAAGAAAAACAGCTTCCATTCTGCTGGGAGATCACAGGGGGGCTTTCCTGCTTCCAGCCATAGGAGCAGCAGCTCATGACGGCCAGGGACACAGAGGAAAGGAATTTTCAAAGTTTGATCATAATGATTTTTCCTCATCCCTCTCATTCCTTGCCATTTCAGAGTACCTCTGAGCACAGTAACCAAACTGTTCAGCTCTGTGTTGTGCATCTGCCAGGCACAGACATTCAAGCTGACTGCTTAGCAGCAAACACAAGTGGAAGTTATTCAAAAAATCACCTTACATCATATATTTTGTAGACCACTGTATCTCAAATGTCACCCTACACATACGTGGGTCACATAGCCTGCTATATCATGATGCACAGAGCCTGCTCAGGACAAGAGACAGCAGTGCCAGAAACCACCCAGAGAGTGAAGGTTCCCCCCATTTTGCATCAGTCAGGCAGCTGCCAATCCTATTTCCATCCTGCTGGGGCACAGTGCACACAGCATTTTGGTACCTACACATCCCCAAACCTCCTGCATTGCATGCCAGCAACTTCTGATGGATACACATAAGAAGGGGAAATGTAAATAGAATTAAATCACGTTATCCTGCAGAGTGCCAAATAGGAAAGTTTGCTCATGCATTTCTCTTCTGTCATCTAAAATACACATAAACTGTGTTTTCAGCCTCCTCTCACTCTACTGACACTCATGCCCAAGTGTGTGCAATTCCTTTACAACATCATTTCAAGCTAATAAATCATGCTCATTTAAATAAAAAATACAGGAATGTTGAGTGTCCTACAAGAGATTACTGATCTACAAATTCTAGTACTTAATCCCCCAAAGCAGTCAGTATTCAGTGATTCAGCAGAGAATAGAAATATAAAAACAATTCACCCAGCTAACTGTGAAATGGAAAATTCAACTGATTCCATGCAAAAACCATCCACAACTCAGTATCAGGTAACTTGCTCTTATTTTTCTCAGCACACTAATCAGCAAAAATATCCTCAAAAGGAAAAAAAAAAAAAAAGCTCTTCTCTGACCGTGAATTCCAACAAGAGAAAGAATTTGCACGTGATGTGTGGATGGGTCACAAAAGGGAGAAAGGGAAACAGCCCTAGGAAGGAGGAAAGATGTCAGGATGGTATTAGAGTTATGAAGTGATATCAGCAGTTGGTGGGGATCTGAAAAGCTGGCTGGTCAAGCCTGGCTGCTGAGACTTTAAACTCATCACAGCAAACTGGAACACATATTTCTCCTTCACTGTCCCAAGTGTTGGTGTGTGACAGAGCAGCAGGTATGTGACTCCAAAACTCTTGCTGTGGATTTACTCCTCTTCCACCTCTTCCCAGTCCAGTTCAGAACTCAGAAGATGCAGTACCCCAACTGCCAGAGCTGCACAACTCCAACTGAAGACAAAGGCATGCAGCACCCAGTCCTGCTACTTCTTCACTTCCAGCACATTCCAGAACTGCTGTTAATTTGGCTGCTTTGAAAATGCTGACAAAACAAGGCACACGATGTTCAATGGTCTCTTTGAGGTGTGGTTACCTGTCTTGAAGAAAAACAACCCAACACATGACACAAAACCCAGATTCCTCTTTACGTGATCCTGTGCCTTGAGGAGTCTCTGAACCCCTGGACCAAGAGAGACCAAAGAGCCCTTTCCACAGGCAGTATTCCCCCAGGAGTCTCCAGTGAAAGCACAGGGCCAACCCAAAGTGGAGGGGAGTGCCAAGTTGCAGCTCTCCAGCTTTTGGGCACAGGACCAACGAGGAAGTCAGCGATGATGTGTGAGCTGAGATTTGAGTGTTGAAATGTCTCGCTGAAATTGCCTCATTACACAATCCTGAATCGTGAGCGTCAAGAAGAAAGGGATGTTACATCCAGTGGTCAGGACACGGAGAAACAAGGCATCTTTGGGAAGGATCTTGTGCAGCACCCACAGCCTGAGGCCTGGAGGCATCACTGTGGGTACAGGTGGCCACAGGAAGCACTGACCCAGGCTGGGAGACTGGTTTTCCATCCTGGATAATGCCCAGCCATTTGCAGCTGCGGATCTGAAGCCCAGGAATGTTTGTGTCTGGGATGAGCTCTCACCTCCACACTCCTCCCCTGCTGGAGCACAAGCTGAACTGGTACCCTTGGCACAGCAGGAGCTGAAACATCTCCCCAGTTTCCTTCTTGAACTGTGAGGAATTTCACATGAACTTCCTCACACACAGGAGGAGGATGTGGCTGCTGGAAAGGTGCAGTAACACCTCTGGCTCCTGATTTCTTCAGGAAGAATACTTCAAGATTTTATGACTTGCCCTTTGGGAGCAGCAGTTTAAAACCAGTGCATACAGAGAGAGCCCACCAAGCACCTCTTGTTCAGAGTTCAACATATAAAACTATTTTACTTTGTCATCAGAGCCACAGCAGCTCCTGTTTGCTCTGATAGTAAAGAGACATGTGGTTGTCAAATACCCCAAAACACTGTTTCTTCTCTTTCTCTCTCTAAATTATATTGGGGTGGCTTGATTATTTTAAATTAGTAATTGGGACCCCTCGGTCCCCTAAACTGTGAGGTGTTCCAGCTGAAACTGAGCAAAGTAAGTAATGATGCTTTCAAAAAATTATTTGTCTGTTTTTCAGCTATAATCAGTTACACAGTCCTAATTTCCAGAAGTATCAAGAAACATTTATCTAAACTATGGATTATGTGGCTGATAAAGTTTATCCTTTTAATATTTCTCTCTTAGACACTCTCACTTCCACAAACAAACCTGCAGGATTTTCTTATTAAAATACCGAATCCTTTGTACCTGGATATTAACAAAATGCAACCTCAAAAACACTCCAGTAATCCCACATTTAACCAGACATTATTAAATATTTACAAAGCTGAAACATTCTGAAGAGCCATGATTATAATGGAAAACGACAGACATCATTAGACATTCCACCTGTAATGCAGAGAACAACGGAGAGGTCAAAAATCGAAGGGAGTTTGTTCTGTTGTTACAGCATGGATGGATTGAGTGCAGAAACCTTTGGATTGTATTCCTAACTTTCATTGCTGACTTATTTTTGATTGTGCAGCACCACACTGGATGCACTTAACTTTTATAGACCTTGTTATCTGCTTGTTAGTAAGAGGAAAATAATCATTCCTCTTCTCAAGGGTGCTGACAGTCAGACTAATTGCAATCCATTTTGAGATCATCAAAAGAAATATCAGATACAAGTGGAAAGCATTACGGTTATTTTACAAAAGCATTTATCAATCATCAAGATTTGCTTGTAACTTACTTAATTCCCAGTCCATCCTTATTTCTGAAGATGAGGGGAACTCTGAGAGCTTCTCTTTGCACATACTCAAAAGTAAAATCTGTGAAAATGAATTAAAAAAAAAAGTCCCAAATCAATTACAATGGCATTGGCACCTCAGGTTACATTCTCTCAAATGCTCCTCATTTCCCTTTTCTCACCAAAGAACTCCACTATCACCTAAAGAGAAACAGAAAGAGAATGCATATTTTAGTCTGAACCGGAAACCCCCTGACAGACAATGCTCTCCCAGCTGCTCCCTATTTTTCCTGTTCACTGATGCACATAAAATAGAATCCAGTCAGTTTGTCAATTAAGGTCTGGGCTGAAACACCCAGGCTGTAATGAAATACCAAATTAACAGTGAAAAGATAATCCTGACTAACTTACTGTGAATCAGTCTAGTACTTTTGGGGCAAATGTGTAGTTTAAACTGCATATGTAAGTTTAGATATTTTCAGCTATACATTTCTACATGTTTTCTTGTGAACACCGTCTGGTTCTAACAGAAAGCCCTGATTCTCTGAAAAGGTAATTTCTTTTCTAATTTCTACAGAGAAACTTTTAATTAATCAGAAATGTAACTTTAGGAGCTTTATACGGCTCCTGGCACTTAGTAAATCTGTGAAAAAATAATATTTTTTGTGGGAAGTCACAGTATAACACACTCAAACTGAAAATCAAACACAAACTTGTCATGTTAACCCTGGCCAGCATCACCCTGTTGCTTCACTCTGAGGATTATGCAGGACTGGCCTTTCCTGGGGGTTTCTCTATGCACTGTCTGGCACAATAGCAGTGATTTGGGGATTAGAGAGGAAGTTACAAGGCAGCGATTTGGGTGAGCTGTGCCTCAAAACCCCACACTCCATTTGGAGCCTTCTGCCACAGAGAGCAGAGGAATTCCTGCAGCAGCCACGTACTGTTTCTATGGCTCTGCTATTCCCCCTTTTTTACAGGAGAAAGTGACTTTTATAGAGTGTCCATACGCTGCCTTAAAATGGAAAATATTGCTTGACTCTTCAGACTACAAAATGCACTGCACTGCCAAACACTGTACCCTGCATTATACTCGGGTACACAGGAGCAATTTAACTCCAAGATTCATCCAGCAATGCCCACCCATGATCCTGGGAGAGCAGGAGCACCTCAGCCCAAGCTTGTATCCCTGACATTTCTCCACTCTAAAACCCACACTGACAGTAAAAGGGGACCCTGAGGCCAAGCTCCCACGCCTGCACATGTACTTCCCTCTATTTGTACAACTTTTTCTTTGCTGTATTCAGTTAGTAATTATGACAAGTAGGGATATAATGTTCCTACTTAGAGTTACCAAATCAGAGCACTGTAATTATCCATTTACAGAAACATTAAAATTACAGACACTTTATTGCTACTAGTCTCAAAATAAGTGTAATGAATACTCCATTTAACTAAGGTTACCAAGTAAATATTTGTGTACTAGAGAAGTCTTCCTTTCCCATAGGCATTCCCATTAAAACTAAGGGCTTAAGGTAAGCAAATAAATAAACCACAGAGGTTTTTTATGGACACTGACCCAAGTCAGAAAGTCAACAAACATCAGGAGTAATATGGGTGGAAGAAGCAGAGGCAGCTATATAGCCTTGCAGACTAGTAGCTATGACAAACTGCATTCAAGCCAAAAATCACACCACTGCAAGAAGACTTATCATTAAAAATAAAAACAAGGATATGGGAAATTAAAATAAATAAATATATTGCTCAACTAATTCCATGTGTTCATACAAACTGACTTTTTTATTCTTACCAAGCCCTGTCATTGTTTTGCCCAGATTCAATTCAGCTCTTGGGTTTATAAAGAAAAAAAATTAAACCAATAGTAAAAATAAAACCAGAGCAAATAGGAAGGCAGATCTTTTCTTCATAATGCTCCAACAAAGCATTTAAATCCCTTGTGGGGTTGAACAAAGCCAACACAGACCACAACAAAATAACAAAAGACACTCATTTATTTTCAAGTTCCCTAGAAAGGAGAAAGCTGCTCAAAGATTTTGGAGCTGCTGAGCCAGGGAAGCTGTGGATTGTATTATCCTTAGCATGGAGCAATGGCAACCATTGGACTGTTTGGAAGCTGAGGGGAGAATGCAATCATTTTCTGGAAAATTAATTAACATTTACCAGCTAAAAAATAGGTGTTTATGTTTTGTTTGGAGGAAGAGGTAGGTCAGGGTTGAGCTTATCTACTAAACAAATACCTTCCTAAGTAAGATAGGTATTTAATTTCTCCACCACATCAACTTTTCTAAAAGGAGCTTAAAATGCTCATGCAAAACTAAGCCTAGGGGAAAAAAGGAAATTTTCTAAACTCAATTAGCGGCTCCACACTCAGAGCAATTTCAGGAGGATTACAGCCAAAACTCCTCTCTTTGCCGAGAAAGCCGGCTCAGACAGGCGTCCTCAGTCCGGCCGAGTTTCAGTGATAGCCATCTGGGATGCCGATCCGTGTCAACAGTGCAGCGGTAAATAAAGGTGACCTGCAACCCCCCCGGCCTGTTTGGTTCCCGGGCAAACCTCTCCCGTTTGCCTTCCTGCCAGGGAGCCGTGCGGCAGAGCTGGGCTGTCTGGCTCTGCTTACCGCTCCGGAATTCAAGTCACCTCAGCAAAGCAAGTCACTCTGGGGAGGGCAGCGCTGTAATTTAATATATGATAGGCTCACAAAGAAGTTATTGACTTTAAAGTCTCCGAGCCTGGTCAACAGGCTCATCAGTCGCACCCTTTCGCAAAAGGGGTCCTGGATTCAAGAGGGGGCGGAGGGGGAGCAGGAATCACCTCCGGCTAAGTGGGGGCTGGGGTTTCGGCCTCTCCCGTGCCAGGACCTAATTCCTGAACATCCCGGGGGTGCGCTGGGGTCACGGTGGCGGGGCAGGGCGGGGGGAGCTGCCATGGATCACCGCGCTCATCCCGGCACCGCGGCGGGGCTAAAGGAGCCCTCCGGGTGCGGGGGGGACGGGCCAGGGCGGCCCCCTCGGGGCGGTGCGGGCTGCAGGGCCCCGCACAGCAGCCTCCCCGTGCTTCCCCTCGGGCCGGCGGCGTCACCGGATCCCCGGGCAGGGGCACGGGCGCGAAATCCGAAGCCGGCGCGGAGCTGCACGTGGAGGCGGCGGCGATCGCGGCCGGGCGGCCCCGGCCCGGCTGAGTTACCTTTGCCGTCCATGGCGTGCACGAAATCCCCGTGGTACATTTTACTCTTTAATTTCTCTTCCAAATTGAAACTCCTGATGCTCACAATTTCCTCCACGTCCGAGAGGTCCTCGTTCTCATCGTACCGCCTCCGGCCGATGCAGCGCTAGAAAAGACACACAAAACCCCAAAATAAAACACATTGTCCGGGAAAGAAAAAAAGCGAGGAAAGCGCACGGATCGTGCAAAAGGGTTCGATAAACACACTCTGGGGAAAACAATTAAGATGGCAAGACACAAACTGAACAAAACCTGAACCCAAACAAGCTCCAGCATAGCTGCATGCACAACCTTTTCCATCTCGTGACACGGAACTCGGCAGGAATAACAGGTGCTTGGCTGCAGGAAAACTCAAACTTGGGCTGCTGAGCAGGGGCTGGCGCTGAAAGGCGAGCGGGGGACACGTAACTCGCCGACAATTCACAAGCTACAGCACCGATGCGTTTTGCAATCCCGTAAAAAACCGTGAACGGCGGCCAGCGCTCGTTAGCAACCGGATCATTTTTATTACGATTATTATTTTTGCACGTGAGCACAAGCTAATTCCCCGGGGAAGGAAAGGCAGGCGAATCATCGTATCTGATGATGCCCAGCATCCAGGTTTCGGTATTTACATAATCCGAGTGTTTCCATAGTCACACCGGAAGCGGCGATTTAAAAACCAGATCGCTTTATGTAACGCCGGGATGGATGCGCAGCCCCCGCCCGCTCCCCCCCGCCGCCCCGCACGCCCGACAGCGCCGGGAGCGCGGGGGTCCGCGGGCGAGGGGCTGCAGCGAGTGCAATGCGGGGGATGGCGGGGTAGGCCCGGCCGAGGCCGGTGCCGCTGCCCCGGGGAAGCTGCGGCGGGCGCGGAGCCGGGCTGGAGGCGGCGGGGACCGGCCGCGCACAAGGTAGGTCCCCGCTGGAGCGGGGGGACCCCGGTGCACCGGCTGCCGCCGCCGGCTCTGCCCCCTCTCCCGGCAGCTCCCCCGCCCCGCACAGCCCCGCGGACACGCGCGGTGGATCAGCACAAACCCGCACCCACCGAAAAAAAAAATAATAATAATCCGTGATCGTCCCACCCTGCCCTTCCCTCGGTTCCATTCCGCCCCTTCCCCGCTGCCTCAGCCGCGCGCTTGCAAACTAAGTCGCTCCGCTGCCTACGTCCCGCATGCATTGCTCCCTTTGCAAACAATTAAGCAAAATCAATTAAAAGGCACGAATAGGAAAGAGACCGAAGCCAGCTACACACCAATCTTCTTCCAGAGTCTTTCTTTGCCTCCATTTTTTTTGAGAGTTTCATCACTTATTTGTCAACAGTTCCTGTCCCGCATTTTTGGCCCAAATGGGGAGGAGGCAAAACAAAAGCCATCCAGGGCTCGCTAAAGTTTTGCAATTTTGCACCAGCACTTTTTTTTTTCGGGGGGGGGGAGGAGGGGGAGGGAAGGGGAGGGGGGCGGCGGCGATGCCTTTTGCAAAGTCCTAAGGAACCATGTTCAGGCGCTGCGTGCGGAGCGGGGGCGCAGGCGTCGCAGTGCCCGGAACGTAAACAGCGGCGGGGCCGGGGGGGTGACGGGGGGGGCGGACCGGGGACACGGCTCGGTACCGGCGCTGCGGGCTTTGATGGCCGGGGGCACCGCACAGGACCGGCGGGGGGCTGGCCGGGATGGGGGGCTGGCCGAGGTACCGGGGCGGTACCGACTCAGGGCTGGCTGGGGGACCGGGGCGGTACCGGCGCTGGCCCGGCCCGGATGGGGGGAATGCCCGGGGTACCGGGGCGGTACCGGCGCTGGGCTGGCTGGGATACGGGGGGAATGCCCAGGGTACCGGGGCGGTACCAGCCCTGCTCTGGCCGCCGGCCCCGCTGTGCGGGGCTCGGTCACGAGTGCTGGGCACGCAGGCGCTGAGCGGCCGCGGGGGGACGGGGCCGGGGCCCCACAAAGGCGCCGATGGTCCCCGGGTTGGGACCGCAGCGCCCGGGACGCGCCCCAAGAGTTTTGAGCGGTTCCGCTTAACCGGGGAGAATTTGGGCTCCGCGCCGGTGTCCGGCCCCAACGGCATAAAGCCGGCATAAAGAGTGGCGAGTGAATGTAGCAAACCCTTGAAAATAATCTTATAATACGCAGATCTGGGGTTACTGTGGTGGTGGCCTCGCTCTGTGTCTCTGCCGCACGTGCGGCTCGGCGGTAACGCGCCCCGGCACCGCTCCCAGCACTGCACCCACGTGTCTGGTGAGAACCGGCCATAAAACCTATAATGGATTATAGATGGTGTTAACTAGGTCTTAAGTAAAGCAAAATTGCCTTTGTAATAAGCATGTACAACAGGTAGTTAGAAATCCCCTGAAAAACTAAGTAAAACCGCTATGAAGTAGCTGCTGATACAAAAAGTCTGCAGGACGGAGATGCTGCAGTTCCTAAAAGTATCGGCGGGTCTCATTTCTACAACACCCACTCACAGCTACTCTAAATTGATGCTGAGCAAATATTGGGACCATCTGATTGCAATAGCAGGGTCAGAGTGCAGGTTTTGAACAGCCTCCAGGTTCCACAGCGTGGCTCCTCTCTGAAGTGACATCCTTTACCTCCCCTCCACACCCCCAAGAAAGGGAACATCAAAGGGTACCCAAGCCCAGGGCCAGGGCTGATGGCTTTGGCAGTGCTCCTCTGGTTTGCTTTTTGCAATCAGTTAAACGTCCTAGGTACTGGATGAAATACATTGAGTATGATGCAAAATGTAAAGCACATTAAAATTCAACTTTGCAGGCCTTGCCGTTCATCTCTCTGCAGAGATCCCTATTTTAATGATCCATGACATGTGGATAAAGGCAGGAGAGGACAGAGTTCTAACAGGATTTAAGGGAATGAGCTTCTCCTCCTGCTTCTGCCAAGAACTGTTTGCAGAATCTTGAAAAATCATGTAATCTTTCTCTAACATCTCCCTATTTGCAGATGATTGAACTTTATTATCGTATGGAAGTGTTTTATAGGCTATATATTGAAGTGTGGATTCCAGATGTCTGTTGGAGCAAGTGCATTATTAATCCATAATCCTGAGGAGATATATACATATCTGGACCTTTCAGCCAAGATTATTCAAACTTAAAATTAAATACACGTGTACATCTGTAGGATTGAGGCCAGAGTACAAGATAAATGGATGTTTCTAGAGAATCATCAGCAAAAAACACATCATCCATCCATTCCACAAAAGTCCACCAAAAGAGACAGAACAGAGACATAAAAGAAAATCAACTCATTTTTCTAAATACTCTTTTTTGGACATGAACAATCTTAGAGTCTTGGTGTATCAAGCAAACCCATCAAGCACTGTATCCATCACATACACCTGGAAACACCAGAGCACATTATGGAAGTGTGGAAGTAAATGTTTCAGAAATACCACAATTTCTATCTATAGATCTCCGAAAATAGAAAACACTTGTTTAACCTTGTTTTAAGACAGAAATGATTCCTAATCAACTACAGTTCATTATATCATGGAAATAATCTCTGTATTAATTACAAAAAAATGTCCCAAATAACTAGGGAAAAAAAGGGGGGAGGTAGGTTGTGGATGATGAGAATATCCATATCCACAGCTGCATTAGATAGGATAAAAGCATTTAGAAGTAATATTAAACCCCTGTGCTGCAGGACCCAGATTCAAGTGCTGGCTGATGAGGGTTGGGGGCTGGTCTCCCCTCTGAGCAGAACATGCCAGAGTTTCCAACAGTGCCCAGAGCTGGGCCCCATCAGGCAGCACTTGGAGTGGGACAGCCCAGGGCTGATACAAACCCAGCCTTCTTCATAGTCAAAACTATGGGAAAACCACTCATATCAACACCATAATACAGTATCAAAACCACAGTATGGATCCTGTGGAAAGGGAGCAGTGCTTGTTGGGAAAGGGGCTGGGCTGAACTCTGAGAAAAGCAATAAAACTTTTTTTTCTGGATATTAATGTAACTTAAATTATTTAAGATCTAATCACGCTCAGGCCTGGATCCTGACCTTGTGATTGTGAAACTAGGAGCTGTCATTTAATTAACCTTGTACTGCAGAGCTCTTGCTAAAACCAGAACTGAAGTGCTGTGCCTGGGAAGGCTGGATGAAGAAATGGGTTCATTTCACCCCACTGACCTCTAAAACATGGTTAATTCCCATTGGATAGAATAGACTGAACTAATCTTAAAACATTTTTTAAAATATGTTTTATCCTGTAAGACCTACCATTCTATACCTTACCTTGGGTTGAGATGGAAGATGAGATATTTAACTATTTCACTGGTTTATGAAGGAAGTTAAAGTAGAATTTTTTCTAGATATGACACATCCAAATCTTTCCCCTGCAGAAATTCCATTAACTAAACTTTAAGCTCTGGTTCAGATGAGATTTGCAGAGATGTTTGCCTTAACCTCCTTGGGATTGCTGACAAACCTTTATTTGCCTTTTGCAACTTCAAGTGTTTCGTTTTTAATGCAGAACTACCATGATTTCCACTTTGGGGTGCCCTGATTCGGTTTGGGTACAGTAACAGGAACAAATGGAAGTGCTGATCTGCATGTGAAGCTGGAGATAGGTTTCAGAAACGCTGCTGTGCCGAGGGCAGCACGGCAGCGTGCTCAGCACCGGATCACATTAATCACAGGGTACTCAGCGAACCTGTTCAGCCTCCTACAGAAAATACAGAAGTACATTTTTAGCAGGAAAAGCAGAGAACTATGAGTATCCCTGTGACAGTGTACAGATTTCTCAGGGCTCTCTGGAAAGAAACTTGGACTTCTGCCACCTGTTCCGATTGTGTTCATGCATAAATGATCCAGAGAATGGGTTGACATTACCTCTAATTAGGGGTAATAACAGCCTGCTGCTGAAAGGGCCCGTTCCCTTTCTCTTGCATGTACATCCCTCACTCCTGCTTTCCTTCGTGGAGCCACGAGGCAAGTCAGTTCAGTGACCTGATCCAGCAGAAAACTCAGCCATTAAGGAAAAAAAATATATATGTTTCTTTCATTAGGTCAGTTCACTGAAGCTCAGTAGCCATTTGAGTGCGATCCACAGGCTGGAGAGGGGTGAGATGAAGGGAGAGGGCAGGACTACACCCTTTTGGTGGCCTTCTGCAATTGCACGGGTCACAGGTGACAGCAAAGCCCGGCTCTGAGCCCCAGCACGGCTTCAGAAGGACTCACTGACGCATTTCTAGGAGTTAATTAAGCATGGCTGACTCTTAGTTTCAGCTAACTAGAGTGGCAGTGGAGAGGTGTGTAATAACGAGTAATAGAGTTGGGAGTAAAATCATGTATCCTCTTTAGTTTGTACCTCAGAGTGGAGCTGCAAAATGGAACAGAAAGTGGGGAAAAGGGTGCACTGCTGCAGTCCTTGTGTTTTAGTTGCAGAAGAAGGCTTGAGCCTTAATTTGTGTTTTCCAGTTTTAAATTTCATATAGGAAAGGAAATGCTCATTTCAAAGCTACAGCACTGGGGCTTGAAGCTTAAAATGACACATGGGTTTGGTTTGGAAAAGGAGATGAGGTGAGATTTCTTTACTGGTTCTGTAAATCCTTTTCCATACCGTTTCTTTGAATGAAATATGATCCCAGCAGTACATCAGTGTGCAATGCTGCTGTATCTTTCAAAACCCTTCCCAATAAAGAGGAATAAGAATGATGGACAGAAAAATAGTGGAACAGTGGGTTCAAAGAGCCTATTTTAATACAGTTATTTAGAAAGACACTTGAAGTCCTCAGATTTATGTCTCTTTGCAGGTGTTCTGGTTTTGTTTGTTTGTGTTTTTTTTTCTTTAGAGAAATCTGTTTTTAGGGAATAGGTCAAGACCCAGGTGTTATTAGTGCAGTAGTACTGGCCCATAATGTTCAACCATAATTTTGTGCAGAAACAAGAAGGAACAGTGAAATATCCATGTTGTTTATGTACATGTACATGAACATGCCATGGCTTATGAGCAGCAATGTAAAATATTTTTTAATGTATGATTCCGTGGGAACTAAATGACAGACTTAAATGTTTGTTTGAGATGTGGAGTTTTACCTTACTGGTTTTTGATAGTTATGAGGTCTCCCAAGAAAAAGTGGTAAAGAAATCACAATTGGTTTGTTACTCATTGCTTTGCAATGTGGTGCTCAGACAGCCTCAGGCACCAGTGTGGGACACAGAAAATGCTGATTGTGGGGTGAGGTTTTCGGGGGGGGGGGAGGTTGTTTATTTGTCTTTTAAGAATTAAAGCACACCAAAGAAACAGTAGTATTTAATAATCCTAGAATCATTCAGGTTGGAAAAAACCTCCAAGATCATGAAGTCCAACCACAAACCTAATGGTGCCAAAATCCACCTCTAAATACCAACTTATGCTGGACTTCCACTGAAATGGATCCTACACAGCAGTACTGTCACCCAAAAAGGAGAAGGAAGGTGGCCTACACTCCACAGAGTTAATGATGCAAGAGCAAAGGCTCGTTCTTCTACAGAGGTGTTTCAAAGCCTCTGTAGATAAAAATCTCACGCAAAGTTGTTTATAAGAAGAAGAGGACTGTGTTTATTTCCTGAAAAAGGAACGAGATCAAATCTAAGTGGTAATAAATGGTAGTTTCAGAATGCCTCTGAAGACTTCAAATCGTTAAGACTGTTCTTCTCAGATGCTTCAACTACATCTTTTTTAAAAGAATGCCTTGTAAATGAAAAGCATCCAGTGACCTTGTTGGAACAGATTGTCCTTCCCTTTGCTGTGCTTAAGTAAATGAACGATCTTGGAAATCAGGAAGGTGTGAAGAGAGGAACAAAGCAAAAATGTTAACGACAATCTGCACGGTTTTAAATGTCACGGCAGTACAAAATAGCCAGTGCTTTTGGTCGCTAATGGAACTAGCATGGATTGACATCTATGTGACCATCCACGTGCCCATAAATAGCCCACTATTATTTCTGTTGTTAGAATTGTATTTTTCTTACTGGAAATCGATAGCAACAGGTTAGTTTCTGAATCCTGACCCACACATTTGATGTGGCTCAAGCACTGTACGGCCTCACCTTTTCAAGGATCATCTGCATAACTGTGCCATGTGTTAGCTGGGGAGTTCTGCTCTACGCCTCATTTTTCCCTCTGTAAAACACAGAAAAAACAAATTGGGGTTTAAAGGGTTTATGTGAACGTGGTAATAAAACATCTTTCAACACAGGCATGTGTATCTGTTGAAATGTTCTCCTTAACCAACCTTATCAACCACTTGCTGATAAAAAAGGGTTTATCAGGAGCTCTGGGCCTACGAAACGTGAAGACCTGAACTACGTGACAAAGGATTAGGTGGATGAGTGTTAACTGGAAGTGAGGGTGGACCCTCAGCCCAGGACAGACCAAAGTTAAATGTTTCAGCAGCATTTCAGGAGGGGAGCAGGAGGGGGTTGAGACGCGGGTTTGTGGTTGTTCTGAGGGGAGGACACCCCGTCCTGTCCGCCCCGAGCGCAGGGGCCCCGCACGGGGCTGGGGGGCTCGAACCGCCCCCCCTCGGGAGCTACAGATTGAACCCTACTACTCAGACTCAACTCCAGCTTCTACCGAGCTGCTCACCGGGAGAACGCGCGGGGGTTCGGCCGCAGAGCCCCGCAGAGCCCGGCCGGGGGTCCCTCGGGGGTCCCTCAGGGGTCCCTCAGGGGTCCCTCAGGGGCAGGGGCGGTGCCCCCTCCCCGCGGCGCCCCCTGGCGGCCGCAGCGCGCACCGCCCACCCTCAGTGTGTCCCTCGAGGCTGCCGGGAAGCGGCGGGCGGGGCCGGGCCCTCGGCGCGGGCCAATGAGGTGGCGGCGGGGCGGGGCCGAAGGGCGCGGTCAGACCCCAGCCAAGGGCGGGGCGGGGGCGGGGCGGGGGGCGGGGCGCGCAGGCTCGCGGGGCGCGCGGCGGGCGCGGCCCCGGCCCGGCAGAGCCGCGGAGCCGCCATGGGGTGTTAGCGCGGCCCGGCCCGCTCCGCTCCGCAACCGCGAACCGCGCCCGCCGCCCCGCTCCGCTCCTCCCCGCTCCGCTCCGCCGCGCCCTTCCGCCCGCCGCCCCGAGCCCATGAGCCTGAACGAGCACTCGATGCAGGCGCTGTCCTGGCGGAAGCTCTACCTGAGCCGCGCCAAGCTGAAAGCCTCCAGCCGCACCTCCGCGCTGCTCTCCGGCTTCGCCATGGTGAGCGGCCGGCCTGGCCCGGCGGGCGGGGGGGCGGCTCGGGGCCGAGGCGGAGAGCGCTGCCGCCGCTTCTCCTGGTGCCGGCCGGGGCTCGCCGCCTGCCCGCGGCTGTGGCTGCGGCGGGGCGGGGCGGGACCGGGGCGGTGGGTGCTCCCTGGGGACCGGGGTGGGCGCTGCAGCCCCTTCCCCGGGAGCAGCGGGGCCGGGCGGGGTGCCCGGGGGGTCCGTTTGCTCTGCAGAGCTAGACTCGATGAATCAGAAGCTGCCTCTCCGCTTTTACCTCCGCCGGACAGTGCAGGGTGTGTTGGATCGTAGCGGATCTTCCCCGCGGAGGATGCTCGGGGCCGCGGAAGCCGCGTGTGCCGCGGGCAGCCCCGCAGGGCGGTGAGCGCGGGGTCACCGGGGTGTATTTCGGGGTTCCGGTTCGCTCCGGTGTCAGGTGCGCAGGGCCGGGCCCGGGGCCCCGCAGCGCTGCCCGGGTCGCCGTGCTTCCCTTCCCGCTCCGCTTCCCGGACCGCACGCCTTGTTGTGCAGCAGTTGCACTGGAGCTGCTTTTAGATAAATTAGGAAAAACATCTGATTAAAGTTGGCGGTCTCCCTCCGAGTCGTTACCTCCATTATCAACCCTTTGCAGTTACGAGGTTTCTCATTTTATAGTTAAGGAGACCAGAGGTGTTGCTTACTTTGAAGTTTTTTGCGTGGTTTAGTAACGGGGGTTTTTTTGTGTGTGTTTTGCTGTCGGGTTTGATGTGAAGTAACCCAGTGTAATAACCCGAATTGTCTCAGATGAAAGCTCCATATAGGTTGAAAAACGGTTACTTACAGACTTCCTCATCTGTCCAGTCCTCTGACGTACGAAGCTGCAAACTCTGCCCTCAGCCCCTTCATGCATCTGTTAAAAACGCCTCATCGTTTATAAATACCGAATTGCGCTGCTCTGACTTGCTTTGTCTTAATTTTTGCCCCGCTTTTAACAAATTTTCAGCCGTAGGATTTACTCCCCTCCAGAGCCATTGTTCCAGTGATGCTGTCGGGAAACACAGCAGCCCGCTGACGGTCAAATAAATGTCACTGTCCTCCTTCAATGGCTAAAAACAGACCAGAGCTCTTCGGGGAGGTGGTGGAACTGCTGTTGGTTTGAGTGACAGGCGGCTGTGTTCGTGTGGCGTGTTTGAGTCGGTTCTCTTTGGGAAACGCATCCAGCCGGCAGCTCACGCGCCGCTCCCGCTTAATGAGTTTTCCTTGTTGTCCATCCCTTCTCCGGTGTCAGAGCAGTTTGTCAGGGTGGCTGTTCAAGTCAGAGAGAACACGGAAAAAAAACCCTGTCGTTTGTTGGTTTTTACGAATTTTCATTTAAGTGAGGTTGCATCTCAATATAAATGCCATTGTTTTAAAGTTATACTTAATGTCTTAAATTCCTTTGGGTTTTCTCTAGATATATGCTATGTGGGCTCTCGAAGTCCATGGATGTATGAGGTGAGGCTTCTTTTACTTCCTTCTTGATCCTCTAGAATAATTCTAGTTCTGTTGAAAACTGCTGCTTTTCAATTTGTTCTTTAAGGTATTTCAGGAAAAAGCAAAATCTCCAGTGTCCAGGAATGTTACATGTGAACGTTCATGCTTTAATTTTCCTGAAGTTCCCCCTTAAAAAAATCAATTTTTTCTTCCTTTTACAAGATCTCATGAAAATCTACCTGCAGCCTCTTTGGTTTTGCTCTCATGGACAGTCCTCTAGCCGAGACTTCCTAGTCTGTTTTCAGAAGAGCTGAATTGACAAGTATTTTTAGATTTCTTTTTAAAAACTTTCCTTATCTTTTAGAGCTGTCTCTCTGCCTTGGAAAACTGTTCTGCTGTCACACCTATGCCTTGTTTCCTGACTGCAGCAGGTTCTTTGGCACCTGATATTTGAATAAAATGCTGCTGAAGTACGATCTAGTCTTGGATCAAGCTACAGCAGCACGGAAGCCTCACTGTTCCTCTATTTTCCCTATCACACAAGGAAGAAAGAGCTCAAATGACACATCCAGGACCACCCGGTGAATTGATGGGAATTGTCAGGAGTGGAATATGCTGGTTTCCTTCCCTATTGATCCTTGCTTTTTGATCAAACAGTGCTTGCATCCTGTAGTATGAGCTAAGTTTATCCCCGTTAAACAGTTCCCTTTAACTGCAGCCATTTTGCCCAGGTCATTCCCTCAGGATTGGTTCCGCGTGCCAGAGGTGTGGGATTGCCTGGGTCACTGATGTGGAGGGTGAAGTGCTTAGTCAGGTTTCAAACCCTGAAGTGTCACGTTTCCTCAGAGAAGATTAAAAACCTGTTTTGTTTCAGAGCTGTGCATGAGGATTTGCCACCCTGTGTGAACTTAAGAAGCAGTTGCAGGGTCAGGTGTTGGCAGCTGATGGGAGAGAGAGCGGAGCTCCCGCCAGTGAGCCCGAGCATTTCCTCCGTGCAGGTTTCCATGGATGCTATCATCCACTGCCATATGTCTGAGGGAAAATCCACGAGGCTTTTCATCTTCATTTAGTACAATTTCCCAGTTTATGGGGCCAGCAAATAATATCAGTCCCCCAGATTGTTAGAGGTAAAGAGATTGTAGGGTGCATGCAGTCCATGGAAGAACAGAGGATTCCTTCCGTGTGCTGGTGAGGGCATCAGGTATTTTTCACCCCAGATATTGATATATGATTTTTTTCCCCCTCGTGCCTGGCTTTATCTGTTTTTATTTACCAGTCCTGTTTATTTGAATGCTGGAAATATTTTGCAGATTTTATCCAACACTGCAAGCACTGGCTCACCCACACCTACAGCAGCAGAATTGAGAGCTCTAGAGAAGACAGGCTGCTGGCAGGTTATTTTTGTTTGAACAATTAATCTGACTTGTTGGTGTAATTTTGTCACCAGGGATGCATCACACAGCAGTATGACAATGTCATGATATGGGAGTCAGGAATCATAGGGAAGTTGTTAGATCCCGATAGTCATCAAAGTGGAAAACTCAATGTCACCTCCTGCCACCAATTAACAGCTTTGTGGAAATAACTGAGTCAAAACTAGGGGTCTGAATTGTACACTGTGGTTGGCTTTGCTATAAGTAGGATTTGGAGGAAGCTATTTACCAGACAGCACAGTTTTCTTTTTAATACTTCCAGTGCTTCAAGCTGGCTGGGCTTTGTCTAGATGGGAATGTATACACTTCAAATATTGAATATCATCAAAGAACTGTCAACTCTTGTCTTTGAAATATACCCAGAATGGTCTTCTGAAAGCAGCTCCAGTCATATTCTGTAGAAGATTGACTGCAGTGATAAATATTTATGAAACTGATTTCCATAATAACAGTTGGTGGGACCGGACCCACTGCTGTCAGAGCTGTTCAGGTGCTCAAGGCAGCACAGCCCTTGTCTAGTACAGGTCAGTCTGCAGTTTTAAATACTGAAATGGTCTCTGTAGAAGCTTTTTATCTGTATTTAACTGGATTGCTGTAGAGTAACATGAAACAGCAGCATTTTGTAACCTGCAGGAAGGCGTTACAGGCCCGGCTTTGTGGCTTCTGCCCCCACTGACTTTTCCATGGCTGTTGCACTCACGGTTAGAGCTGCGCTGAAGAATCTTCCCCCACACGAAGAGTTCCTTCTGTTCCAGCCACGGAAACAATGTTTTGTGGCTTCTTTGAAGATTCCTGTCCCGGGGTTGTAGATGAGCAAGGCAGGCAGTGTGGGGCACTTGGGGCTCTTGCTGTTCTGTCCTAGTTTGGAGGATGTAAAGGTGACACTGGCTGATCTGCCCCTGTGCTTATTGAACAGAAGTTACTCTGTGCAGAGGTACTGCCTCCTCAAGATGCATTTACTCCAGTCATCTGGGTATTGCCTTTTCTTGTTTGCTAGCAAAATGAAATGAAATCCTTCTTTGTATTCCATTGTTGGTGTCAGCAAATATTAATGTGTGTTGTCGTTTTGCAAAATACAATAATTACAGACCTGAGATCCTGGACTAAAGGATAAATGATGCTTAGTTTCCCTTCTGTATAAAACCAGAAATAAGATCATTATTTTGACTTATCTGTTTTTAATTTCCGGTGAGTTATTCTGGCTCATGCACAACAACTCTCTCTCTGAGTTGTTTATAACTCTTCCTGAATGGTGCAGACAGTCTGTGAGAGCCTGGCTCTGAGCCTCTGCCTCTGGGGTGAATGGTCATGTCAGGGAAACAAGGGAGCCAGCCAGGAGTGCTGATTTCCACTGATGCTGTGACACCCATTTCGTTCTTGACTTTCCTCTACAGCACCTGGCTGCTGATTTCAAAAGATATGTAAGCATGTGATTTTAATTTAAAAGCAGCAGCTTTATTTAAGCCCCCCTGGTCTAATAAAACGTGGGAGCATTTTAAATAAGTGAAATGAACTTGGTCAGGATATTAAACTGAAAAAAAAAGTTAAAATGCAGATTCTTCTAGAGGGCAAGTTGTTAAATTTCTTGCAGTATGGTAGTAATCAGGCTGCCATGACTCTGAAATCCAGGACTGTGGAAGGTTTAACATGGTTCTGTGCCAAAATTCAGTTACCTTCTGAAAACATCTGAATGCCCACCATTTGTAGGCTTATGAGAGCTTCAGTCTTGAGTCTTAATGTCATGAGAGTCCTTTAATTTTGTCAAGAGCTGTAGTAAATCTGCCAGTCATATCTGTAGGATGATCTGAAGTTAAAGTTAGCTCTTCTTTGAACCAGGGATTAGACCAGATGACCTCTTGAGGAGTCTTCCAACCCGTGTTACCCCGTGATTACGTAGCGGGGCAGCTGCACAGCGCAAATCACGCAGCGAGTGCTCAGAGGAGCTTTAAAAGTGGTGAAGGAAAAGGTGCTGAACATGCTGTGTTGGAAACTGGGCAGCCCTGCCCCGAGCAGGTCTTCTGAAGAGGAAAATATCCTGCCTGGAACATCAGCATGTACCTGTCAGTTGAGGCTTTGTGTGGATTGGGATCGTGTCAGATGACCTCACTGGGGCTCTGTTCTTGCAGGTGTTGCCTTACAGGAGCAGTTGGGAGCTGTTTATTTTGGAATTGCAGCGTGAGCAAAGGAGGGAAGAACTTCTGCCACTTCTCATCACTGTTAGAAAACAGGCACAGGGCCTCATGATGAAAAATGGAGCTTTTTGTTTTAGGTGCCTGGCTCGAGCTTGGCCCAGGAAGTAAACTTGCAATTGAAAAGAGTTGGCAGTTTCTCTGCTTGTTTACACTGAAAGAGTTCCCAAATTAGCTTTCTTGAGAGTTTGAGGAGACAGAAAACACCAACTGATTTTTCACTTACAGGTCAAGCTGGGGTTACTCTGCCAGACATGAACACGAGGAGTTTAAAATCAGATGCTTGATACCATTACTACATGGAGGCATTGATTAGCAGAAATATAAAATGTGGTCAGTGTTTGCCAAATTAAATACATCAATTCTTAAAAGAAAATGAAGTCTTTATATAATGAATCTCTTCAGTGTCATGGTTATGTTAACATACTACTAGGATGAAGAATTAAAGTGCCTTGCCATGCTGGATGGTTTTGAGTCTAGACACACCAGAAGACTTAAAAAAAAAAATATTTGATATGTATGAAAATGAATCCTTGGTGGTGAAGGATTGCAATTGTTCTGTGAAAAACACAGGAAGCCTAACATCCCACAAGTATGTTGGGACTTAACAAGCAATCCTGACAACCAAATGTTTATCCTCTCAAATGTGAAGTTTCCCACGACTAAAAAATGGTATTTTTAAATCTTTGAGCAAGAATCGTATATGCATTAATATAATGTCTTGTTGAGTTTCTTGTAACACTTGGAAACTGTTTGCTGGTTGACTGAATGGTGAGGTTTATGAGAATAAAAGCTTTCAATAAAGGAATTAAAAAATTGGCAAATGGCCTTGAATGCCTGTTGAAACATGTCTGAGCAGAACCCTTGGTTGCCTTAATATATTTGGTGCATTAGTGATCAGGAGTTCTGGTGTCCTGGAACACGTGGGGGAAGGTGGGATCCAGGACTAGGTGTAGTTTGGCTCAGCTCTTGCAATGTAGTGAGGTTTGAATGTTCTTGCTGCTTTTGCAGCTGTCTTTGGGTCCTGGTTTCCATGCCTTCCTGCATCCATGTACCCACACTTCAAGAATTTTTCTTCCTATCAGCTTGATGTGCTTATATTTCAGATTACTGTTAGGTTTTTTTCCTCTGCACTTCAAATGTATTTTGTCTGCTTAATGAATTCCTTTGAGAAAGTACACTGAACATAGAGACTTGGTGCATTGTTCCCTCTTTGGAACAGTTCTTTGCCTGAAAGTCAAATTTATCAGGAAAGATTATTCAGGAGAGCTGCTGGGATTAATGCCACTCATCAATTGTACATGTATAAAACCAGCTGACAGTTTTAAAACCTGTTAAAAGGCATTCTAGTTCATTTTCCTTATTCTGAGCTGGGTTTATGAGTTTCCTAGTGATGTTATTTATTGCTGATTTCTGCTCCTGAAGCACAGGATACTTAGAGATCTAAGGTTATAAAAGGGGATGGTTCATACAATAGAGGAGCATCTTCATGAGTAGCCTCATCTTTGGATGAGCAGAGTGAGGAGCTTGTGATTCCTGGGATCACCATATTATCTTTCCTCAAGACATTGTCTTCCTTCAGCCTCTGACAGGCCTGTTTGGCTGCCATGGGCATTGTGGAGACTCTCATGTTTTCAATTTGTGTTCTACAGGCTGCTTAAATACTTGAGTGAAAGAATAGAGCTGAGAGCCCCATGGAAAGGTGATCTTTTTTCATGAAAGGCTTAAACCCAAATATCCAAGGAGAAAGCAACCACCAAGGTTGTGATGGGCAGTTTGCTGCCTTCACAGGCTTTTATGCTATAGAAATTTAGAAGACTTTATGTGGTGTTCATTCTATATATGTATGGGACACAAAGTCTTTCGTAATACCAAGCAAAAATTATAATCTATAGTGAAAGATCAAAAGCTGCCTCAACAGTATAACATGAAACAAGAAATGTTTCACTTAAGGAGTTCAAGTGTGTTATTCACAAAGTTCAGCTGTTTTGGTGGGATGAGCTGGAGGTGGCAAGGTGGTTGTGCTGTAACAGCTTTTCTGCACATTGAAGGTTTGCTCTACAGCACAGCAATAAGTATGAAAATGGTGGCCTTTGCTCAGACCTAAATTTGAACCTGAGGAAAAGGGTGCAGGTGACAAGGAAGAGAAATGTAAATGCAGACTTATTTTGGTTTAAACTTAAAATAATCTACAGTCAAGTAGTATGTAATGTAGATAACTGCCTGTCTCTCTCCCCTCCTTTTCAGGTGGCCATGGTGGAAGTTCAGCTCGACGCAGAACACGACTACCCTCAAGGGCTCTTGATAGCCTTCAGTGCCTGCACTACTGTCCTTGTTGCAGTTCACCTGTTTGCACTCATGATAAGCACCTGCATTCTTCCAAACATAGAGGCTGTCAGCAATGTGCACAATCTCAACTCTGTCAAGGAATCTCCTCACGAGCGAATGCACCGGCACATCGAGCTCGCCTGGGCATTTTCCACTGTCATTGGGACTTTGCTCTTCCTTGCAGAGGTGGTGTTACTGTGCTGGGTGAAGTTTCTTCCTTTAAAGAAGAAAACTGATAACACCCCGCAGGGCAACAGTTCCACCATCACCTCGGGACAGGCAGCAGCCATTGCATCCACATCTATCATGGTGCCCTTTGGATTGATTTTCATTGTGTTTGCAGTCCACTTCTACCGGTCGCTGGTGAGCCATAAAACAGACAGGCAGTTCCAGGAGCTGAATGAACTTGCTGAATTTGCACGGCTCCAGGATCAGCTGGATCACAGAGGCGACACCGTCTCCTCAGCCGTTACCAATTTTGCGTAAACCTGTGCTTAAGGAGGATAAACCCCCTGTTCTGCTTCTGCCTTACGTTGAAACCCCTGTGGATGAACGGGTTGAACTGCTGATTCCTGTTTCAAGAAAGGTTATAAATATTGTTCTAACCCTTTAGAGAAGGAAAAAAAAAAATGTTCCTTTCGTACAGTTTCTCGCTATCTGAAGGAAGGGATGGTGGGCTGTGATTGCACTGAGCGTGCAGCCCTCTTGTGAACGCTGTCTCGCTTATTTTCTCATTAGTGCTGAATGGTGGCTGTATAAATCCATGGAAAATAACACTGTACATTTGGGTATTTGCTAGGAATGGATAGAGAAGTTGTTGGGGTTTTTTTTCCTCTGTTTATTTGATGTTGACATTTACTAGAAGATACTGCTTGTCCGATCCATATTGCATGGCATGATACAAATTACTTGGGACATGCAGCAATTAGCACTTGGTTTCGGTGCTAGTGCTGCTCTCCCTGGAAAGCCTGACAGATGGTAGGAGCGAGAGCTTTCCCACCACTTTCCCCAGTATGTTTTGCTGCCAAGTAATTATTACTTTACTGATTTCTCCGGCGCCTTTTTCCCGTGGCACACGTTCTGTAACTCGCTAAACACCCCTGACTTGTCTTACTGTGATGTGGTGTGGCCACATGAGTAGGAATGAGACTCGACTCTTCCATGGAAGAAAATAAAAGCAATAACTGTTTTTAAAGTTCTCATGAGCTGGCAGATATTATCTGGAGAGATAGATCTGCCTGTTTCTCATTAGGAATCTTTTTTTAAAAAGAAGGAACTAGATGGAAATTATCACTGGATAATTTTTTTTTTTTTGCTTGAAAATCAGAACCACTGCTGGTTTTTTTTCCAAGCCAAAGTAGTAATTATTTTATACTTTTATATTGAAAATGTATTTTTAATAAATCCTCGGATACAAGCAGCAAAAGGTGCTTTCTCTGTGTTGGATTCCCAAGTAATTAGCTATGCCTTGGTCTTCCTTGTTTAGAAAAGTTCTTGCTGAAGTGTTGTGTATTTAATAACTCCTTATACATTTTTTGATTCCAAAGGATCTGGAAGGCAACTTTTGTGGATGTATATTTATTTATGAAAGTAGGTTGTTTGTAATTAACTTTGGCTGCTTACTTTTAGACATGTCTGTGACAGCAAAGCTACGGTGTCATTCTTTATTTCCTCTTAAGGCAAAAACTTCCATTTGGTCTCCTAGATAAGAGGTTTGTCCAAGACAGTTTGCAGCCGTTGTCCTGGGCTGCTTCAGTAATTGTGGTTGTGTCTAGGAGTGGGATTTTTTGGAACACAGTTCTTCTAGGGAGTAGCTCTGGGATTTAATAGGTAAAAGCTGGTTTTCTGAACACAAACTGAGACAGGTTTCAAGTCCAAGGGAAAGAACTTGACCTCCCTGTCGTAGCTGTCACTGTGGAATGGAAACCTGGGATTTTGACCTGAGACAGGAGTGACTGTGACAGGACAGTGGATTTGTACCTGCCAGCCTGGGCTGAACACGGTCTCACCAACCTCCATCTGGGGTTATCCCAACATATTTACAAACTGCAGGATGTGCCTGGGGGGTTTGGGTGCTGTGTGGTTGCTGCTGCAGGAGCCTCTGAAGCAGATGGGGCTGATCTCTCCTGTCAGCAGCACCGCAGTGCAACATGTTGACAAGGTCACCCGTGGTGCCTCTGTATTGTCACAAACAACTATAAAAAAAAACCCGCTGGGCTGTTCTTTTCAGCAGCAGTCTCTGTTCACAAGCAGCAAACAGCTTTGCACTTGCTGTTTTCACAAGTCCTTCTGGCATAAAGAGGCCAAACTGGATTTTCTTAACTCTGCCATTAAATTGTGCTTCAAATATATCCTATTCCTGATGTAAATCTGATGGTGAAAATTGTAACTACAGTCCCACAGGTGCTCATTCATGGAGCACTGGAAGGATTATGTTAGTAAAGGCATTAAGGAAGCAGCATTCCAAAACAGAAAGTCTTGGTAGTAGGCACAAAATGTATTTTCCCATCCTTTACTGGAATACTAGTCCTGTATTGGGGAAAAACTCTCAAAACCTCTCAGTAAAGGAAGAAAACCTGACTCAGTATTCACACTTGAGCAAAGGCTGCTGCCAGGCTTAAAAATTGTACTTCTGTCCGTAAACTGTGTATTTCCAAGTGACATAGTCCTGAATGAAGTCCAGAACATCAATTTTCCGAGTTTATTCTGTAAAATTACTTGCTGTCCTGGATAAGTAGCTGCATTTCCCGTTGTTTTGTTAATCTTTCGCAAAGTGACAGAGAAGTGTGGGTTGTTTTTTTTTTTTTTGTTTAAGAGATACAGATTTAAAAGCTAGGGAGACAACCTTATTTTTAACTTTCCCAAACTGGTAGGCTCTGAGCTAATGTTACAGCTGCTTTTCTGACTATTTGCTGCACTTTAAGCCATGATATCGAGTATGTTTCTCTCATTTTTCACCTGTGGAAATGGTCATGAAAGTTACACCTTGGGTACCTGTGTCACTGTGTGCCCAGGCAGTAACCAGACACAAACATGTGGGTCTAAACATTAAGAGTGCACTTAAAAATTTTTTTTTATCCCTTATTTATACTAACGGTGTTAGGAGGCATTTACCTCAAGCATTTTAAACATTGGTTATTGTATATCACTTGTTTAGATATAAAATACTTTCATGAAATAAAATCTACTTAATTGTTGCTGATTGTTTGTTATCTAGAAGCCTAAAGTTTACTTATTAATTGAAACATGATCTGGTGTAACTTCAGAAGCCATTTTGGGTCACAGGTATGTATTGGGCTAAGTTTGGGGTGAGTTGGGGGAGACACAGTTATTTGATTGTACTCTTCTAGGGCCTTGCTTTTATAGCAGATACTAAAAGCCCTCATTCTCATAAGGCAAAGACCTTGAAACCAACAGGAGTGTGATTTTACAGCAGCAGTAAGTCAGAGGAGCTGAGCAGAGTCCCCCTGCCTGTCTTCCAGCGTTTTGCTGCTTGTGGGTTTTCTTTGGGGTTTTTTTTTATCCCTTTAATTTTTTTCCTTTCTTTTCCAAAATAATGGGGGTTGGAGGAGGCTACTGAGCAAAGCCACCTGCAGAGTGCAGTGTACCTGAACAGCCTTGAGGGAAGCAGACCCTGATACACCACAGTGTGGATTTGACACTCGAGTGAATACACAACCCAGGACTGCTCTTATCTTACATCTTTTTCTTCAGCATCCAGTTATTAATTATCGCTGTCATCAAGCAGTGCCTGGGCCTCTGCTAAAACACCAGCTGGATCTTGTAGTTCAATCTAAATAAAAAGAATACAAATCAGTTATGCAGTGTAATTGAAGAAGCTTAAGGTTTTAGAGAGCTTGATTACTCGAGCATTAATGGAGAGTCTCCTGTGTATCAGGACTTAGTTCATACTGCAGCCTTTCAATTATTGTTTTGGAAACACTGCTACACTTCCCTAATTTTATTAGTGTGTTGAACATCATCTCCTTGAAATAGCTCTGTGTGGACTGAGTCTCCTTTAACTAAACACATTCTTGGACAGAACAAGAGTGGCTTCGATTTGTAGCCTGTTGGATCTCATCATTTTTAAAGAGTGTGTGTGAAAATGTTTATGAATATCCATTAACTTCCCTCCTACTCTGAGATCAACACATCTCTACTGATTGAAAGCACAATAACAGCAATGAAAGTTGATGCTTTCTTTTTGCCCCTAGAGCAGAAGAGAATTGGGTCATCACTTGGTCTTCAGGGAGTTAAATAAACAGTCAGACTTGAACATCCTGCCTTAGCCTACCGGCAGTTCATCCTGGACTGATGGGTTGTTGAGGCTGTTCTGGGTGACCTTTGACAAACCACATAAGGTAAATATTTTTAGCTACAGAAGTGCTGCTGCTTTCACTCTTTTTGAAAAATAGAGATTGTTTTTCCCTGGTGGGTATTTGGGGTTTATTACTCTGCACTGCTGTGGGTGTGCCTGGTACTTACAGGATTAACTGGCTTGTCAAAACCGTCTCTGCTCAAAGGGCCCTTTGCTACAGAAACCAGATTTAAAAAAACAGAGGCAGTGAAGGTGCAGCAGCTGTGAGCTTTGGAAGGCTGCACATGCCAGGTGTCATTTGCAACAGCCTTGTCCCCAGGGCAGAGGAAGGTAGGTGGCTTTACCTGCTTGTGGGGCTGTGCTATTCCCAGTGTTCCTGGAGCAAAGCAGTGTGCTGTGGTTATCCAGGGTGGTTCTGCTTGGCTCCAAGCAAAGAGGAGCTTCCCCACCCCTTCCTGCAGTAACCATCCCCTGGAAATGCGATGCCTTTGTGTTCCATGGGGACAGGCACTGACTCTTCCTCAGCAGTGTGTCAGTCATGGGAAAGGGGAGCAGAGGATGTCAGCTCTGGGACACCATCTGCCCACCTTGGGACCAGGTGGGAAGCTGCACACACCCCTCTGCCTCTGGGGCTGCTGGACACAGAGCTCCTGACTTGGAGTACCCAGGCAGAGGAAGGAGCTGCTGTGAGCCCTGCAGCTGCCTGGGGTTCTGCAGGGTCTGCTCAGCTTCAGCAGTTGGGCTCGGGGAAATCACTTGGGTTTGACGCAAATCCCACAATTGTCTCTGCCTCTATTGTCCCCGTTTCCTTTGTGCTGCCTCGGGTCTCTGAGCAGTTCTGGTGCATGAGAACTGCATTTTTTCAGATGTAGGTGATTAGGAGGCTCCAGCAGAGGCTGGATGAGCTGTTTGTCCCTATGGGGCCCTTGAGGACACTGCTGGCCAAAAGACAGTGAGCACACACCCTGTGAGTGGGGAATCCCATGGGGGCAGTCACTGGAGGAGTGAAATGCTACTTGGAGAGCTGACCCAAGTGCTGATGGATGCAAACACTGACATTTCCAAGCAATTACCTTTGGAATTGGGTACTGAGTAGGGGCTGGAGCTCTGTCTCTGTCGAAGTCAACCAGAACTCCACATTTTGCTATATCTTCTGCCCAGGTGCCTTCTAACAACTGTCCCTTATCCACGTAGAAGTATCTCCCAGGGCCGTGCTTCTTTCCATCTTTCCAACCTCCTTCGTACCGATTGCCATTTGCTGCAATTAAATACATGACCATTTCATTAAAGGGTTACAAATGAAAACAATCAACAGAGCAAAGTGACAGAGATGATGTATTTGCCTTCTCTTAGTAATTTCCAGGGGGCTGCAGCACAATGTGTCATTTTGCTTCTGCAGTGCTCTGTTTGCTGCGCTGCAGAGGGAGAAGAGGCTGTGGAAGGAGCCCATGCTTGCCCACCTGGAACAAGAACTGTGTTCACCTGCTTTGTCTGACACACTGAGCAAGTGAGCTCAGGGTAAGGGACTGGTCACTGAGTCACTCCTCACAACATGAAAAATTACAGGACACAAGCTTCAGATTTGTCACTGCAACAAACCACACAGGATCTCTGGCTTGAAGAGAGAGGTTTGCTTGTGTGGGCAAGGAACAGAGCACTGACTGCTGTCCAGTCAAAATAATCTTGATTTCAAAGAATACTTGCAGTTAGTTTTTCCTCGATGAATTAAGGCTGAGAATTGCTGTGAGTGTCTGAGCAGTTCAGGCAGTCAGTGACTGTTTTTCCAGCTGTATTGCTTCTCCTGGCGTTTTTCTGCAAGTTGAGAGAGGTTATTTTTGGGCTCTGTGCTGCTCTCCAGGAATCCATCCATCCATCACCAACAGGGAAAGAGCTGCAAGGAGAGGAGAGCAGCCTCATCCTGGTTGAGAAGGGGCATCGTAACCACAGTGATGCTGGGATACCCCAAGGCCATCCTGCTGTCACTGGGAGAGTCCTCTGCTCTCCCCTTTACCTATATATAGTGTTTCTAAGCCCCAAACCATGGGGATTTCTTATCAAATTAGTGGAAGTACCTTTGAGTCTCAGCTGAACTCTGCCGTTCTTCATGACCAGAAGTGGCTGAAAGCCCAGGGCACCCTGCATGGTGCTGCAGAGGTAGCTGGGCCTGCCAGAATGCCGTGAGGAGGAAAAACCAAAAACGCTTCTGGGGCGCGTGGCTGCCGGGCTGCTCAGGCAGGGTCTGGTTTCCAGGCTGGAGCTGTGGTGGTGGTTATCTGCAACTCTGATCTGGTTTTGTGCTTATGGGCAACAACAGCCCGCCCTGCCCATTGGTAGGAGCAGCTCAGCTCCTGCTTTCCAGCCACCCACAACTGGGAAACCACCAAAATCACAGCCCTGGCTCTAATGGAGGGGGTAGGGAACGCCCCTGGCTGCACCGCGGTGTCCAGCTGCTCCCATCCCCTCTCAGAGCACCTGAGGCTGTGTGCTCCCTGCTGCCATCCCCGTGGACATGCTCCGTTCGGGAGTGGCCGTGGCGGGGGCGGCAGAGCAGCGCGGTGCTCCCAGCCGAGCTCACCCTCTCCGGGCACGCTGCCACCACGAGCAATTTAATCTCGAGCTGCAGCTCATCGTGACCTCCACTGGAGAACTCCTTTTCTTTCACATCGCAGAGCTGCCGGCACGTGGGCGCCCTTCCAGCACTGAGCTGAATGCATTAGGCTTGTGGGCATGAAATAATTGCTCTGGCTAATTTTAACCAAAAGGAATCCAGCTCGCAGTCGGTTGCAGGCAACGCTGGAGGCAATGGGGCTCTGAAATGGTGCATCAGCCGCGGCTCAGCCCGCGGGGGCTGTTAGTTTGTAGCTAACAGGGACTTGGATAGGAGAACAGCAGATCAGTGGAAGGTTTCTCCCTGGCAGCAGGTGCTGATTTCATCCGGATGGGCCATCGGTCCACAGTGCCTGTGATGTGCAGTGAAGGTCATGCCCATTCCCCCCAGCTGCTTTGCTTAACTAATTACTAGCCTTGAGAACACTTTCAAGCAAAAAAAAAAAAAAATAGAATAGATGAATACTAACATGGAGATAATATTTCTCAAATGTTCTTGGAATGCCATGCCTTGTATTGCAAAGGACTGGGATTCTTGGTTTCAGGGAAAAATGTGTTAAACTCCAAGGAAAATATGGGGAAAAAAATTTCAAATTTCTGTATTTACACTGAGATTGCCCCTAACATTCCAAATCCATGATGTGCCTGGTGTTATTTATGGAAAAGGATTGTGTACTAATGAAACCCCTGTGTTCACTCAACGTGAGCTGCTGTCGGAAGTAAAAGAGGGGATGGAGTGAACTCAACAAAAAAATTCTCTGTTGTTTTTTTTTTTCCTGTGCTGGAAACTGGACTCCTCTTTGGTATGCAGGGCTAAAAAGTCTGTCTGGCAAAGTGCCTGGCTTGAAAAGAGAGATTTGCTCTTCTCTGACCCAACAGTATATTATCTCTAACCCGAACCATCCCAGTCATTTAAATGTAAATCACAGCAAAAATAAGCTTTCCTGTGTGTGGGCCCTCACACAGCCTGTGCTGCCTCCAGCCCCAGACCAGGAGGGGAGGGACGGCATGGAGCAGCCACAGCCCTGCTGCAATGCGTGGAGCATCCAGAAATCTGGATGGCAGAGGCAGCTGGGGAGCAGCACCACACCGAAGAGCTTGAAGGGGGCAGGCCCGGGGGGAGGGCTGTCAGTACTTACGGAGCTGCAGCATCCCCTGCCCGTTGGGCTGATCCGCCTCCCACTGTCCCTCGTAGCTGGATCCATCCAGGTAGTGCATCCGGCCCCAGCCGCCCCGCACTCCGTCGCTCCACTCGCCCTCGTAGCGCTCCCCGTTGGGGTAAAACGACACCCCCTGGCCCTGGAGCAGCACAGAGAAGGCTGGTGAGGAGCTGTGCTGTTGAAAGGGGTCAGTGTCCAATTTTGGGACATCTCTTGGATACACTGTTCCTTTGTTTATTACTCTTACACATGTGGCAGCCCAGCTCAGTGGCTGTTCGTGTGCTGAAAGAAACCAGAGTGGTAGTACGGGATTTTTTTTGGCAAATGGGTTTATTCCCATGAAAAACTCTTGGGTTTATATCTCAGTGTGTTTTTATTGGCATGATTGCTGCTAATATTTAGCTAAAAGCGGGTTTTACTAGTATATAAACCTGCCTGGGGATAGGGAGCATTAAAGGATGTGTCTCTCAACATGGGGATTTCATCCCTTTCCACACTGACGACACTTCCTACAGCCCAGCGTGTCCCAGCCTGAGCAACTCCATCCTTTGCTTGTCTTATATGTGTGTTTGCCATTAAGAGAAGTCCAGAGGTACCCCCTATACCAGGGAGTTATACCAGTAAGAAATATTTCCATATCACTAGTGAGTTTTCCCATAGGAATAAAGTGTTAATTTATCTCTGAACAAATAATAAAATCAGTTCTGGAAATAACTGATTTTGAGTATTAATTTTACTAAACTGCACGTATGTACAGGAGAAACTTTGGTAGAAGAAAAACCAACCCTAGTGATACTTGGATGTCATTACAATCTTTCACCCAAGCTCAATTATCTAAAATATAACCTGGAAGAACAGGAGGGGAAGCTCCCTCCGAGAGACTGGAGCCACACACCAATTACAGGCGTTGGTGGCGATTAGTTTAATTTAAGAGCAGACACAAAGGCGAACACAAGGTTTCCATTGGCAGATCCAAAAACGTTCCTACAAGGATTTTGCACATGAGATTGCAGTCATTTGTACCAGATGACTTTCTCATTGTGTTCCTTTTAGAAAAAACAGTGATTTATGTGACAGGCCTAATTTCCAAAAGAACTCATGTTATTTGTCTAATGTGCTGTAAAACTCACAGAATAATGTACATTTTCCTGCAGCGCTTATAATACAGGTTCCTCCAATTACTTCAAGGATAAGAGGAATGAAAGGGATGGGTGAGGAGGATTAAGAGATGGGATACAAAGTCTCTCATCCTGCTTGGCCAAGCTGCAGGTGAGTCTAAGCAGTAACCACTGCTCTGCAGCAGCTGGTTGGGGCTGTAGCCCAGTAACCAGTGTATGAGTGGGATGAGTCCCTCTGCAGCAGGGAAATGGCACTCCCATAAAAATCATAGATTTTTACTCTTGACCATTCAATTCAGCCTCAGTATTGGGCAGATTAGGATTTTAAGTGATCTCTTTGCACGTGTGCACCCAACCCTTCCCCGTGTTTTGGGTCATGCTGCCTCACTGCTGGCACGGACAGGAAATCTCACTTACAGTTTTCTGGCCGTTTTTCCACCAGCCTGTGTAGACCCTCTTGTATTCCTTGGTTACAGGGTCAGGAACGCTGTATGAGCCATAACCATCCTGCTTCCCGAACTTCCAGTCACCGCTGTAAATAGCTCCGGTGCTTTTCCATATCTGGGTGCCTTTACCTGTTTAACAAACAAGAGGAATGCTGGGGAGTTTAGGAGAAGGGTGTCCAGGGCTGCCTTCCTGTTCCATCCCTGCACCAGGTCAGGCTCATGTCTGGGATTCAGTTTAGCTTTCCAAGTCAGAACCATTGTTAATCTTGATCGGGGGCTTCCTGTGTGGCCTTTGCTGAATGCACTTAAATCTTTCCAAACCTCGTTTTACTGCTTGTAAACAAGTCTGTCCTGCTCCGGCTGCTCAGGGCTCAGTCAGGGTCTCCTTCCCCTGCTCTGTCTCCTGCAGCATCCGCCACAGCTTGAGGATAAATTGAGATTCCTGAAGCCAAGTCAGGAGCTGAGAGAGCTGCAGGGACTGTGCAGCCAGGGCACATCCCAGTGCATGGAGCTCACTGCAGTTTGCTGTGTTTGGAGAGGATTTTTAAATATCCATAAGAGAGGTATTCTGGGTAATTGTCCCTGAGTGCATGCAAAGCTCTTCAAGTTACCTGTTAGAAATGTCTCTGAGTGCATTTTTACATTACACATATCAAAGACATATATATATATATATAGTCATACAAGAAAGAATGCTCTTCCAGGACCATATAGAACCACTGACTGCTCCCTGCCCCCAGGAACCTTTCTAAGAACATCTAAATTGGTACCTTTACTCAAAATTTTGTATCTTACCGTGTTTCAAGTTGTCCAGCCATTCTCCAGTATACTGATCCCCATTTACAGCAAAAACTGTGTGTCTTAACCCACATTTCTGGGCTTTCCTGTCCCATTCATAACAGAGGGGCTCTCTAGCCCTGGGGTACTTTACAATGGGCATGTTTTTCGTGTCTGGAAAAAAACCCAAAAGATTAAAAGAAATCAATTAGAGAGAAATTACTAAGGCAGGTACAGGCAGAACAATATTTGTGAGCTATGCCTTAAGATGCAGCTGAGTCAGTAACTGATGCCTGGCTTTGGAGGGGTAAAACAGAGATATAACAAACATGAGGGAAGCTAAAAATACTGAAGTACAAACCAGCACTGTGTGAAAATGGGCTTGTAGCATTGCCTGGCCTGTAAGAAATGTTAAATAAATCTCAGTAGGTCAGGTTTGTGGTAGGCATTGGTCTCTGCACCTGCCAGGGGTCTTGGGGAGTGCAGGGAAAGGCATCTCCTTCTCCATACAAATGTCCAGTGTTCCTGAGGCCCACCTGGAGCTGGGACACTTCATACCCGCAGCAGTAATGCAGCTCAGGCTCCTTTACTGCCAAAAATAACTGTCCTGCAGGTGTCTGTTAGAAGGGGTTGAAACCACAACGTTTCTGTCTCCCAGGAGGCTGCAGACTCGCCCAGGGCAGGCCAAGCACTCGCCAGCTGATCAAGCTGCCAAGGAGGGACTTCTGAGGTGACATGGGGTTAAAAGCATGAACAGCAGGCAGGGGATGATGGGCACAGAGGGACGTGATTCAGGTGTCAGAGGTCCAGAGGGCAAGGGTCAGCATGGGGGAAGAGGAGGGAGAAGATGTATTGGCCTATCAATACAGAGAGAAGGATGCTGGACTGCAGCACAGTGGTGATTTCTGGGCACTGTTCACCGCAGTGGGAATTCGGGAACAGACTCGGAGGTGAGAGTGGTCTCCTGTAAACCATAAACAAACGCCAAAAGGTGGCTGTAGAAACAAAAGCAAGTTTCTAGGAATGCCCTCAACATCCAGAGCGCAGCTGGAGCCCGTCGGGTTGGGATGCTCTCCGAGTTTGTCTCCTGGGCTCCCCCTTCTGTCCTGATCCGCTGGACTGAGCCATATGGAGGGATTTTGCTGCGTCTCTCCCTTCTTCGGCAGAGCAGAGCTCTGGTTCCTGATGTGCTGGGGGTGCCGGGAAGCCCGGCGTGGGGAAAAGTGTGGAACTTGGGAGGAGAGGGGAAAGGAAGGTACTTCAGGTCCTTAATATGGAATAAAAGCTAAAAATTATAACTAAGAAAATACATTAGTGTTCATCCTCAATTCTCCACACAGCTGTGGGAAATGGTCATTCGATAGCTAATTGGTGGGATATCATTGCTGAAGGAAGTACTTTATGTGTCCAGGATGAGCCTTCCCACCCAAAATGCAGCTGAGTAGTGCAGTGCCCATTCCACGTGGCTCCGTACCGTGGGGCTGTGGGGAGCGCAGGCAGGGCTGGGGAACCTGCCCGGGCACTGCACGGTGAGCTCAGACCTGGGAGGGGTACAGATTCCAACCAGGCTGCCGTGGGAGGAGAGAGGCTGAAGAGCATCTTGTTTTGAGGCCACCGAGGACAGGATCTGTCACTCGGTGCGATGGAGTCACAGCCCGCTGTAGAGGATGGTTTTTCAGCAATGCAAACACAGGATACACCACCACTGCTGAGTTCCTCCCTTGCCTTTGGGTGCTGCAGCCCCTGGAGAGGGGGGTTCTTGGCGGTATTTGCCAAGGGCTGACGGTTTGCAGGACACAGAGCCACACGTTGTTCGCTTGCATCTGTCCTCCTCTTGCTGGGGGAGAAGAGCCAAGACACAGCCACTTGCACCCACCCCGACACTGGCTCTCATAAGAAGTCTTTTCACTACCCCTGCCAGATTGGAGCATCACTCTCCCACCACCGCATCCGAGCACTTCAGCTCAAAGCTTAGGATTTAGAGATTCCAGGGAGGATTCCCCGCTGCGGGGGCAGTCCCAGCACCCCTCCATCTGCTCGCCAGGCTCTCCGAGGCACAGCCCGCGCAGAGCACCCGGGGTAATGCGGGCTGTCGGGACCCGCCTTTATTTGCTGAATCCCCTTCCAAATTTACGTCAGCGATGCCAGGTTTGCGTAAGTGATAACGCAGTCGGTATTCGCCGCCCTGGATGTTTTAGCCACCTACTACAAGGGCGCGGCCAGGCAGCGAGGGGCAGGCGCTGCAGAGCCGCTCCGGCTGCAGCTCTCGGTGTCGAGGGTCGGGGGCTCTGCAGCCGCTGCGCTTGGGGCTGAGGCTCTCACAGACCCCCGCGTCCTCCTCCAGACCCTGCTCTGCGAGTTTTGTCTGGTCTCTGCTAAAATGGAGCTTTAGTTTGCGCGGCTCTCCAGGAAGCCCATTTTCTCCCTTGGCTACTTCGCAGAACTTCAGAGCAGTGCGACTGAGCTACAAATACACCTTTTTTTTTTCTTTTTTCCCGCCTTACATCTTAACGAATAGCAAGAGGAAAATACACCTTGCTGCAGAGAAGCGGCTGCTGAGTGCCCCTGGCAGCACCCTGCCGTGTCCCCTTGTGCGCCCTGCCTGTCACCCGGCCCCGAGGGCCCCACGGCACTGCCCTGCACCGGGGTCCCTTTGCCATCCCCCTCCGGCGCAGCGCAGCGCAGCCACCCCAGCCCCTGCTCGGCCCGCGGCGGTGCCTGCGAGCGGAACGCCTGTCGCTGCTCCTCCCCGGCGAGAGCCGCGCTGCGGGGCAGCGGTGGGAGCGGACCGCCGGGACGGCCCCAGAGCGCCGTTCCCAAAGCACCCTCGCGTTGGGCCCGCGCTGTCCTGCCGCCCCCACCCACCCCGAGGGCCAAACCGCGGGCACCGACCTGTGCTGGTGCCCGCTGGGTGCTGCCTGTTGCAGCGGCGGGGTCGTCATAGCAACGTGCCAAACTCCTGCTCCAAGGGCCGGGGGGCGAGCGGAGCGGCTGCGGGGGGACCCGGAGGGCGGTGGGACACGAGGGGTCACGCTGTGCTCCCCACGGAGGGAGACGGAGCACACCCCGCGCTCTGGAGCTGCGTGTCTTGAGTTCAGGATTTTCCAGCAGAATATAAAGTGCTGATAAGCAACGAGTGTCTCACCTCTGGTTGGTTTTTCATACGCCCGGCAGCAGAAGGCTGGAAATGAGAGCACTGATTACAGCACTGATGGGTAACTAATAAATCAGCCTTGAAAATGTCAGAGGAAAGGAGAAACCCCCTGAAAATGCACATCAGAGGTCTTGAAGGAGAAATCTGAATAAATCTGACACTAATTCCCTCATCCATTACATTTCTTCCAGAGCCACAGTGAGCAGGCATTGCCATTATGGCCTTGTGGGTGTCTGTAATAATCTTCCCTAATGGGTAATTAACTGTGCATATTTCTAGTATAAAACCAAAGGTCTCCTATGACTCCCGTGAGTCAAATGCATTTGGTTCTCATCCTTTTGCCACATTTTTCGTGCACAGCTCTGCAGGCTGGATGGTTAAAATGTTGAGGTAGGTGGGAAATCTTGTGATGAAAACAAAGCAGCCACCTCTGGGGAGGTGAGAGACAGCCTGATCTGCCCTGATGTGTGTTTGTTTGCCATCTTCAGTGAATGTAGCATTGAACGTGGCTTAAATGTTGTATCCATGCTCAGACAGGACAGAGCGTGGACTTATCCCAAATGTGAGTGTGACTGAAGGCAAATATTCCATTTCCCATGACACATGTGAGGGCCATGGAGCCAGAAGAGACAATGCCACTGCCTGGGAAATCAGGTGGAGAAGGAAAATGAAGTGGCTGGAGGGAAGAGGTGCTCCACAGCCAAAAGAGGAGCTGGTGTGGAAATGATGGAGGGAGATCTGTACCACGGGAAAAGACAAACATGGAATTTCTGGTGCTGATTAGATGAATTGGGAAGATGGCAGCTGCCATCCAGGGATGTAGGAGAGATGGAACTTACAGACTTTCTTAAAGCAGAAGAACCAAAAAGAAAACTATGGAACTTGACCAAGTTAGGAAACACTTATCCATGAGAAAATGTTTCCTGTTTTTAAAAATGAGATGAAGACGTTCAGGAAGGACTTATTGCCACTCATCCACGTTAACACATTCTGGTCTGGGGCAGAGCCCAAGAATTACTAAAGACAATCATTCCTGTGTTTGACTGTGGCCAGTTGTAAGGGCTGGAGTGGGGAACAGGGATTTGGGGAGGAAATGAGAAAAACCCATGAGGGAGAAGAAAAAATGCTTATTGCAGTCCAAAAGCTACAGCCTTAAATTACAACCAAAAATAGCACTTCCCGGAAAAGTATTAATTATTTTTAATATTTCAGCCCCTATATTTCACTGCACTTAACTGAGAAATTGGCAATTAAGATAATTAGCCAATTCAGACCATTTCACTTGTTTGTTTTTAAACAGTACAGGCTGCCTGAGGTTTTTGAACTGCGAGTCCATCACTTAACCACAGCTTTTACTAAGCAGAAGTGATATACATATTTGAAACTCATTATACATTTAAAAACAATAAAGGCTTAAAAAAATAAAATATTTTAGCAGCAAAATTAAAATGCATGAAAAAACTGCCTCTGAGAAAACCTCTGCATCTGGAAATGATGGAGGGAAATGGTTGGTGATGCCTCAGTTTCTGGGTCACTTATTTTAAATCCTTCTGCTCCAGGTCTCTGTGTGTTTGTTATTTTAGTTCCGTGGCCCCAGAGTGGGTTATCACAGACCCTCCTGCTCCCACCCAGGAGGCTTCACAGAGACATTTATCTGGGAAGAGGCTGTGTGTGATTCCCATTTTCTTAGTCCAGGTGGGAACATCTGAATCACACTTAATTATTTTGTCACTTGTTAATATAATTCTGTACCTTTTTGTATTACAAAGGTACAGAGTGGGGAAATGTAATTTTTTCTCATAAAAAAAAGGCAAAATTAGACCAGCTTGAAGAGAAGGTGGTGATATTTGAAGCTTTATCAGAAAGTTCTTTTGACTCACTGAACAGAAAATTTACTTAGAAAACGTCATTCCATTATGAGAGAAGGAACCCCTTAGTAAGTAGGAAGTGGGCATCATTTTCATCAGGGGTGCCAGATATCTAGAATATATAATTCAGTCAGAGAGTGAGATATAAACCTGAACAGCCCCAGAAATGCCCTAACCAAACCTCTCCCTCTCCCAAGAGCAGTCGTTTCAAGGCACAACACTGTGGCCACTATGATAAGTAGGGTCAAAATCCAAGTTATAATGTACTAGGAGGAGAATTTGGGTTTTCCTTCATCCAATTCCCCTTGTTCTGGCTTTTCCAGCAAAATTTGGTCCCAAATCCCTTGGCTGGTTTTTTTTGTGTGTGTTGTTTTGTTTTTTCTTGTTTCACTCTCCCAGACTTTGGTCACTGACACCAAGGAGCACCAGCACAGCCTCCTCCCCCAGGGCGTGGCAGGGCTTCGGTTCTGCTACTCTTGGCACCGTTGTCGCTCCAGTTGTCTGGCAGTTGATTAAAACTTACATTTATTAAGACTGAAAGGAAGCTGTTAAATCCATCCATGTGAATTATGCTCTAACTCAGCCCATTATTCTGCCAACACAGTTCGTTGCCGTGGACTTTCAGCTCTCCACTCCCTTCCAGGATGGAAACAGGGAAGAGCAAACCAAGCACTGGGAGGATGTGTGTGGAACATGCCTGGAAACACATCTTTCTGGAGCAATGCCCACAAGATGTACCTTCATTTTTTTTTCATTCTGAAGAGTAAGATTTAAAAAAAACACAATAAAACTAAAGGCCCTCAGTATTCTACATCTGAAACCAATCATTTTTGCACTGAAAGGAGACAGCTGCTCTGAGCTGAGTTTGCTCTCACAAAGCTTGGGGAATCACCCAAGTGAAATGCCCAAACCAACTGAAAACTGTCAGAATCAATAATTTAAATTTATTCTGGGAACTTCGTAGAATAAATAGAGAAAAAGCATGTAGAGAAACATATGTTGGAATTCTTTAAAGGTGAAGAATGTGACAACAACATACTGTGGAAGGAGGATGCTCAGATGTGTGTTTTACTGCTGCTACATTCAATAGAAAAGCCAGAGGAAGAGGTGGGAGGGTCTTGGACTCCAACCAAGCTTGTGTCGGGTGTAGCCGGATGAGGATGGAGCGGGTGCTGAAGGAGCTTCCCCACCACTCTGCCTTTAGGAATCGTTATCAGCAGGATTTAGGAGGGACTGAAGTGAAAGGGTCGAGGTGCAAACTTCACTGCTTGACTCTGTCTCAAGAGGCAGCCTCATGGGAAAGCATTTCTTTAAAACTCTTCCCTCCCTTTTGCTGGGAGCAGCTCTCTCAAGATAAAAACCGTGTTGGTTTTACATCAAAACAACCCCAAGTCAGAGCCCTGGGTTATCTGGAATGTTGGGGCACTTAGACAGTCATGCAGAGTGAAAGGCTGAAGTCCTTGGAGCTGACACCAGACACCCTCTCCCCGTGAGTTTCTGTTGCTGCAGGTCTAATGGTCTCTACTTAACTACCTGCAACAAGATAGAGGGTCAAAGGTAGAGTTATGATGTTAATTAGTTAAGTCACCCAAAGCTGAGAATTATTTACCATGCAACTGTGGAGCAGTTTGCAGGACTCTCAGTACTGTTGGAGGCAGATAAATTTGGCCATACTTGAGCTACTGCTTCCCTTGAAGTCCTTAATTTGCTCCTTAACTGACAAATAACTCCAGATGAATACAAGATGAATCAGCAGTATCAATTTCCAGCTGAAACATGAGCCAAGTATTTTATTTATCATGGCTTATTGTCACCTGATGGTAGAACAGGGACTTGTCTGCATTCATATTTTGTCCTTTCCCATTTGCTGTGCTGGAAAGAATCTGAATTTCTAGGACAGGGGAAAAGCATCAAAGGAAACAGCCTCAGTTATCTTAAGAGGAAAGAATGAATGGAATTTGTGTTCAGGGTGGAGGAAGGTGAGGGGAAGGAGCTCACATGTGACCCTACATACATAACTGTGTCTAACACCAAAAGAACAAACAGTCACAGTTTCACTGTGATCCTTAACTTGATTTATTAACTCAATTTCTTTGATACGTTCTCGGGCAGTAAATGGTCGATGAGTTGAAGATTAATTAAGGTAAAGGCAAAGCAGAGATTTCGTGTCTGTAGGTCTGCAGTGCAATGGCCTTACATGACCTCTGGCAGCAGAAAACAGCCGCTAAAAGGTGCCAAAATACCTAGAAAAATAATCATAAAATATTCAAATTCAGAGGAAAGGCACATTCCTCATGTGTTGCCACAACTGAAAGACAGGTGAGGTATGGGAAAGCCAAACAACTGCCTGCACAGAGCTCTGCTCCCCATCCAGGGCTGAGGGGTGGGAAGCTGCCAGGGCTTTTCTGGGCCCTTAAAATTCTCTCTCTAAATCCTTAATCCAGCTGCACTTCTATAATAGTCCAGTAAGGTCTTTGGTTGCCCACTGAGTGCAATGGGTACAGATATTTAGGGGTGTATTTTAGTCAGATAGAAAATGAAACCTCAGACTGTCTTGTTCCTGCCTTTCCATAAGGGGGTAATTTAAACTATTTTTTCCCCAAAATAAACATTTCATTCAGATAGGAAATGTAATGCCCAAAGACTGAACTTTTTAAAATGTCTTTTCTGCAGTAGAGGACATTGTCCAGCACAGCCTGATGAGACACAAGCCCTGCTGCCCTTCCAGCATCCCTTCTCCGTGTCCCCAGCCTTGGGATTGGGAAGATCTGACTTAGGTCTGCAATTTAATTACAATCTGTAGTTTCTGTTCTTACCGAGTAAAATTATATACACTATAATAAACAACTTATCTAGATCCAGTTAAAAAAAGCTCATTGTTATCTTATCTTGCTTTTGTTTTACTCACAAAGATGTGATTGAAATAACGAGATTAAACAAACAGCTACAATCTCCCGGGAGGTGGAGAGAGATTACAGGTAATTCTGAAATCTTTTGTAATGGTGCAGCATTAAATAATGTAGAACCAGCTGTAAGGCCAACTGTGCTACACTCACATTGTTGGTGTTTAGTGAAATTCTTTCATGTTTTCTGTGTTAAAGAAAATACACATCTCTTGAATGAATATTAACTAGCATGTCTTAGTTAAAAAGTTGAAGGAAATCTTTTGAGGTTATAATTATACACAGCTACAACATGCATAAGAATTGTTCCTTGTCAAGAGGTGTAGGGGAGAGGCAGGAAAGTTTGGAATAAAGGTCTGGTGATCCCTTGGTGTTCTGGGAGAGCTCCAGGGCCAGCACAGCTCTGAGTGGGAAATGCTCAACATTTCCTGCCTTTGTATACACAGCACCTGCCACAGCCCTAAAGAAATGTCATCAGGCTGCAGGATTACGCCCAGGGCAAATATTCATGGCTGATATTAAGAGCTTTCTTCAGCCCTTTTGAGGCCTATAGCTCAGCAGTGAAAGGAAGAGTTTTAAGGGTTATTTACAATTTATCATGTAGCCTAGAAGTAACTTTCCCTGAATGTTAGAACTGACACAAGCAGTTGAAGTGTTTCTACTTAAATGCTTTTACTTAAAGAAAATAAGATCCAGTCTGGATTCCCCCAGCTCTTCATGAGGGTGTCAGCACCCCAAGCCCCCCTCAACAGCCAGGATTAAGATGCAGCTACATCTTTGGGGTGACTCTGTGATAAACTGAACTGACAGAGTAACTGCAAAGGAGGAGAGAATATTTTCATGAGGGAGGAGAAATTATTTGACTGGTAGGGAGTACTCTAACCTTGAGGTGAACAGGAAAGTTTTGTCACATATCCAGTGCAGAATCAAAGCTGTGATCCGAGATGTGATCCTTTTCCTTCCAAACGGTGTAATCCAAAATGCAGGCTTCCTGTCACATAAAGTCGTGTTACACGGGGTTGTGGACAAATGCTAAAATCTGGGGAAAATGTAATGCAGGCATAGAACACTCCTGTGACGTTTTTACTGCGTTGATTAGTTGTTTATTCTACTTCAGGATTATCACGGCCTGCCACAACACATGTGCCCTGCTCCCAGTTGGCCAGCCCAGCCCCTAAGTGGGTTATTATTGTAATAATACAATAATATTCTTGGGCAAGCACTGGAATATATAGAGGAATATTCTTGCCCTTTTCTCTGATATTAAGGACCCGGGCCTGGGCCCCAGGCAGCTGTAGGGCTGGGAGGTCACCTCAGCCAGCAGGTCCTTCAGAGAAGGCCATCCCTGTGCATGGAAGGGTTTGTCTCCACTCTCAGCCCCATGTGTGACAACCCATCCCTAAGGGGAAGGAAGATGCTTCATGGAGCACTTCAGGTGCTGCCACAACATGAGGGGATCTGGGAGAGGCGCAGGGTCCCCAGGAGGTGAGCGGGGGGATGGGTGGCAGCAAGTGAGGGGAGCCCTCACCTGAGGGGAGCATGGGCCTGAGGGGGACCCTCACCTAAGGGGTCCCTCACTGAGAGGATCCCTCACCTGAGGGGTCACTCACCTGAGGGGAGCCCTGACCTAAGGAGAGCCCTCACCTGAAGGGAGCCCTCACCTGAGGGGGACCCTCACCTAAGGGGTCCCTCATTGAGAGGATCCCTGACCTGAGGGGAGCCCTCACCTGAGGGGTCACTCACCTGAGGGGAGCCCTGACCTGAGGGGTCACTCACCTGAGGGGAGCATGGGCCTGAGGAGGACCCTCACCTAAGGGGTCCCTTATTGAGAGGATCCCTGACCTGAGGGGACCCCTGACGTGAGGGGAGCCCTCACCTGAGGGGATCCCTGACCTGAGGGGATACCTGACCTGAGGGGATCCCTGACCTGAGGGGACCCCTGACCTGAGGGGACCCCTGACCTGAGGGGAGCCCTGACCTGAGGAGAGCCCTGACCTGAGGGGTCCCTTATTGAGAGGATCCCTCACCTGAGGGGATCTCTGACCTGAGGGGAGCCCCCACCTGAGGGGATCCCTGACCTGAGGGGAGCCCTCACCTGAGGGGTCCCTTATTGAGAGGATCCCTCACCTGAGGGGATCCCTGACCTGAGGGGAGCCCCCACTTGAGGGGATCCCTGACCTGAGGAAAGCCCCCACCTGAGGGGAGCCCCCACCTGAGGAGGCCCCTGTCCGGACGGGATCCCTCTCCAGGGTTCCCCAGCCCTGCGGAACCGATCCCTCCTCACCTGCCGTTTTTCCCGCCCCCGGGACGGGCGCGCGGGGCTGGGGGCGGGGCGGGGCGGCGGGTGGCGCGCGCCGCCGCGGGGCCGCGCCCGTGACCG